>OW443296.2:6044999-7249999 GCA_937001585.2 Brachylomia viminalis
AATAAATACACATTTTTATTTTATTACCAAATTTACTACAAAGCATATTAAATATATAAACAAAAGAACGTATATATAAAACTAAAACAGTATGTTTACGTGATAACCTTAATGATTCTGTTATCGATAATGGCCTTGAGCGCGCGCAACTAGCGCACATACCTACCCCGATTATGATTTATGACCAAGTCTGCAGCGAGATTTTAACTATACTATAATGACGGAGTGCCGAGATGGGAATTTTTCGTAAACATGATAAATAAATTCATGGGTGCCGAGATGGGACTAAACCAATTAAATAATACGTCATAAATACTAAGTGTAAATCCGCGTGAAGGCAGATGGCGCCTAACAGGATAATTTGTGTATTTGAAGGTACTACAACATTCTGTTGTTGTTGCATCAGCATCATGAAATGTGACGATATGACGTCACGTATGTACTGGAAGCGTGACTCGCAAGGATTTGAAATCAATGAAGTGTAAATCTAAATATAGATGTAGGTACTGGAATGCTATTTAGATCGCGCATAGTAATCTAAACTAAAATTCTATAGAATGAAAAATATTTTATTTGGGGGACACACCGGAAATATAAATAAATAAAAAAGAACATTCAGACTTTTAAGTTTATCTAAGATTAAAACAAACAAAATAGAAAAAAAAATACTAATAAAGAGAGAAGTAGGTAAGTAATGGATAAACTCAAAAATCATTTACTTGGAAAAAGCTACATTATCTGCGAGTAACACGGGCTGTATTTTCGACTTCCACGCGAATGAAGTCTTGCGCAGAAGCTAGTATTAAACAAATCAGATAAGATAGGCAATATACCTAAATGCTATAAGTACAGTCAACCGTGCGCCCTTGGTAGCAATTGGACATTGACTTTCGTAGATTTCGTTGTCCAAGTGTTAAGTAGTACTAACGTGACACTGGTTGATTGTATCACTGCACAAATGCACATCAGCGATGATATGACATTCAATAAAGCTCTATTGCATTAGATGATTAGACCGGACTGAATGTGAAAGTAGTCGGCAAATCGCTGTCTGCGACGAATGTCGATGACGTTAAGGTATAGGGGACTTCACATTGTTTCTTACGCCGAGAATAAAAAAAATACTCTCCGCCCTAGGAAACGTTTTACCTTTTAGAAAGTCTGGCACAACCAGATTTTCACTGACTACTTAAGCCTGCACGGTGTTACACGTACACCGGGCTTTCTCGGTGGGAGACCGTGAGCCGATCAAAAATGCGTTCCAGTGTCAGAATAGGGTTTAGACAACATTAAAAATATAAGGACAGCAATCTAATAACCGATTTCATTGGTATTCATGGGTTATGGGTTCGATTCTCACATGTAGCCAAAAATTATAAATGCTAATCTTTGTTCTAAGAGAGTTTTATGGTTAACAACAGAAGCTCTGAAAGCCATTGTTTATAAAATTAATACTATTTCAGGATCTTTTAGAAGATGATACGATCTACAAAGTGGGTGTAGCGCCCTCAGACGATGCGAAGTACCTGAGCCACGATTACGGAGTGGCGTTAAGGTCTACCCTGGACATTAGACACTTGGCCAAACAAAATGGGTTTGAGGCCGGAGGCTTGGCTACACTGTCTTCTGCACTCCTAGGAGCTGTCTTGGACAAAAGTTGGAGGGTAAGCTTTAAAAAATATTCAATACGAACTTCCATAAGTACAGAGTAACCGTAACCTGTGCTCTATATAACCCGTTTAGGGAATTAATTTTCAAAAATCCTTCCAAAGTACTCCCTTCGATAAATAAGGGACTGTGCAAAATGTTAGCTATGCTTCTAGACCCCGTCGGATCGGTTAGGTTGTGCGTTGTCTGTCAGTAAATGGCTGAATTTAAGATTTTTGTGATCACTAAAATACTTCTTTATTCTCTGTAAAAATTGGTTCCAATATTCGCAATTTAAAATGATGCGTAGGCTGCGCATGGTACTGATAAGCTTCCAACAGCAATAAAGACTATTGTTCCCTTGATGACTCATTTATGTTGCACGAGATTACTACAACATTAACACAATGAACTGAAACTTGTTTCGCTTTTTCGACTTCTGCCAAATCCACACTAACGCCATGAGCGTGATATCTTTTGCTATTCTCGCATCTGAATTAGTCTCCTGCAAAAATATGGGTCACCTCGACATTACTAAAAGTGTAGCGCGGGAATATTTTCTTTCGCAACACTTTACGCGGCATTATTGCAATAAATATAACAAACAGGCCTCTGTGCATAAGGTCATTACGCTTAATAAAGTTTAACCTTTAAGTTCACTTCTTCACCAGATTCGGTGCAGTGATTGGGAAGCCGAAGAACTGTCAAAGAAACAAGTAACATACGCAGCAATTGATGCACACGTCGCCATTAGAATCTTTGCAATTTTATTAGAAAAGCTTGGAAAAAATGGAACAGTGTTATCTTGGGTGTTCGGCACCAGATGTCACAGCGTATGGGCGCATTTAGACGACCACTGTTCGAAGTATGCTGATAAGAATTTTAAAATGAAACATGTCAAACTGAGGGATGGGTAAGTTTAGCTCCTTTACTATATATGTATAAGCGTGCACTGACTGGACAGGTCCACTCAATCTGTGTGGTTCTTTCCTCAAAAGACCATTGCACACACCAATCTACATAGCCTTCACATGATCTGACCAAGATTTTGTCTGGACTTAAAAAGAGACTGTGACCTCTGAGTTTGTTTCGGCCTTTCTTCTCAGAGTAGTCAGATAGGAAACGCCGACCTCATCTAGTTTAAAAAAAAATATGATTGACGTGTAAAAGTGTTTGTTCAAACTTACTTACAGAAATAAAATAATTTATCATTTACACACATAACGGGTGTAAAAAGACACTTAACGAAGCCGAATGTCACTTGTACTCCCCGTCGTTGTAATATTTTTTTTTGTACTGGACCAATCCTGGGTACCTTCTGGTTACGGAGATATTGAACCTTAAAATTCCAACTTTACTGACGTTTTTTTTACGAGAACAAATTTTTAATGTTATTATAACACAACTTTATAACTTTATCAATCAATCAATCAAATTATTTATTTCGAGTTGCATAGACCCATAGATAAATACCTTAACCTAAGTATACATATTATTATCAACAATAAGTGTTAGTAAATAATACTTAAGCCTATGTTAGTAACACTTCACTAGCACTGCACTACGTCTTTGTGCTGTCGTGTGGAATAGGTCCGCGGAAGCGACGGAACACCACGTCCTGCGGCCAAAAGCTTTCTTCCAACACCAGGTTGAGGTAGCACGTCGGAATACGCACTACAAATGCCTTGAAATTGACATTGCGGCGCGACTCTAACAGCTGCACCCTCGCCGTGTAGTTCAGCTTTCGGCGCACGTACTCAACGATGTCATCTGCCTCAGTGGTGTAGTGGAGGCGCGAGATATACACCGGAGTGTTTCGGTTCGGTTTATACGTGAGGATTTGTAATTGGCTTGCTGGTGACTATGGTGCCCCTTTTTTGTCTGTTTTAATTAGCTGTAAGTCATCCATGTACTAAAATAAATAAATACCCCACGACCCCTTGATTAAAAAATCAACCACAAATGGTGTTATTTGCTGACGATACTTCTTTAATTTTTAAGGTAGAAAGAAGTGCTACAAATTTTGACGACGTTAATAACGCCCTAATGCAGGTCCATAATTGGTTCACTGCTAATAATTTAGTATTAAATGGGAAAAAAACTAAGTGTAGGTATACGATTTTCTTTACCTAATGTCAAAAGTAGTGATTCTGAGATAGTATTGAATCAAGAGAAACTAGAATCCGTCGATAAAACTGTTTTCCTGGGGATCACGCTCGACTCGAGGCTACAATAGGGTTCTCATTTAACATCTCTGGCGGGGCGGCTAAGTTCAGCAGCATATGCTGTCAGAAAAATCCGTCAATTTACCGATGTAGATACCGCGAGGCTAGTCTATTTTAGTTACTTTCATAGTATCATGTCTTACGGTATTTTACTTTGGGGACGGGCTGCAGACGTCGATTCTATTTTTATTCTGCAGAAAAGAGCCATCAGAGCCATATATAGTCTCCGCAGGCGCGAATCTCTAAGGGAACTGTTTAAGGTTATTAAGATCTTGACGGTACCTTGTCAATATATCTATGAAAACATCATGTACGTAAGAAAAAATGTACATCTATTTACTAAAAGAGGTGATAGACATAATCATAGGACCAGAAATAGGGACCTATTAGTTCAACCAGGTTTCAGACTGGCTAAAGTAGACTCATCTTTCATGGGGTACTGTTTAAAATGTTACAATAAAATACCTCCCCACATACTTGAACTGAATGAGACGAAATTCAAAGTTTGTATAAAACGCACACTATGCAGCCAGGCATATTATAAGTTGGGGGATTATATCGCTGATAAAAATGCCTGGCTCAATGCTGGTCCTGCTCCACAACCACAACTAATTGATTAACATTTGAAAATACTGTTGGAGCTGCTGAAGATTGTAAGACTACCTTTGCTTTGTATAATCTCAATCTCCTTTGTATTATATAATTGCATAGGACAAGTGTGAGTACTATGTACTATCGAGCTACCATTTACCGGGTAATGTCTTTCATTGACTTGAATGTGCCCTGGCGGCTGATAGATGTCATGCTCACTTAAGTGTCTCGCTGACGGTGGCGCGTGTGTTGGATCATTTAGCTCCCTTCAAAATGGTTGAGCTGAAAGGTGCTGATCCATGCGTCATGTTCGTGAACGGGCGCTGTCAGTTGGGACTGGTCATCTCTTAGCCACCACGGCTTATTTTAATTATTTTATTATGGATTGTTTTGTTTGAGTTTATATTAGCTGTACACTGGACACTCAATGTGTACGTCTTATTTACATCGTTCTCACATATAATATACCTATATACATGATTATTGATGTAACTAATATTTATGTAACAATATAATTTAAAAGAGTGTCCATGGAGTTTCTTGCCCGTTCTTCTCCATAGGTACCTACTACGCTTTGGAATGGGCAACTAGCTTCATATTTCTGACTGACCGACCACTTGACAATTCAAAAGTGCCTGTAAATGGTTTAATTGAAATAAATGCTTTGAGTTTGAGTTTGCTTTCAGTCCGCTTACACCAAAAATCACTAAATGCATTTAGCACTAAACTAATTTAAAACATCTTTCTATTTCGATCAATCGTTTGAAGATGACAGAGGCAGAATGAGGATTAAATACGTTTAGCGTGACTTGTATGTTGTAGTGCAAGGGAGCCTTAAAATGGATCCGGTTTCTGTCAATATTTCTATATCCCACGTATAGAAATATTGACGGAAACCGGATCCATTTTAAGGCTTACTTGCACTTCGAACTCACATCGTCGTTCAGTAGTCCACAAGTCAATACGGGATAATAAGCCCAACGGCTAAAGAGAAGAACTTTGCACAAAAATATCGACGCGGTCGTAATTTGTCTAAACATTTCTGCCCACTCACAATTCTACTGAATTTCAGTAGGTACCTACATGGTGAAGTACTCTACCTAGTTATGACTCTTAATTATGTTATAGGAAATAACACAGAATCAGAGTTAACTATCAACTATTTGTGGTAAGGGGTTAAGGCGCCGCTCAAACTTAGGGCACCGTAAAACGCTCAGTTTTTTGTCGCGTATTGGTACATAATTATTACAAGCCAGAAAAAAATAGAGTGTATTGTCAAATTAAAAAAAATATCGTAAAACACCTAAAAAAATATTTTTCTTCGCGTAATTCTCAATTTTTTTTGCGTAAACTATCAAATAAAGGAAACTCAATCAACCAAAGGAATACCTTAATATTATTCGCAACTGCAATATTTGGTGGGCATTCGAGTCGATTAAAATCAAACGCATCACTGCTGTCAATTACCTAAAAACTCGCGTAGGTACGGGGGAACCGGGGAATGGCCCAATAATAATTAAGACGCGGTAGCCTTAATAAGTATAGGGCAAGTCACCGGGGAATTCCCCAATAATTATAAAGCCTACCGTACCTTAATAATGATTAGGCAATACCCGGTTCGCCTGTACGCGAGTGGTAGTTTTAAATTACTCAAAGCTTGAGGATGATAACGCTGTTTTTGGACTTCCTTTACCAATCTCGGCAATCATGACTCACTGATGACATGATGAAATGATAAACTTTATAATAAATAAATAAAATAAATAAATAAATATCGTCTGACATTGCACACAGCACCATCTAGTTCCAAGTAAAAATGTAATGGTGTAATGTTATTATTTCCTCAATATTTATTTACACAACAGCGCTTGTGAAGCGGGGACACGACTATGAGTATGAACGCTGATTGGCTGATATGAACGTTTTACTCTTACGCCAGGGCAGGGTAGCCCGCGAAATCCAAATGCTCTTACGTCCAGTTAAATTAAATAACACATGTCATGTGACATTCGAACCATCTTCTGACCCACCAAATGTTTTGATTTGACTCTTGGACTTGAATGCTGATTGGCTAATCAATCAGCATTCAAGTCTCATATTATTACGAAATTCTTTCTTAGTTTCCAATAATCCGGTCTTTAAAGATTCGAATTTTACAATTATCCTTCGACATTCACTTCCTTTAGATATTCTATGTATTTTGGCATAATGTGGATTTCTTAAATAGTACATAAGTTTTCTACAAACATTTTCCTAATGAGAATATTTTTCAACAGTGCTAAAGAAAAAAATGATCGTGTCAGGGAACCCATGGTACCGCCAACTAAGAGGTACCCGACTACAATGCGCCAAAAACCTCTGTACAATAACGGCTTCCTACAAGCTCCTGACGGCGAACTACTGTGTACATGCGACAAAAAGAAGGCTATGTGGTGAGACACACTTATTTTTACAACCTTTTTGTTCTTGTGTGGCAAACAGACCACCACCTGGTAAGTGGTCAACTATGGGCATCCGCGATCTGTACTAATCAATATGCACAAGGTGTGGTCAAAAAGGGAGTGGTACAGTCCATCAAACTGAACAACTTTCTCAATGGGACCAACATCGTAATCGAGAAAAACTCTTTCTGATACACAGATACACCCTGTTTATGTATATACAGGATGGTAGGGACATCGACGCACAACTTGTTACCATGTACCATTCAGTACATGATTCTGAACACGTTCTTTTTTTTTTTGAGGGTGGGAAATCATCAAATAACTTCTTCCGCTCTGGGCAGGGAACGAGTTTAAAACATAATTCTGTTTCAGTCAAATGTTTGAAGATGACAGAGACAGAATGATGTTTAAAACTCGTTTAGCGCTAAGCGTGTTTAGTGATTGGCGGTGAAATTGGGCCTAAGAAGAATGCGGTAGTCACAAATACACAATGAAGCATGTTTTTTACTTGAAAACGTCTCTACAGGTTCGTAAACAAAGGTCTAGCAGACCTGTTAAAAGAAGAACCTATTACAGTCCGCCTTCGATTCGAGCCCGCCGGTCGCGCGGTCGGCGACGTGGGACGGTACTACCAACTGGAAAAGGAAAATAGATGCGTCGTGTGCGGCGACTCTAACTCTTACATCCGCAAGAATATCGTGCCTAGAGAGTATAGGAAGAACTTCCCAGGTGAGTTTGATTCTTAAGGAGACGCGCCAGGTAGCCCGCGAAATTCAAATTTTCTTACGTTTTTTTTTTGCAATTTGCAGGTTAATGTCAGGTTGCATGTTGAATAAAATATGATTCGCGACCGTAACAAGTATGTATTAACAGAATTATAATCATTAAAATCAGCCTTATATAAATATCACCCTTTAAGTCCCAAATTATAATCCTATTGATTGATATTTTATGAAATTGTCATTCAATTGGATTAAATGAACTTAGAGGATTGTATTGATGATTATAATTCTGTAAATACATATTTGTTACGGTCGCGAATCATATTTGATCAACACACAACCTGACACTGACCTGCAAATTGCAAAAAAACGTAAGAAAATTTGAATTTCCCGGGCTACCTGGGGCTTCCCCCTGAAGTCGTTCGCTTGTGTGTGAGCTATTCGAGAATTTCAGCTTTTGTTGTGGCAAAGTGTATTTGTATAGTATTTATTACCAGTGGTGGCTATTTCAACTTGCTCCAAACGATTCCCGATTTACGCAAAGTTTGCACTTTAATAGACTCGAATGCTCGAAGGTTCTGAACACAGGTTCTGAATGTATCATACATTATTACATTAAATCACGTATTTTCCCATGGGGGTAGGTAAAAACAACAAACTCCACCTAAGATCCTTACTCGAATTCCTTTTGCTTCGTTTCGGTAGTCATAAGAACATGTATATTTGAAATGAAAACAAATATTTCGCTTCAAAAGTAGAAAACTTTCTAAACTTTAATTTACTTCGTAGCATAATTCACGAAATACTGAATTGTGATTAAAAAAATCTTCGTCATCGCATCTTTCAGAAGGCCAATTCCCGTAATTAAAAACGTTCAAATTCAAGTCGCATTTTCATCTCAGCGACAGTATAATGTCTAAACTGTGGGTAAACGCTATACAATTTTTGGCAGATTGACACTGAGATTAGAATGCGAACGTTCTTAAAAATACGGGAATTGCCCCTCTGTTCCCTGAAACTGACTCAAATTGATTACAAATAGTTAAGTGTTACATTTCGATCCGCAGGGTTCGATTCCCAGGACAGGCAAAGTGTTATTACGTTTCTCCATCTTGAATGACACAGTAGCAGCTCGGAGTCTAGATTTGTGCCCGGTTGATGGCAATAGGCTCGCCCCCTGTTACACGGGACTTAAACAAAACTGGCGAAGTGTGGGGTTCTATAAGTACACTTCTGCGTAATCCTTCGAAGATTACAAGCGTGATGTTATGTGTTATAATAACATTTAGTCTAATCTATTACAGAGATCATGAAGGACCACTCTTCGCACGACGTGGTCCTGCTGTGCGCGACGTGTCACCAACAGAGCAATATCAACGACTTTGCGGTGCGAGAGCGGCTTGTTAAGATGTGTGACGCGCCACTACCGACCGAGCGGCGAGGCAAGAAGACCTATGAGGACCCATCTCGCAGGTGAGGAACTTAACATTTATTTTGTAGTACATTTAAAACGCTATAAATTCACCACTAACCGTTTAAGGCCGCATCCTAATATAACGCGAACGTCGCGTTCAAATGTCAGTTTTGGTACGGTGAAGCGGAACGCGTGGTCGACAGAGGGCGCCTTCCAGTTTTCAGAACAAAAGTGACATATGAACGCGACGAATGCGTTATCGGGCGACGCTCGCTTTCTATTAGGACGTGGGATATAGGTGTCAGAGCCATCATTGTTCTAGTGTAAAATCTTCTTAGCCTTATCAAAGCCACTAATGTCCAGTATGAGAAAGAGATAGACGGATATAGCACATACAGCGACATCACTTTTCCCAGGAATTGCAAAAAAACACAAAAATCTTGAGTTACACTTAGTTTTTTGAAATAGCTTAAAATTTTTGTGATGGTGCATAAAATTCTAAAGGGTTCCGTCAGCACAATCCTCCTGTACAACATAATACGATTTTATAATCTTACATCACTTACAAACATTTTCTTTCAACAGAAAAATCCGGTCTTGCGGGCGAGCCCTCCTGTATTTGTCTCACAAACTGCCCGACTCGAGACGGAAGGAGTTAGAAGAGATCTTGTTGCAGCACTATCCCGACCAGGATGAGATCACCGAGGAGTTGTTGAAGGAAGCTTGCGAGATTCAAGTGGTGTAAGTGCTTTACTAATATTAAGCTTCATATTAGCTGCCTGTTTCAGCTGGAACATTGTATTTTATAACAAACTAATGTATTTGTTATATAATTTTTTCAGCTTCTTGAAATATTCAATACTCAATCATTTATTGCATTCCACAATGTCTAAGCTTAGGTGGTAAGTAAACATTTGTTGTAACAATCGTGGACCCTATGGGGTGCAGCAAAAGAAAAACCGTAGCTTATTGAGATGTTCAACATATTTCTAGCCTTATGAGATTTACCATCTGGAAAGATGTTAAATGACCTTCTGAGACCGGTGTAACAAAAAAGAAAAACAAAAATATAGTGAATATCATAATTTTGGTATTTTAAGACATGCGCCATATTTCTAGCCTTTTGAGTTATTCACATATATATATTATATATATTTTTAATGTTGCCCCATACTAGGAATTTCTCCTGTATCGTGGGTGCGTTTACAAACATTTAAAGTCACATACACAAACAGCCAGACCCGGAACAACTACTTGCAGGTCATACAAATATTTGTTCAGTCAATCGCTTTACCACTGCGCTAACAGTGTCGTCAAATAATTATTCGAAAAGAAAGAAACATGCTTTTATTAGCATTACTGCAATTAAAGAATACACCATAATGGCAAAAGGGCCTCAGCTCAGCATAATGTCAGGTGACAACACAAGGTGTCCCACCTGACGCTGATTTTCATCTGCAGCCCACGAGTGCCATACGCTGGAATAACTGTGTCCGTTATAATAAATTAAGAGATTCATCCTCCTTCATTCATTTTCCTAGCCTTTTGATAACATAAACCATCTTCTTAGCCTTGTTATTTTTACTTCCTAAATAGTTATCTGTATGTTTTCTGTTTTTTGGTAGGTATACACCATGGCATCTAAAATAATCCGAATTCTTACGAAAAATTTAAGTCAGTTTATATTTATTCTTTCCAGATTTGAGAATGCAGATTACGCATCTCACGGTGAGACAGTAGTGGACTATTATATGAAGCACGGCGGTCTGCTTCTCCTTGAAGAGTTGTGGCGCAACCATTTTCTGAGCTCTATGGCGCCTCGATACATGCCTGCTCTATGGTCCACTAAACATAATGAGGAGAGGTAAGGGAACTTTAGTCTATGATTCTTTTTTTTGTATATTATGTAATTTAAGAGGGGTGAAATGTTGATGGATGGAGAAAACGAAGGATAGATTATGTGAGGGATGATATGAATAAAGAGGAAAAAGAATTTGACGACTGACAGGGGAATATGGAATGGAATGGTGGATTTTGCTGACCCTAGTACCATAGAACAAGGGCAGGCTGAAGAAGAAACTGATTATGTACGCCTCGTTTTTTGAGTCTCATGTTTTATTTCTCAGATTCAATTACCTACAATAAGCTTCCCAAGTATCTTACTTTTTAAGTTACAGTAGAAATAAATTATTATTAACTGATATTTTTCTGTTTTAGGTTACAAGTAAAATTGAAGGAAGGACGTATCACCCAAGAAGACTTGAAATCCGTTGGATTAACATCATTATAAATTATTTATGTGTGTGTCTAAATGAAGTATTTTAAGTAGAAGAAGAAGGTATTATTATTGTAATAACTTTATTGATACAAATCCTGTGTGAGCCAAAAATAAATATAATCATAGGAAATCTAGTGACTATATATATATATATATATATATTTTTAAAACGTTGCCCCACACTAGGAATTTCTCCTGTATCGTGGGTGCGTTTACAAACATTTAAACTCACATACACAAACAGCCAGACCCGGAACAACTACTTGCAGGTCATACAAATATTTGTTCCGTGCGGGGATCGAACCCGCGACACGTAACGCAGCAGTCAATCGCTTAACCACTGCGCCAACCGTGCCGTCAAAATATGAAAAGTCTTAAAAAATATGAAAAGGACTCAATTTGGTTGAAACAAGGCTTAAATTAAAGGCTTTATTTTACATAAGGCCATTTTCTAGTTTTTTCCAATAAATTGAGTGCATGTATTTTGAAAGTTAGGTATGGTATTGCCCTGAGAGCATGTAATCGGTGAAATGATAAGAAATTCTTTAGATCTTATTTGAGTAGGTATAATGCTCTTGATTTAGGTACAGTCAGCGTCACGATGTGGGTACCCCCCTTTTTTTTTTTTTTTTGAGGATGGGATATCATCAAATGACTCCTCCCGCTCTGGGTGGAGCGGAAGGGAGTGTCAGACTCTTACTGACTAAAACCCACCCGTGTTCCTTCCTTGGCCCTTTATGTTCCGGGTCAGCGGTACCCCTTTTGGATGATCCCGCTTTCCCGGCAGGCTTGGGCCCTAGTGGGCCCCCTCTTCGATGCTGACATCTCTTTGAGGCGCGCGTGGAACACGTACACGACGTCCAGCACGGGCCTGGTCCTGATCGGACGGTGAGCTACCCATTACTCACCGCCCGCAGGCCCGCGCCTACGGTGGCCGGGAGTCGTCACGCGGCTCCCGACGCCCGGAGCGTCCACCGCGGCGGCTTGGACGGGAGACTCTCTCCCTTTCCCGTCCCGCCACCTCCTTCGCTAGCATGACTGCTTCGCAGAAGGAGGTGACTGCCTCCTACTCCCCCTCGCCCCGGACCATGGCTTGAACCAAGGCCGGGCGTGAGAGGTCGCCGCCGCTGCCGATCGCCTCTACGAGGACACGGTGGTGCTCCGCCCATGCAGGGCAGGCCCCCACCGTATGCTCCACCGTGTCCTCGGGGCGATCATCGCAGTGGTGACACCCGGGCGTTTCCTCCCGCCTGATGATGTGCAGGAACCTCCCGAAACTTCCGTGTCCGGTGAGGACCTGCGTCAGGCGGTAGGTGAGGACGCCGTGACGCCTCTCTAGCCACTCCTCAAAGAGGGGTCTTACCGCCGCTATCGTGGCGTGGCCTGCGCTGGGTTGCGACAGTCGCTCTTTCCATGCCGCCATGAGATCGCGCCGGAGGTCCGTCCGCTCCGCCGCGATTTGCCGCGGAAGCGGGGTTTCCCCCCGGCGTAGTGCCTCCGCGCGCCACTCATACAGGCGCGCGAGGACTATCGCCTCCAGATCCCACGGCGGCAGTCCGGCAAGGAGGCTTGCCGCCTCGCCCGAGATCGTGCGGTAGCCCCGGATCAGCCTTACGGCTACCACCTTTTGGGGCGCGTTCAGATAGTGGGCGGCTCTCCGCCGCAGTGAACGCGCCCACACCGGGGCCCCATATGTAGCCATGGACCGCACGACCCCCGCGTAAAGCCTCCGGCAGGAGGCGTTTGGACCCCTCAGGTTGGGCAGGAGCCGCTTGAGGGCGGCCCCAGTCCGTTCCAGTTTGGGGGCCAAACGTCGGAAGTGCTCCACGAAGTTCCACCGGCTATCGAGCACGAGTCCTAAGTACTTCATCGTGGACTCGACGCCGATGTGAACCCCTCCTGCCGTTAGTTGGGATCCCGATGGTGGCCTGTTCCGGGGCCCATGGAAAGACATGGCCTCGGACTTGTGCAAAGCCACCTCGAGACGTGGGTTTAAAAAGTTAATTTTAATACAACTGGGGTAACCAATTGATGCAGTACTTGATGTCGAAATATATTTTTATATCGATTTATATTGTACATTCTTATATATTACTCATTTCATTAAAATTATTCATTAAACGTAAGTTGTGCCGGTAAGCCTTTTATACCCTTAAATATTATATTGAGGACAGGAATTGAAATGCTCGAATTTATGCTTACTGAATGCTTTTTTTTTTACATTCACTTTGACCTTTGATGATTATTTTATACACAATGACATGAATACTTTCTTTGAGAAGCATATTATTATTATTTTAATTATTTTGAATGTGACGACTTTGTGGGTCATTGCGTTTTTGTTTTTTTTTCTGATTTAATTGTAATCATGATCTAGCAGTTTGAGTAATTTATGCGTCCTACCCAAATGTCCTTTCTTTGGTATTGTTCGTGGAGTCTTTGAGCTCTTTTAGTTCTGAGTTGAGCTGCACAATTACTGACACATGTGTGCACTGACTGGACAGGTCCACTCAATCTGTACGGGTTTTCCTCAAAAGACCATTTCAGACACCAATCTGCATGGTCTTCACATGATCTGACCAAGATTATGTCTGGAATTTAAAAGAGACTGACCTCTGAGTTTGTTCCAGCCTTTCTTCTCAGAGTAGTCAGATAGGAAACGCCGACCTCATCTAGTTTTTAAAATATGATTGACTGTATAAATGTTTGTACAAACCTACTTACAGTAATAAAATCATTATCATTTACTCACTGAAATTCAACAATGTACTTCTTATATAGGTACTATGTATTTATTGAAAATATGAGGCATTGTACACCCGAAATATTTTTTCTAACTTATTTACGTATAAATCTACAATTTATACTAATAGAATTTGTAATTAATGCTAATTAAGCCTTCCCATCGCTCAAATGGACAATGTTCCGGGTATATAATTATGTGATTAATTTAAAAGACATTTTTGGTTTTAAATTCAAATAAAAATGGTAAACTTAAGAAGGAAAACTTAACTGACTAAATAAATATAAAATGGTAAAGTAGAAATATTTTATGATTGTTTTATTTCGTCTGCATTTATGCCTCGTTTGTTTATTTGTACCTCGTAGGGTTGAAATCTACAAGAAATAGTGCGCTAACAAGGGCCACCATTATCCAATGTGGACGATCTGTAGGCCAATTCTCGTACTTAAAAAACGTTCAAATTCAAGTCGCAATCTAATCTCAGCGACAATCAATGTCAAAAACCTGTCAAAAATGTATGGAAATTGATAGTAATTTTGACAGATTGAGACTGAGATTAGAATGCGAACGGTCTTAAAAATACGAGAATTGCCCCTCTGATCAGTAGCTCGGTACAGTCGGTACCTATGGTAGGGGTATCTTATGTATTGAGCTACTGACCAAATAGTCCAAGATGGTTCTTCAGCAAGCTTAATCAGCACGAAAACATGGTAGCTGAGTAGTTGACTGCTTGCTGAAAAACACAACTCCCCTACCCCTACTATTCCATTGCTAAAATATCCGAATATGTTTTTTGTCATTCATTCAATCACTCACGTTGCCAACATAGTGTAGTGATACAAACTGTCATAAACTTGTTTATGTTTACTCAGGGCCTTAGGCATGGCTGTCCACCTGCTGTTTATTTAATGTTGTTCAATAAAGTTATAACGCCATAAAATTTAATATTTATGTGGGACAATAAACAAATAAAGAGCACAAACAATCGTGAGGTGACAGTGACGCTGATCAATGATCAATGATCATTCATAGTCGTTCATTGAAACTCGGGGAGCGTTCAGAGTTGCGCTGTAATCGATTTGAGCGTGCTAACACCCGTACCGAATAAGCGTGAGCGCGATAATGATGTCCCGTGAATCGTCATATATGACGTCATGACGTGCGCCATCTTGCGATAACACCGACCATGCCCTAAATTAATATCACCGTGAGCGCTGTCAAAAACACAGTGGTTTTGTTTCGAGTCGCATCATATCATACTAGAGCGGCATTTTCGAACTTGTGCTGTAAGAACCAAGACGTAACAGAAAACCTGAAAAGAGTTTTAAACTCATGCGTATTATGTTTAACTATTGTTGCATCTATGTTATTGGTAATTCTTGGTAACAATTAAGAGTGTAATTGTATTTTTACTAATTATTTTTAACGTAGCCAATAATATTGACATACATATAAATATTGTACACCCCATGGGTATGATACAGTGATACAATAATGCTAACTGTAAGAACTGTCTTTTCACCTGTGACAAATAAATTAATATAAACATGGTATTTTTCTTCGGGGTAAATCTTTGCCGGGAGCATGTAAATACGCTAATATAAGCACTTCGTCATCCGTTTCATCCCTGGACGAATCATCGTTATCAAACTCAAAATCTGAGTTATCAGAGTCGATAGAGTCATCCAACAAAATAGAATACCAATGCGTTGAAATTCCATTTGCAGAAGAATATACAATCGGTCTTTTTGGTTCAAGGTTTGAGGTTGATGTTGAGCGAGCAGTGCTGTGAGCGCGTTCACGAGCGTTCCGAATTGATGACAGTTCTAAGCTGTCATAATCATGATAAAATCAAATCGATATTTTGCGTTCCGTACGTAGACAGAGAAACTAATAGACGCAGTGACGATTCCTTTCTCGCTTACACAAGAAAGAGAGCGAAAATTACGCTATGAATGTTTTAGACAGAGATACAACTATCAATTTTTTTGTCTCTTACCGTGTAACCTGTTTTTTCAAGGTCCGCAACTCAAATTGCGAAACAAACTTTGACACTTCGTGCCGTCATTGTGTTTGGTGTTAAAATTTTGCTTATTTTTATGATAAAAAACGATTTTAATCCAGTGAGAAGACAGAGAAATTATCCGTATTTCACATCGACGATTATACAATGGTGCGTTGTCGTGTTATTTCATGTAAAAGCATGTAAAAGAAGAAAATTGCCGGTGTGTCTTTTCACGCGTAAGTACGACGGTTTTGTACCTAATTATAGTTTCTTAAATGATGATTATTTATGCCATAGCATGACGGAACGATATGTCTCATTAAAACTGAAGATAATAGGATTTTGTCGAGTTTTTAACATTCATAACCAATAAATTATATCATGTAAGTGTTGCCAGCGTCAGCTCAAAAATGCCCCGAGTCACGATAAAAAATATTGGCTCTACAATGTAATAAAAACAAATAATATTGGATCAAATAATAGCATAGTATTTATCATTTATATATATATATGTATATACATCAATAATGTGTTTTTTTCAAATTGTTTGGAGTGTTTAGTTTCTAAGTGTTAGTGTTTTTTTTAGTTACCTCATAAAGGATAAACATGATATAGTGCTGTTTGCAGACGACACTTCACTTTTATTTAAACTTAAACTTCAGCAGCTGGTTACTGACAATGTAAATAGTGCCCTCGCAAAAGTAGTTAACTGGTTTAATGTTAATAACCTTCTTCTTAACGAGAAAAAAACGAAATGTAATAAGTTTACGATACCTCATGGTAGACAAGTAGAAACAAGTATTCTCATAAAGGGTGAAGAGTTGAAACCCGAAAATACCACAGTATTCTTAGGCAAAACTTTGGATGCCAAGCTTCAATGGGGCACCCATATAGATAAATTGTCAAAGAAGCTTAGCTCTGCAGCATACGCCGTTAGGAAAATTCGTGGTTTAACTGATTTAGAGACAGCCCGTTTAGTATACTTTAGTTATTTTCATAGTGTAATGTCGTACGGTATTCTGTTGTGGGGAAATGCCGCCGATATTCAGACGATTTTTGTTATTACAAAAAAGGGCAATTCGTTCAATTTATAAATTAAGTCCCAGACACTCCCTCAGAGACAAATTTAAAGGGATTAATATAATGACTGTGCCATCTCAGTATATTTATGAAAATCTTTTGTATGCACATAAAAATATTGTTACGAGCTGGGGTTCGGGATAAATAAATTTATACCAATTTACACGAAAAACACACTATAATTAAAAAAATCACAAATACAGTAATCAGAAACTTTAAACACAATCACTTGTAGTTCACTATTAGTTCACTTTTACTGTTATTAGCTGTTTTTCACTGTTTCGCATTCTAAACTGAACTGATCTACAACGCTGTCAACCCCTTATTTATATACGAGTGTAAGTTACTAGAATGTTCTAGCATAATACCAGAACATTCTAGTACTTACGGGAACGGTCCAGTGTAGTTCGGCTATTCGATAACAGATGGCGTTAGCGTCTAACGTGTAGTTCTTCTATTCGCTAACAGATGGCGTTAGGATCTACGTGACACTGCCCCCTCCTAAGACATGCTCGTCCCGAGCATCATTATTCCCGTAATATCGTGCCAATCGATCGACATGAACAATTTTAGGAGTAGTTCGCGTATTCCTTTGAATTCGGTAGGTGACATCGTTGATCTTGGTCACGATTCTGTACGGTCCGTCCCATTTTGCCTGTAGCTTAGGGGACTTCCCTTTGCTGCGGGCTGGGTTATGCAACCATACTAGCGAACCTTCGTTGAAACCACTATTGTTCATCTTCCGGTCATAACGAGTTTTCATTTTCTCGGACATCTGTTGGCCTGATTGTCTGACATGCTCATATACGTCATTCATCTTGTTGCGCAGGTCATTTGCATAATCTGTTAAACTGCGTGGAGTATCAGGGGGGATGCCGGTAATTAAATCTGCTGGTAGCCTTAACTCCCTTCCGAAGTTCGCGAAGGCTGGTGTCACAGTCGTACTCTCGTGAACTGCACTTCGGTATGACAGGAGAAACGGTTGTATGTGCTTATCCCAATCCTTTTGTCTGCTTGCTACAACTTTTGCCAGATATCTTTCCAACGTCTGATTAAATCTTTCCACCATTCCATCAGATTGTGGGTGGTATGAAGTAGTTCTGGTTTTGTGAGTACCCATCACCCGACATGTTTCCTGAAACACTTGAGACTCGAAATTTCGTCCTTGATCGCTGTGGATTTCTAAAGGTACCCCAAACCGACAGAAGACTTCGTGGACTAATTTATCAGCAACTGTCGTAGCTTCTTGATTAGGAATGGCGAAGACTTCCGGCCACTTAGTGAAGTAATCCATGACAACCATGAAATATTTGTTTCCACTTTCACTTTCAGGGAAAGGGCCAGCGACGTCTAGTGCTATCCGTTCCCAGGGGGCTCCTACGTTGTACACTTTCAATGCACCCCTGCTGCGTGTGTGAGGTCCTTTTACCGCAGCACAACTAGTGCATTTGCGACACCAATCCTCAACATCCTCTCGACAATGGATCCAGTAGAACCGGTCTCTGATCTTCAATAGAGTCCTTTTTACTCCCATATGACCTCCTGAACATCCATTGTGGTAGAGCTGTAGAACCTCTGGTACCTTTGCTTTAGGTACGATCATTTGCAGGTGGCAGCTGTCCCCTCGAGCATTTTCCCATTTGCGGCACAAGACACCGTCCTGGATTACCAAGCTCTCCCACTGTGCCCAATAACTCTTTGTGGTTGTACTCATCGTTGCAACATCACATCATTTCGGTTTAGGAGCATTAGCTTCAATCCACTCGAGAATTGGCTTGATATCTGTATCGCTTCGCTGAGCATGCTGTAGAGTTTTCTTCCATTCGTCGCTAAGGTCCGTTCTTACCATCCTGACAGGTACCGCTTCCTTAGCTTCTTGTCTGATACAATGCTTGCAGTCTTCAGGACAAGGCCTTCTTGATAAAGCGTCCGCGTTACCGTGGGATTTCCCACTGCGATGTTCAATTGCGAAGTCGAATTCTTGTAGCAATTCAATCCATCTCGCTACTTGTCCTTCTGGATTCTTAAACTGCAACAACCACTTCAATGCAGCATGGTCAGTTCGCAGGTGGAATTTACGTCCCAACAAGTACTTGCTGAAATGCTGTAATGTCTTCACTACAGCAAGTAGCTCGCGCCTCGTGACGCAATAATTTATCTCTGGTTTTGATAAAGATTTGCTGAAATAAGCTATCACAACTTCATGATCTCCTTTCCGTTGGGATAACACACCGCCAATTCCAGTATTACTAGCGTCCGTGTCAACTATGAATTCATTTTCTGAGTCAGGGTAGCCCAAAATTGGGGTATTGCACAAACGTTTCTTTAAGTCCTGGAAAGCCATGTCACAGCTCTCATCCCAACAGAACTGTCTCTTCTCTTCAGTAAGCTTGTGTAGAGGTTTGGCAATATCAGCAAAATTCTTGACAAACCGTCGATAGTACGAGCACAAACCCAGAAATGCTCTGACTTGCGTCTTGTCTTTCGGAACTGGCCAATCCTTGACGGCGACGATTTTCTCTGGATCAGTTTGTACTCCCTCTTCCGAGACCACGTGTCCCAAAAAGCTTACTTGCTTCTTGAAGAATGAGCACTTTTTCGGACTTAACTTAAGATTGGCTCCTCGGATTTTTGACAGTACACGTTCCAAGTTTCGGAGGTGGTCTTCGAATGTGCGGCCTACGATGACGATGTCATCTAAATAGACAAGGCAGGCGTCTCCAATTAATCCGGTGAGTACTAGCTCCATAAGCCTTTCGAAAGTTGCAGGAGCATTGCACAATCCAAATGGCATGACGTTAAATTGCCATAGTCCCTTTCCCGTAGAGAATGCGGTTTTTTCCTTGTCCTTAGGATCTATCTCCACTTGCCAGTAGCCACTTTTTAGGTCTAACGTGGTAAACCACTTCATTCCTGACAGCGTGTCCAATGTGTCGTCGATCCTGGGTAGTGGATAGCTATCTTTCTTTGTAACGTCATTCAGTCGACGATAGTCCACACAAAACCGCATGCTGCCATCCTTCTTTTTCACCAGGACCACAGGAGAACACCATGGGCTAGATGAAGGCTCTATAACTCCATCCTTTACCATGTCTTCAATCATCTTATCCATTTCCTTTTCTCTTGCCACTGGTATTCTTCTTGGTCGCTGACGAATTGGTAACTCGTTTCCCGTATTAATTCTGTGCTGAACCAATCCAGTCTTCCCTATGTCAGCATCATTTGCAGAGAAAATGTCGGCGTACTGAAGTAGCATCTTCTTAGCCTTCTCCATTTCTCCTTCCGATAAATCTTTGCGACAGTCTTCCAAAAGATTTGACATGTTAAATCTTGCACTTTGGACATTATTCCGAGAAGGCTGATGTTGGCATTTACGCATCCAAGCCACTTCTTCACAGGTACCCATCAACGTACCCTTCTTGATTACTTGTTCCCTTTCACTTGGGTTCAGTATGCGTACGGCTGCAACGTTGATTGCCCTAACCAAGGTCCGCGCCATCTTCCATGGAAGGTTTTCGTCCAATCTTTCAATGAGAATACATCGATTTTTCTGTCCAGAATTATGTGGAAGACCAACTGGAACTATTGTTTCCGACCAGGGAGGAAGAACAATCCTCTTTAAACAGTACACTTCGCCCGATGGTGCACCTTCCATGAACACTTCTTCTGAACCACATTTCAAGACTCCTTGATTCACGTCGATCTCACAACAGTGCTGTCGCATGAAGTCCAAACCTAGGATGCAGTCATCTACTATGTCAGCCATGATGACCTTATGCCGGTAAATTGTGTTACCCAGTTTTAACTCCACCTCTTTCTCTCCTCTGACGGGTATGTGCTGACCGGTAGCTGTTACTAAATTTACGCGGTCATGCTTACCGAAGAAGTCCCCAAGAAAATGATTCGCTAGTTGGGAACTGACAACCGTGCGAGAAGCTCCAGTATCCAATGTCAGCTTACATGGTCTTCCATTCACTTCACCTTTGATGATAAGGCTGTTCCCATCATGGGCTTGTGAGATCGAAATCCTTGGGGCTCTTTTAACACCAGCCAGCACCCGCCCCGCAGTCCTGGAGTTTACTCGTTTCCCCTGCTGCTGGGCGGTGACATCAGCCGCCCTTCTTTCCTGGGTGTGATCTTCGTGGACAGTGCTTCGCTTCGGGCAACTCGACTTGAGGTGGCCCTTTTCTCCACAAGTGTAGCATCTAGGGCTGTACCTAGTGCGGTCACGTCCTGGTAACTCCGCAACCTCCCTGATGCGGTGGGCTCGATGATCGTGCCTTACTGCCTCCACCTCCAATGCATGGGCCAAGGCGTCCTTCAGCGTCTCATGGTGCCCAAGTCTAACAGCAGCTCTAACTTCCAGGTCCCGTATACCATCGATGAATGCTTGAACCAGAATCCCTTCGATGGGTGCAGGCGCCGACTGGTACGCCTTTCGAACCAGCTTTTCAATTTCCAGGGCCCACTGCTGCAGGTTTTCACCACTGCGTTGCACACGATCTTTTAACTGGGCTCGAAATACGTGTTCCAAGTGTGCGTCACCGTATCTGGCTTCTAAGGCCTCAAGCAGCTGCTCGTAAGTCACATTCTTACCGAGAGCTTCCAATATGGTTAAGGCCTGGTCGCGAAGGCCCAAAGTAAGTGCGGTCATGGCCTGTCCTTTTGTCCACCCATTTGCTTCCTTGACAGCTTCAAACTGGATTTTGTATGCCGACCACGAAGATGTTCCATCGAAGGGTGGCACTTTAAACCCGCGCACCGAAGGTGCAGCAACTACAGAAGTCGCAGTCCCGTCTCCAGCTTTCAGGTTCCCCAACGCTTTTCTCATGTCAGCGATCTGGATTTCGGCCTCGGAGATACGATTTTCGTGCAGCTGAACCTTCTCCTTCACGGCTGTGATGTCCTTGCCAAACGTCGCGCGTAAATCTTTAATGAGGAGGATCTGCTCTTCCTGGCGGTGGGTCTGCTCCTCTTTGTCACGCCGAAGCTGTTCCTCCAGCCGGCGGGCCTGTTCCTCTTGTCGGCGGGCCTGTTCCTCCTTGTCACGCTGAAGCTGTTCCTCCAGCCGGCGGGCGTGTTCCTCTTGTCGGCGGGCCTGCTCCTCCTTGTCACGCTGAAGCTGTTCCTCCAGCCGGCGGGCCTGTTCCTCCTGTCGGCGTGCCTGTTCCTCCTGTCGGCGGGCCTGTTCCTGCAGCATCGCCATCAGAGCGGAAAGATCCATGGCTGGTGATGCTGTAGGAACTCCAGATGGTACTTCGGAGATTGGCACCGTCGTCGGCTGATTACCACCAGGTGTCTGTATCGGCGAACCTTCAAACCGCCTCTTGTCCACCTCCTGCTGGCGCTGACTCCGGGTACGGATACCCTCCGTGTCGTCCTTCGGAAAAACTGGCATAATTTATCCCTTACTTCTGACACCAAATGTTACGAGCTGGGGTTCGGGATAAATAAATTTATACCAATTTACACGAAAAACACACTATAATTAAAAAAATCACAAATACAGTAATCAGAAACTTTAAACACAATCACTTGTAGTTCACTATTAGTTCACTTTTACTGTTATTAGCTGTTCTTCACTGTTTCGCATTCTAAACTGAACTGATCTACAACGCTGTCAACCCCTTATTTATATACGAGTGTAAGTTACTAGAATGTTCTAGCATAATACCAGAACATTCTAGTACTTACGGGAACGGTCCAGTGTAGTTCGGCTATTCGATAACAGATGGCGTTAGCGTCTAACGTGTAGTTCTTCTATTCGCTAACAGATGGCGTTAGGATCTACGTGACAATATTAATCTGTTTAAAAAGTACAGTGATATCCATAATTTAAATACTAGGAACAAACACAAATTTGTTGTTCCTACTACAAGGCTCAAGAAAATAGGTGGCTCGTTTAGATGCCAATGTATACGTTTTTATAATAAACTTCCTAGCCACATTAAAGTACTAAGCCTTAATAAATTCAAATCTTTTATAAAAAGGAAACTATGCCAGAATGCCTATTATACTGTCAAAGACTATTATGTATTGAGGACAAAAAGGCTTGGGATTGAGTTGCTCCAATAAAGCACAGGCAATGTTAATTTATTTTATTTCGCTGACTATTTTTACTTTTAATCTTTGCTATAAGTATGTATACTTATTTTCATATACAATGACACTAATATTTACTGTACAAAGTATTATATTATTTTAAATTATTGTGAATGTGAGGACTATGTGTGTTTTTGTTCCAGTTTTAATCATGTTCTGGCAGTTTGAGTAGCTGATGCGGCCTACCAAAATGTCCTTTCTTTGGTATTGTTCGTCGAATCGTTGAGCTCCTTAAGTTCTGAGTTGAGCTGCACGGTTACTGACAAATGCGTGCACTGACTGGACAGGTCCACTCAATATGTGTGGTTCTTTCCTCAAAAGACCATTG
The DNA here is from genome assembly GCA_937001585.2 of Brachylomia viminalis. Classification (NCBI taxonomy): domain Eukaryota; kingdom Metazoa; phylum Arthropoda; class Insecta; order Lepidoptera; family Noctuidae; genus Brachylomia; species Brachylomia viminalis. The sequence goes on from OW443296.2 coordinate 6,068,579, forward strand.
CAGACACCGATCTACATAGCCTTCACATGATCTGACCAAGATTTTGTCTGGACTTTAAAAGAGACTGTGACCTCTGAGTTTATTTCGGCCTTTCTTCTCAGAGTAGTCACATAGGAAACGCCGAACTCATCTAGTTTAAAAAAAATATGATTGACGTGTAAAAGTGTTAGTTCAAACCTACTAACAGAAATAAAATCATTTATCATTTAAGTAGTATAATAAATCTTAATTAAAAAACTCGTTTCGTTTCAATTAAATCCTGAAAATAATTTACCCTACTTCATCTAATAACACTCCAAAAACAGGGGAATGCAGTTACTATGGCAACATTATACGCACACATTGACATATTATCTCTGTCTCGACTGCGGTTACAGGGTCCCTTCGTCTATTAGTTTCTCTGTCTACGGTTCCGTATTAGATATTATCTAATACGGAACGCAAAATATCGATTTGATCGCTGTGAGCGCTCACGTTCTAATTCGGAATGCAGCCTTTCATACAGTCAAAACTGTCAAACATAGAGGAAAGTGACAAGTGACACTGACAAGTGATAAATAAACAAACTGTGGAAGTGTGGAAGTGTGGACATAAGCTGGTGCAATCTCGGTGCAATGGTGCAATATTATGAATTTGTAGTAAACGCCAATCATTGTGACACAAATCATATTATCAAACTATGTGTAACGTCACAGATATATCTATATAATAAACACAAAATTCGTCTACGTTTCAGTCATAAAGAAACATTGTGAAGGGTGTATGTAGATAACTTGCACAAGTGAATATTCAAAAATAAAATTCAATGCAAGGTCCAGCGACATATGAGTTGTGCGCAGCTTCAGTTGCTTTAGCTGTGGGATGTACTGTTTCATACGTTATATATAAACTGACGCGAGGACGCCGAAATGCTGCGGATTTATTAGATTACTTGACTATCAACACTGTCACCACTGTAGAGTCTTGTGACCAAGTTGTTAAAGAGTTGAGGAGGTAATGCATTTATTTTTATAAGTAAGCATCTTTATGCTGTTAACTAATAACAAATAACACTTTATTTTACCTTTTAAAATGTGTTCTTAAGTTATGTGAATGTGTTGTTAAGTTGTGGTGTGTTGTTGTGTTCTTGTGTGTGGTATGGTACGCTTGATAAAAGAGTACCATACCTTCTCAACCAATTGCCTGCTGATATAAGAAGTCAGGATATAAAAGGAAAATTTGCCAAGTTACTTAAGCGGTTCTATTCAGGGGATTGTAAACGGTGTTCTTAGGAGGATGGTTTATTATTTACATTGGTACCTATTTTGTATTTTTTTATTCATAAGATTAGATAATTTTTTTAATAACTTTATAATATATATGCCATTAGTGAAATTTAAGTGTCCGCACTAATAAACTATAAGTGTAAACTGTGTTCTGTTCCCACAGACAAACCGTGAAAACGGTTTTGCAGGGCAAAGTCCTTATGCAAAGGTTTTTTTTGTAAACGTTTTTTAATAAATAATAATAATAAGTTCTGTAAAATACACAAAAAACCATGCCTGATTTTTTTTATGCATAAATTATTTGATATTAATCGTTACTTATTCCTCAACTCCTCATTAGCCTATAATGTTCCCACTGCAGGGACACAGGGTATTTTACTTATACAAACAAAATTGCCATTCTTTTTCAGCCGATGTCAACATCACAGAGCATTAGGCTTTGACTGTGAATGGGTGACAGATAATGGCAAGAGGCAACCAGTGGCCTTAGTTCAGCTATCTTCGTTTGATGGGTACTGCGGCCTGTTCAGACTTAGTGCCATGAAGACAATGCCTGTATCTTTAAAAGTAAGTATAGGAGGATGAAATATAACATGTCATTTTAATGCTTGAACTACACATAGGTACATCCTAGATTGCAGAATTAGAAAAAGCATTTTTTAAACAATGTGGTATTTCAGGATCTATTAGAAGATGAAACCATCTACAAAGTGGGGGTAGCAGCAGCAGATGATGGGAATTATTTGAGCCATGATTATTCCGTGATGTTAAAGTCTACACTAGACATTAGGCATTTGGCAGAGTTGAATGGCTTTGAGGGCGGTGGCTTAGCCACACTGTCTTCTACACTGCTAGATGTAGTCCTGGACAAAAGTTGGAGGGTAAGATTTAAGAAAATATTCTCAGGCATGCAAAGTAGTCTTGCTGTCAAAAATAAATACTTACCTACTCATTTACTTTGCAGTAGCAATTTAAAATGATGTGTAGCAATCACTTGGCTAGGCACTAATAATCCTGCTACAAACAGCAAAACAACAATAAAGATTAAAACAGTTTTTAGTCATTCCAGCTCCAGCAAAGTCAAAATTTTGGCAATTTACTGTAATCAAGCTACATAATTACATCATGCATTATTATTATGATTGATAGGCTCCCGTTTGATCACTATCTCATTTTATGGTAAGCCATGGTGTGGTCGACGATGGAGCACACTTGCTTAGATTTGCTTATTCACTCTCGGCACGAAGTGAAGACACCCTGGTTATAGCTATTTGGTAACACAAACAAATTTGCATTTCTTCTCCAGGTTCGATGCAGTGATTGGGAAGCAGAAGAATTATCGGATAAACAAGTGCAATATGCGGCGGTCGACGCATATGTCGCTATAAGAATCTTCACTATTTTATTGGAACAGCTTGGTCGCAAACAAACAGTGTCATCTTGGCTCTTTGGCACCAATAGACCCAGTGTGTGGTCACATTTAGACGAGTATTGCTTGAAGTATGCTGATGTCCATTATAAGATGAAACATGTCAAATTGAAGGATGGGTGAGTTCGATATGTAGTATTACTTTTTTTCTGTTTGTTTGCTATTATTATTATAGATTATTTATTAACTATGCAACAGCAGAGAAATATTAGCAGCATTCAAAATATGGAATTAAGACACTTCTGACCAACCCTTCGGAGAAAACATGTGTAATGGATGTTATGTAGGTAGGTAATATCCTGCAATAAAAATATATCCTTTATATATGTTTTAAACAGATGTAGGTAGGTACCTAAGTAGGCAGTTTGGCAAATAGGTAATGTTTACTCATTTTGCCAATAATCGATTTCGATTTCAAGTGAAAAGCAAACATAAAGACAAGTGGAAAAGATAACAACCTATTTAACTTTATCTTTTCCTTATTTACTAACGCGACATGTGCCAGTGGAAAAATCTGATGAAAATCGGTTACGTTGTTTAGTCAATCTGCTTAAAATAATAACAGTAAATAATTAGGTGTGTAGATTAAAAAAATCATATTTTAGGCTTAAACCAGTCGCATAGAAATTTATTATTTCGATGCGATTGCTTTAAGGTGGATCCTCAGTTGCAGCCCGCCAAATTAAAATTTTCTTTGTTTTTTTTTTTGCAAATTACAGCTCTGTTTTACGTCCGCGTCGTATGTTAATCAAAATGCGATTCGCGCCCTGTAGGAATGATTTAGACTTATAAAATTTGTTCTATCTAGGAATTTTTCTATGAAAATTCTTAGACCGTGGGACAAATTTTCAAAGTTTGACGATTGATATGAAATAAATGATTATTATTCAGTAAATATAACTATCATTCCTACAGTCGTGAATCGCATTTTGATTAACATACGACGTAAAACATAGCTGCAATTTGCAAGAGTACTGCTCGCGCGATAAGAGTTTGGCTTTGACCGTTATTGCGCAGAAATCAGAAATTGGGTATCAACGGGCAATTAGCGGGGTGCGGGGCGGGTGTGTAGGCGCACGCGGTGCTCTGATTGGCGCTCCAGTCGTACCCATGCGCAGTAATCCCCTCCACCCGAAGGTCAAAGCCAAACTCTTATCGCGCGAGCTGTACCTACTAAGAAAAAAAAAAAAAAAGAATTTGGCGGGCTACAACCGAGTTCCACCTTAAGCTCTAAAATATTATCACTAGTATTATACATATTTCAACAGTACCAAAGAAAAAGATGGGAGGACCAAGGAACCGCCGCAGGTACCATCTAAGGGCTATAAATTAGCGATGCGCGCCAAGCCTCTGTACAATAATGGCTACTTAGTAGCGCCTGATGGTGAACTACTGTGTAGATGTGACAATAAGAAGGCTTTGTGGTAAGATTTACGAAGACATTTACTTTTCAAGTTGTTTAAGCATTTATTTTCCACGCGAAAGTCCTGATTTCTCGCTTTCGGAAATCGTATCAAGTCTTCATACACATTATGGCCGAGATTAAAAGACCGCACGTTGAATTAAGTTTGCTAAGTGATGTTAGCGTTTCATAAGAATCATTTGTCTAGCCTTTTCCCAAGCAGGTTGGGGTCGGCTTTCAGTCTAACCGGATGCAGCTGAATACCAGTATTTTACGTGAAGCGACTGCGTATCAGACACACACCCACTACCCAGTCAAACTCAAACTCAAAGCATTTATTTCAATTAAACCATTTACAGGCACTTTTGAATTGTCAAGTGGTCGGTCAGTCAGAAATATGAAGCTAGTTGCCCATTCCAAAGCGTAGTAGGTACCTATGGAGAAGAACGGGCAAGAAACTCCATGGACACTCTTTTAAATTATATTGTTACATAAATATTAGTTACATCATTAATGTTGAATATAGGTATAATTATATGTGAGAACGATGTAAATAAGACGTAGGTACACGTTGAGTGTCCAGTGTACAGTAAATATTAATTTAAACAAAACAATCCATAATAAAATGATTAAAATAAGCCGTGGTGGCTAAGAGATGACCAGTCCCAACTGACAGCGCCCGTTCACGAACATGACGCATGGATCAGCAGCAGTTGCTAGCTAACACTGGTTGTCAGACTTTCGGGCTTCTGACGAACCGCAACGACTGCCGGGACCAACGGCTTAAGGTCATAGTAATAACTATAAGTGTTCTTAATTCTATAGGTTCGTGAATAAAGAGCTAGCTGACGTAGTGAACGAAGATCCTTTCACCGTGCGACTTCGTTTCGAGCCTGCCGGTCGAGCGGTCGGCGACGTGGGGCGCTACTACCAACTGGAGAAAGAGAATAAGTGCGTCGTGTGCGGTAGCACTAACTCTTACACCCGAAAGAATGTCGTGCCTAGAGAGTATAGGAAAATGTTTCCAGGTAAGATTAGTGTTCAATGGGGTAGTTGCGTAACAGACAGTGGCAATGTCTTTAATTTTGGCAGTTCAAATAATTTAATTGTGTCATTTACTTTGTTGAGTAGACGAATTTTCCAAAGATATGAATCAATGGAGTAGCAAATTAGATTGAAAATTCTTCGGATTGTGATTGAAAATGTACTTGTGTTGTTCTGACTTTTCAGTAGAGAAGTTTAATAATTGTTAGTTACTATATAAACAATAACAATATTTAACGAAAATGTATTTTCACCCTTAGGGCACAAACTACAACGCGCCACGCGGCGGGGCGCAGATAACGCGCCACCGCGCGTGACTTTTTTACATATAAATTCAATAAAACCACATTTCCGCGTGGGGAATTTGACTCCATCTCCCGCGCCCTGTCACTTCCACGCGTGGCGCGTTGTAGAGTGTGATCCGCCTTAATTTTATAAAATAAAATGTCTCCGTGTATGTCTTCTGATATCACGACGGCATAATTACAGAGATCATGAAGGAGCACGCTTCACACGACGTGGTGCTACTGTGCGCGGAGTGTCACCAGGCGAGCAACGCGCGCGACCACACGCTGCGCGAGCGCCTGGCCCGCGCGTGTGGCGCGCCGCTCGCGACCAACCAGCGCGGAAGCGAGTATATTGTATTCGCTGGCAAGTGAGTACTTTGTCTTTAGCGTCATAAACACTATGTTTTATTTGTGCCTTTGCAATTTATTGTACTTACTATGAATTTCGTAGTATGAATTTATATGTATATTAACTTGGAATTTACTGTCAAACGGGTAAGTAACCCCTTCTTTTAAAGGTCAACAATTGCATAGTAAAAATAATTCCGAGTTACCTCTTAATCATAATTGCTAAGTTACATTAGTTTTACACCTCTCAATCAAATTTTTAATGCTTTTATTACTCAGTAAATAATTTCCATAAACAGAAAAATGAAGGCGGCTGCTCGAGCTCTTCTCTACCAGTCTAACAAACTTCCTGAAGCGAGACGAAAGGAGCTGGAAGACATGTTACTGCAGAACTTTCCAGACCAAGATGAGGTGACCGAGGAACTGCTGAAAAAAATTACACATACTAAATTTGTGTAAGTATTCAAATATCGTCTTTCTAGCTTTTTAAAATGATGAGAAATTCACCATTAACCTAGCGTTTTGAAATATGCACCATATTTCTAGCCTAGATATTTATCATTTCTTTAGTTCTTTAGAAAGACAAGAAATCCTTTTCTTCCAGGTTCGAGAATTCAGAACACGAGTCTCACGGTGTGAAAGTTGTGGAGTATTTTTTCAAACACGGCGGTCTGTTGCGCCTTGAGGAGTTGTGGCGCGAACATTTTCTGAACTCTATGGAACCTCGCCACATGCCTGCTTTGTGGTCCGTCAAACATAATGAGGAGAAGTAAGAATTAAATGTTAAAAGTTAATTCACAGTAAATAAAAAGAACTATAAACTCTAAATAATGTATTATGTTCTCTTTTTGGTACTTATTGTAATATATTGTAAAATAAGGTACTTTTGTTGTTACAGACTGCTAGTGAAATGGAACGAAGGGCGTGTAACCCAAGAACACTTGAAATCTATTGGATTAACTAGATTGTAAATAATTGACACTACTCCACTGACACTACTCCATACAAGTTTAGACGTGATTAAAAAGTAGACTACTAAAATTACAACAATAATTACGTCGGGTGCTGACTAATTTGACAGGACTAAACTAATATTTATCTTCTGTTTTTTTCATAATGAAATAGAAAGAAAAAGATGCACTTAACTTAAATTTAGTTTTGTGAACAAGGGAATCGGCACCAATATGATTGATACGAATCAAAATGTAAGACATTTTGCGTCATTATACGATCAATCTTGGTCAAGATCATGGATTAAACTTGCCAAATTGATCGTCTACACTTAGATAAATGATTGGTCTCACTGCGGTCGAGCGCAGCGAGACCAATCATTTATCTAAGCGTCTAAAATATCCGATAAGAATCCAAACATGGATTTTATTGTTCATTCGTTTAATTCAGTAAAGCGTTCCGAGTTGCGCTGTAATCGATTTGAGCGTGCTAACAACCGTACCGAATTTGCGTGAGCGCGATAATGATGTCCCGTGAATCGTCATATATAACGTCATGTCAAGCGCCATCTTGCGATAACGCCGACCATGCCCTAAATTAATATCACCGTGAGCGCTGTCAAAAAGCACAGTTGAGCGTATTGTTTCGAGTCGCATCATAATTATCTATCATCATAAACTAAAGCGGCATTTTTGAAATTGTGCTGTATAAACCAAGACGTAACAGAATACCTGAAATGAGTTTTGCTCATTGTAATTAATTATTTTTGCATCCATGTTATTTGTAATTGATACCAACAAAATAGTGTAATTGTATTTTTACTAATTATTTTTAACATAGTAATTATTTATTGAGATACCTAGCCAATAATATTGACATACATATAAATATTGTACACCCCATGGGTATGTTACAGTGATACTGTTACAATAATGCTAACTGTAAGAATGGTCTTTTCACCCGTGACAAACAATAAATAAATTAATATGAACATGGTATTTTTCTTCGGGGTAAATCTGCCAGGAGCATGTAAATACGCTAATATAAGCACTTCGTCATCCGTTTCATCCCTGGACGTATCGTCGTTCTCAAACTCAAAATCTGAGTTATCAGAGTCGATAGAGTTAACCAACAAAATAGAAGTGCCAATACGTTGAACTTCCATTTGCAGAAGAATATCAAATCGGTCTTTTTTGCGCAAGGTTTGAGGTTGACGTTGAGCGACCACTGTGAGCGCGTTCACGAGCGTTCCGAATTGATGACAGTTCTTAGCTGTCATAATCATGATGTCTACTAAAACGGAACGCAAAATATTGATGTGATCGCTGTGAGCGATCATGGTTTAATTCGGAATGCAGGGTAACTTTACCAACCTATAGAAATAAACTGTCAAAAAGTTTGAAATTTCTTCCGTTGTGGCTGTGCACTTGCGATAATTAATTTGTTGTTATTGAATAATTCAAGTTGTTTTACTACAACTAAAATCAACAATGAATAATATTTTCACCACATCACCAATAAAATAATGTCGAATACTAAGCAGTTAAAAATCACAAAGTTGTTTAGGAGAGGAGGTAATCTTAGTTCTTGTTTTCACAATTTAAAACGTATTGAATACAGTGTTTCAAATAACAATTAACAAAACAATACAAATAACAGCTCTTTTCTCATTAATCACGAATACCTATAATATTCAAAGTACAGTAAGTTGTTTATCAGCTCTCCAGAAATGCATACATGCGATCTTAGAAGTTACACCATAGGGTGTCTTATGAATATGCAATGTTTAAACTTTTAAACTTTGAAATTAAAACGTTTGGTATCAATTAGCTAAATGTCGATCATAAATTCTAGCGACAAAGCTACCAGAAGACTGTGATGAGCTACAAGAAGAGATACAGCGGCTGGAGCTGCAGCTCAAAGAGAAGCAAGTTGAGATGTTTCTGTTGCAAAGAAATAGTTACCGGCACAAGGCTTCACCACTAAAGAAAAGGGCAGAATCTTTTGTTAGGCCAGAGGTAACATTATATATATAATTATTTGTACCCTCTTTCCATCTTCTTGTCATTCTAATTGTAATTTAAATCTAGATGTTTATAAGTTTGGCTTTCATAGCACTATTGCCTTGCAAATTGTAATCTAGCATTCATCCACATTTCTTGAAGGTGTAGGTATGGTAGTAAGAGGTTTCTACAGCTACCCAGTTATGTTTTAAATCCAGTATATTATTAGGTTAAAGAAATGACATAGATCAATTTAAATTCCAGAAAATCGTATTAACAAATGCAGTGGGCAGCTTGAAGAAGGATCTAGAGCTGATGTCAGTGTTGTCAGGCATTGAGGTGCAGTCATATGTGTTGGAGGATTACTGCTGCATCGTCTACCACATGCAGCATTCTGCCGAGCTTGAGGTCAAACATGGGCTTAGAATTGAGCTCAAAAATGGTATGTGCAAACCTAATATTAAAAGTTTTACATGGGCACAGTAGCCAGTTGCAATACTTACATGTTTGTCAAAAAAAAAGAAGGTTGCCTATCTATATTAACCAACTAAATAACACTGAAACTTTTATTTGGGAAATCTGTTTCTTCAATATTGGTGCAGCCCTATTGTAGTTTCTTATTGCTTCTTTGCCAGCCAATAAGTTACTTCTTATACTACTCAAGAAGCTAAGCATTGGTAGCAGATAATAATATATGTATGGTTAACTGTGAAGCCAACAGCAGGAATGCTGATGAATCAGACTTCTCATTAACATTGCAGGTGTAAATGAAGTGTCCAAATCTTCACTCCCATTGGGATTCAACCTGGATGCAGTGATGGAGGACTTTGACAATATTATGCTGCCAGAATGTCTAGGAGCTATCCGGAAAGCTCTTGTGGCATATTACAATAGACTTGAACAGTTTGAAGCCTTGAAAGTAAGTTTAATAGTCATTGACAAGCATAACATGGATTTTAAATGTTTTGGGGCACTGAATAGATTAGCGATGAAAATTCTGTATATTAAAGTCATGTTTTTTCAAATGGAGCACAGACCCAACCAATGCACCATTTTGCATAAGCTTCAGCTACAGGCTAGCCTTTGCAATAGACTCACTGGCCTAACAACTACTAACAAGATATTGCCCTTCACAGAAAATGTTGAACATAGAGGCTCAGCTGTTCAAGATCCTGGATGGTTCTCACATGGAGGTGTCATTTGTGGCTCAGAGCGATATGGACGAGGATGGAGAGCCATTTGACATGGTGCTCATGTTAGACTACCGGGTTTATGACATTAGGCCCAAGCAGTTCTCCTTTAAAGAAATTGGTGAGAGCAATCAATGAATTTGAAAATACAGGGTGTAAAAAGACCCATCACATAGCCGTCAACTACGCATTCCGTACATGTAACAGCACAAAAATAATTTGCTGTGAAATAATTTTAATTTTTGGTGAAAATCTCTGTTTTGCGGTAGTCCTCAACGTAACGCACGCAAAACATTGTGCTTATGGGTGCATGCAACGGTACAGGGGTCGTGGCCTCGTGGGGGTATTTAAAGTTGTGTTATAACATAAAAAAAACGTTTTCGTAAAAAATGTCAGTAAAAGTTGGAACTTTGACCTTCAATATCTCCGTAAGCAGAAGGTTCCCGGGTATGGTCCAGTACAAAAAAATAATTACAATGACAGGGAGTACAAGTGACTCTCGGCTTCATTAAGTGTCTTATTAACACATGTTATGTAGATTATTGCAATATATTACAGTGTGGTAGAATCGTACACATTTCGCGAGTATGTAATGTAAAAAGTCCCATGTAGCCCTGTCGTTGCAACACGGCTTATTGTTAAGCAGATAATTAATTAATACTTTTCGAATTCCAGACATAACTAGTAAAACAATACAAGGTCACAATGTCTAAATTGATACAGGTGGGTAGGTAGCAGTGTTTACCTAATGTAGGGATTAAAATTGAACCTAGGATGCTTGATTGATGTGCTCCTAGGTTCAATCATTGTCCTCTACATAAATATCTTACAGCCTGCACCCTCCAGGACTTAAATGAGGCAAACTACAGAGCAGTCCAGGTCGCTACATACTGGTCGGACAAAATATGAGCCATGGGCAAGAGATTTTTTTTATTTTTTTTTGGCAATTGTGCCAATGTCGACTATTCTGCCAGCGTCGCGTTTAGACGGCAGCGCAGAGGCCCGTCAACTTTGCACTTTGTGGTAGCACTACAGAGAGTCGCTGAAAAGACGAGGACAGGGGGTTAGTAAAACATATCTAAAATACTATCCTATATAAAAGAGGGTGATAAACAGCAGAGACATAATTATAAAAACATATTTACATAATTATTATGCACCAATTCGAATTTAAGATCATTTTCGTTTAAAAAAGTTGTTAAAATGTTAATAATTTTGGGAGTGCAGTGGGATATAAGGGAATGGAAGTTAATTTGGGAGAGGAATGCTACATTTGGAAATTTTTCGATAGAGATCAAAGGATTTGGTGTTCAAGGAGCAGGAGAAAAAAATATGGGCCTAAGTACCCTCCCCAAGACCGCATTCACACAGGGACCTAACATGGGTTTTATTCAGAAACACTGGGCTACAACAATGTCCGAGTCTTAGCCTGCAAAGCGACGAAACAGTTCTTTTGGATATTTAAAAAACCAAGGTTTTCGCTGGATGTCGGGCTGTATAGCTGCGTAGTAGGCACCTTTGGTTTTTGAGGTCTCATTCCACGTTTTTGACCATGAGTCGAACAATTTGGGCTTGGCACCATTCCGCAAATCGTAGTTATGAGCTAAGTGCTTTCGGTCAAGCTGGTTCGATGTGGCATACTTTGCCTTGCGAATCAGCGCACTCATTGCCAACAATACCCGAGTGACCAGGGATCCAGGCTATCTCGATGTCCAAGCCGTTTTGGGAACAGTCAAATAGCAAGCTCTTAATTTCTACTACGATTTTGCTATGAAGTTGATTTTGTTGTAAGGCCTGAATACTACTACGGGAATCTGAAAAAAATACTGCTTTTGATGTTTGATGTAATTTGATAGTGTATAGCTTCTAAAATGCCAATACACACTCCTGTAAAGACTGATGCTTCTGGTGAACACTGAAAGTGTAAGGCGATATCAAAATCAAAAGTCATTTATTCAAATTAGGCTGAGAATCAGCACTTTTTGAACGTCAAAATCACATAAGACAGTCCCCCCAAAACGCCCGCCCTTCACCACTTCCTAGTGCTTTAGCTGGGAAGAAGAAGTGGCGGAACAAACTCCCCAGCAGCACTGCTGTCTGTTCAGTTAGAAGAACTGGATATTTGAATATTGAAAATATACTGCTACTCCGGTACATTGTTTGTGATAATTTTGAAGCATCAGTAAAGAAAAAGTTCCATCTTTCCCAGTAACGTTTAACGGCTATCTCGAGGTCGCGTCTTGCGTTTTGAGAATTCATTGATATATCTAGTCCCAAAACGACTTTTGGTTCGAAATGAATCCTCTCATATGCAGCGAAAAAACGGGGAGAATTGGATACTGATAAACAAGCGAGGAGAGGTGTTTAATCTCTCTGTACCTATTTATCAATAGAGGAACTGATTTATTGTTCCAATAAGGAGAATTATTAAAGGAAAGGTCGATTTGCTCTAAAATTGGAAGTAAAGGATGGGATGAAAGAGAGAATACTTTAGACAGGAAACAATCTGCCAAATACTGTCTTCTTAGGTATAGGGGTGGTTCTGAGCTTTCAACTTGAAGTGCATTTATGCGAGAGGATTTCATTGCTCCAATAACAATTCTCAGGCATTTCGCCTGGATGCTGTCTAATGCTGTCTTGAGCGCTTCTTTGTTGCAAGGCTCAATAAGGAAGCAACAGTAGTCCAGAGTGCTCCTGGTCAGCGCAGTATATACCAGTTTGAGGGTATAGGGGTGAGCTCCCCACCACACCCCAGCCAGTCTTAAGTACTGACACTAAGTGTTCACATTTTTTGACCGTGTTAATGTGGTCAACTCCAGTCAATCGTTAGTCCAACGTTACTCCCAGAAACCTAGCCTTATCCTTGACTGGAATGATTTGACCATCAATATTTATATCTACTTGGGGAACAGAACGCTTACGAGTAAAAAGGGCCGCTGTACTCTTTGGTGCACTTAAAGATAACCCGTGATCAAGGAGCCATTGGTTTAGTGAAGACAAAGACACATTCATCGAAAGAGCGGCATCCTGAATGGAATTGCCAGTGACCAGTAATGCAATATCGTGAGCATACTGAAGGATTTTGCAGTCAATATTTAAAGATGAGGACAAATTTGCTGTATAAATGATAAATGATTTTATTTCTGTATGTAGGATTGTACAAACACTTTTACACGTCAATCACATTTAAAAAAAAAACTAGATAAGGTCGGCGTCTCCTATCTGACTACTCCGAGAAGAAAGGCGAAACAAACTCAGTGGTCACAGTCTCTTTTGAAGTCTAGACATAATCTTGGTCAGATCATGTGAAGACCATGTAGATTGGTGTCTGAAACGGTCTTTTGAGGAAAAAACAATACAGATTGAGCCGACCTGTCCAGTCAGTGCACGCATTTGTCAGTAATCGTGCCGCTCAACTCAAAACTTAAGGAGCACAACGATTCGACGAACAATACCAAAGAAAGGACATTTGGGTAGGCCGCATAAATTACTCAAGCTGTCAGATCGTGAAACTAAGATGACAAAAAAAATATAGGTGTTGTACAATGGGGGACTGAGAACAGATCCTTGAGGTAACCCTCTCCATACTATTCTTTGTTCAGAGTCAGCCCCAGGGATTCTTAATTGAATAACGCGAATGGTAAAGATGCTACCAATGATACGACAAATCCTAGCCGGGATTCTCAGCTCGTGCAGATTTTGCCTGAGAACAGGGAGGAGGACCGAGTCATAAGCAGCGGATATGTCCAGGATAACGGCCACCACAGACTCATTCCTGCTGAGGGTCAGCCGGACCGGTGACGTGAGGATACCTACACTATCAGCTTTGCCCAGACTTTTCCTGAAGCCGACCGGGAGCTGCCTCCTGCCCTCCACCAACCACTCTAAACGATTCTTGATCAAATGTTCTAAGATTTTAATTAGTATGGACGATAGAGCAATAGGTCTATATGAGCAGTAATCATAGGATCTTTGCCAGGTTTTAATATAGGAATGACAACTTGAACCTTCCAATCTGTGGGAATATATCCAGAAGTGAAGCAAACATTAGCCAAGTCCAGGTAGTATTGGTGGGTTTTTGGGCCAGCTTTGACAATAAAGGAGTAAGGGAATCCATCCACCCCACGTGCGGAGTACTTGATACGGGATAGCACAGCTTTTAACTCTTACGAGGCGGCTTGCGTCCTGGCCGGATCTCCGCCCTGGGACCTAGAGGCGAAAGTACTCGCGTCATTATATCGATGGCGCGAGGAAGAGTGGGCACGGGGCTCGAGGCCGGTGCAGCGGCAGATCGCGCTGCGCCGAGAGGAGCTCCGTCAGGTCTTGGTGGCGGAATGGCGGCATAGGCTTCTGCGCCCTACCGCCGGCCTCGCTACCGTCGAGGCGATCCGGCCAGTACTCGACGACTGGCTCGGGAGAAGGCACGGCTCCCTGTCGTTTAGGGTGACGCAGGTGCTGTCGGGGCACGGCTGCTTCGGCAAGTACCTGTGCCGCATAGACAGGGAGCCGGACGCTCGGTGCCACCATTGCGTCCATTGCGGGGAGGACACGGCGCAACACACGCTCGCCGAGTGTGTAGCTTGGGAGGAGCAGCGCCGTGTCCTCACAAATGAAGTAGGAGGCGATCTGTCGCTTCCGGCCGTAGTGCGGAGGATGGTCGGTAGCGCAGAGTCGTGGGACGCGGTGGTGTCCTTCTGCGAGGACGTGATGTCGCAGAAGGAAACTGCGGAACGGGAGAGGGAGATCTCGACTCCCTTCCCCGGCCGCAGAAGGCGCACCGGGCGCAGGAGAAGGGCGGACAACGCCCTTTTCCGGCCTCAATGAATGGGTCCAGGGGCGTGGGACTTGGGGAAGTCCTCGCCCCCCTATTTGATGGACCCGAGGCGAAGGCGCGCGCGGGTGTCGGCGCGCGCCTCTGAGGCTATGCACGGGGTAGTTAAACACCTCGCTACCCCGTGCAGGAGACGAGGCCCGGACAGACCGGGCCAGCACTAGTGTGGGGCTGCGGAAGAATTTAGATTCCCGCGGCCCCGCGCGCACGTGCGAGGAGACACCGGGGTGGTTTTAGCCGGTAAGAGTCCGGCACGCCCCTCCGCCTTTTCCCCAGGCGGAGGTAGTCCATGAGGATTTCCCCCCGTAAAAAAAAAAAAAAAAAGCTTTTAACTCTTCCAAGCTGAATGGCATGTTCATTGGATCGTTATTGTTGTCTACATCACCAATGCCAACACAATTGTCCTCTACACTTGGAACATAAGCTGCAGCCATTTTGGAGAAAAACTGGCACCCCAGTTCTTCTGAGAGGTTCGAGGAGTGTTCGAAGAGTTAGGTGCTTAACTACTCCTAAAACGTTTTACCTTCCGCCATACCACCGAAGTCTGAGTTGATGGACTCAGCGAACTGCAATACTTTGACCAACCTTCTCGTTTCTTCTTTTTAAGTACCTTCCGGGACTTAGCTAATATTAGCTTGAAAGCGATGAGGTTATCTAGGTTCATGTAACAGTTAACAGTCTCTTCAGCCTCATTCCTGGCCCTGATCATGTCAGTGCATTCCCTATACCACCATGGCGGAGAAGGAATTTTATGAGCTTGAGGTTTTTTGGAAGGGCAACAGTCATCTGCTGTAGAAGAAACGATGGAGGAAAATGACAAAAAAACATTCACGTACATTATTCTCATTAACTTTTGGAATGGAAGATACTCTTAAATCTAGTATTTTTGAATAATCCTGATATTTTTTTCTGTATTGGCAGATCTTCCCGAAGGCGCGGCGGATGTACTTAGAGAACAGTGCGCTCTATTCAAAAGGAAGCCGTTACACAAAGCCTTCAGAGATACCTTTATTGATGGCGCTGGTCCTTACAAACTTATAGAACAGGTATTAATTTTGTATAGGTACCTAATTCTTTTTGATCGCCATTATAAAATAGTAAAAAAAATACTCAAGCAGTAGTGGCCCGTTGGAACGTCGTCGTCAGCGATGCTTCAGAGACAAACGTGTGATTAGCGTATTTTGGCTTGATCAACATACTTCTTGAGTATGAATAGAAATTACAATGCTTTAGGTGGCGAATAGAGAAGTGAAATTGAAGTGACAGATCAGGCTATAAAAATAAAATAAAGTAATATTAAAATGTGAGTTTAACGATAAAATAATTAATTTGACTAATTTTATCGCCTCTAATATTATTTATCTACCCATTCAGGTGGGTACCCGTCCAGCAGAGCCACCCCGCCGTCGAAACAGGCGGTTCCGGCCTACCAGACGAGATTATAACAACGACGACACTTTCCTACCTGAAGACTGTTCGGAGCACAGCGACGCAGATGTCGAGTGATCGTATTATCTTGTGTAAATATATATTTTTACCCGACTGCCCAACAGAAAAGACGGTTATTATAAAACCAAAATGGCGGATTTTAGAGGTAAAGTTGTATAGCTTGAAGAAAAATTGTACAATGACCATAAGGGGTATCAAAATAAAGGCGTATGGTTCTAAAATATAACATACTAAAAGGCTGAAAATAAAAATAAAAATTGCAGAAATCAACAACAACTAAATAGTTCAAAACAAGCTCACTTTTCATTGCATGTTAGTGGCATTAAATCTGCGACTGAACGAAAATACTGCCTCGAACTGCATCAGACTGATTGAAAAGTGAGCTTGATTTGAACATAGTTACAGTCTGGTTTTTAGATTTTCTCAGTATTTAAAAAAATCTTTTGTTTTCTTTATTACGGGCTACATAACAACAGAACCAGCTTCAAGTCTCTTCTACTCTTCTTACCCCACTGCGACAGAGCCCAAAGAAAGGGTAATGTTTTAAGCAACAAAAACAAACACTTTTATCCATAAACTTTAATTAAAATAAAATAAAAAAATGAATTTATACAACATTTCCCTTACATCATTTCATTTAGTAACCAATTCAAATCTAGATCAGGCAAGTGTTGTTATCTGTCTCTACAAATATTGTGACGAATGACTAATTGTGCGTATCTCCATATTCTAGCTATTCTATGACAGTCCGGCCGTCGAGAGAATGCGTTCTTGACATCTGTCGGTTTCATACAAACGTGTTTAGCGAATTTGATTTTTATTAGTTACTAGAATTATTGTCGCATTAACATGTATCAGAGGGGCAATTCCCGTATTTTTAAGAACGTTCGCATTCTAATCTCAGTGTCAATCTGTCAAAAATTGTATAGCGTTTACCTACATTTTTGACATTAGACTGTCGCTGAGATGAGATTGCGACTTGAATTTGAACGTTTTTAATTACGGGAATTGGCCTTCAGGAACGCATTCTCTCAACAGCCGGACTGTAGAGGTAGACATACAAAGTGAATTAACCACTATTTAACATACATACATCCATGGACGAACAAAAAAAGTCGGACGGAACTCTGCTAAGACAAAATTTAATCCTGTTTATGTGTGAGTGCGCGCGTAATGGCCTAGTAATATGTGGGTGAATGTGTGCGTACTGCGGCCTGTACGTACAGCGAGCTGGCCGACTTTAGTGACACAGTTTTTTGTTAGCCAGAATCTGTCTGACAGATTTTTGTTCGTCCATGCATTCATCTGCTATTTTTTTATTGTTACATACATTTTAAGAAACTACGCGATGAATAGGATTCAGTCTGTATAAGTCTGTTTACATTTTAATTATGTGCATTGAATATCAAATGAAGCAAGTGCATGTCCTAATAATCTGATTGAATCAAAGCGTAAACAGACCTTGAAGTCTTAGTGGCAAAAGGTTATTATTATCGTAGTTTTACAAACTAGGGATCTGGCATATCTATTGCGAATATGTGAAACATATAAAGTTCCCTACTGGAAAATTATATCTATGATAAGAACATTCTTAATAAATTTCCCGGAAGAATGGTTACAATTTTATTAGTGATCATTTTTTAATCGAGAGAATTTATAATAGTTCTTATTTCATACAGTTTTAAATGGTAGTGTTTGACATAGACACGCATAAAATATAGCACATCAGGCTTACAAATAATTTTCAGCCTTAAATGGGGTGGTTCGTGCTATTACTAATTAAAACCAATGAAATATTTTTAAAATTCAAACTAAAAGTAAGGTAGTCAAACAGCGAACTTCTTCTACTATAATGCTAACGGAATAAAAGCATCAGTTTTATTTAGTATTAGCAATTTTATTAGTTCTCAATAGAATTGACTGAACAAATCCAGCATGGTGTGATTTTCCCCTTTTATTTATTGTTTCTTCATTGAAACCAAGGCAAGGTCGTTTTTTGTTTTGTTTAACGGGGTTCTATAACCATTTTTTTTACGTTAATTAGTCCTAATCAACAGAAACTTATTAGTAAGACTTTACATCTATACAAGATTGCACTCCGGCAGGTAGACTGTGTGGCTAGCACACTTCACTTTCATCTTTTACTTGCATTCCCATCATGCTTATTATAAAATATAAAAACTTTAAGTCAAATGAAGATACGCTGAAGACACAATTATATGCAGATTAAATTATGCTCTCCTAGCTTTTGACCGTAGCTTAGCCCGCGTGGATTTCGGAAAACGAGATCCACTTTGCAAAATTATCCCACAAGAATGTACAAGGTAGTCCATTCCTCTGGACCTCGACCATAGTGTCTTAAGACATGAGATACCTTTTTATCCCGGTGGATAAGAAGAATCCTATATCCTGAACTTAACTAGGTCTTCTTCGAATTTCGTCCAAATCCGTTCAGCCATTGGAAGTGGTTGATTAACAGACATCTACACATTTTTATATAGAATCTACAAATATTATTGAACAAAGTCGCTTTTCGTCTCGCTGTGTGTTCTAAACTTCATAATGGTTTTTATTGCGGTTTCCACCATCATTTAGAGAATTTATTCCGGACGGTTTATATGCACAATACAATAATATTTAACTTAGATACAGTGCATAAATCTCTATGTGTTAATAAAAAGGCCCCACTTCAGTAGATTGCACCCGTGCGAAGTACAGACGGGGTCGCTAGTTTATAATATATGTGGGATGGTTTAACATCTAGTGTATTTTAGTTAAATGTTCTGCAACAATTGTATTTTCAACGAACAACGCGCTCTTAGAAAGACGATGTATAAAAACCGCATGTCTTTTAGCATAAATATTTCCAATAATTATCACTTTTTCTTATTTTACATTCGTTTTTGGGTGGCATGACCGGTAAATATTACAAGTTTATATTATGGATTCAACAAAAATACATTTATGGATTTCGCAAATACTAAAATTACCTACGGTTTTTTTTTTTGTGCAAAATCGCTCAAATCTTCTAGTCCAGGGGAACTCATATGACTTGCTTTAAGATCACCAACTTGCATAAACAAGTCTGCAATATAATGTTATATGGTGGCAGCTGCGAAGCGGTCTCCATAACCCATAAGCCTTCAATAAATTAATTCATAGCTGGGGTGAGCATCCCTGTTGTAGTAATATGTCGCTGTCATTTCGTTTTGAACATGTACTGTACATTCGCAGAACGAAAAGGTTGAGCACTAATTGCATGAATTCCCACATCGTGGGAATATACTACATTTCAATACATAGTTGGTTCCTTACAAAATAGCCTAACCTTTTTATTCCCCCGAGTGAAAATAATATCATTGCCAAATCACTGTTCCAAATGGTTCACGGTCTTCATGTAGTACAACTTTTTATTATACCTATATAAACTTGCGAGATATTTACCGACTGTGCCGGCGGCGTCCGGACTTCAGACGCCCCGGTTCGGCAGCGGCTTGACTTTATAGATGCGCACTAGCCAATGTTCGGTGGTGTAAGCTTCTTCTAGCACGTCCAGGTTGAAGTCCTTGTTGCCGATCTCGGCGCCACGGACGCGGTCGAAGCCAGGCGGTCGACCTGGGAAGACGAGATTTATTTTTATAAGTACACAAATACACACGACTGGGACTTGAAACATAACTATCAATAATGACGAATTAATTTTGGCTTCTAAACTAGCGTGTCCCAAGTTACACTACGGCAACTTGGGACCAATCTTTACTTTCGTTTTCAGATATCTAATCGGGAGTTAATATTGTAATTCTTCACTCGTAGCCCCGATCTATAAAACAAAAGTTAATGCCGAGGTGAAATAATAAGCAGAAGGATTGGCAGTGTCCTATATCAATGTTACTGAAGGCGCGCCAACCGTACTATGTTGTGGTTTGACGGGTATAACAGGTATTGTAATGTTTTGGTGTCTCTTTTTTGTGGCAAGTTCTATACGCGGCGATGATAACAGGTGAGCTACTCGCTTTACAACAAAACAAAGAATAGCAAAAGACGGTTATCAGCACACCGCTATACTTCTGCGTTATGTTGTCATCAGCACTTACCACCCTCGGTGTAAACAAGGCCGAACTTGTAGTAGCTCATCTTGTACATGAGACAGTTGAGTAGGGTCTGCGAGCCGTCGGCGTCGACCCGGAACTCCCCGGACGGCGTGTAGTAGTCCGCCTCGCGGATGTGCGCGCCGCGCTCGGTGCTGCCGCCGATGCGGACCATCCAGAGGAACTTGTTTATGTCTGGGGGAAGATATTATTCATTAAATGTATAGAAAGGAATGTGTGTTGAATTTTACGAGGGATGAACGTATTTACATGGTGAGATTCTTCAGAGTTTTAGGAAAAATGTTATCGAATTTCCGGAAGGGCACAAATATTACTTATATAGTTGCTACAGCGTAAGCTTGATTCCCTCAACCAGCAATTTGTAGTTTTATGATTATGGTGATAACATCTAATTTATCTATGTAAAAGAATTTCTATTCCATCTGGTTAGAAATGAGGGCTAATAAGACTAGGATGGCGATACCCGAGGTCATCTAGGACAGATTTTTTTTTCATTGCAAACATCATGTTACGATCCTAGAAATTGTCGAATTCGGTCTCGCTGCATAAATATCAAGTAAAAGAGATAGTTGACTGTAAGCTGCCAAAGCTTCAAAATGTAAAATTTTCTACAGCATTTTTATCTCACGAAGCGACGCGTGCTTTACCTGTGGCTATCAAGCTTGTGGCGCTGTGAATGTGTGCGTCAAGATGAGTAGCGTCAACACCAGCACAACACGCACGCACACACACATTCACAGCGAGTTTCTACACTTGGTATCCACAAGTAAAGCGCGCGTCGCTTCGTGAGATAAAAATACTATAGCTAAATCTTATGTACAAATAAAATGACTTACCATCAGAAGAATACCCGACGAGTCCTCCAAAGATAACCAGCACGTAGTCCACATCGAGTTCCCTCATGATCTCATACGCCTTATCCTCAGTGGACGCCATGGCCTGTCCCACGCGAGAGATATGTGTGTTGTTCCAAGTGTTATTGTCTACTATCACCGTTCGATTCGCCATCGCTGTTATCTGATAGCCGTAGTCCCACCATGACATTACTTTTGAGTCCTACGAACAAATGTAAGATATTAAAATATTGAAAACAAAAGCAGTTTTTATTGTTGTTATGTCATATACAGGGTGGCAGGGACATTCGATGCGCACCCGGTTACGATGGATTCTAAAACCCTGCGTTTAAATTTTTCGTCGTTAAAAAAAAAACAAGTCTTCAAAAAAAATAACGCTTAAAAGTGAAAAAATTACTTTAATTTCGGAAGTTGGTGTCTTTGCATCTGTATTTTAGTTTTTTCCACCGACTTCCGAAATTAAAGTAATTTTTCACTTTGTAGTGTTTTTTTTTGGAAGTCTGTTGTTTTTTTTTTGTAAATAAGTTTTTATTTTTCACTTTTTATCAAGAATCGAAATATTTGTTGTCTATTTTATGAATTCATGACAAAAAGGTGTGACCGCGATGTTCTCCCAAACTACGCAACGGATTTTGATGCGGGTTCTCCATCATTTAAATGTTATTCCGGAAGGTTTGTGTGTTTATTACAAGAATATTAATCTTACATATATACAGGTTGTGGCGTAAATAATGGATAACCCTGAAACTGTCGATCGGCCAGATTATTATCTATCATTTACCCCACTTATATCGCCATATGCCCATGGATGACTAAATTATTGATATTTTAAATAAAAATTGTACTTGCTCTTACAAAAGCAGCTGCCATTTCTACAATTGGTGACTTGTTCTAGTTTTGTTTTTTTTTTATGTCAGTTCTGATTATTTGTATTATCAGACCAGTATCAATATTTTTTATTACAATCTAAGATAACATTGCAAAAAATACGTATTCTTAAATTTAAAAAAAAATTCTACGGTATTATGCAATTTTGGGTCCCTATATCGAAAAAAAATGTACGCGTATGTAGGCGATATAGGTGGGGTAAATGATAGATGATAATCTGGCCAATCGACAATTTCAGGGTTTCAGGTTTTATCCATTATTTACGCCACACCCTGTATAATAAATAAATCTTGATGTTTTGTTTATCCATTATTTACGCCACATCCTGTATAATAAATAAATCTTGATGTTTTGTTAAGTCTTAAAAACCGTGCGAAGCAGGGGCGAGTCGTTAGTTAAAGATAATGAAACCTTACCTCAGGAGTATTCATCTTAAGCCAAGTGTAAGCCTCGCGGAAGTCGTCGAAGATGATGCGCGCTCCGTCGTGCGCGCGCGCAGACAGCACGATGGACGGCGATGAGTAGGCCTCTGACGTCACCCACGTGCAGTGGAACACGTACGAGATCAGCAGGCAGCCAAGGACACAGACGAATAGGGCTCCCACCTGAGTACAGAGAACCAGAACTCAAGAGGATGTAGTTAAAAAACTGCGATTTCATCTGCCCGTATTCTGTTTGCGATCTATGATGTCACTGACAGACCAAAAATCTATAAGAAAGAGGTGCCTTCATGTAAATACCGTTTCTTGACACTAACTTCATACAAACTAACACAGGTGAAGATGATGCATTTCATGACAGCCTTCGTTTTGCGGCCGTTTGACGACTCCGCTTTTTAGGAAACCCAAGCATAGAAAGTAATTGTGTGTATATAAAATCCTTTTATATCACCGAGGCGTCAGTGATCTCTAGGTTTGATCAATGGGTGGAAAATTACTCATTCTTTTTACGGTTCCGTACCTCAAAAGAAAAAAAAAACGGAACTCTTTTAGGATCACTTTGTTGTCCTCTGTCCGTCTGTCTGTCAAGACCCTTTATCTCAGGAACGCGTGGAGGTATCGAGATGAAATTAAAACCACATACTCCGGTCTACAGTCCCTTTAAGCTGTAAAAATCAAACTTTCAAGTTAACGTAAAAAAAAGATACGGCCGTTTATGCCGCAAAAAAACTTATATTTCGACACTCTCGAGGGAATCAAAATTTATAGGGTATTTTCCGTTGACCTAGAAGTATGAAATTTGGCAAGTAATACCATCTTATACTACAAGTAAAGGGAAAAATTTGAAAACTATACATTTGTAATTAAAAAATAAATATAGTATGTAATCAATCATCGAGATATTTGATATTTATACAACAAAATAGATTGGGTTACCTAACTAATTTAGGTATGAAGTTATGAACTGTTAGTTAAGTATAACCACAATTTCCTATATATTTATTTTATAAGTAATTAATTAAAGGTTTTGGAAACTGAATTTCGGAAAAAGCTCTGAAAAAACTGCGAGACTCGATGCCTGAACTATTTATAATAATTTACCAACAAATTTGTACGGAACCCTCGGTGGACGAGTCGGACTCGCACTTGTCCGGTTTTTAAATATTGTAACAATGTGTAAATCTGTTCTTTTACATACCTCAGACCTAAACACCAAATTATTTTCATGCTTCTTCTTCTTCTCATGTTTCTCGACCTTCGGCTCGATATCCTTCACATGTAGACTGAGCAGGCTGGAGGCTGCTACTCCTGACACGATACACATGACTGGAGCCAGCACCAGCATAAGACGAACCATCACACCCTGGAAATGAGACAGGTGGTGAAGATATGATGGTGGTATTGGTGGTTAGTGGTGGTGGGGGGTGGTTTGTCAGCGATCAAAGTGTATGGATCATGGGCGGAGTCAACGGAGTGTGTGCTCGAACGTTGACTCGACGCGCTCAAGCTTTTTGTAGTCATCATAAGTGTTGGTGTCATTAAGAAATCTTTTTTAGGTAATGGTGCCGATTCTGTTGTACACCGAACTAAACTAACTAAACTATCACTAAAATTCCTTACTTTTGGCTATGAGAATCTTAACGCTATTCTGCAAAATAAAATCTCTAAATTTAAAAATAATTTTGACACATCTAAAATCAAATTTGACAATTATTGCGACTCCACGTGGTACTTGTTTGCCGTACCACGTGATCTTTTTTTAGAACCGTAGGCGCGCATTATGTGCGGCCTCGACTTGTTTTGTATGGAATTTTTTACTTTTTGTATGGAAAATATAAAAAAATATTACCAACACGTTGAGATTTATAGGTTTAAGAGTTTACCAAGGGGGTCGAAATTTTCATTATTTTTGCGATACGACACACCGTTTTCGAGATATAAGCAAAAGAAAAGAATAAAAGATACAGTACTGTTTTTGCATCTGAAGTCAAGGTGTTGGTGTGAATTTTAGTTCATGACAACTAATTTTATTCCACACCTTTTTAATCGCGATTAAAAATAGTCAAATTTAGTTAAGACAATCAAAATTTTAGGTGAAAAACGTAAAATTCAGAATAGCAAAATTGCCATTTTCACTAAATTATAATCTCAGTGCCATCTTAGTGCTGTCAAACTAAAATTTTGTTAAGTTGTGTCAATTTAGTCAATTTCAGAATGGGAAATCGTCGTTTGACAGGAATAAACTTAATTTTGGTGATTTTTAGTCTAGTTTAGAGAATTTTGTGACAAGAGAATCGGCACCAATGACTGTTTAGATATTTGTAACAGTATTAAAGAGTATACAGTGTACCGATTAGGTTATCACATTCATTGAAAACACGTATTCTACATTACGTATTTTAAACATGCACAATTAAAATGATTAATATAACAAATAACATTCAAGCCTTGGGACCTTTTTTTTGTTTTAGTATTTAACAACATCAAAATTAATTCGTGATTATTTGGTAACTATACCATAACGTTTGTAACATTTGTTTGTGTTTGTTTGTTTTGTGTTTGTGTTGATACCATCGCCCCGCGCGTGTCTAGTGCCTTACTATCAAGGGCGGTTTATTTCGTGCCAATTTTTACGCTATTTAATTTGTTTAGAAAAATTAAGTTTTCTATTTTTAGTAAAATTGTTATTTTATTATTTCAACATACTGATAACCACTGGTATCAACCGCTGTACTATTTAATGGGATAACCTAATCGCCACTCTGTATATGGTCGACTTGGAATGATGAAAGGGGCAAGCTTGTGCTGAAAACTGACCGACAGATAAATAGTAATACGAAATTCAACAAGTCTAGAAGAGTTCTATATTAAAAATTAAGGCTATAAGTTTATTGAATATCACTACATATACTCAGTTGGCAAAAGGTTCGGCGATCAGCGGTCAGTTATAAGCACACCTCAGGAAGTTGTTGGCTATTTCAAATATGGTTTGCTACACGCAAACAGCATCAACACCAATCTCTATTCTAGAACAGAGTAATTAGCCACTACTCTCATGGATCCTTCTCTTCTTGTTCCTTCTTGAATTTGGAGGCGAATTCTTTTAGGAGTCCGCTCGATTATTTTTATGTAGATTCACGCGAACGTCTTATTTTACGTGATTCGCTAGCGATTATTTTAGCAAACCCTCAAAAGGGTTGAAATAAATTTCCTTTTAAGGTAGAGCTCGCACGAAGTGCTAGCAGAGAGGGTCGAGTGGCTGCCCAGGACGAGCGCTGATTCGGAACTGGACTTCCTTCGTCGTTCAAAATGGCAGGTCGCTCAGATATGTGTCGAGTACAAGCCCTCCCACCACTGACTTTGACAAAGTGACGTGAGCACCTGGATAGTCTGATTACCTTAAATGTTTATTTCTTTTCTATAATTCCCTTTTAATCCTTACCCTCTCTTATTATCCTAAGCCTTATCGCTAACACCTTATTTATTTAATTTAAACTTACCGCAAAGTAAATGCTGAGTACTCCATACAAGATAATGAAGATGTTGGCATCAGTCAACTTGCTAAAGCAGAAGTACAATCCAGCCGGGAACAGGAACACCAGGACTTGCAGGTCGAAGTAGAATGATGACCAGGATGTAGGCTGATGCTCAGAGACGGATGCTGTGGGGAAATGTTACTTATGTAGTAGTGATAAGGTTTCATTTTGATTAATACCGATTTTTCGTGAATGAAAAAGTAATTTGTAACATTACAGGGTGGCTAGGTTTGTTTAGCCTATTGAACTATAGAGGTACGAAGAACAGGATGTAAAGTTCACTCATACTTCCATAGAAAAGGGAGGATCCTCCGACCAGACGGGTGTCGTGTCTGGTGGGCAACTGCCCAACGATTGATCTCGGGAAATTGTATGCTAGTCGCGCGGTAAACTCTGCTTGCGTGACGTCAGTATGACGCGCAGCTCGCATGTGGCGATGTAGATACCGCTATAGAACGACTCAGTCGCCGCAGTTATTTAAATGACTAAGGTCCTGTATTACTTTTTTTATTATTTATGTACACACAGTAAAATATACAAGGTCAAATTAAATTTGCTAGCGAAACTCTGCAGACATGATGGGTATCGATATCTAAGCACGATAAAATAAAAAGGTTGATGTTTTTCTTTTGGGGGTCAACAACCGCTGGTTGTGTTGTTCCAAAGTATCAGTTGATAAAAACTGTTTTCTTTTGTTACCCTATAACGTCTGCGGATTTTCGCTACTTAATTTAATTTGACCCTGTAATAGGGACATAGGGTTAGTTTTTTGTTTTTTATTTAATTGCAATACCCTATTCCTCGTAGATATTATTTGTCAATTTATTAGTTGAGCGCTGGGGTCACGGCGATTGCTATAAAACCAATCGGTCAATATGTTAATAACAACTTACCAATGATAGGAATGTGGTTCTTGGCGTAGGAGGGGTCCAATAGAGAGTAAAAACGTCCGGTCCATGGTGAGATTTTACCTGCAACAAAAATGACAATTATTAGCAATTTTAAGAAGTATGAACGTGATATTAGTAGTACAGAAATTATGGTGATTATTAGGAGCAAAAGCCGTCTGATCTTGCCTTTTATTTATGGCATTTCAAAGCTCAATCTCCATAGATTGAGCTTTGAAATAATAATAGATAATTATTTAAGCTATTTCAAAGCTCAAACTACCATTAGTTTGAGTTTTGAAATAGCTTAAATAATTATCTTCAATCAGTCGAGTAAGTCAAACTACGAGAAAAGGTAGCTAGTGCCCATTCTTTTTGTTTTTGGCTTGTTTTGCCCATGGCACTACCGTGCCCCTAGATATTATACTTACAAACGTTTAATTATTAAAACAAGTTTTACACAAAGCGGCTGACAGAGCTGCCACATTTCGCCAGTTATGTAAGAAAATTAAAAAAAAATACTATAATATCTTACCAGTAAGTGTAAGAGCTACTAAGGCAGTTCCCAACGTAGCCAGCAGTGTAGTAAGCAGAGCTTTGAACAGCAGCTCGAAGTTGGCTGGGGAGAGGTGCTCACGCAAGTACTGGGTGAAGGCATACAGCTGGCAGAGACCGAATACTCCTAATGCCTGTGGAAGAAAAAAGTTTTATTAAGACCAGTCTTTTATTGAACCACTGCTGGGCAAAAGCTTCTTCTCGCACAGAGCAGGCGTGAGCTCTCATGACCACTCTTTCTCAAGGTATATGTCGATGTTAAATATTATTGCTTTTCCAGAATTTTGTTGGCGCGCAGATGTAGCTACTTAGGCATTCACCTGCTTTATTGTTAATTAAAGGTTGTCAGTTTGTTTATCTTTTATGGTTTATGTTTGACGTAGCTATTTACATTTTTTTTTTCAATAAACTGTAAAGACCTATGTTTTACATTTCCGGCTGGCTTGGTTTGTAAACTAACCACTCCAATATTGATCGATTTATACGACACAAACAATGCGGCCGCATAATTTAAAAAAAAATACCATATTAAATTTTATCCATCTGCAGTACAATTTAAGCCGATTAACATTTTGCGCGTGGCTGTTTCGTACATCATGTTTTATGCTGAGTGGTCATCGTTTTGCGCTGATGTGACGTTTTTTACCACTTTTGTTTAAATACAAAAACTCACCAGCATATGTTCCGAGCTCTGCACCGGCTGGAAGCCCACGAAGGAGATCTGCATCGACAGTATGGTGCCGACGCAGTACAGCGTGCTATAGGCCACGTACACGCGCGCTGAGAAGCGACCCAGTAGCATGAGGGCTAGCACGTGCAGAGGAATCAGGTTGATTAGGAACACGTAGCCACCCCATGATGAGACCTGTGGAAGATTGATCAATTTAGCCTAGTGGTGTAAATGATTGCAAGCCATTCATAAAACATCATAAACTGAATTTCTTGTAAATTGTATGACTTTTAAAAACAGTTTCTAAATAATGCTACCTCGGCTAGTTATTTTACGGTTTTACGGCAATTGCTCACGTTTACCCCATAATTGATGAACACCCAATGGAAAGCAAGATTTTAATGGGCTATGTTTTATTACATGTGAAGTGCTAATGATTCATCAGTTTTATAATCCGTCCGAAATAAACTTCTCCGCTACGTTCTGTTACCAACGGGAGATGGCTGGATTTTATCCTTAATTCACATGAAAACAGAAATTCGAGAGTAATAACTCTTGTTGTTCGACTTGCTAACTTGCCGCGTAATGGGCTCTGTCCGAGTTCGAAACTAGGCGGGCAAACCCGAATTACATTTTAGATAAAGAATGTCGTAAAGACACAAAAATTTCTCACATTCGATATTAGTTAAATCTAAGATCTTAGTTAAAACAGAGGATCCCTTCAAAGGAATGAATGTCAACGACAGATTGCTATTTTATTTGTGTTGCTTTTCTGATCAAGTAAGACTAGTAGGCCTGTCTTTATCAGAAGAGTATTTGTACGACAGAGCAAAAACCAAAAGGTTCAATTTAAACTAATTGGTGTGAAACTGTCATCTTTATATTCTGTGATTGACTTTCAAGATTTCTGATTGGAACTCAGAAATCTTTATTAAGTTAGCATAAAGCCAACGCCAATCAGTACTTATCAAACAATAATAATAGCTCAAGCTAATCAATATTTAATCAATAATCTTGTTTACTATACAAACAGATTTGTAACACTACATAATCGGAATTAATTCTTATCTCAACAAAGTTTATTGTTTTTAATATTGAATGTTTTGCTTGTAGTCACTGCAAGCAAGTAGTTGGCAGCAGAGCCAGTCATTTCCCAGACACGGAAAATTTGCTAATTATAATTAATGTACTGCGGGGCGAGCATGGTCTCTGTGATATGCTTGAGTCACGCATTTTATCGCAGTTTTTGCTCCCAAACTGTGATAAACATCTGTGTCTCAAGCCTATCACAGTCGGCCGTGCTCGCCCTGCTGTTGGGCACATAATGTACCTACAGCAAAGAGCAGAATTGATGCAGGTATGTCTGAATTTTGAACCAGACAGGTTGAAACTTTTATTGGGGGCCATCTAAAGAGCCTCAAGGAATCTTATATTTAGGTGATTCACATCATGGTAATTGGAGATTAGATACAAGCAATGAATGATCATAACATTTATTTTTTCAAAGTCAAATCACTCAAAGCATTTATTTCAAATAGGCACACAAAAGGCACTTTTGAATGTCAACATTTACATTAAAATAGAATTGATTCTAGTCGCCCCTTCCAAAAGGTAGTTTCGTATGGAGAAGAATGGGCAAGAAACTCCACCGTTACTCTTTTAAAATGTGTTACAATATTTGGTATACATTAATTATATATGAAGACAATGCACCTATAATAAAATTACCCCCTCAACCCTCTTGATGGTAATTATCCGCCACTGGCTATGAACATCTGCAATACCAGAAGCATCATAGGTGCATTTTCATAGACCAAGACACAAAGTTGAAATGTGCCATAAAACTACTTACCATGTAAAAATAAGCAAGCGCCGTCATAGTAGCCCACAGGATAGTGCCAGTGTTAACAGCTTTAATCCAGAAGTAGTATGTGAGCAGCATGCAGAATATAGCAATGCCTTCATTGTCGTAGCTGCCAGCGACTGATCGACTGATGTAGCCAGGTACTATGGCTATCATGGCCGCCGCGACGAGACCTGCGCCTTCGTCCTGTGTAAGATAAGAGGGGATCAATAATAGGTGTTTATTACCTACTTTTATGTTTTACCTCTTAGAACTGAGAGTAAGAATAACTGTGTAGATTTGGCGTTTAATTAATTGTATTAGGATAGGAAATGAATAAGATCAGATAGATAGTTCTCGTTTTTCCAACTATACAGGGTCGCAGGGACATCGACACGCAAACTGAATGAATTCAGCACATGATTCTAGGCCCATAATAATCTGCTGTTTCATTAAAAAGTGAAAGTGAAATACCTACGCGGTCATAATGCATGGAACAGCAATTAAAAAACAAAAGTGTACCTTTGTACTCAATTAATCAAAAAATATAATTATGTCTTATCTCATGTATTTTATTGTGTGTACATAAATAATAAATAAATAAATAAAATAAATGGTTAAATAAGTAAATAAATAAAAAATCGACGTTGGCTTTCAACGCAGGGGGTTCAGAATCATGTGCTGTATCTATGGTAACAGGGTGCGAGACGATGTCCCTGCCACCCTGTATACATGTTATGTGGAGATAGGTCTGATGAGTTTAGCATAGCAACAAATGGAGCAAATTAATTCATTTTTTTTCATATTTGAAGTGTTTTTAAAAGCTTTTTCGTGTCTGTTGAATGTTGCATTAATTGGTCATTGGCAAGGTGACATAACTAAAAAATCTGCAACGTTGAGTTAAGAATGTGGCAAATTTTATTATATTTGCTACAAAAACGACATTATGCTAAGCCTAAAAATGATGGAGCTAGAGAGGTTGTGAATTTATGGTTGCAGCACTCTTTTAACCTTTTAAATTATCATGCCCAAAAATTGCTCTTTTCGAATTATGCCAATCTTCTCGCAAATCAACGAAATGTTAATGTTTGAACTCAATCAGCTAAAGCAATATCACAATAAAACGTTTACTGTCTCTCCAATGTCACTAGTGTTAAAATTACAAATAAAAAACTATTTCAAATATTTTTAAACTAACCTTCAACTCCTTAGTTAGCAGATAAGTGACAATAGTTGTAAGTGAAGAGAAGAATGGAGCAAGGAACACGCACACATTCCTGATGTCTATGGTGATGTTCAGGAACTGCATCACGTTGTACAGCGTGGCAGATGTCACCATCAAACCAGGGTAGATGGTACCTGGAAACAAAAATAATTATGTGATTCAGGTGTCTAAAAGAAGGCAGAGGTGCAAGATAAATAGTGTACATGTAGGGATCTAATGACCAGCCAATGGTGTTAGCGTTGCTGAGTACTGGGCTAAACAAAACTTCTTTAAAAAAGTATATCATCTACATCTGCTTAGCCTTTTCCCAACTTTGTTAGGGTCAGCTTCCAGTCTAACCGGATGCAGCTGAATACCAGTATTTTACATGGAGCAACTGCGTAACTGACCTCCACAACCCAGTTACTGGGTAATACAATACCCGTGGTGAGACTGGTTGTGTATGACTTTCGTGCTTCTAACGACTCGTAACGACTGCCAAAGATCCAGAAATGACAGCCAGGACCAACATCTAAAAAAATATATACAGAGTTGATACGACAGAGGGGCTTTCCTTTAAACTGCCTATACTAGGTACCATTTTCAAGCTCTGGCCCAAAAATCAATTAAATAGGAGCAGTAGTTTAGTCGTAAATGATTTTTTAAGTTTTTGCCATGTTTGAACACGATGTATCTTTCCTAACAGCTGATTATGTCTGACGCAAGTCACAAGTAAAACCAAATATGTTCGCTACAAAGATGGCAATGCAAACAAGGAAGCAATAAATACACACACACTTGCACTTCCATTACAAAGGGTGGTTGCGTTTTACTCTGAGGGGCAATTCCCGTATTTTTAAGACCGTTCGCATTCTAATCTGTCTCAATCTGTCAAAATTACAATCAATTTACATACATTTTTGACAGGTTTTTGACATTGATTGTCGCTGAGATGAGATTGCGACTTGAATTTGAACGTTTTTTAAGTACGAGAATTGGCCTACTGATATGTAAGCTATTTAGTTTGTTTGAAAAAAGAAACTAATTTATGGTGCTTTTTATTTTTATACCGTATCGAATTAATACTAAACACGTATAGTAAACGTAGTGTAATTTAATGCCCCTCTGTCGTATCAACTCTGTATAAATAAAATATTTGCCATAGCCACGCTAAGAAGACGAATAGAGTTTATTAGCCTACAATTCATGGCTATAATAATTATGATTATTTATTTACTCAGGGCCATACAGTTTCTTTAACATTCTTAATAATATTTTTTTCATCATGGTTGATCTTCTGAAGCTGGCATATCCAATAATCATCATACAATTAATAGCATGCAGGCTGTAGTGGCAGCCTACCAATTCCACCATACTAGCATGCACTCACGTCTATTTTAATCGGTTATAGGACACTGAACAAGATACAATGGAAGTTTGATTGTTATTACATCTGGGGGTGTTTAGTTTTAATCTTCTTTTATTATTATTGTCCTTCTCAAAGTCAAAGCATTTATTCCAAGTAGGCACATAAAAGGCACTTTTGAATGTCAACATTTACATTAAAATAGAATTGATTCTTGTCGCCCCTTCCAAAAGGTAGTTTCGTATGGAGAAGAATGGGCAAGAAACTCCACCGTTGCTCTTTTAAAATGTGTTACACTATTTTGTATACATCAATTATATAATTATATGTGAAGACTATGCACCTATAATGAAATTACCCTACCACAATAGGTAAACAGAATTTTAAAAATGTAGCAATGACAAATAAGTTAATTATCTGATATATACATGGAGCTCACATATTTACAAACATTAACCTTAATCTGTCTGTATTTCCGAATGCTTACAACCCTAATCTCTTCAAAGTGACAGTGAACAGGCTTCTTCTGGGTAAGTTCACTCCATCGTCGACTCTGTCTCTGTCACCACTGACCTAGACTTGAGTCAAGAGCGAACCCATGTTTAATAAAAAAAAAAAATAAACAAGTAATATGTCAGTATGTGAGTTTCTCTTCCCCTCAGATACTCTCATTTCTTTCTTTCATACACAGTTTCAGAAATAAATAAATAGTCTTGCACTTGTTAGACAAAGGTTGCCTTAATAATTAATTGATTGCACCATTTTGTAAGTTAATATTTGGTAACAATTTGTTTCTCAGATAACTTTTATAACTTCAACTGAGTGTACAGCAGCGGCAACAGCAGTAAATCTCAACTTTGAAAATGTTCTGTACAAAGTGCTATCACAGTCTGTTGCTGAATAAGGCATGTTTCAAACAGCTTGTCTGTTTTCCTTTACAGCTTTACTAGTGCAGCAATGTCCTATGTGCATCTTTATCATAAATATAACTTCTTCCACAACCATCCCTCGCATTTTAGATCTAATATTAAATGAAGGGAAGACAACAAAACAAAATAATATAATTAGTCAATGTTTAAGTCGATGAGGGTATTCTCTCTACTACCGAGATTTTAGCTAAAGCTTTTGTTCTTATATAGTTTTTGTTTTTTTTTGTAATGTGAATACTGTACAAATGCTTGCACTGACTGGACAGGTCCACTTAAATCTGTGTGGTTCTTTTCTCAAAAGACCATTTCAGACATACCGTAACCAAGATTATGTCGGGACCTTAAAAGAGACTGTGACCTCCGAGTTTGGTTTGGCCTTTCTTCTCAAAGTAGTCAGATAGGGAATGCCAAGCTCGTTTAGTTTTAAAATATGATTGACATATAAAAGTGTTTGTACAAATCTACTTCCAGAAATAAAATAAATCATTTAACATTTTTCATTATCTTATCTAAATAAAAATCAATTGCTGTTTGTTAGTCTCGCTAAAACCTGCAAAACGGCTTAACCAATATGGATAATTTCTGTTTTGTTTGCTCTAAGAAAAGGGGTGGTTTGAAAAAAAAAAAGGCATTGCAACGCATGCCAGGCATTAGCTAGTCATTTATATAAACTTACCACCAATGATACGTCCCAGCGGATACCATGCTCTGTCATCAAACCAGTTGTGAAAGTTATAGAACCCTTCCTCAGTGAGGTATCTGGTGGTTCTATAGTTGAAGTAAGGGTCGAACTCGTGGATAACACTCTCAAAACGCAACACAGAGAATAGACGGGTTCCGAAGGCTGAAAAATAAATAAATTTGAGTAATATTTTTTTAAAGTAACTAGAGCAAATTATGACAAAAAATGCATTCAAAATAATTGTAAAAATTCGAAACTCTCGGTAAATAATGCCGGAAGCCGATTGACACTGCACCGTAAAACCGGCCGGGAGCCGGTTTTCCACATTTTCAGACATTTACAGACCCAAAGCGATGCTCAGTGTAACTTTCCAGTTATAAACAGAGCACAGTGATGTTTTTTTTTAAAGATTTATATCTTTACGGTCTATGTTTTCCTAAAATCAGCACATTTTATCGCCATTGCTTCACAATATGACCACGTAAGTCATAACAAAAATCGATCTAATTCATGTTTTATGGAAAGGGCACGGTATGGTATCGTTCTAATACAAGTGTAAATGCTAATTAACTTTAGTAAATACTCACATAATATTGCTGCCATTGATAAAACAGCCAATTTTATAAATGTTAGTTGTTTGTCAGACGACAGCTGCGGGAGCCTCGTCTTGGGTTGTACCTCCACCGTCATTTTTGGGTTTGTGTATTTTTCTTGATTGTATTATTACACATAAATAGCGCTGTAGATTAATTAGTTTTAAATAATATAAATGTTTCGCCGGCAACCTATCTATCCCTTTTCGTTTTTCGGTGACGCGAATTGACTTGACAGGTCATGAGCGGCGTGGCATAATTTGTTACCATAGTAAAAAGCAAATAAAAAAATGGTTTTGTACCTACAATAATTTTTTGGTGATAATGAGAAATTATTTAATCAATAAAGCAATTAAGACGCGGACCGACTACGATTTTAATCGCTATTACCGCACTCACACAACCGCATCTGCGCGTTTTACGGTAATTATGCACACACTCGCAAACGCTAACACGGGCGTTTGTGTGCTCAAGGAAAGTTGCATAGTATACGTAAGGAAATCAGATGTTTTCTGTTGAATATACTTACTTATGACGTGCGTTCTAAAATTCGATGTAATTACAGTGTCGGTTCATAATAATTATGATACAATAAATAATTACACATAACAATTTAAAAAAAAACATCACTACTGTTTATTTTTATTACAGTACATGATAAACAGGTCAAATATAAACATTCCGAATTTTACCCGACTGCTCTAGAAGGGGAATTATGCTTTTCGGGTGTAAGTCAGTATCAGGGATGGAAGGGTTAATTAAATGGGTAGTTATGCCATTTCAAACTAATGTTTGTGTTTTAGATAGGTACTTAGTGGGTGCGGTAAAAAAATAGAAAACAAAACCAACATAAAGGCCCTCGGACCACTTAAAAATCACATAAACTCTAAATAAATGCAATAATATCACAGCTCCAAAGTGACAAATGCCATAATGTTTCTAAGAAAATGCGGAGCCGGGACGGAAGCTAGAATTCTGAAAAATTTAGACGATAGAGGGATCATCCACGGGAATGGAAGCTGCTGCTGGCTGAATATTAGTTGGTATTTGCTAAAATTGGTAAAACAGTGCGTGAATTGAACTAAAGTTCTGTGGCGGACTACTAAGGCTACTCACTGCCTAATATTGAAGTGAAAATTCAGTCTCAGTGGAAATATGGGCAATAAAAATGAAATGTTGCGAAAGAGTTTTACAAGAAAAAGACGAAAAACTCGAAAAAATGATGGAATGTTTGGGTAAGTAGGATGATTACGGTATTGTATCATAACATTTGAAATTTGTATTTAGTTTAGTTTACTTACGAAACTGTATAAATCTATAGACTATAGAAACGGCATTGACAATTTCTACAAACATTTTGCTAAATCCAAAAACAAATAGGTGCACTCTATTTTGATGTCTATAGAATGCATATTTGAATGCGCCTAGTGCAAACGTCTCTGGTCGAAGCAACCATCGAGGCGATAGCCATATTGCAATAGTAGGTATAAGTAACAAAAACAAACTTGCAGATAAATCAGAGTGCGTTCGTAATTATTATAATAATATAAATACTGCACACTAGTTATATATAAAGCATTTTGATTCTTTTGTAAGATTATTTTTATAATATTTATTGAGTCATTAGACCAGTGCCGATAATTTTTGAAAACGAAAAAAGTCACAGTAGGCTGAAACCCATTGGAAAAGAAAGAGAATATAACAAAAATGAAAGGAAAAATAATTTACGGGCGATCCGAGGTCGGGAAGTGGGGGTTTAAGGGTAAAAAGCGGTTTATCTCGATTTCCGGCAAATTTGAATTTTTCACATAAATTGTTTGTTGTCAAATTTGAATTTTTCACATGAATTGAATTTTTCACATAAATTTTGAGGTTACTTGAAAAAAGTGTGAATACAAAAGTTGTAGATCTTTTTATTACCTACAACTTTGCTATTACACTTTTTTCCATATGACTTGTAGTTTTGCCGGAAATCGAGATAACCCCCACTTCCCGACCTCGGATCGCCCGTAAATTATTTTTCCTTTCATTTTTGTTATATTCTCTTTCTTTTCCAATGGGTTTCAGCCTACTGTGACTTTTTTCGTTTTCAAAAATTATCGGCACTGGTCTAATGACTCAATAAATATTATAAAAATAATCTTACAAAAGAATCAAAATGCTTTTTATATAACTAGTGCAATATTTATATTATTATAATAATTACGAACGCACTCTGATTTATCTGCAAGTTTGTTTTTGTTACTTATACCTACTATTGCAATATGGCTATCGCCTCGATGGTTGCTTCGACCAGAGACGTTTGCACTAGGCGCATTCAAATATGCATTCTATAGACATCAAAATAGAGTGCACCTATTTGTTTTTGGATTTAGCAAAATGTTTGTAGAAATTGTCAATACCGTTTCTATAGATTTATACAGTTTCGTAAGTATACTAAACTAAATACAAATTTCAAATGTTATTATGATACAATACCGTAATCATCCTACTTACCCAAACATTCCATAATTTTTTCGAGTTTTTCGTCTTTTTCTTGTAAAACTCTTTCGCAACATTTTATTTTTATTGCCCATATTTCCACTGAGACTGAATTTTCACTTCAATATTAGGCAGTGAGTAGCCTTAGTAGTCCGCCACAGAACTTTAGTTCAATTCACACACTGTTTTCAGTCATAAATTACTTGAAAACTACAATCGAATTATGCACAGAGCGTCCGGTGCCAACCATCCAAATCGAGCGCTGCCCGACGACTAAAGTATGACCGCGTAAGCTATTGTCACCACTATGGAGCGTCAATAAGATTGAAAATTGAAAATGATATTTGTGTTGAAATGTGACGTAAGCTGCGAATGGGCATTTATTTTACTGCTTTTCTTTAGATTATTTAAAATATAGACATAAAATTAAATAATGGTTTGGTTAAAGTTTTAAAAAAATGGAAAACCTACTAAATTCTTAAAAAAAAAACTGTTGTTATCGCTGGAAATACAGAGATCTTCGACGTCAAAGTTTATTTTTGTGCTACAACTTCCCAATTTTTTATTGGGAATATCAAACTATTATTTATTATTCTGTTCGGTTTAAATTCTTCTTTATACCCTTCTCTGTTCACTGTATTTTTCGCGTTACTTATTTCTATTACATTACGTCATACTCGACGTTCTAAGAAACCAATTTTTGGGAATATTGAGATAACACCCCGCCTTAAACATATTATTTTTAGTTGCTAAACAATGCTCAAAAAGTTCAATGGTGAGCGAGAACCCGAAAGGCGTAATGAAACTGAATGAAACTCATACTATATATTGTAGTCTGTGATGAAACTCACTCAACCAGAGAACTCAATTTTTACACCGTTCATTATCTAAAAAAAAGTACTCTGCGGTTCAAGAACTATACATTCCGAATTATGCTCAGACTAAGGAAAAGAAAGGACTTGGCATAACGAACAGTATACAGCATATCTCACAGCGGCCGGTCGCCATGTTTTGTCACAGCCAACAAGTACATCAGTTGTCATAGCAACTTGTTTCTTTCAGTGTTTTGAAGAAAATTTTGATATTAAAATGCGCGCAGCTCTACCGCAAGCCGCCATCTTTGTGCCAGACTCACAGTATTTATGTAGGCACGTTTTTTCGTAGGTACCTATGTCATGTCTATTCTTCTTTTCCTTAGTCTGAGGAATTATGCCATAATCGTTTTTTTTTAAATTTGTTCCTGACGGAACAGGCTAAGGTCTGAGACCATGCTGCCTAGTCATCAGTTAGCATTTTTCTTGAGTTGGGTAGATCCAGTTCAATTCATCAGTGTGTATATGCCATAATCACCCACAGCGCTCACATCAATAATTTGCGTGACGATTTAGATATCACGATAATAACCATTGAGATAGGAAAAACATACGTCAATGATAATAACAGCTAAGAGCTGTCAACAATTCAGAACGCTCGTGAACGCGGTCACAGTGGTCGCTCAATGTCATCCCCAAACCTTGCACAAGAAAGACCGATTGGATATTTTTTTGAAAATTGAAGTTCAACGCATAGTCACTTCTATTTCTTTGGTTGACACTATCGACTCTGATAAGTGATAACATAGATTTTGAGTTTCCGACGATTTCCTGACGACGAGTTCCTGACGATTCGTCCAGGGATGAAAATCAAAATAAAAAGTCATTTATTCAAATTAGGCTGAGAATCAGCACTTTTTGAACGTCAAAATCACATAAGACAGCCCCCCCAAAACGCCCACCCTTCACCACTTCCTAGTGCTTTAGCTGGGAAGAAGAAGTGGCGGAACAAACTCCCCAGCAGCACTGCTGTCTGTTCAGTTAGAAGAACTGGATTCTATATAGTAATAAGTAATTAACATTACGAAACACAAAAATATTAAAATTATTTGCCATATGTCAGCTAGCACACGCCAATATTTAAAACTATACTCAAGCAGAAATAAATAATAAAAACAAAAACGAAAACAGAACTTAATACATAATAAAAAGCCTCCTGGCATAAAGGGCGTGCCCGCTTACATATGCAATGCTGCATTATGTTTATAATTATATAGCTGTAACTTGTAGCCACAAATGATAAACTAGGACCTTCGAAGTAAAATAAAGAAACATTAATTTCTAATAACAATAACAAAACCATAGTCGGCAAGATGACCTGTCACCTTAGAGCATTAAAGTTGGTTTAATGCTCTAAGCCTGTCACCACAAGCAGCACCCATTCACGAGCATAACGCAAAGATCAGCCATTACCCCCCAAGGAAAGGATGACGAAGTGACTTTTGCGTATTTACATACTCCTGGCAAAGACTTACCCCGAAGAAAAATACCACGAATTACAAATAACATAAATGCAACAATAAATAAACAATTAAAACTCATTTCAGAATGCCAAATCTCGTACTTAAAAAACGTTCAAATTCAAGTCGCAATCTCATCTCAACGACAATCAATGTCAAAAACTTGTCAAAATGTATGTAAATTGCGTAGACAGAGAAACTAATAGACGACGAAGGGACCCTGTAACCGCAGTCGAGACAGAGATATTATGTCAATGTGTGCGTATAATGTTGCCATAGTAACTGCATTCCCCTGTTTTTGGAGTGTTATTAGATGAAGTAGGGTAAATTATTTTCAGGATTTAATTGAAACGAAACGAGTTTTTTAATTAAGATTTATTATACTACTGAAATGATAAATGATTTTATTTCTGTAAGTAGGTTTGAACAAACACTTTTACACGTCAACCATATTTTTTTTTAAACTAGATGAGTTCGGCGTTTCCTATGTGACTACTCTGAGAAGAAAGGCCGAAACAAACTCAGAGGTCACAGTCTCTTTTAAAGGCCAGACAAAATCTTGGTCAGATCATGTGAAGGCTATGTAGATCGGTGTCTGCAATGGTCTTTTGAGGAAAAAACCACACATATTGAGTGGACCTGTCCAGTCAGTGCACGCATTTGTCAGTAACCGTGCAGCTCAACTCAGAACTTAAGGAGCTCAACGATTCGACAAACAATACCAAAGAAAATACATTTTGGTAGGCCGCATCAGCTACTCAAACTGCCAGAACATGATTAAAACTGGAACAAAAACACACACAGTCCTCACATTCACAATAATTTAAAATAATATAATACTTTGTACACTAAATATTAGTGTCATTGTATATGAAAATAAGTATAGATACTTATAGCAAAGATTAAAAGTAAAAATAGTTAGCGAAATAAAATAAATTAACATTGCCTGTGCTTTATTGGAGCAACT
Organism: Brachylomia viminalis; assembly: GCA_937001585.2. Classification (NCBI taxonomy): domain Eukaryota; kingdom Metazoa; phylum Arthropoda; class Insecta; order Lepidoptera; family Noctuidae; genus Brachylomia; species Brachylomia viminalis. The sequence continues at coordinate 6,109,114 of OW443296.2, forward strand.
CAATCTTAAGCCTTTTTGTCCTCAATACATATATATTATTTATGTATATACATATATATATATATACACATATACTATGCTATTATTTGATCCAATATTTTTTGTTTTTATTACATTGTAGAGCCAATATTTTTTATCGTGACTCGGGGCATTTTTGAGCTGACGCTGGCAACACTTACATGATATAATTTATTGGTTATGAATGTTAAAAACTCGACAAAATCCTATTATCTTCAGTTTTTAATGAGACATATCGTTCCGTCATGCTATGGCATAAATAATCATCATTTAAGAAACTATAATTAGGTACAAAACCGTCGTACTTACGCGTGAAAAGACACACCGGCAATTTTCTTCTCACTATCACTTTTACATGAAATAACACGACAACGCACCATTGTATAATCGTCGATGTGAAATACGGATAATTTCTCTGTCTTCTCACTGGATTAAAAACGTTTTTTATCATAAAAATAAGCAAAATTTTAACACCAAACACAATGACAGCACGAAGTGTCAAAGTTTGTTTCGCAATTTGAGTTGCTGACCTTGAAAAAATAGGTTACACGGTAAGAGACAAAAAAATTGATAGTTGTATCTCTGTCTAAAACATTCATAGCGTAATTTTCGCTCTCTTTCTTGTGTAAGCGAGAAAGGAATCGTCACTGCGTCTATTAGTTTCTCTGTCTACGGTAAATTGATTGTATTTTTGACAGATTGAGACTGAGATTAGAATGCAAACGTTTTTAAAAAAAACGGGAATTGCCCCGCAGGTATTCTGTTACGTATTGGGTTTTGCAGCACAATTTCAAAAATGTCGCTTTGATTTACTATGATGTGACTCGAAACAAAACAACACGACTGTAATTTTTGACAGCGCTCACGATGATAATTATTAATTTAGGGAATGGTTGGCGTTATAGCAAGATGGCGTATGTCATGACTTCATCTATGACGATATGACGATTCACGGGACATCGTTATCGCGCTCACGCTTATTCGGAACGGGTGTAAGCACGCTAAAATCGATTACAGGGCAATTCGGAACGTACCCCAATAAGTAGGGGCTAGGGATGTGAATACATCGATTCGTCATCGTTCATGTAAGAATATTCATGTTCTTTAATATTTTTTTCTACGAGAAATGAATCTACGGACTGATTCTTAACGTATCGATGGCAAATAACATTAGTTAAACTGAAAATTCAATATATGTTTGGGCCAAAATTTAGTCACGCGAACTCCATTCGCTGACGCAGTCTTAGGATCCTCAAGCGCACAGGTGACAGGGCACGTGGCACAAGATGGAAGGTTGGCCATGGTCTGCGGAGAGACGCCGCATATACACTTGAGTTCCGAATCGTCGATAAACCCCCATCTGCATAGCTATTCATAACCATTGCATACGGAGTCGAAAATGACTCATTTACCTGATTTGCTTACACCCTGACAGCAAATAGCTGACGGAACGATAGCGGTTGCCTATTTGGTTTAAACTGTCAACATTTTCGGATTTGTGAACAGCGATTAGAGGATTCCTTTCATAACATTGATTGATGTTCAATTCGGCACGGAAGCGTATCGAATGGTTGTGAATAGCTGTGCTGTGGAGATCCTCTTTGCTACGGCCAACTTGTCAGAGTCTACTCTGTATATTAATTATATAGCCTGACTAGATATTGCTCCTCTGGCTGGAGGCCTTGAGGTAGTCACGGCCTCTCAATGCCAACTACGAGATGCCCTCCATAAAAAAAAGCTCGATATTGCAAGCTTCCAAGTATATACAACCCTAGAGGAAGAGGCTAATGACAGAACAATCAGTTAAAAACAAGACAAAGTAACATATTTAGCATTGATTATGTTTGTTTTGTCTCTTTTCCGTTTTAAATGATTGTGTAAAGCTATTTCACCTTACGACTAAATTAGCTATATAATTGCCGCAGTGATGTAAATGTCATTCCTTCTTTCAGTCAGTCAGATACAAAAAGTCTTTCATTTCTTGTCGTTCCCTTAAAATAGTTTCGGTCGGTCGGTGCGCGTTCCTTCCAAGACCACGTAGTTTAGACAAAACAGTGCAAATACCTGAAGTGAGAATCCACAATTTTACAAACACCTCTATTTTTAATTCAGGTTCAAAGCTATAGTGTGAAAGTATACGAGATAAATCTTGTCACAGTACATGTACAACAGTTCCGTCTATGACTAATACCTCGGAAGGAAGAACGTCTTGGATATGACCGTGTGAAAAATTAAGTAGTGGTGTAAAAGTATTTGGCGCGTTATTTTTATGTGATGTCTGACGGATCTCCATCTCTCGAAGAAGACGTGCCAAAACGTCTGCTTGAGAGGGTAGAGGAAAATGTGTTTACGCCGAAGATAGCGACTCCTATCTACACGGGAGGTGTAAAGCTGCACCACAAAAGATCTGACGCCGGGGAGACGGAGTCCTTTCTGTCTGACGCACAAAGGAATGAGCTTGCATTCCAACAACTCTTCCAGGGTGGAGATGGAGCATTTCACGAGGTAGGTTTTTCTTTTTAAATTTCATGTCTGTCTAAGCTGTTGTATGAGGCATTGAGCAAAATAAGGCTATGAATCATTTTTTTTCTTTCTTACTAATGAGTGGGTTTTTATTGCTAGATATAGGTACATAAAATCGAAATTCAAAAGTCTTGTTGTTTCTTCAACCTTGCTTTCATGGCTATATATACAATTAACCGATTCAAGGTATAGTATGTTAAAGTACTTGTGTTGTAGAACATTTTGTTTTTTAATTTGTAATGAGGTAGTATTAGCAGCCATTAAGAAAAAAGGCAAAGGTTAACATGCAAGGTCCAAGTTCCTTAAGTGCAAGTTATAAAAATAATTATGCTGAGTTTTTACTCTCTTAAACTAAATGTGGGTGCAACTTACTTTTGTATTACATACTATTAAATTAAGAAATTACATCTACAGTATATTTTAAGATGTATGCAAAGTTCTTCAATGTTTTACAATTATTTGATAATTAAATAATATGTTACATTGATTACAGAAATTAATTTTTATATGTTATAAACAATGCTACTGATTACAAGCAACCATAGAGATATATGTAAGTGGTTCATGTATAATTAATTAATAGGAAATAGGTGCCTATATGGTATAAATTTTAATAATTCCAACTATATGATGCATATATATATATATGATTTTATATGATAATGAAGTAGCAGATGAGACCTTTTTGTCACATCATTTATTATAATAGGACCTACCTACTCAAGTTCCCGCTATAACTAATGTCCTAACATTTTTAGTTTAATGATAATTGATAAGATACAAACAACAATTTCTCTTACCTATTTTGTAACACCTATTTAATAATAATCCTGTATTATTAGACTACAATGTATTCATAGAGTAGTAGTGTTCGAAAAAAAACTATAACTAAAAATATACAATATTATTATATTTTATCTATAGGTATTTACATTTCAGTTTTGTCTTCATTTTTTCCCAACTTATAAGAATATTTATGAAAAATACTATTGGTGTTACTTCAACTCTATAACCCTTTTTCAACATGTTATCCAGCTGTGACCATGATTAATAGCTACTTTATCCACAGGATGCCTATCAAAATAAAGTGTCTGGCACTTCATAAATCTACTGATGAGCCATTTGTTAAGTTATTTTGTTAGTAGCAAATCATCGTTTGTAGGTAAATATTGTCTATTGTTTTAAAAAAAGAACTTCCAAAAACTAGTATCAAATTGAACTAACTTATCAGCTGGCTAGGTAAACTTATTGTAATAATATGTAGAATTGTAATTTTTATGGAGTACATACAAGACTGTAGCAGGTAACTTATTTTAATGATATATACAGGGTTATTTGTAGTATGTTGGTAATCCATTAAGGGGATGTAGGGGAGGTTATTTGCAACCAAATTACCCCTTATGACCCCTATGCAAATGTCAACCATTTTTCAGTAATTTGACATTTTATATTTTTTTGAAGATATCTTGTATCTTATTCTATTGAATAGCTGAGAAATTGTACATATTTTCGGAATGTTCTGTCAATAAAGTATATGTTTTTTGCAGAATTCAACCATTTTAGTCAAATAACCTGCTCAAATCAATGAAACTCTGCTCTGTTCTTCTGTTTTACTGTGTGTACCTAAATAATGAAATAGATAAATAAATGCAATTGTTTGCTCTTATTTAAAAAATATTAAAGATAGGTGGTTGTCATTTTATGGTTGATTATTATGTATTGAAGTAGAAGCAGAAAAAAATAATGAAAAAAATACTTTGTTTTTTTTTAAATAAATTTATAAATACAACGTGGCGCTACAATGGTGACATTAATTTAACACACATACGTTTTTACATTTTCGTTTCATGAAGAAATTATATTTCCATTAAACGTTATTATTTACGGATTTATTTAAAATTTTAGAAAATAGCATCTTAGAGCAACTTGTACTTAAAGAACTGTCGCGCAGCGGTCATTTTCCGGGGTCACGGATCGTAACATCGCACCAATGAAATTAAAACGAATAAGCTATTAGGATGAAACAAATGCAAAGAGTAGGTAGGCGAATTGAAGGAAAGATACATCCCTTTGTCGGCTAACGGCGCTGGCGACGCGCGCCCTCCCTTCCACCCGCCGCCGCACCGAACTCGAATTCTTGTTTTGCTTTTCTAGTGCTAGCCGAACCCGTGTCCTTGACACACTTTTCACACTAGTACGTTGTTTAATATTTTTGTCAATGATTCCGCGAAAAAGACGCTTACCTCTTGTTTTATTTATTTATTTTTGTGTAATTAGGATAGTAATTAGATTATGGTACTGCGATAAAGACGCTTTGCTTTGTTTTCGTTTTCTAATCTAGTAGGTACGTTTACATCTCTTGCGATACTGACGCTTTTATTTGTGTTATTAGTGCTTGAGTAAACTTGTGATCGTGATGGCAGTGATTAGTGATGACAGTTATGACTAATAGTAACAAGAGAGGATTATATGATAAATGTTTGACTAAGCACCTTCGCTGTACTGTAGGTATCACTTGCGCCGCTCGGTTTCTTTGATAATATGTCGATAAGAATCGTACCGATCACGAGTAGGTGCAAGTTGCGCGGATGCCAGTGCGCGAAGCGAAGCGTTGGCACTCCGAGTTAACGTAAGCCAGCTAGATAAGTAATTTCATGAATTCATTTTTGCAAGGGTGATCCCAATTTTAGTTACTTTCTGATTATTAAGTTTGTTTGAATTTGTTTATTTTTATTTAAGAGTTATTTTAACCTATAAATATTTATATGATTAATGGGCACTAGCCCTACCCGTGTGTAAAATTAATGTCAACATTGTAGCGCCACGTTGTATAATAAAGTTGTATACCGCCAAAACAATATAAATTTTCAAATTACTCGGAAATGGTTGACATTTGCATAGGGGTCATACGAGGTCATTTGGTTGCAAATGATCTCCCCTTAATGGATTGCCGACATATTACCAATAACCCTGTATACTAAAAAAACAGCAAACCTATTTGTGACTGGAATTTCCTAGCTAATGTTGAGTCAAGGCCAAAACAGAAAAAAAAACAACTGTATTTTTATCTTTGTCCTCTACTAGATGGCTGAAAACATGACTATTTTTACATGTAATCAAACTAAGTGTGATTTCAGATAAGAGGTAGGTACCTATTTTAATAAATAATGCCTAGTCAACACTTCTAATCATAATTAAATGCAGCTAGGTATTTAAAATAATTAGCTCATTATTATCGTCAATCCCTCATTAACACAGTCGTTACTGTAACTATTGTAAAATGGTTTAGACCAGCAAATTAGGTAAGCTATATCCAAAACAAACATTATAATGTATCTGCATGAATTTTATCATGAGCAGTCCAAAATTAACAAAAAACTTTTTCTCCCTGAAAGCAATATTCATTTATTAGAATTATGTTTAAACAAGCTAGTTCATTACACATCTCTTACAATAAACAAATTAATGTAGAATATTTTACAAAGCATATCAATAAATTTTAATATATTTAAATAAACATAATTATAAACATGCTGTATGAAAAACAAATACCTAATCTGATAAAGAGTAACAAAGATCTCAATGGTTTGGTTTGGCTCAGCCAATTGTTTACATTCTCTGCAAAATTATGCTAGACAAAATAAAGAGTTTAGGCGCGATTGGTCCAATTCGCGGAAGTCCAATGTTCAAAAAAAAAAAAAAATAATTCGCAGTTAGGTTAGAACTGTGACCACACAAAACACGAGCCTAGCGAGCGAAACGAGCGGTGCCGCGGCAGCGGCCGGCGAGTGCCAGGGTCGGTTTTGACACAAGATAATTTAATGTTTTGGGAATGAGCTAGTAAAACAAGATATGAATAAATGAATAAATGTAGTACATAAAAATGTGTTATTTTGTTTAATTTCGGAACTACCTACTTTATATTGGACCAATCGCGCCAAAAGGAAATAAAGGTGCATATTAATAGGTTTTCCTCAACCAATAATGTTATTTAAGTAATTAGGTGATGACTTATTACAGTTTCCCATGTATGTCAATTTGATGCAAAAATATACCTTTATTACGCTACAAATAGATAGGTAGGCAATAGGCACTACTGACATAATTCCTGCTCCATAACAAAAATGAAATAAAAATCTCGTTTAAGAGTTGTTGATACTCACAGTCAGTTGATTTTAGGTTAAGTTCAGATACACGCGCGAATTTACCACTAAACGCGCGTTTTCGTTTTCATATAACCGTTCGTCGAACAGCGTGCCATAGCGCAATATTAGTAGATCAAAGCGGCGGTAAGGACCGATGCGTAGGCGCAGGTAGGTATACCGTAAGCCGTAACCTAGGTAATAACACCCCCGTGCCTCGGAAAGCACGTTGAGCCGTTGGTCCTGCTCCTGATCTCTCTCCGGTCGTGTCGGATTGCCGTCCCATCGGGCTATGAGAGTGAGGGAATAGGGAGTCCACCTGTGTCTGCGCACACACTTGTGCACTATATCCCGCGTAGATGGCGAGTCTCCGCTGAGATTGGCTTTCGTGGCCGCGACTCGGTCTGGAGGACTACTATCAAGAAATATCTGACCCTAACTTCAATTTGGCTTTAGACTGAACCAAAGGAAGATTTCTTATGTTTTATTTTTCCATCGTGATGATTTTAATTCGTTTGGCACGTCCGTGAACTTGTTATCACCGTGTGGAGGTGGAGTGAATATCCTATTCCAACTTTTATTAAAGACTAGTGCTTTTTTTTTGTCGTGCATATACTATTTTTTTAAATGCATACGTTTTAGGTTCGTTACATTTGCCACGCTAATTTCAATGGTGCTTAGCTAATAAAGATAAGTGCTGTTAGTTACCAGTCATTATTTTACTATAAGGGCTAACGCAGACTGTCATACAAATGCATGCGATTATTCAGTGTAAAAATTGTCGCGTGAAACGTTTTCGCCCTTACTTTTCGCTTCCCATGGCGGTCGTAGAAGACGAGAAAGGGTATGAAGTAATTGAATAACAGGGAGCAGTATTTACTTGAGTATTATCTAATAGGTTAACAACTATGTAGCACGATGATAACATACATGATAAACTGCTTGAGATAATATTAAATTTTATCGGTTAAGTGCCTACTTTCTTTATCGCACTTCCGAGCGATTGATTGCTTTATAAAGGAACTGACGGTCCAATAAGCAAAAAGCCTCTCTAATTCCTTTTGTTTTAGCCACGATCTTCGACGTTGTTACAACAGGATAATGATAAATCTGAGTGGCTATAAATGGTGACACTCACTTATTTGGTCACGCGATTTGCGTGGGAAGAGATGGGGTAGACGCGAGAACCGCGAGGTCACTGACAACCGAATAGACATGATGTGTAATAGCGTTTCGATAAATAAGATTTATAAAGGGTTCCCGAAACGATCAATTGCAAGTGTCAATGTTTTGTGTGTTTATTGTCAATCGCTTCAATTGTAGACGATCAATTTGCGCATCAATGTGTATCGATCACGTAAAAATTGACACTTGATCGTTTCGGGGACCCTTTTGGCTTTCCATCAGATACTGCACGTTATTGTTATATCGATATATCGAGTATGGGCTTTTTTTTTTTTTTTTTGAGGATGGGAAATCATCAAATGACTCCTCCCGCTCTGGGTGGAGCGGAAGGGAGTGTCAGACTCTTACTGACTAAAACCCACCCGTGTTCCTTCCTTGGCCCTTTATGTTCCGGGTCAGCGGTACCCCTTTCGGATGATCCCGCTTTCCCGGCAGGCTTGGGCCCTAGTGGGCCCCCTCTTATCGAGTATGGGCTCCGTTACAGTCCTCAAGTAGACCGGCGATCCCGAAAGGAACGTGTGAGGAAACAAGCTTTATTAATTATCAGGATACCGTTAAATGCCTCTAATTGTCCCAAAACTCGCATGGATACAAAAATCGGCTATCAACAACGTTGTAATTACTTTCAAATAATTGTAAAGTTTCTGACATTGACCTTAAGTTTTCTTGCCACAAACATTTGGCTGCAATCCCAATGTTATGTCAAGAATGCACAGCCAGGGAAGTTTTCAGACAAGTCGTCGGCGCGAAGTCGCAGTGTGTGCACCGTACCTTCGTGTGTTTGCGTGTTGATTACCGACATTTACTCACATTTAGCTTCGAACAGTCCTAAACAGTAGTCAATACATTTTTAAATTCGATGATATTCAAATTATGTTCATAGTAATGAGAACAGAGACAAAACATTCTCACGTGCAATGTGAGTGTTTACTTTAAAAATGAATCTTGATAGATAGCTCGTATCTCTTACTAAAATTCTAAGATCGCTGATCAAACAGATGATTCAGACTAACTCAAGTCTGCGTTGAACAGTGAACGAAGCAAGGTCAGTGGCTACGTGTCCGTAATTTAAGAGTTTGTGCAGTTTTTGTGAGCAATACGCTGATGATGAGGTGGTTTACTTAGAACTGTGTTAAATAGTGTTCGACATAGCATTGTACAAAATTTACAACTCCTATGAGAGGTGTAAAAATGTAAAGAATGCGGGTGTTATCAAGAATTGTACTAATTTTCGTTATCTACGGTGTGTCCTTTCGTGTTGTTGAATCATTGTCGGCGCACCATCTCTGATTCAACAATGAGTCTTACATGTAGTTAAAAAGACTTCAATTTAGCTTGAGAATCAACGTGTCTTATGAAAGTGACTGATTCGCCAGACGGAGAGGGAGGCCCAGGAGGAAAACGGGGAGCTCCAGGCGATGTCAGTCCTCAGCACGTACCAGGACAATCTATCGCAGGACATGAACACCGACCGGTGAGTGTAACGTCTCACAATGCAATGCAAATGAACTACGCGTTGACTTAATGAGTCACCGTCGATTTTGGCAGGTATTCCGTATTTGTTGTGACTAAAACAATCGTCGTCTCTCGCAAACTGATTCGTTATAGCCTTTTTGTGTTGGAAGAACTGAATATCTTTCGGAAGTAGAATTTATTGTTTCCTCTGTTATGTTATGTAACTCTAGTTTGCTCTATGATCTGTTAAATACGAAGGTGGGTGAGGATTTAAATAAGTCAACCGTTACGTACAAGCTCATATATTGGACTGACGCAGCAGTCGTTTGCTTAAAACTAAGTTCACTATTCTACCCTACTTATTTGATAATGATAAATAAGTAGGTACCCACATAACATCCCTCCAACTTTAATTAGAAAAACTTTGTATAATCTACTACAGTTCTATGCCGTTTTGATCGAGTGTCGGGCTCCAGTTCTACGGAGGGAGCTGGAATTTGTTCCCTTTCAGCGGATTGGTCACTCTGATGCAGCTCTGATGCAGGCATTCCGGACTCAACTGGTAGTTCTTCATCAGCCACTTCGGGAGGCAGTTGCTCGGAGCTAGTCGATTGTGATGGCATTACAAATGCCGGAACGATCTCTTCGCATGACCTATCTTCCTTCCCTCTAAATTTGAGCAACTGATTAGCGTGTCTTTTCACAGTTTGATCCGATTCGCATAGTTGTACTAAGAACATTGTTTTGCCAATATGTTTAATAATCTTGCCGCGTGACCAATAATGTTTTTGTTGATTATAAAGTTTCACTAAGACTTGGTCACCCACACTGAACGAAACTTTACGGCTACCACGATAATTGTCAATCTGCGAACACTGTTTAACTTTAACAGCTGTGTCGAGTGCTGCGTCGGATGGCGTCGTGGTGGTCGGTGTCAAGAGATCCAACCTACATCTCAACTTATGACCGAACAAAACTTCTGCTGGAGATCTGTCTGTGGTCGAATGTTTGGAATTCCTATAATTGAGCAAAAATTCTGATATTTTAATGTTTAAATCTTTCAAACATGAACCTGATAACAAATACGATTTAATTGCTTTTTTAATAATCTTAACATAACTCTCCGCTTGTCCGTTGCTAGCCGGATTATATGTTGGTGAAGTTAAATGTGAAATATTGTTGCGAGTGCAAAATTGTTTAAATTCATGAGAGCAAAATGAAGCGCCGTTATCTGAGCAAATTGTATGAAATAAGCCAAATCGTGACATTACTTCGCAAAGCTTTTCTATAACTACTCGCGTAGTACCACCCGATGAAACATCAAAACATTCCACCCATTTTGAATACGCGTCTACTATAATTAAAAAAGTTTTGCCGTTTATCGGCCCTAAAAAATCTATATGAACACGATGCCACGGCTGCGCAGGGAAGGGCCAAGGAGTGAGGGGGGTGCGCGGGGGCGAAGCGCGCTGCGACGTACAGACGCCGCACGCGCCGATGTGCTGCTCAATAGCGACAGACATACCCGGCCACCAAAATCTATTTCGTGCCTCTTCTTTCACTTTTGTGATTCCTAAGTGACCTAAGTGTAACTCGTTTAATACTTTGTATCGCAGACTTGTAGGAATGACTAATCTGTGACCCCGCATTAGACAACCATTTTCTACCGATAATTCCAATCGGTGGCTATAATAATCCTTAATAAATGGTTCCTTAATTTTATTAGGCCAACCATTTGACACATAGTCTACGACGGTTGTCAAAACGGTATCTAGCTTAAGTGCATCTCTGATATCCGTGAGCGACAAAAATCTTTCACCTTCGTAAACAAAACGCACATAACTAGATTTGTCCACTATTGACTCATCACGTGCCGGGTGCGTGTCGGCCGTTTTCACCTCTGCTACCGATCGACTTAAAAAATCTGCACAATTACGAACACTGCTTACGTATTCTATATTATAATTGTATGCGGATAGAAAAATAGCATAACGCTGTAAACGATTTGCTGATATTTCGGGAATACCCTTACTCGGATTAAATATTGAAACGAGAGGTTTATGGTCAGTTCTTAAAATAAAAGGTTTTATTCGACCATATAAGTATTGATGGAATTTCCTGATTCCAAATATTATAGCAGTAGCCTCTTTTTGAATTTGGCTGTAGCGTTTTTCTGCTGCATTCAGTGAACGGGAAACATACGAGATAGGTTTTTCTATACCATCTTCGACCTGCGATAACACGGCACCTAACCCGCTTGGTGACGCATCAACCGTTACAATTAACAATGCTTCCGGATTGAAATGTGCTAAGGTGGTATCAGAAACTAATTTCCGTATAACTGATGATACTGCTTCGTCATGTTTCTTAGTCCATAACCAAGGTTCTTTTTTTTTAAGCAAATCATGTAGTGGACTTAAAATCGATGATGCGTTTTTAATAAAATTTCGGTAATAGTTGACCATGCCTAAAAATGATTTTAATTCTGTTGTATTGGTTGGAGTTCGACTTTGCAGAATTGCCTTTATTTTCTCCGGAGATTTGTGTATACCATTACGGTCAATGACAAAACCCAAGTAGGATACGGACTCTTGAAAGAAAGTGCATTTTTCTATGTTTAAAACTAAACCTGCTTCCTGTAACCTACGGAAAACTTCATTCAACCTACTCATCATCTGATTTTTGTCCGTCCCGCACACTAAAATATCATCAAGAAATAAAAGAGTACCATCTAGTCCTGATAGAAGCGCTTCCATGTTACGCTGAAAAATGGCTGGCGCACTAGCCAGACCAAACACTAAGCGAGTAAACTTATATAACCCTTTATGAGTGTTTATGCATGTGAGCATTTGTGACTTCTCATTTAGACATAACTGATTATATGCATGTGAAAGGTCTAATTTACTGAAAAACTTTCCGCCATGTAGTTTAGTAAACAGCTCGTCATACCTAGGTAATGGGTATTTATCTACAAGTAACTGTTTATTTATAGTCACAGAGTAGTCGGCACAGAGACGTATGGAACCATCTCTCTTTAAAACCGGCACTACTGGACTTGCATACTCCGCGTATTTCACTGGTACTAATACACCTAAATCTACAAGACGGTTAAGTTCCTTTTCCACGCTTTCCCGGACAGCAAAAGGTAACGGCCTAGCCTTAAAAAAAATCGGCTTTGCGTCTGGTTTTAAAGCTAAATCCACCTTGACGCCCTTGAAACAACCTAATTTATTTCCAAACAACTGTGGGTACTTAGAAGAATTAATTGTTAAAAAATCGTTGCAGTTATTCAATGAGCATATTTGCAAGTTAAAACGAGAAAAGAAATCTCTGCCTAATAGGGGTGGACCTCCGTTCCGCACGACATATACCCCTATTTTGAATGTTTTGTTATTATATGTGAACATGAGATTTATTTTACCTACAATGTGTAACTTATCGCCATTGTAACTATGCAAAATAAGGTCACTGGTTTCCAACGTTATATTTAAAAAGTGTTTATGATACAATTGCTCAGAAATGACGGTTACTGGTGAACCCGTATCTATTTCAAAAATTTGCTCAACTCCATTAACACAAACAGATTCCCGCATCGGTTCTCCGCGAATAGTGCGGATATTATAGCACACATGCTTACCATCATCGTCTTCATCCCCACAGCACTCGACATAGTGTTGTTTACTTATAGTTTGTTTACACATTCGCTTAAGATGTCCTTGAACGCCGCACTTTTTGCACTTATATCTCACAAACCGACACGTCGATGCCTCGTGACCTGCGTAGCCGCAAGCTGTGCACCCGCCGCCGCTGCCGCCCGCGCCCCCTTGAGCGCGCTCGCCGCTAACCGTGGGTGTTGCTGCTCCTTGCACGTGGCGCGGGCGCGGCGCGCTTCTGCCGCGTGCTGTACCTGGCTGTGCTGCCGTGTCCATCCTCATCACTTGAAGTGGTGCACCCATGTCTGCTTGTCGAGTTGTTTCTTGTGCCCCCATACGCGCACTGCGTACTGCTTCAGCTATTTCCAAGGCCTTGCTGAGCGACAACTCCGACATCGCCTTGGTGAATAACTTATCTCTCTCAGGTCCAGGTGCCATACCCAGCACAAAACGGTCGCGAAGCTGCTCATCAAGAGATAACGCCACGAACCCGCAGTGTATTGCTAAACCACGTACTCGTGCCGCCCATTCTGGCAATCCTTCGCCGACATGTTGCGTGGCACTGTGGAATTTATATCTTTCCGCGAACGTGCACTTTTTCAACTTGAAATGTCCATCCAATAAAGCTACTACTTCATCATAGCTCAAGGTACCGACCTGCCGCGGTAAAGCTAGATCACGAATCAATTTGTAACTTGATTCCGAGCAGTTGCTTAGCAGAATAGCTCGACGTTTACAACCGGCTTTATCCACGTCTGCCCCAATTTCGTTTGCAAGAAACCACTGTTCGAGTCTTTCTTTATACAGTTGCCATTCTTGATGCTCATGGTTGAATACTGTTAATGTGCCGACCGAAACTGTAGCGGATACTTTTGCCATTTTACGATATACGCGTAAATTGTACTTTGACCTCGTCGCCAACTGTTAAATACGAAGGTGGGTGAGGATTTAAATAAGTCAACCGTTACGTACAAGCTCATATATTGGACTGACGCAGCAGTCGTTTGCTTAAAACTAAGTTCACTATTCTACCCTACTTATTTGATAATGATAAATAAGTAGGTACCCACATAACATGATCTTGCTAACCAGTACCAACTGCTTAGAGCAGAGTTCAATTGCTACATGTAGGTTAAGAATACTCTTACTTTAGTATAAAGGTTCCATAATGTCCTTGTTTTTGGGGACCGAAATTGACCGAATATAGGTACCTGCCTTTCTACCAATTATTTCAACCAGCCATTGAATGTTACTATTCTTTAGGGAAATACATAGGGTACTCAAGCATAATTAATATTGGTACCTACTTATTTCAAAATTGAATTCCCTAGTTACTTTCCCTGTCAACTTTGTTATTTTGTGGTTATTTCAATAATTATTTCGTTTATTTGTTTGAAAAAGGTTGGTTTCGGTAACTTTCAGTCTATGGCGTAGACCACCAACCTTTTTTTTTTGCTCATTTAACGAAATTGAGTTCTTATTGTTAGGATTATAAGTATTTATAGCTGTAGATATTATTCTCTTCTGATGCAAAAGGGCTCAACGAAGCGGTTGACTATGATGTTATTAAGACAGGTTAGTTGAAAGAACGTAAATAAAAAAGCATGCCCACAAAAAAGAATACACAATACAATAACTTGTTATAAACTCATTATTTATAACCGCGATTTAAAATTTATTTTAACTAAAGTACGGAAGGGGAGCTGGCGCATTTTAATTAATTGTGTAGTGGTTTAAGATAACATAAACAGCTCCCGTAATTGGTTATAACAATAATCTTTTACTGACTATATTTAACTAAACATAGCAAATTGAAATCAGCGTTTATTTAGTGTCTGAGCAGACGAATTTCACAAACATCAGTGATGCAACGGATTTTGTGGTATTGTCGTTAAAATTAATTAAAGCGATTGCGGGGTACAAATTAAACAGCATCAACACCCGAATTGCGTAACACACTTTCATCACAATTCGAAGGATTATAAACTTGCATGGGTTTGAAAAATTCGTCTGCTCATGAATGTTGCTGCACTGTGGAAATGAAAGACAGTGTCATTTTATGTAAGTGTGTTACAAAAATACCCCCGCAGGATTACGGCAAGTAACCAAGAAAAAATCGGTTAAAATGATATTCCTGCTGACTTTTATCCAAATTACAAAATTATATTCATTCGTAATTGATTACCTACTTAAACAATCGACAGGTAGGTTTAGTAGTTTTGTAAGTAGGTACCTATTCTGACAGTTTTCGGTGCGGTCTTAACTTGTAGATTTTCCACGTCCAGTTAGTATTTTTTACTTTGACGTTGTGTTGACTGTAAAAAATAACATCAGGGAGTGTGAAATTTTCAAATATTAAGTACTTATCTATGTATGGTTCGCCTATGTGTGCTAAACGCTTACGTCACCGTTCTGTGATTTTGTGTTCTTGTGTCGTTGAACTGTTTGAATTATATTTCAAGTATGTATAAATTATATGTTCTGTACTGTTTACAATTTTTTCTGGAAGACTGGAATGGGCTGTACCTACTGTAAATTGGGTGGCCAAAACAACTACCTACATAATCGCGCATTTGGGGCGACTATCGGAAGTCGGAACTATATGCATGGCATTTATTTGAAGACTACAATTTAATAAAGTTGTTGTAGTATCACAGGTGATGGTCAAATGTCTGTATTTATCTGTCAGTTCGATATACTTCCACACTTTTCCGTATATTTATTTTATCGTTTCCTCAAGTGCATAGAACGAATATCAAAAGCATAAAGTTTCTATTTAGAATCACATTTATTTACGATAGCGGCACGTAGACTGAATAAACCGTGATTCCCGGGAAGTCGACAATTTGATATCGTTCATTCGTTCCTTAGGTCATTTCAGAGAAACGTGATCGATACTGACACACCGTCGTAAACGCACTCCGTCTTTTGTTTTATTTCTATTATGTTTATTATTTTGAGTGCCCCACTAAGAATAGTCCTAGCCTTAGATGTTATGAAAAGGGAGAAACGGATTTACAGTTTTCAGTGTTCAGAGTTTCAGACGATGTAATCGATTTTCAGTCGACTCTGTTTATCGTGCGACTAGGTAGGTAGTAGGTACCATGTTTAACCTGAAAGCTAGACTTTCTTCACAAAGGTTCAAGGAGATTCTTTCAAATAAATTGAACCTATGCAGTGGACCAATAAAACCCTATTAAACCATATTCGTATACACGGTGACATTTGAATCACAGTTTTGCTAGAACAAACGTTGTTCAGACCATGGTCTACAACCAGTCTATAGCATCCAATAGAAAAAAAAACGTCATTGGTTTAAAAAAAAAACAAAAAAGGCAAGACAGGATTATCGTTACGCCCTACAACACAGACATTGCGGATGCGTAGCGCGGCCGCGTCGCTCGCGTCTTGAATGCAATATCGCTACCGTGATCAGTATTTTGAAGTTACGATTAATGTTTCAAACATTATTACACGTTTGAGCAACATAAGACTAATTTGAGAACTCCTAGATTAAATTGTTTCAATAAAATATTTGATGCTGTAGAATGGTAGTAGACCATGGTCTAAACAACGTTTGTTCTAGCAAAACTGTGATTCAAATGTCACCGTGTATACTTATTTCAAAACCGGCGACATGGTAGGTACAGGTTAATCATGGTATTACAGATACAAAATAGATATACATATGTATACACATATAATACACACACACAGCGCCGGCCCTAGCCCTTGATCAGGGTAGAGCGAGATTGTCTTTCGGCGCCCTTTGGTGGACGCTTTCACTTTACGTAAATTTTACATCGGTTTTATGGGTATGTAAATAATAATTCACAAATTTTAAAAAATCAACTGTGGTCATATATCAACACAATATATTGAATTTAAATCAAAATAAGTAGCTCGAATTAGCATACCCCTGCTTCTTTAACATTAAGAAAGCTTGTACTGCTATATAATAAAATGAGTATTTGGTGATAATTGTTTTTCGCATTTGCCTTTTTGGCGCCCCTTGCCATCTGGCGCCTAGAGCGACTGCTCCTCTCGCTCTAACCCCCAGGGCAGGCGCTGCATATATACAATAATATTGTACTTAGGACTTCCGATTAGCTATAAATAGGACTTATAAACAGCAACATAAAACTTATAATTCAATTGAATACAATCGTACATGTTTTCAAGTTGCTACGGTCAAACAAGGAAGTAGGTACTTACACGGGTTATTGCGTGCCTATAGCAAACAGTAGCAAAGTGCACAAGTAAATAATGATGATAAAGTACATAGTGTCTCCTATGGATGTCCTGGCAGCCATTATTAGATTCTAATTGAGTGACGTCACATAACCAGCTTTGTTTCGCTACTGACAATTATTGACTAATTGATTTGTGATTCTACTAATTTTACAAAGATGTGTTCATTTTATTGAATGAAAAAAAAGGTTACAATTCAATACAGTGGACGCAACTTCGCGCAACTATTAATATTGAACCGCGTATTAACTACATAGGTACCTAATGCCGCACTGGCACAGCAATATGTCCCCAAGTGTAGACTAATTTCAGGGACAATGGTAGTGAAGCGTCGACCCGTGCTGCCGAAGACTATGTGTGTGGCGAAGCCGCCCCAAACCTTGGTCCAAACGGCAATGGCAAACCTCCAGCCAACCATTGCTCGTGAGTAATTTGGCCAAACATTTGATCAAACGATTTGTCTGCCGAACTAGGCCTGCGATTGGCGAAACTTCACACATTATTATCTTTGTCATTGTCTTGTCTTGTGTGGTGTGGGATAACGCATGGGTTTGGCTTACAAATAACGTTTGGCATGTTGTTAATTTTCTTTATTTTTGACCTCATACAGATTTTATCGACTCAATTGATGTAGCTTTGTTTTAGAGTTTTAAAGTAATGTGACTGACACAATGTGATTAAAAACTCATCAGTATCACCTATTTGTTCTAGTCAGGGGACACGGCTAGAATTAATAATAACGTGCTTGACACTGTGGAAGGAAACGCGGTCAATATATTCCATACTTATGTATTATACATAATGTTACTCATCCATGACCAGAAAATAACAGTGTGTATTAATAATTGTGATGCAGTAGGTACCTAAATGCTTTAATAAATATCAACCGCAAAATAAGTACCCAAAGGTACCTATAGCAATGACCCGAAGCCTCAAAAGCTATTGCAGTATGGTTACTTGGTTTACTTGGTCATGGAAAACAATGAGTAACTTAAATATTTTCCCACGTACTCGTAGTATGTAATCAACGGGGCTAAGAGCCCAAGTATTAGTGTCTCTTGATTCTTTGACTACGAAGTGTCTATACACGATATTTCTGCTGGGAAGCGTCAGTCAGTGCTATCTTGGCTATCAAGCGTCTGGATTGTCACTAGCTTTTTGAAGAGACCTTTTCCAGTATTTTTAATGTATTGCAGACTGTTCTAACGAAATATTTAATGCGTCTGGGTCGCTCCCAACGCTACTAAGGTACGTGGTCATCAAATCCTCACAATCACACGGTTACACTCATTCAATGCCCTAGGACTTAAGGCCTAGGCCCCATAAATCAACCAGTCATATTTAAGCAAAGTCAAGTTTTCTTATGTTTTTTTTTTCAAACAAACAGGATAGTGATGGGGGGCATCCTAAACAACCCCTCCCTCACATTCAACGATGGCGTCCGGTCCATAGACTATGTGTTAGTCTGGGAGGCGTTTAAAGAAGATGCCGCCACGAGCGAAGCCTACGAGCAGCGGAAGATATTTGAGCAGAACCTCGAAGCGGAAGGGCTGAACTTGGAAAGGGAGGCGCCTGAGAACTTGTATGGACTCAATTTTGTTAAGGTAAGGAATATCGATGTTGTTTATTTTTCTTTAATAACCACTGATTGACAGGATAATGTTTATTTACTACAGGGCGGGCACCTACCACACTAGTGAGTGCCCTCAGAACATTGAATTCTGGCTTCTCCGATGAAAACCATAGGTCACGACTTCCACATGTCGCACGCCCTTGCTTATAGTAGGTTTCTTTTTTTTTTTTTTTTTTTTTTAAACGTTGCTCTACACTAAGATTTTCTCCTGTATCGTGGGTGCGTTTACAAACATAAACTCACATACACAAACAGCCAGGCCCGGAATAACTAAAGTATATGGTGAAAGTGTAAACGAACCCTGTTCAGGTAAAATTCTTACGCAATCATTCACTAAAGGGAAACACACTCATCTGTATTTAGAAGGTTTCAACTCTATATCTCACACATTTTTCGAACAATTGTTTTTTGAATCAATCAACTCAGCCTATCGCAGTCCACTGCTGGTCATAGGCCTCTCCAAGGCTGCGCCGCACCACCCTGTCCTCCGCCTTCCGCATCCAGTCTGTCTCAGCCACTTTCTTGAGGTCGTCGGTTCAGCTAGCTGGGGGGCGTCCCACGCTACGCTTGCCGACGCGGTCTCTACTCCAGCACTCGTCTGCTCCACCGGCCTTCGGTCCTTCGACATGGCCAGCCCACTGCCACTTCAGCTTGCTTACTCTGCAAGCTATGTCGGTAACTCCGGTTCTTTTCCGGCCAATTTAATTTCTGATTTTATCTTTCAAAGAAACTCCGAGCACAGCCCGCTCCATAGCGCGCTGAGTGACCTTGAATGCGTTTTTTGAATAGCATGTAGCAAATAGCAATTGAAAAATCATCGAGGAAAACAGGGGTTATAAAATTAACCTCAATTATCAAATGAATGAATGAAAAACGGGTTCCAAGTATTCAAACGATCAAATCACAGCACCCTATTTATAAGTGGTAAGTGTCACTACAATTTGACATTCACAGGTACGTTTTCTAAGCCATTTGTTTCTATTTTCATCAGATATTTTGCAACAGACCATAGGTGTACCATATTTAGACCTAAAAGAGTGTAAAGAGACCTATGTTCTAACCATCCATAAATACTGTAACACATTTTAAAAGAGTAACGGTGGAGTTTATTGCCCATTCTTCTCCATACGTAACTACCTTTTGGAAGGGGCGACTAGAATCAATTCCATTTTATTGTAAATGTTGACGTTCAAAAGTGCCTTTTATGTGCCTATTTGAAATAAATGCTTTGACTTTGACATCTGATTATTAAGAGCTACTTTTCTTTTTCCCGTTTAACGACTATTGTTACGATGACATAAAGACGGATGGTTTATTCATAATCTTTTATTTAGCTACCGGTGAAGTAATAAAAAAGGCGCTTTAATTTGACGACACGTTTGGTGTAGTGGCTACAGTGGCTAAGTGTAGTCAGCGAAACCAAATGGTCCTGGGTTCGAATCCCGGTAGGGGCAAATGTTTGTATGATGAATATGGACATTTGTACCCGAGTCATGGATGTATATTTGTAATATGTATGT
Source organism: Brachylomia viminalis (assembly GCA_937001585.2). Classification (NCBI taxonomy): domain Eukaryota; kingdom Metazoa; phylum Arthropoda; class Insecta; order Lepidoptera; family Noctuidae; genus Brachylomia; species Brachylomia viminalis. The sequence continues at coordinate 6,129,494 of OW443296.2, forward strand.
ATTTACGAAAAAAAATGTATTTAAGTAGTGTATCAACCATCTGGTATCCATAACACAAGCCTTAAGTGTTAAGTGCTTAACTTGGAACTAGATGGTGCTGTGTGCAATGTCAGACGATATTTATTTATTTATTTATTTAATGGTTCGTTGACAGACGATAAAACGACGCTTTGATGTGACTAGCAATGCAGTTTTTCAATTACACCTGGGGCCGTATTATGACGTGTTAATTCCATCATTGTTCCAGCGTGAAAGAGAGACGGAGCTATACATGACCGATAGCACTATCTCTTTTTCGCAACGGAACCATGATGGTGTTAACACGTCATAGTACGGCCCCTCTGGCCTTTTTTCTAGGACGGAACTTTTCTGCAATACTAACTCAATTTTTTTATTGTGCTACCTACTTTCTTATCTATGCTCGTGCCTTCTATGTATGAGAAGAAGCCTCTGCCCTGCAGTTAGAGCAGTTAGAGAATAGTAGCTGGTATTATTCTTACCTACCACCCCGGTCCTATGTTCTATGCAAATTATTACAAATATAAGCGGACACGCCCTCTATGCTTGAAGGCTTTTATTTACGTATTAAGTACTGTTTACGATTATATTATTTATTTCTGCTTGAGTATATTTTTCAATGTTTTTGTTCGTAGGTATATATATATATATTTTTTAATGAAAACGCGTAAATGGAATGGAATATTGGCGTGAGCTAGCTGACATATTATTATGGCCAATAATTTAATTTAATGTCTTGTGTTTCGTATTGTTAAATTACTTACTACTGTATAAGAATCCAGTTCTTCTAACTGAACAGACAGCTGTGCTGCTGGGGAGTTAGTTGCGCCACTTCTTCCCAGCTAAAGCACTAGGAAGTGGTAAAGGGCGGGCGTTTTCGGGGACTCTCTTATGTAATTTTGACGTACAAAAAGTATTGATTCTCAGCCTAGTTTGAATAAATGACTTTTGATTTTGATTATGTTGTAGGGTTTGGTTTCCGCACTTAGTCCTTCAGGTGGACCATTGTGCGTGGTCCATGGCGGCCGTCGCTGGTTATTTCAACCAGCCCACCTCCCTCCAGAAGTCTTTCAACCTGGTTTTTTAAAGTCTGTTTACCCAAGTCTCTGATCAGATTCCATGCTAGCTGTTGTTGATTAGGCGAAATATTACGTGATGAGATTTGAAAACAGAAATAATTTCGTAGAAGCTATCAGTAACCAGAGGCCTTTAAATTAAATAGGAGGTAGTGATTTTACATTTTGGTGTATTCTCTTTCCAGATCCATGCACCAGTGGCTGTCCTAAGAGATTACAGCGAGATCCTCAAACTAAGGATGCCAATGAAGGTAATTATGACCTTTTGCCTCTTCTAAACTAAAAAAACTAATGACCCCTCTCTGGCGCAGAACTCGTGTTATGGCTTTATGTGGTTCTAGAACAAGGGCTTCGCATCAGGTAGAAGTGTACTCTTGCCTTACTTAAGAATGTTGTTCTTGGTTAGTAAAACAAGTAAAATTGAGTTTTTTTTAAGCATAGCCTAGTTTAGATTTATCGACGTTTAAGAATTGTTTCTATACTAAGCGTTTCAATAAATACAAATTATTAGAGGGTTGATGTAGGTAGTTATTAATCTCATTTGATCCACAGCTGGTTTAAAACTTGTTTTCTACTACTTGTCAGTTAGTAGTCAAGTTAACATATAATATAGCGCAGTAATTACGAAGTAGAAAGAAAGAAAGAATAACGTTTATTTACGCATGTCGTTACATGTTTTTTAACCGACTTCAAAAAAAGGAGGAGGTTGTCCGTCGGAATATTTTAAGTTTTATGCTTGTTCTCCGATTACTTGAAGACGCCTGAACCGTTTTGGAAATTTCGTTTTCACTTCGCAGGCATTAAATTTTTTTTCGAAATCGGACGAGCGGTTTAAAATAAATCAACAATAAATTATGTTTGAATAAAAAAAAAAACTGCCTTCAAACGAACGTGGACGTGTAAGACCATCGTTTTTGAATTGGTGAACTTTTTTACAAAAAAGAATACAACCGAATTCCAAAAAAATACACTACACAGTGAAAAATAACATTAATTTCCAAAGTCGATGTCAAAAACTAAAATACAGATCCAAAGACACCGACTTCCGAAAGTTCGTTTTCACTTTGTAGTGTTTTATCTTTTGGAAGTCAGTTGGTTTTTTTCTCTGAATAGTTAAGCGCCGGTACCTTTAATAATTCCAAATATTATTTCTATTGCTATGTACTTCGATCAGTATTAGACTACATACTACGAAATCGAACAATTTATTTTATCTCACGCAATTGCAACATGACAACATTCTTCAGTAAGGTCTCTAGATAATAATATTTTCGATGTTATGGGTTTATAGATAAATAATATTATTTAAACTGAGTCATAAATATCCATTATATTATAATCAATGGTTCCATCGTCGTGTGTATTAGTACTGTGTAGTGCAACACTAGTTTAAATTTTGTTTGTGTTGTATCTAATGTCGATATTAGATGTTTGTCGATGTTGTTGGCACAGCACTATTATTATAACATGTATGTTCATTAGATAAGGCAAAAAATAGGTAATTTTAAAATATTCGATTCCCTTGATGCAGCAGGGAAATAAAATTCTTCTTTTGTAATAAAAAAAAAAATACAAAGCAGGTGACACTTTCTCTTCAGGAAAAAGAGATAAACTCTTATAAAAGTCACACTAATAAAACAATTGAAAACATAACTGCAATTCACACGAGACCGACATAATAACATGAAGTCCATGAGAGTTTCCTCTGGTTTAACAACAATTTTAAATACAATATAAATTAAATCATCTGTACCGAAGTTAACGTACCAATTCTATATTAAACCAATACACATGTAGTAAAGCACAGGGTCCAATCACAGTGTTACAATTGCATCCCATCATGTGTTATAGGAACGCAGTAGAAAGTTACAAATTACAAAAGTTATCGAAAATGTCATAAAACAATTGCAAGCTGCATTAGAAACTAAACCTTCTGAAGTCGAGTTAAGGTTCCAATTCAAAATTCTCTCTGCAGTCCGCCTAAATGTTGTGTACTAAAGCACAGTGTTCAAGCACCGTGTTGCAGCACAGTGTTATAACTGCATCACGTCATGTGTTATAGGAATGCAGTAAAATAAGGAAGTCTGGTCGGGCGAATGCGATACTGAATGCAGCGTTGTATATGTCTAAGGTATGCATCAGGTATGAGCATGGCTTTGCTAACTTGGCGCTTGGCTGGGCTCCATTGGTGTTGAATGTCATGTTGTTTCGATGTTGATAAGGTTTTTTTATAAAGGGTAATACAGGTAGTGGTTAGTTTAAAAAGGGTTAGTTTAAATGATAAAATTATTTTATTTCTGTAAGTAGATTGTACAAACACTTTTTACACGTCAATCATATTTTAAAAACTAGATGAGGTCGGCGTTTCCTATCTGACTACTCTGAGAAGAAAGGCCGAAACAAACTCGGAGGTGACAGTCTCTTTTAAAGTCCAGACATAATCTTGGTCAGATCATGTGAAGACCTTGTAGATTGGTGTCTGAAACGGTCTTTTGAGGAAAAATCATACAGATTGAGCGGACCTGTCCAGTCAGTGCACGCATTTGTCAGTAATCGTGCCGCTCAACTCAGAACTTAAGGAGCACAACGATTCGACGAACAATACCAAAGAAAGGACATTTGGGTAGGCCGCATAAATGACTCAAGCTGCCAGATCGTGATTAAAACTAACTGAGAAAACAAAAAAAGTAATGAACCACATAATCTTCACATTCACAATAATTAAAATAATATAATACTTTACAAAGTAAATACTCATGTCATTGTATGTATAAAATTCATCAATGTCAATGTGTAATAATCTTTGAGGACCATGTAGATTGGTGTCTGAAATGGTCTTCTGAGGAAAGAACCACTAAGAGGACCAGTTCAGTCAGTGCACGCATTTGTCAGCAACCGTGCAGCTTATCCGTCATCGGTCAAGCTTTTTGTATGACGGGTGAGTCAAGCCGCCATATTTAAAATGGTGGTTTGACAGTTTCTTCAAAGGAGATTGTTTATAGAGTTATATTAATTCGATGTCAATTATGATGAAACAGGCCCTTTCTTAGACAGGTATTTAGGTAAGTTAAGATATTACGTAGGGACTAGCTAAGAAGGGGCTAGATTCTGTATCATCTGTCAAGTTTTCCCATGCATGACATAAGAATGACTCTCTTTCTTTCATAACAGGATCTAGCAAACCGCCATTTTATAAATGACATTTTTTCAGTAGCACCTAAGCTAAGATTGAATGTCATTCCTTCAATTGATTTGTTTTGCCAGACTTCGGCACTTCTGTGTTTCTTTTGATTAGATTTAAAGAAACATTCCTCAAGTAAAATTTTAGCTGTTAAAAGAACATGATTAAAAGGTTTGTCATAAACTCGTGAGGCCCTCTAGCTCGCTTTATAGTCATTTTAGTACCAATGAATTTGGCTGGTGAAAGATATTGTTTCTAAATAAATGGGGAATACCTTTCAAATCAAATCATATCAAAATATTTTATTTCACATAATAGGTTTATGTGAAATAAAATATTTTTATTTGATGGGCACTTGTGGAACGTCAGAAGCTAGGTGCACGATTCCAATTGGTCGTTTCCTATGGAGAAGAGCCAGTTTCAGTTTATAATATTATGTACATTGTGTGAACTTTAATATTTCTGTGGTGGTGTTCTATAAAACTTCGGGTTCTTCAAGCGTTTTCAATTAGTTTTTGTTGTTTATGTTTCAATATCCTATTGACTGTTGGGCAATATAACGTCAACTTGATTCGTTGAACTCAATGGTGCAATGTGGCTTTCATGAAACATTGTAATATGTAATGTTATGACTAACTTAGTGTTTGGGGAAATAACTGATGTCTAACTTAAATTAACATGGTCCAACTAATTATGCACTTAGTGTCACCGATATTGTGTTAGTGTTTGTAATGCTGGCCTTACTTGGCGTATTTGTCCAATGTAAAATATACGCTTTGCTTATCCTTATAAAGTTTATTTTATGTTAACAAAATGGATGACCGTACAAATTTACCAAGTGAAGTCCTGCCGTAATAATATTGTATGTAACTCTACACTGCACTGAATTATGGTAGTTACCATACGTCATAGATTCATAAAGTAGGAAGTGATGTCATTAAAAAATAAATATGTTGAAAAGAGACTACACTAGAATACGCTGCACCTCTAGAATGTACAGCTGGCAAAATTGATAAGTAAACACTTTAACGTTGTTCGTGACACTTGTGTGTTTTCTGTGACTAGAAATACTTGGCTATATCTGCAAACATAAGTTATTATTTTGCCGAATGTACCAAATCAATCCAATTAATGATAAATATGACGCTAAAAACACACAGTGAGATTGAGCACAACATTAATTGGGAATTATGCTAAAATCGTTCATCACACAGTACCTAACTAATATCAACTCATTTGAAAAATTTATTTAACATTTAAAAAACATTTTGCCGTATAAACGTGCCATAAACATCATCGCTTGAAAATTATAAAACTTAATAAGTATCCTAAATTCATCTCAAAAATATGTAATCTATTACAAGATCACAATATTACAAATAAAGTGACAGAAACATTTAAAAAGAATCTTTTAAAAATAATGCATGTTTAAAAAATCAATTTTAATTTAAAATTCTTCAAAACCACCTAGAAAATAAAATAAAATTCAATTCCATAATTCGCTCAATTGCAAAAAGGGTGATATAATTCATAAAGAGTAATTTTTGAGTATGATGATTTAAAATAGTAAAAGTAGCAGTAAGAGTGCGACGAAGCATATCTTTCTCGCTCCCTCATTTTTAGGCTTTAGTGTCATGTCGTTTTTATAGCAAATAGCAAATAGAATAAAATTTGCTTCGTTCACCTGTATACTTACCTCAAAATTCAGATTTTTTAGTTATGTCACCCTTTTTGCAAATGAGCGAATTATGTATTTCGACAACAAGACAGGACACAACCATTCTATTAGATACACAATAACTTATATACTTCCTGAATCAGTTCTCAGCTCTTAAGGATGTCCACGAAAAGACGAACAGCCTCATAGAACAAGTGGACGCGTGTTGGGACCGGTTCATGTCCAAGGTCAGGGTCGATACGGACATGTTCCCCGAGAGAAAACACCGACTGACCGCCATTTACTCCAAGGACAAGGAATATCTGTAAGTAATGTCAATACTCATTTAGCACTCATTACAGCAGCATATGCTGTAAGGAAAATCCGTCAATTTACTAATGTAGATACCGCGAGTCTATTTCAGCTATTTTCATAGTATCATGTCTTACGGTATTTTATTATGGGGACGGGCTGCCGATATTGAGTCTACTTTTATTCTGCAGAAAAGAGCTATTAGAGCAATATACAGCCTCCGCAGGCGCGATTCTCTAAGGGAACTGTTTAAAGACATTAACATCATGACGGTACCTTGTCAATATATTTATGAAAACATGTAAGACTCCCGGCCACCGTAGGCGCGGGCCTGCGGGCGGTGAGTAATGGGTAGCTCACCGTCCGATCAGGATCAGGCCCGTGCTGGACGGCGCGTACGTGTTCCACGCGCGCCTCAAAGAGATGTCAGCATCGAAGAGGGGGCCTACTAGGGCCCAAGCCTGCCGGGAAAGCGGGATCATCCAAAAGGGGTACCGCTGACCCGGAACATAAAGGGCCAAGGAAGGAACACGGGTGGGTTTTAGTCAGTAAGAGTCTGACACTCCCTTACGCTCCACCCAGAGCGGGAGGGGTCATTTGATGATTTCCCATCCTCAAAGAAAAAAAAAAGTACGTAAGGAAAAATTTAAATCTTTTCAGTAAAAGAGGTGAAAGACACAACTATAGGACTAGAAATAGGGACCAATTAGCTCAACCAGGTTTCAGGCTGGCTAAAGTAGACTCATCCTTCATGGGGTACTGTTTAAAATGTTACAATAAAATACCTCCCCACATACTCCAACTGAATGAAATGAAATTTAAATCTTGTATAAAACGCACACTATTCACATTTTATAAGTTGGCGGATTATATCGCTGACAAAAATGCTTGGCTCAGGGCTGGTCCTGCTCCACAAGGGCGCGTAAACTAATTAACTAGCATTCGAAAATAATGTTGGAGCTGATGAAGATTGTACAACCTATCTTTGCATTGTATAAATTCAATCTCTTAGTATTGTATAATTGCATAGCACATGTGTGAGCACTATGTACCCACTATAAAGCTTACTGGGTTCGTCTTTCATTGAATTGAATGTGCCCTGGCGGCTGAGAGTATGTCATGCTCACTCAAATGTGTCGCTGGTGGTGGCGTGTGTATTGGATCATTGAGTTCCCTTCAAAATGGTTGAGCTGAATGGTGCTGATGCATACGTCATGTTCGTGAACGGGCGCCGTCAGTAGGCACTGGTCATTTCTTAGCTGCCACGGCTTATTTTAATTCCATAAATGTTTTTATCTTTTTATTACGGACGCTTTTAACGTGCACGTCTTTCTACATCGTTCTCACATGTATAATTACAACATGAATGATGTAACTACTTTTTTGTAACAATATTTGGTTTAAAAGAGTGTCCATGGAGTTTCTTGTCCGTTCTTCTCCATAGGTACCTACTACACTTTGGAATGGGCAACTAGCTTCATCTTTCTGACTGACCGATCCCTTGACAATTCAAAAGTGCCTGTAATTGGTTTATTTGAAATAAATGCTTTGAGTTTGATTTAAAAACAAACTAGAAATGGCTGAAAATATATAAATTAATAAATTTATAGATAAATTTTAAATCATGTCCCTAAACTTTTTATCTCCTGTCGGTCTTGGGGTTTGCTTACTGTATTTTTGGAAAGCACTTCAAATGTGTTTTGACTGAAGTCTAACTGTTATGTAGTGAGACGCAGAAAAAATAAATATCTGTGATTGGTATGATTATTATTGTATTCAGTAATCTTTTTGTTTTTTTAAACTTTTACCTACTCTCGGAATTTCTTCTGTATTGTGGGTGCGTTTACAAACATTTAAACTCACATACACAAACAAATAGCCTGACCCAGAATAACTACTTGTAGGTCATACAAATATTTGTTGATGATTTGAAGATGCTGAAAACTCAAACCATTTATTTCAAAGGGGTTAAGGGGTCGGTCAGTCAGAAAGATGTCGCTAGTTGCCCATTCCAATGCGTAGTAGGTTCCTATGAAGGGTCAAGAAGCTCCACGGAAACTCCTTTAAATCAAAATATGATTACTAAATATTGACAAACCATTCATGTTGAAATTTTACATGTGAGAACGATGCATAACGTTAAAAGCGTCCGTAAAAAAGGTAAAAAAATAACTATTGAAAAATGTAATTCAAATAAAATAAGCCGTGGCAGCTAAGAGATGACCCGTCCCTACTGACTGCGCCCATTCGCGAACATGACGCATGGATTAGCACCATTCAGCTCAACCATTTTGAAGGGTTCTAAATGATCCAACACACGCACCACCATCAGCGAGACTAGAGATTAGAGTGAGCATGGCATACTCTCAGCCGCCAGGGCACATTCAAGTTAATGAAAGACGTAGCCAATAAATGGTAGCTTCATAGTAGGTACATAGTACTCACACATGTACCGCTAAACTGTATTCCGTATCTAAAGGATTTTAAAGAGGTGGACTGTGTCTTTAATTTCGCCATGTCCCTGTGTAATATTGCTGGTTTCTCCCACAATTGACTCGGCGCATCCCACACAATTGGCGTTATTATTAGTGGCTATTTGTTATTCATTGTTAGCCAATTGGCCAATTTACCATGCACGATTCCAGTCATTGTACTTTAGGTACTACAACTACTTAAATAATATCTTAGTATCGAGCAAAGGCCACCTACGGACAGTTACGTTAAATCCAATTCAAACTTTTGACTTTTGAAAGAGTTGGTTAATTAGTCAGAATTTTAGAACTAGATGCTCGTTGCAAAACGTAGTTGGGGACAAATGGGTACGAAACTCCATGGTTACTCTTTGACAAACATTGAACTATAATTTGTCAAATGTTGCTTCCAGATTCGACACGACAGCTGAATGTTTCTGGACGCCATCCATTCGTTCCCGCATCGTTCAGTTCATTCTCGACCGGAAGAAGTTCTCGGAGCTGTCGAACGATGACTTCGCCTTCGGCATCACAAGACTGATATCTAATTGTACTTATAGCGCTGCCTATCCTTTACACGATGTAAGTATGAATTTCAAGCGAAGTCAAAAAGATTGGATATTTCAATTTATCGATACAATGTTATCGATACTTCAGAGCGTTTATTCCATATGAGTGGCAACGTCGCAATTTAGTGTCATATTCATATTACGTGGTTTTCAATTTTTATCATTTAATCGGAGATATTATATAGATTTTATATTTTAAAGATGTTGAACTATTTTTTTTGAATTACGTGAAAAGTGTGTAAAAGGTAAAAAATCAATGCGTTTAGACGCATGTTTATTTATATGCAAATAATACATTGGAAACTTGCAAGGCGTTATTTTCATAGTAAAATAACTGTAAGCATAACGGTTACTTACTTTCACGTAATTCTAAAAAGTTAGATAAACATATTTTTAAAATATAGCTCCGATTAAATAACAAAAATTGAAAACCATTAAATATGACACTAAATTGCGACGTTGCCACTCATAAGGTATAAACGCTCTTAATTGAGAAAATAATTTTAATGAAGTTATAAGAATCCGCTGAATACGGACAGTGCAAGATTGGTTGTTGTCATTCTAGGGACACCTGTGTCCTTCAGTGGACGTATTTTGTGTGATTTGATGGATTCAATCACGGATAAGTTTTCAATGTTATTATTAAAACTCTCTTGCTACCTCTCATAGGTTTTTCTTGTTACGAGTTTTGGTAAATTTTGTTTTATTACATTTCAGGGTGATCTCAAAACTCCTGGCTCCATGAGGCATTTATTGTACACAGAATGGGCGGCAGTCTCCAAATGTATCAAATACCAACCACTAGATTACGTCAAGGATTATTTTGGTGTTAAAATAGGTTCGTATCGTTAATACACTCCTCCATAGATATTTGAAAGAAATGATAACAGTTTAAAGTATTCATTTTGTTTATTTTCAGGTTTATATTTCGCATGGCTCGGTTTCTACACACATATGCTGATTCCTGCGTCAATAGTTGGTTTAATATGCGTCATTTACTCGGCCGCCACTGTATACAGCAACACACCTAGGTAAGTTATTAAAAGGATACGAAATAAATGATTATTTATTTCGTATTCTTTTCGTCGTTCGTTCGTTATCTATAACAAGATACAAGATTAAAACAAGATAAGATAAAAGATTTAATATAACGTGGTCCTCTAAAGCTACGTTTTCCAAGAAAAAAAAAATTGCGAGGGTCATGTAATAAAAGAAGAACAGAAAATGATCAACTTAGACGAAATAATTGATGATACCACTGAAAGCTTTATTATTAATGTGACAGATATTTCATCAGATTCAGATTCAAAATAGAGCCTATTAATATTTGACTCTATAATATGATTTTAACATTTGAAATAAAAGGTCATCTATCATCTATGAGTCACGTGGGTTTTTTTGTTTACCCTTTTTTAACTACCTAAACCTATGGAGTATAGAGAAGTTAGAAATCGCAAAAAGCCCTTCCCATACATTTCTTAGAAAATTACAACCATATTATTTTTTATGATGGATTGACTGAGTCGCCGACTTCGCCGCTCGCCGCTCGTCGACTGGGCTCGTGGCTAAATAATAACAGCTGAACGGGTCGATCGATCAGGTTAAGCTACGCTTGCCGCGGTTGGTCCGTCGATGGGTGACCATTTTTACGTATAGATAATCCTCCATGCCTCGAAAGCACGTTGAGCCATTGGTCCCGGCTGTTAATCGTGGATCTTTGACAGTCGTTACAGTTCGTCAAAACGAAACAGAAACGCGACTATCTTTTGACGCGGTAGGGCTGTAGCTAACGATTTAAAATCATTGCCGCTGTCATCATTTTCATGACAGCCGTCACTACGGCCGTTATGTGGCGGCAACCGCTTTTCTAGGAAACCGTAGCTTGAGAGAATATCTTTTAAACAATTTGTTAAAGTTTCGGCTCGTCTGATCGTCTTTTATGCATTATTTGATAGTTTATTTTAAATATTTTCAGTGAAGATGTATGCAACTACGAATCATCGGTGAAGATGTGTCCACAATGCGATTATTTCTGTGACTTCTGGGATCTGAAAGCTACGTGTTTACAATCTCGGATAACATATCTCTTCGACAACCCTACTACTGTGTTCTTCGCTATTTTCATGAGCTTTTGGGGTACGTACAATCATTTTGTAATTATTGGACTGTGCGAGTCTAAAAAGTGTATCGGTTTACCGATCGATGTATCTTATCGGTCGTCATATCATAAATCATACGAGTGGGCTACATCCACGGAAATAATGAAAACAATCAATGATAAATTAAAGACAAATATATATTTAACTTTTCTGTATTTTGTACTTGCAATGTCGTCTTTATGTCCCGTCTAAATATTAAACTACCCACTTTGTTTTCATTAAACAGCCGCCTGCTTCCTGGAGCTATGGAAGCGATACTCAGCAGAAATGACGCATCGATGGGATCTAACTGGCTTTGATGTTTACGAAGAACATCCACGACCTCAATACCTCGCTAGATTAGCACACGTTAAAAGAACTCAGGTAACTATTGTTTGATTCTGTTTGTTTAATAGCCCGGATTGCAATTTAAATTTTCACTTTTTTGAGTGATTTACCTTTAATTCTTAAAAGACACAACTTTTTGTTGTAAAGTCCTTTGCCGCTACGGTAATCGATAATATAACTGATAGAAGCTGACGTAACACCTTGAATGCTATAAAAACAAAGTAACCTCGAGTGATTTGTATGTAAAAAAATAATTCAAAAACAGCTACTTCAAAGATTTTCCTTACATCTAATTTTTATTTTCAGCTGAACGTCGTAACAGGGGAACGCGAGCCAATGGTGCCATTCTGGCGGATGCGTCTCCCCGCAACTTTAATGTCATTCAGCGTCGTGGCACTATTAGTACTAATGGCACTAGCCACTGTACTTGGTGTGGTACTCTACCGGATGTCCCTGTTGGGCGCCACTATACTACGGAACGGAAATGTAGTAACTACGTACAACCCGATTATGTTTACTACAGCAACAGCAGCGTGTATCAACTTGTGTTTCATTTGTTTGTTCAATTATGTGAGTAATCTATGTATATTCTCTATTCTGCGTTTATTTGTTTTTTCATTCGTTAGAAAGCTTAGTCTATTATACAATATAGGTAAATATGAACAATTAGTGCTTACAGTTGCCATTTAAAAGCTTCCACAAATTAAAGACGATTGTTACTGTGATTTGTCCCAGTTGGGCGCCATTTCATTGTACTGGTCCCAGTTGGGCGCCATTTCGTAGTGCATGGTTTCAGTTGGGCGCCACTATTTAAAGTAACGAACATGAACTAGGTATGTTAAACAAGATTTACCATTGCGAGTCAAAAATTCAAACTCAAAGCATTTATTTAAAATAAACCAATTACAGGCACTTTCGAATTGTCAAGGGGTCGGTCAGTCAGAAAGACGAAGCTAGCTGTAAGTTGGAGGTACCATCCATACAATTATTATATGTGCCATGTAAGGTAAACACTTAAACAATACTCGCTATGTGGCGATGCTCGTACACATGTGATGGCCGGAGCTGAATTTCATATGTAAGGACCTAATATTACTCTTGAAATGGAATTATCTTAATGTATAATCATGTTTCATCTGCGCAGGTCTACCAATACCTAGCAGAATGGCTGACAGAGAAAGAACTCCTCCGCACACAGACAGAATTCGACGACTCGCTAACACTCAAGATTTACCTCCTACAGTTCGTTAATTACTACGCGTCTATATTCTACATAGCCTTCTTTAAAGGCAAGCTGATTGGACGGCCGGGAGATTATGTGCGGTTGTTTGGACATAGGCAGGAAGAGGTTTGTGACCTTTAGTATTAATATTTGTGGTTTTTGTGGGTGTAACAACCTGTAGTAGAACTAGTGTAATCAGGTAAAGATGCCACTCCATAGTGAATTGAACCTTATTATAATGGGGTAAGAATCGAATTTTGTTTTGTGGAAAAGTAGCGTAGTATCTTATCATTATTGTAATTTTGTACAGATACTAAATGCAAACCAACCAACAAATGATTTAAACATAGTCGGAAATAAAATAAAAATTTAAAAGATTTGTTCTCAAAAAAACCACCCTGTTTAGCCTCATTAATTCTAAATCATGGCTCAAATGCAAACATTTATTTCTGACTGTACTTAAACGGTCTTCCAAGTGTTTTGCACCTATTTACCTTTCTTTTATATCAATAACATCTCCATTCCTTCAGTGTGCGCCTGGAGGCTGTCTCCTAGAGCTGTCCATCCAACTGGCCATTATAATGGTAGGCAAGCAGTTCATCAACACCATCGTCGAGATGCTGATGCCGTACCTCCTCAAGTGGTGGTACATCATACGGACTATCGGGAGGAAAAGACAGTAAGTACTTTGATACTTTTATCTTTTGTGGACTCGAAATTTTCATGTTTTTTTCGGGACTGGCCGATTTAGTTTCGAATATGGCTTCCTTAGTCAACTCGGCAACACAGCGAAAATAAGAATCGAAATAACCAATTTTTTTATTACATGACCTTGGACTAGGTAAAATTCTAATAAATTAATAATTCAAATAATTATACAATAAAGAGAGAGAGAGAGAGAGAGACACAGAGCGAGAGAGAGAGACACAAAGAGAGAGAGAGAGAGAGAGAATTGTTATTTACTTCATTTATTTGTTTGTTTTCAGGATTAAAAGCCCTATGCAATGGGTAAAAGATTTCAAACTAGTCGATTTCGGACTCATGGGACTGTTTCCTGAGTACCTGGAAATGGGTAAGTAAATGTGCCATTTCTAGAGAATTTAATTTATAATACCGTAATCTTTGCTAATATTAAGCCACCTCTGTTTTTCCAGTATGACTACTACAAGGCTTAATTAAAATAACGGTGAACAATTTTTACGATGGGACCAACCCCGAAAACGCGAAAAAGAATCGGCTGCTCTCTACATTTTGTCGAGTTATGCAAACAATTAATGTATAGAACAAAAGATTTTTTCCGATATCAGGATGGTTGGTCTTTTAGTAAAAGTTGTTCACAATGATAATTTCAATGGCCCCGTCAGACGTTTTCAGCTATTTCAATTACACCTTGTAATAATAATTCCGTCTTGCCATACTGCCTCGTTGGTCTAGTGGTCACAAGCGCTACTGCTGAGCATGAGATTCTGGTTTCGATTCGCGGGCAAATTGGGCAAAGTGTTATTGGGTTTTTCCATCTCGACTTTCTCAGTAGCAGCCCGGAGTCAGGATTTGTGCCCGGTAGATGGCAAAAGGCTCGCCCCCTATTACATGGGTCTTAAACGTAACTGGCGAAATGTGGGTATACTTCGGTACACCTTTGCCTTACCCTTCAAAGATTACAGGCGTGATGTTATGTTATGTATGTAAATAATATATAACTTGTATTTTCCACCAACAGTTCTCCAATACGGGTTCGTAACGATATTCGTGGCGGCGTTCCCGCTCGCACCTCTATTCGCGCTCATCAACAACGTGCTAGAGATGCGCCTCGACGCCAAGAAGTTCCTCACTTGCTATCGGAGACCGGTACCGCAGAGGGTCAATGATATCGGTGTCTGGTATCGGATACTCGACTCTATTGGGAAACTTAGTATTATTACTAACGTAAGTATAAAGTGTATAGTGTAATTTGTTCGTCAGCAAGTATGGTGGAGGGGCTTACTGCCTTCGTTTTCGTACACAATAAGGGCGATTTTTAAGTAAATATTTTTGTGGATCCGTTACGAGCCATTGACTAGGAAAATGTGCCTTTTTACTGGCGATAAAGTATTATCAACATTCATGAATCGCCTCTCTACTCAACTTGGTCTGTTTTATGACCATGGCATGTGCTATTGTCGTATATGTATACATAAATACCAAAGAAAAAAAGTGTCATATTTGACGTAACCATTTCTATAAACAATATATTTTCTGTTTTTTCCCAGGGCTTCATTATAGCATTTACATCAGACTTTATCCCGCGCCTTGTGTATCAATTTTCAACGGGTTCTATGAAGCAATACGTGAACCATACGCTCGCGGATTTTAATATCAGCGTAATAGAACATCCACCTATTAAGTCGACGTATAACGAGACTATGTGCAGGTGAATATCAACTTTATTTCTATAGCCTTAAGTTTTACAATAGCGTTCACATCCGATTTCATCCCGCGTCTCGTATATCAATTCTCTGCCGGTTCTATGAAGGAATAATATGTGAACCATACGCTCGCGGATTTCAATATCAGCGAAATAGAATATAAGCCGATCAAAACGACTTATAAAGAGACCATGTGCAGGTGAATATTAACTCTATTTGTATAAGTGTAAGGTTCATAGTAGCATTTTTTTGAAATGATGAGGGATGTTCACTCTGGGGTATTGATGATGTCCTAGAAACATGGTAAAACCAGCCCTATTTTATCCATGGAATAAAATTGACGCCCGACACTTCTAGTATCGAAAAAAAGAGTGGTGAAATTCGTCCTTAGGGGTTATTAAGTATCATGATGTTTATTTAGTTTAAATTTTGGCTAACAGTGCGATCAACTCTGCTATAGCTTTCCAAAGAATGATATGCGCTTCGGGATTTCGGGAATCATCGTCTGTCTTCGAAAATACGAACGCGCGATGACGAGATCTAATGTAGAGCTGTTACAACCAAGGAAGTAATTGCCTGTTTTGTGTTCCATAGTTTACAAAATAAATATGACATGAATGAATGATCAATGAATAGAATAAAAACTATGCAATTCCAAAATAGTTTTTAGAAACTTGAGTGACAAATGACGAATTGAGACGTGAGTAGGTAACCCGACAGAGAGTAAACTTCATAGAAACGCACAAGGGTTGATGCACTACTTCAAAGAGCCGTAGTACAAAACTTGTAAGCATTGCCTCTCTGAGGATTACTCTGTGGAGCGACGTTCGTGTTAATTCGGAAACACGAAGATTACCAAAGCGCCTACTTTCTTTCAAAAAGCTGTACGTACAAAAATGAAATGGTATAACGTAAACCTAACGTGACTCGATTTCGTTGCAAAGTGTGTTGCTACAACGCCGTCTATCTTAGCGCACACAATTACACATGTGTTGCTACAACGCCGTTCATCTTAGCGCGCACAATTACACATGTGTTGCTACAACGCCGTCCATCTTAGCGCGCACAATTACACATGTGTTGCTACAACGCCGTCCATCTTAGTGCACACAATTACACACGTGTTGCTACAACGCCGTTCATCTTAGCGCGCACAATTACACATGTGTTGCTACAACGCCGTCCATCTTAGCGCGCACAATTACACATGTGTTGCTACAACGCCGTCCATCTTAGTGCACACAATTACACACGTGTTGCTACAACGCCGTCCATCTTAGTGCACACAATTACACACGTGTTGCTACATCGCCGTCCATCTTAGCGCGCACAATTACACATGTGTTGCTACAACGCCGTCCATCTTAGCGCGCACAATTACACACGTGTTGCTACAACGCCGTCCATCTTAGCGCGCACAATTACACGTGTGTTGCTACAACGCCGTTCATCTTAGCGCGCACAATTACACAAGTGTTGCTACAACGCCGTCCATCTTAGCGCACACAATTACACATGTGTTGCTACAACGCCGTCCATCTTAGCGCACACAATTACACATGTGTTGCTACAACGCCGTCCATCTTAGCGCACACAATTACACATGTGTTGCTACAACGCCGTCCATCTTAGCGCGCACAATTACACATGTGTTGCTACAACGCCGTCCATCTTAGCGCACACAATTACACATGTGTTGCTACAACGCCGTCCATCTTAGCGCACACAATTACACATGTGTTGCTACAACGCCGTCCATCTTAGCGCACACAATTACACATGTGTTGCTACAACGCCGTCCATCTTAGCGCGCACAATTACACATGTGTTGCTACAACGCCGTCCGTCTTAGCGCACACAATTACTCATGTGTTGCTACAACGCCGTCCATCTTAGCGCGCACAATTACACATGTGTTGCTACAACGCCGTCCGTCTTAGCGCACACAATTACTCATGTGTTGCTACAACGCCGTCCATCTTAGCGCGCACAATTACACATGTGTTGCTACAACGCCGTCCATCTTAGCGCACACAATTACACATGTGTTGTTACAACGCCGTCCATCTTAGCGCGCACAATTACACATGTGTTGCTACAACGCCGTCCATCTTAGCGCACACAATTACACAACGGATTCTGTTCTTAAGTTTAACCAAAAATGATGTGTTTTCAGTTTCCCTGGCTACTGGTACTACAAAGAAGGCGATAGTTACGAGCACAGTAATTGGTATTGGCACATCATGGGAGCCAGGCTGGCATTCGTCGTGGTTTTTGAGGTGAGAATTGTTTTATTTATTTAATTTCATTATGGATAAAAATAAATTAATGAATCATATTATTACTCCATTGATGATTTCCAATCCGTAAAAAAATAAAAAAGACTACAATTATTCAACAGTTAGTTTTGTATTAATTTTGATGTGTGAAATACACAACGATTAATGTATTGTTATTGTATTATTACTATTATCGATCGCTATTGATAATATTTAGCTATTTCCTGGTAGATTGTACGTAACAGTTTTTTGCCCTCAAAATTTCTCTATAAAAAACACAGACAAAGTGCGTACTTAACGTCACAAACACATGAGGTAAAGTAAGTACTTAACGTCACCAATAAAACTATCACGACTTTACAATTTAAAACACCTTCCAACAGAACGTAGTAGCCTTAGTGATGATAATTGTCCGCTGGGCGATCCCGGACATGTCGGGCGAGCTGCGCGACCGCATCCGGCGCGAGGCCTACGTCATCAACTCCTTCATCCTGGACGAGACGCGCGCGCGCTCTGTGCGCGACCCAGGTGCCGCTCACTCCACGCCCTATAGCTGTACGGTACGCACGCGGAACGCTTCGCTATCTATTCTATTTGGTTACTAACCGCGGGGGTTATTCACTGGCTAATTCTTAGATTATAAATAAATATCGATGAAATCCCCATATTTAATTTTAGGGGTGGGATACACATCGATATATGTTTAACTTTAATCTCGTCTCAACCCTATTATTTGGGGTTAGGGGTGGGATTAGATGGTTGTCTCTATCGATGAGCACGAAAAGTTTGGTATCAACCCTAAACACAAGTTAAATCTTACTTTGGGTGCCAGAGTTCATCGAAAACACTCTGTTTCCTTAGTTGTAATGCCGCATAGTGTTAAGATAAGTGTTTTTCTTGTACAACTGAAGTTAAATAAAAAATTTATTATTATTATTATTATTATTTTTTGGATGAGTTTTGACATTTACAGCTAAGCGTAAGCGCTGTCATTTTACGACATCAAAAAATATATTTTGTATTACCAAAATGTACAACGATATTTTTTGATAACAAATTCCGATGTTTTGACTCGGAAACGGCCACAACCAAAATAATTTTGTAATACATACATATATTACGGTAATAGCCAGTGAACTGCGCCCGTATGAAGACTGTGTTTTGTGTGTTTGATACTCCTACGATATGACGTCATTACGAAAGTAAACGTCATCATCCCGTAATCCCCTGGAAGTAGAATTAAATCCCTCGCCCCATGTGAAATGTGCCAAATAATATCGTATGAGATGGTTATTTGTGTTGTATGGGGATTCATTATCACCATGCTAAATTCGGTGGCTATTGTTGATCCCCACGCTGAGTTTGGTGATTGAGTTCGAGTTTTGCTTGGAATTATACAACGCAGTAACGATTTTCCGACTTGTATTATAAACATTTGGTTACAAGTAGTGAGTAGTGCGAATTGGTAACGGTCGCAGCTATCCAAACCTGCTTTCAAAATATCCTGGCTTTAAGCTTTTATGACGCGAATATTCAGTTTCGTGTTCGTAAAAACCGTAAAATTTGAATCCTGCCTACTTTTCAGATTTACAAATATACTTACAATTTGTTGATTTTTTGGAAAAAAATTGTATTCCAATTGTATATATTTTCATACTGCCGTCGCAGTATTATGAGCAGCAATATTCTGAATTTATTTGCTTGACTCTGAAGTATATTATGACGGTTTTGATAATTATTAGTAGAATGTTTGTAATATTTATACAGAGGGAACAAAATCTTCATAATGCATCTGAGTGTTCAACAGAAGGAAGTTATGTATCATACACGTTCAATGCAGTCTTAGCTCGTATTGTTGGGAACATCAATTGAAAAATAAATCATTTAAATAGTCAATTCTAGTCAAAGTATACACTTTGCCTGACGTTTAGTGTTACATGGGCGAATAATTTGCATTTTTCATTAATTTCAATGAATCAAAACTGTATACTAAACTTAAATAGTTACATCTGTATGTACTTAAATAATATATATAATAATATATAAAACTTCTAGTTAAAGTAATAAGACTACAAAAATAATGAAAAATAAAACATTTAAAAACTATAAAAATCTCTTGAAGTTCCCCACAACACGTTTCCACTAATTCAAGACTGAAGCTCGCTTAATACTAAGTAATTTTAAGTTTTTATATGTACAAGAAGTATAAGTACAGTACCCGGCTGTTAATACGGCACATCGATTTTTAGACAAAGTTCGGCCGTCTCTGTCCATTTTGCATTTTTATTAATAAAGCTGATAGGAATAATCATTTAGATGCAAGATTTCGTATCCCCATTTAGCTAGCACGTCTAGTTTTAGAGTAAGAGTTTTTTGAAAATCGAAAATTTCTCATCTGGATATTATTATGTAGAAAAAAAATATTACACTTAAACTAAACATTATAGGCAAAAATGATGTAAGAAGCATCGATAGCGTCTCTTATGCTGCATATTATAGAGCACAAATAAACTGCGTCTCTGTGTTAGATCCAAATATATAGGAGATTTTTGGTTTTTAGTTTTCATTTTTTTCACGAAAAATCTGTAGAGGTTCATTTGTGTGCGGAAACATGCAGAATAAGAGACGCTGTCGATGCTTCTTACATACTTTTTTTTATATATAAAATTATACAATAGAAGTAAGAGGATTTTCAAAAAAAAAAACACTGGAGCTAAACATGCCAGTTGAACACGAGGATACAGGATACTAAATCTAGTATTTAAATGATTATATCTTTCAGATTTTATAAAAAAAAATGCTATGTCCGAAAAGTGGGCTTCTTAAAACACTGTGCTTTGTGACAGTCTGTTTCTTAAGGTCGATGTGTCATATTTACGCTTAGGTACCGTCACCTTACGGAAACGTTGATCACTTTTGGACTTTGTCACATTATCGCTCTGCATACTGAAAGTTGCCAACATCGCATATAGCCATCAATAATTTGACGGCTGTTTGCGACGTTGCCTGTTTTGATTAATTTGTCAATATTGGTTCAATATTTTTCAGTATGGATATGTGAAATGTCGCTCTACAGTACACTAAAATATTCAATATTTAGTTTTAGATGTAAGAAAAGCATTTGAAAACTTTCCAAATGCCCTTTTTACATCTAAAACTGTTACAACACCTAATTCAGTGTTATTATTGTGATTCAACATTCATATTCTAGTGCACTATAAAGCGATATTTAATATTTCCAGTATGTAAAATTAACAAATAAATACAATATATTAATTACTTAACAGGTAAATATTTGACAGCTATTTGCGATGTTGCCAACTTTTAGAATGCACGCTCTTAAACTTATGCTCACGCGTCACATTATTGACGTCGTCATTTGTATCGTATAATATGACAAAGTTCCAAGTAAGGTTATAGCTTTCGTAAGTCGACCGTACTAAACTAATTGACTGAACGAAGAAGGACCGCTGCCGATACCGTGTGGTGCTGTGTGAGTGAACATTTTACAGTAACATTTAACAGCATGCCTGGATAATACGGATTGGATATAAATAATTGTTTAAGCAAAATTACTAATTGAAGGTTCAAGTGCATTGGAACGAAGTCACACATCAAAGAAAGGGGAGTTAAATGAAAGGTGGGTTTTGTGTAGTTTGGCGTCGCGTAGACGTAATTTTATCGAAAATACGCCGCGTTGTCGTGGCGTCAGCGCGTAAACACGACGTATGCGTATTGGTTTTCATGGTGTATCTACATGATAAAGAGTATTCTATCAAAGTATCTATACAATCTAATATGGGGAAAATTCCAATGCACTTTAATTTTTCTACATATAAAACGCAAAAATAACATAATGGCTTAAAAATAACATAACGACATCATGTAGTTAGTTTAACATACACTGGCCACCATTTAAATAAACAATCATAAAACCAAGCTTAGTTAATTCCGCCATTGTATTTAGGCAGCTTTAGCTTGTAGAGGTTGATTAAAACAAACATTGAATTTACAAAATTTACGGAATTTATTTAGGTGCATCTTATTTTCACATCACCGCATGGGAGTGATAATATTATCGCCATTCACTGGTTTTATAATGGTAAAACATGAATCACACATCACATTCGTAGACATGTGACATCCACCAACCATCACTGGACCCGCGTGGTGGTTTATGGGCTACCCCCTCTCACAGAGAGGAGGACTGTGTCCCAGCAGTGGGAATATTATAGGCTGATTATTTTGTCTGTTTATACAAAACAACCTACAAATGTCACGGTTTATAATCTGGTAAATCACTGAACACACGTTACAGACCTAGATCAATGAAGTATCATTTTTGTTTAGATAGGCACTCACAAGATTTTGTTTTTTTTTGTAACCAGACTATCCAGATGGGATGAAATGAAATCTGTGCAAATCATAAGCAAGCAAACCTTTATTTATTTTTTCATGTCTATTAAATACTGTTTTGATCTATCAAATCACTATCATATAATAGTTTATTTTATATATAGTGCCTATCCGGACAATGTGAAACAGGACTCTTAACCCTGAACAGAATACACATGCTTGTTTCAAATCCACTGCGCTAATAATAATGCTACATCTATATTTCCGCTGCAAATATTGTTTAGTTAACTAACGTTTTCAACATTTTCTCTTTATACACCGTGTCATTTTAGTGCCTAGAAAAACTTTCGTGGTTTTGAAGTATTGGATACAATAAACACATTTTGATTATAATATAGAATACAATTTAAAAGTGTCCATTGAGTTTCTTGCCCGTTCTTCTTCATAGGAACCTACTAAGCTTTGGAATAGGCAACCAACTTCATATCTCTAAATGACTGACTCCCTGACAGATCAAAAGTGCATGTAATGGTTTAATTGAAATAAATGCTTGAGTTTATTTGCAACTTTTGAAAAAGGAAAATACTTTACCTCATAATATTTTTACCCGATTCAGTCGGGAAGGCTATTCCAAAAGATTTAGAACAAAAGCGAATAAAACTCGAAAGTTTCTCTACTCACAAAAATCTCACGATGTTTTCCCAAACAAAATATTAAGACTACCTTCAAAAACCGCAGGAGACACAACGGAATCGAACTGGAACCACATAGCTTCCCTGTCAGGGTCTGACTTCGATCTAGCGGCTCACGGAGACCACCAGGACATCAGGGACATTGGGAAGCACGTGGTCGGTGAGGTCGTGGAAGAACCGCCGCCGGCGCACGTATAGTGCCTTATTTATAACGAGGCGGCAGATTAGGCATTGTTTTAAAGGTTTGAAGTTTTGGGTAAGTTTGAAGAGAATTTGAAGGGGATGGGGTGTTTCTTTTTTGAGAGTTATTATGTTTATTAACTCTGAGGATGATGCGGTTTCTGCGGGGATTCAAGTGCTAGCTGAAATATTTGGTCATAGAAAGCTTATTAAGTTCAGTTTTCTATCCTATGTATAGATTTCTGTTTACACCCCTCCATCCCTTCTTAGTAACAGCTTATTGTTGATTAAATATTGTAAATTAAAAGCAGTACCAATGGTACTCCTATAGTTTATTATTTTATAATTGTTGTATATACTGTCCAGAAAAGCTACATTTAAAGACTATATTGACTTAAGTGTTAAAGAATGCACTGCAGATGGTCTTTTTACTAGCGCGGACAAAAACCAGAGACTAGAAAAAATATCGACTAGTGCAACTTTTTTCACGAGGGAGTAATGTACCTTTGTAATGAGATATAAATGAGCTATTTATAATAGTATTTAATTTCGAACCTTATAAAAAGGAAGATTATAATGACGCTGTTCAGTAATTAATGACCCCTTTAACTTTAAAACGGTTTAAAAACTTTAAAAAGGATTTAATACTTTAAAAGTTATATTTAAAAATCTTTAAAATTTCTGATTAACTTTATTGGTTAACTAATACATTTAAAAATAACGATAAAATGGTGCGATTTCGAAATTCCACCGCTATTTATAAAAGAAACACTTAGGTTTTTAATTTGTAGTTTCAAATATTCAATTTGTTATGCTGGCGGTGAAACGTTAATAATTTTAGTTTTGTGATAGAAAAAGAAGAAAATTGTGCAATAACTGTAGCGTTAGTGATTGTCACTTGTCATGGGATAGTCAACGAATGGAATGTTCATTCGCAGTCAATGCACATGTAACAATTTAAGTGAATTCGATTTACAGAAATTGGTACTCTATTTCTTTAGTAATATGTGTTTTTTCGTTTTGCTTCTATTTGAGATTAAATCATGGATCTTTAAAATTATTTATTGGAGGTTAAAAATATGAATATATTGGGTTTTACATTTATTCAACTTTATTGTGTGATCTTTTTTGATAGTGTTATGCATATTTAAAAATAAAAGTTAAAGGGCTGTATTGACAACCAAAGTTCTTTTTTATATGTAGTAGGTACATGTTAAAATTCATATTCAAATCCTTTATAACCCCTTATAACGATGTCTTCTCAAAGAATCTACGATCTAATTTGTACTTAACGAAAATAAGTTTTGTTCACATATCAGAATACGAATCCATTTCATTAAGAGAGAGAGATAATAATAGCTAGATGTGTGGTGGTTATGAAAGAGATCTATTGACACTGAGGAAAATTAAATGAAGAGCTTGAAAAAAAAATGCGTGTTTAAGGAATTTTCATGCGGTTTATTTGAAAAACAGTAACGGCGTCATAAATGTGACTGCTCAATTTAATAAAAAGATGTTATAAATATAAAAACCCTTAAAGTTAGTTTTATTATAAATGCGCGTTAATGTTGTTAATGGTATTAAATAAAGCTTTTGTGTTTTAATTTTAATTAAATTCTTGTTTTGTGTCCTAGAATGCAACATTTTTATTTCTGCATATAATACAGGAAACTAATTGTATTTGTTTATAGAACAAAAAGCGCTTATTATACATATTTATTTTATACGTTATCTTGTACATTAATTTCAAGGCTAATACCGAATCTCATTTTGTAACAGAGATATACCTACATTATACACCTACATTTTAATATTTATATGTATTTGAAAGATAAAAGTTTAATAACTCGATTTTTAATTGCTGGTGAAAATTGTTTTATTTCAATTTGGTGAGGCATAAAGCAGCTATATACAGCCTATAAACTAAAACTAACGCAAATAAACTAAAACATTATAATAAATTTATGATAAACACATACAAACATAAACTTTTGCCTTCTTCCCATGGGGGACAGAATCTACAGATCTACAGCACGCTACCTGCTACGATCTTTATGTATACTCCTTTAGATTATTTACTAGTGACAAAAATATTTTTGAATATTTTTTGCCATTTACTGCCAATTCTCGGTGGCATCACTATAAAAATATTACTTTTGCACGAACGATTAAAAATTGAGCATTTTCTTCTTAAAAATTTAAAGTTAAATTATTGTTATAATATTCTAACCAAAGTTCAAATTACTGCATTACAAATGTAGAGACTTTTAGTCAATAAAATATACTTTTTTTCTGATAGTCGGCTATAGAATAGCCAGAAAGATCAATGGGATAGTTTTGTAAATCGACTGTATTATTCCATCGATGGTTTACTAAAGAACCTAATTTATAATTAGTATCAGTTGTAATGAGGGTTTTTTGAAATGACGTCACACTAAGTAGCAGCACTGAGACGGCAGGTCCAGGCACCTGTCAAGTGTCAATGCGCCTATATTTTCTTTAGTCGTGACTGAATGATGAACGAATGAATGAATGAAACGAATGATGAACGTCATCATATATTTCATTTCTTTATTCTTTTTTTTAAATATTCATTATCGTAATGGAAGACCTCATGTCAAAGTGGCCCCAATTCGTGGCGTGAATTTTCATGACAACCCCCATTGCTAGCATTTTCTTTCATGTTTAAAAATCTAGTTTTTTTATTTATTGAAAGATACCTCTCGACTTAATCGCGAGAAATATGATGGAATGGTTACAGCCCGTTTTGCTTCCGTTCCCAATATGCCACATTTTGAGTCTGCTAGCCAAATGATGTTTTATAACGAACAGCTAGCTGATATAGCTTCGTTAATTTTATATACAATTTTTATATAATTATGTCAGTGTGTCGTATTAAGCTTACTATAAGTGTTAAGAACTCGCCTGATGAACGTGTTCAGTAGAAATTTCTAGAATGTGTAAGCGTACCGTTGGCAAAAATATTATATGCTTAGAAATATAAAATTGTGATTTTGTCAAGTGTGTTTGTTTGTGGAACTTTGCGACCTTAAAATTAACGGTCAACTTTGTTTAAAGATTACAAACCTGATCTTAGTGTAAAATTTTATGATTAAAAACTTATATATCTAGATAAACTTCGTCCAACATCCGTAAAATACAAAGTCAATCTAATTGTTCTTAAACTTATTAAAATATTTTTTTTGAAATTGTCATTCATTATGTAAACCTCTAGATTGGTTCCATTTAAATTGGCGCACAAATTGAGCGAAAATCAAATTTCTCTTCTTTCTAAAGAAATTCATAATGTTTATTATTTGTTTATATTTTTCCCTGATTATATTTATTTCTTTATAATTCTCTTGTTCAACGAAAATAAATAAAATGTTTGTGTTTTTCGCTCATTCTATGCGTGGTTCTCTTTTAGTACTACATTGTAATTAAAATAATATCAAGTTAAAATGTAACCTAAGGTAAATAAATGTTTTTGTACGGGTATTTTATACAGAATAATACAACTCATTATAAAAGCGGATTTTTAATGGCCGTTCCTGTTCATAACTCTCTAAAATTCCCGTATAAAAACATTTTTGTGAATATTTTACGTAATTTTGTCATCGGTGCTTTTGAATCCTAATTTAATTATAATATAAAATAATATACGTTTATAATATTGACACCCGTTTCCTGAAAATCTAATCAACACGAAATGTTGCTGACAGACCGACTTCCAACTCATTTTAATTGCTGTGATTGGCTATCCGGAAAGACAATAAACAATCAAATCAATTCACTTGGGTTTTGACAGTCTATTGGCTTTTTTTTATTGATAATAAGAGTCGTTAGTCCTTCAGTAAACGGATGTAAGGGTGTTAGTCCTGGATCTGGCTGTTTATTTTATACCTAGTCACATAAGCGTACGGAAAACACATTTTTAGATGAAATAAATTGCATAATTATATATTTGTATTTTTTTATGCAATTCGGTGGTGTATGCTCATCGGTTCCAGGCGTTGGTCGAGTGACTAAAAGTATTGAACTTAAAGGTGCGGTTAGACAGAGCTGGCGTGTGAGTGTGCTTCTAATGGTGAGCCACGCACGTCACGCATGTCTCAGGCTGAGTTATCTAACGTATAAAAAACATGCATTAGCTGCGCCTTTCCTGCACTGCCTCGAGTGTCTCGACGCACCTTTAGAATTGTCCACAATTGCAGAAGTTTTGTAAAGGAGTCTGGATCGAATTATTTCCATGTCATGAGTATTAACTTGCCCAGATGTAACATAAATATAATAATATTGTTAAAAGAATGCGCACAATGTCATGTTATCCGCTAAAAGTAGCATTGTCTAGTAAATAAATTCAGTATTTTATCTACCTATTGCAATAAGATTTTCAACCTTATCGCTTCGTCAATAAGATCAAATATATAATTTATTTATGGATGTTTTCATACTCGATACAATGTCTATTAAAAATCTGAATAAATATTTTGGTACAATTCAACATTTTAGTAAAACAAATATTTTTGGTAAAGTAAAATATTGCAATAATTATGTAATACTTACATTGATGTTTCAACTGTATTCTAAAATTATATCCAATAATACAAAAGTAGCAGTGTATTCGCGCCATTGTTTTTCGACCTTTAATGAGAACTTTCTTGTTTCATTGTATCAATGTGTCACAAGTAGTTACCGTAGTGTTAGTGCACACAGATTACATATACACAGTTACTTGACTTCCTATATGCGTAAACCTTCACATGGCCTACTAGTGAATTTAATAAAATTAGTTAAAATTCGTACTTTTCCTAAAGCCGGAATCACACACTGAGCTGACGTGTCGTGTCGTGAACCTGTTTAAGAAATCATCGTTTCATCACGAGTTTTGATTGGATAACACTGTGCCAGAAGGCTATACGGCACGACACAACATAGTGATCTGAATCCAGCCGGTATTAGGATTGAAACCAACACGAGGGTGTTAAAAACCAAATGGAGTCAAGTAATTGAATACTTAATAATCTGTGCTCGGTCCTCGTATGCAAGATGTTATGCTGTATGTGGAACGCTTCTATTTATAATGTTTATATCGATTATATATGGAAAGTTTACCTGTTGTTTTATTTACAATCCACTGCATCCTGAGGTTTTTCTAAGTTGTGTTTATGAGAGTTTTACGTCTCGGTCGGGTAGTGGTTCTTCCGAATAATATAAATTACAGAACTTTGTGAAATAATTACACATAAAAAAAAGTGATCTACCTACTTAACTTGGACCGAGATCTAGGTATAATCGTTACTAAGCACGTACTAATTTGCGTTTCCCATTACAGTCACCAAAACCGGTGCGCCTGAGCTATTCACAAAACAGCGTCGTTTTACGCAAGGTGCTCCTGGCCTTATGATGGGACTTGAAAGGAAATGGAAAGGAAAAGCTTGACCGTAGCCGTCGTTGCTTGTGTTTAAAAGAATCGTGAAGGAACATTACTTGTCGATGTGATCTTGTTCTCGTAATTGTAATTATCTGTAGTCTTCATTTATTTTCGTTGCTTATATATTTAGTATGTACGTATTTATGTATCTATTATTTAGGATATGTATATATCTGTGTATCTATTTCAGTGTATTATATACTTATTACTTGCACCAACGACAGCCCCATTTTATGTCCAGGCAAATCACTGTCCATTCCAAGGTTCCCTGGAAGAGATCGCAGAAAGCGATAAGGCCGCCCATTATATATTTTGTAGTGTTCGATTTATTTTTCGTTTGTATCTTGTGGTACATAATAAAGAATATATAAATAAATAACCTAACGCTAAAACTAGAACCTAACTGTAAAAACTCGATTTATGCTTAGAAACTTCTACATTTTATAAAAAGTATAACATCAGGAGGTTAGGCTTCAGGGGGAAGCGCAAGGTTGCAAATTGCAAAAAAACGTAAGAAAATTTTAAAATCGCGGGCAACCATGCGCTTCCCCATTCAAATCTAGCCAAATCAACAGTCAATAGTCACATTCTGCTGGTTACCGACTACTGAACTGAAAACATACATACCTAGGTACAGATAGTTCAATTCAAATGCGCGCGGCGCCATATGTGCGTTCGCTTGTAATTATACAATTATAGCGTACCTACGGCATAAAGTAAACAGCGTCATGGGCACTAAGAGTGCTTACCCGGCCGCCCGTAAGAGGACGCCCGCGCAAGCTCCACTAAGTTCTTATTGTAACCGTCAGTCAAGTAAGCCACCCACAAGCGAGCGAATGCGCGCGCGCTTTAACCCAAAGGTTCTGTTAGATTGTGATTTGTGTGATCTAACCGATTATAGTGTTACTCCTAAGCACCTGCGTTTCTCTTACACCCGTTCCCCGGCTATACAATTTTAATTTGTGTGGCAGTGACGCGGCCAAAGAGTATAATAATATGGGAGGACGCGGCAGTCGTCATCCGAGCAACACGTGTCTTTATCGCTTTTTTGCACGCCTACAGTCGTTACTAAAAATGTCTAGTTCTTCACGGATCAGGTCTAATTATTGATATAAGATTCAGTTACCACTACTACAGGAAATTCGGTTAAACGATCGTCAAATAACATGAGAACTACGTCACACTGACGTCACGCAAAAATCCTGCATCGCGTAAGCAGTGTTTACCGCGCAACTAGCATTATACAACTTCCCGACATAAATCGTTGGGCAGTTGCCCACCAGACACGACACCCGTCTGGTCGGTCGTTCACTCATACCCTTTACTATGGGTATGAGTGAACTTTACACCCTGTTCCTCGTGCCTCTATAGGATACTAATGAAACTTCAGTACCGTTTATACACAGTAATTACCTATACAATTAACGTTAGTTTTTTAATTAAGAGTTAATTAATTATAAGAATGTGCATGCGTCAAAATGTTATGACTTTTGAAATTCTTTTAAATGTTTGCTAGTTAGCCCTCAAGTTTGCGATGCTTGGAAAAGGCCGCTAAGTTGTAAGTACCTGCATTTGTAAACAACACCAAAATGTACACTTAGTATGCAAATAAATCTTTGACTTTGACGTTTCAAGTTAGTCTTTGGAGCGCCTAATGGAAGTGCTATGACCTATTAAAGCATATTTCTATTTACTAAAATAACTTCAAAACCGGGGCATTATTGTCGATTCTTTTTATTGCGTAACAAATTATAACTAATAAGCCAGGTGTCCTGTCCAACGAGGTCCGCTAGGGCCGATGCCTGCCAGGGTTGCGGGAAAGTCCGAGAGGGATACTGTGGCCCCTGGCACAGGCAACTGAAGGAACACGGGTGGGTTTTAGCCAGCAAGAGTCTGACACGCCTTCCCGCTCTGCCCAGAGCGGGAGAAGTTATTTGATAATTTCCCACCTTCAAAAAAAAAAAAAGGTGTCTTGTACAAAAATTATAATCATCCGTTTAGTCAATTCCGAGATGCAGCAATCGTGCAAACGTTACCGCAGCAGGATTTTAAATATCTTCGCAACCATAGCAAATACAAATACAAATTAAGTTATAACATGTATTTCAAATTTATATCTAATTATTTAGATAACATTTATTTCAACATACTTACCCGTTAGAAAACAAAAGATCTGGCTGCGGTAACGTTACTCCAGCCGGAACTATTTTTATCAAATAATTAAAAACTATCAGCTTACCAAATTAAAAAAATCTGCATTTACAGAAGCTGTATCTAATTATCTTTTGCACATAGATGACGATTTTTGACATTTTCTGGCTGGGGTAACGCACACCAGTCTGTAGTCTGTCAGTATCAGAAGGAACAATAACTAATAAATTGGGTGAAGGAATATCAACTCTCTTTTGATTTTTTTTATATGGCATAACTTTCGGCTGCCACCATAATAATTATGATCCTGAACTAAACCTCATAGAAAATGTATGGGGAATTAAAATAAATTATATTATTATTGCTTCGCATAATGTCTAACAGAATGTGCGGGAATAATAATTAAACTAATAAATCCACGTTTTAAGGCTGCGTAGAGCAAAATAATACGAAACGGCCGCCACGGTTAAAGGGATATCATCAATACTAATTACCATAATTACCATAAAAAATATGTTTTGAGCACCACAATGAATGTGTTAACAATTCTTCGTTGGCAAAAATTATAATTATTGTCTAGTTTAAATAACAAAATTACGTAAAGATGGACAAAAATCTTAAAATAGCATGATCGTATTTAGTTGATTTTTGATAGTAAACCGTTGAATTTTTTCACAAACTTTAATTCATATCAATCTTTAATAATCATACTACAATTTGTCGTTTTAACATTTTCGAAAATGTCGCTTGGTTATTTTACACATTATTTTGTTTAAAATTGAGTCGCTGCGCGCGCTGTTTTGAATCATACGCAACGTCCACCGGTCGAAAGTTCAGTCGTCCACGAGAGCTCGGAGAGTGGTCACGTCTCATCGGGGAGCGACACGCCGCTAACGATACTTCGCGATCTATTGTGTACTTATACCTTGCCAAACGCAAACGCAAACGGTTGAATACGGTAAGTCATATTTTTTGTTTTTTTGAGTTGATAATGACTTTGTGCATATCTAATATTTACCGTTTATTTTTTTTTTACTTTTCAGTACATTTTTTTGTAACATTTTTTTTTTATGTAAGTATTTTTGTTTTAGTAAAATGGGAAAGCATAAGGAAATATATTACAAGAAGAAAGTTGGCGCTAATTTCCGAAAAAAAAACTGTTCTCTCAGAAAGTACGTATTTCTATTTTTTTGTTATATTATTTCCTTTTACCCAACATAATGGCGGATGTAATCTTTTCTTAAATTTTTTCTCAAACATTCGATATGGGTATCATGTAATATGTTTTTGGGGGTGGCGATTGCAAATCTGACATTAATTTTAAAATCCAAGATGGCGGATGCTAGTTTTTGTCAAACATTCGATATGGGTATCGTGTAATAGGTTTTTGGGGGTGGCGATTGCAAATCTGACATTAATTTTAAAATCCAAGATGGCGGGTGCTAGTTTTTGTCAAACATTCGATATGGGTATCGTGTATTAGGTTTATGGGGGTGGCGATTGCAAATCTGACATTAATTTTAACATTCAAGATGGCGGATGCTAGTTTTTGTGAAACATTCGATATGGGTATCGTGTAATAGGTTTTTGGGGGTGGCGATTGCAAATCTGACATTAATTTTAAAATCCAAGATGGCGGATGCTAGTTTTTGTCAAACATTCGATATGGCTATCGTGTAATAGGTTTTTAGGGTGTAATTTTGACGACACGTTTGGTGTAGTGGCTACAGTGGCTAAGTGTAGTCAGCGAAACCAAATAGTCCTGGGTTCGGATCCCGGTAGGGGCAAATGTTTGTATGATGAATATGGACATTTGTACCCGAGTCATGGATGTATATTTATAATATGTATGTATTTACAAAAAAAATATGTATTTAAGTAGTGTATCAACCATCTGGTATCCATAACACAAGCCAAAAAGCGCGTGTTAAGTGCTTAATTTGGAACTAGATGGTGCTGTGTGCAATGTCAGATGATATTTTTTTTTATTACTCCACGACGATGGAACGATATTTTTCTTAAAATTGCGAATTTGCTTTATTGAAAACTTTGGTCATTACAAGATATAATTATGAATATTTTATTTTTGTAGATCCATTACTGATGCAAACAAAGAAAATTAAACTGGAAATTCTTCCAACGCCGTAAGTTAAATTTTTACTATCGTTTTATCGTTTGCTGGCAACTAAATACTTAAATATTTTGCCCACGTGAGTGACTTAGTCATTAAGTATTCTTTAAACTATACTTGAGGGCAATACTCTGGAATCACGTAATCGCTGTTTGTTTCAGACCTTATTTTGCTTCTGTAGGTGTGGTTTCCATTTTTTTATTACTTGAGTATTCCCAGTGACGTGAAATATTGGACTGATGAGAAATTTGCATAAACGTCCAGTTTTTATAGGAGTTCCAAACAATTTATATTTCGTTCCGAAAATGTATATCTTTCGTTTTTACGTTCCATGACAAAAGTAAACAATTTTTCGTTATGATATCAAAAGCGGTTGAAAGTTAGTAAAATTACATTTAAAATGATATATCACAACCCATAGTTCATTGCATAAAAATATAAAAAAATTAAATTGTATCAAGCCGTAATGAAGTGAATCCAGTTTATTGCTCGCAAGTATGGTTTTTTTTGTCATACATCTGATAATTACGTCAACTTAATCATTTTATTTAAATACAATAACTATATTACTTTTTAGGAAACGCACACCAATGAAGAGCCTCGCCAACACGTTGGTGAAGAACCTTAGTAATTATAGATTTTTTTATTACAGACTGGTTTTATTATAACAACCTACTCATATATTTATTACCAACTTACTCACCTAGCCAACCTACTTACGCAGTGTAGTTCCAGGGCGTATACTCCACAACGCCAAAATTTCATCGCAATCGATAAATAGTAAGGGAACGGATTGTGTATTACTATAGTACAAACAAATATATATATAGTGTTACCAGCGGTTTCACCCGATATTACTCGAAAATTATCCCACGGGAAAACCGGGATAAAAAGTAGTTTTCGTGTGAAAGAGTAACAAACATTCATCTAAACAAACTTTCACGTTTATACCTAATATTAGTAGGATTAGTTTTATTAATCGGATTTATGTACCTACACAGAACCGTCTAAATAAACAGTATTCGTATTTTCAAGTCACTCAATACACTCAATTTTTTTAAAACCCTAAGTTACACTCAGTCACTCAAATTGTAAAAATCCTGAGTTATCAACTTCTGCCTTGCAACTCAAGCGGGCACCGAGCGAACTTGTCATTGTGTGCGTGACGACGCACACGACTAGCGCGCCGCAGTAAATACCTATTATCCGCGCGCCGTGTTCGCCCGGCGCAGTCTTAAGTCAAATTGATGAAGAGATGTGGGGTAATACTTACTAGTCGACATTTAAAAAATAAAGAAGTAGAATACAAAAAAAAAACATAATTTGCTTTTTCTAGAAGCGATACAGAATAATATGTTCAATAAACATGCATTTTACAAATTAATTTGTTTTTTTAAGAATCCGTATATTATCATTTATCAAACACGGCAAGGTTACAATAACTTTAAAAACAAAATGATCTAAAATAATTTACAATAGTTACTACCCGTCACCGAGTTGTTCTTTTTTATTTAATTTTGAATAACTGTATTTGTATTTTGTACTTGACTGTACCTCTTGTCACGCACACAAAGTCACTGTATATATATTATACAAGGTTTACCCACACAGCGCCGCGCGCACAGATGAGTTGAACTATCTGTACATATAGGTATTATAAATGCGAAAGAAACCTTGTTTTGGGTTAGGACACAGGATGCTTCTTAATCGTCAAATCGTCTTAGAATGACTAGTCACTTAAAAACACAAGCTGACCTAACATGAAAACTAACTTTAAAATCCTTCTGATCTAAAAATATCTTCCATCTCTTTCTAGATTAGCCTATAAAATGCCATTGTCCTCTCCATTTTCTTTCTCTTCTATACACAATTTTTCTTTGTCAACTTTATGTTTTATTCTGTTTTTCAAGAGGAACGCGTTTGTAATGGTACGCATGCGCAGGGAGCCTTCCGAGCCATTGAATGACGACGTGGTTGAGAAACTTGCTGCTTTTAGTCTCGCTTCTGAAACATAAACATACCAATGTTATTTTGAGAACCAACGTGTCTGAAAATCGGCGATACTTAACCCTTGTTGACTGACCAATATTTTCACATTGGCATACGTTTATTATTCTCGAGAAATTAGCAGTTTAATAAGAAACTCTAAAATTAATATGAAAACGAAGTCAGCTGGCCGCGTCTTTGACGTCGCCAATTACGGGGGTCACACTGAAAGTTTTTAGAACAGGCCAGAAAGAGAAGCAGCCGATGAAAACTCTTTGGAAATCTGTAGATGTGTAATGAATTCATATTGTTCATAAAATGTTAAAAAATAAATTAAAAATTTAAAAAGTGTATGTCGTGTATCTAAATAGATTTGACTAGAATACATTTTCTTGACTTTCGTTGCGGTCTTACTCAACAACAACGTTACGATAGACTTCGATTAGCA
This sequence comes from Brachylomia viminalis, assembly GCA_937001585.2. Classification (NCBI taxonomy): domain Eukaryota; kingdom Metazoa; phylum Arthropoda; class Insecta; order Lepidoptera; family Noctuidae; genus Brachylomia; species Brachylomia viminalis. The sequence goes on from OW443296.2 coordinate 6,164,548, forward strand.
TTTCATAACGAAGACCAATCCCGTGCCACTGTTTATGAGTTTATACGTGGTCGATGCAAACTCGCTGATGATTCGCGACAAGGACTCCCTTCTACGGCGATTACTGTAGATAATAACGTGAGTGCTGTGTGAAGCTCATAGAATATCAACATATTCTGGTAGCTTTAGGCATTGGTATGAGTCAAGTACAAAAAGTCTTTTTTTTTTTTTTTTTTTTGAGGATGGGAAATCATCAAATGACTCCTCCCGCTCTGGGTGGAGCGGAAGGGAGTGTCAGACTCTTACTGACTAAAACCCACCCGTGTTCCTTCCTTGGCCCTTTATGTTCCGGGTCAGCGGTACCCCTTTTGGATGATCCCGCTTTCCCGGCAGGCTTGGGCCCTAGTGGGCCCCCTCTATGATGCTGACATCTCTTTGAGGCGCGCGTGGAACACGTACGCGCCGTCCAGCACGGGCCTGGTCCTGATCGGACGGTGAGCTACCCATTACTCACCGCCCGCAGGCCCGCGCCTACGGTGGCCGGGAGTCGTCACGCGGCTCCCGACGCCCGGAGCGTCCACCGCGGCGGCTTGGACGGGAGACTCTCTCCCTCTCCCGTCCCGCCACCTCCTTCGCTAGCATGACTGCTTCGCAGAAGGAGGCGACTGCCTCCCACTCCCCCTCGCCCCGGACCATGGCTTGAACCAAGGCCGGGCGTGAGAGATCGCCGCCGCTGCCGATCGCCTCTACGAGGACACGTCGGTGCTCCGCCCATGCAGGGCAGGCCCCCACCGTATGCTCCACCGTGTCCTCGGGGCGATCATCGCAGTGGTGACACCCGGGCGTTTCCTCCCGCCTGATGATGTGAAGTACAAAAAGTCTTACATGAACATTTAGGCGTCAAAAAGCTTTGTACTAGATGGATACCTCGTAATTTGACGGAAGATCAAAAACGCCGTCGTTTGGATTGGTGCCGCTTAATGCTTGAAAAGTATGAAGGTGGTGACTCGAATGCTGTATCTACCTATATGACATCGTCACAGGTGATGAAAGCTGGATATATTGAACGATACCGAAACCAAAAGACAATCTGCGCAATGGATGTTTCCATTCGAAGATTTGCCGACAAAAGTAAAGAAGGGCAGAAGTCAAGGGAAAAAGATGATTGTCTCATTCTTTGGACGGACGGGTCATTTTGCAACAATTGTCCTAGAAGATAAAAAGACTGTTACTGCAGATTGGTATATCAGTCATTGTTTACCAGTTGCCTGGAAAAATGTTAGACAGCAGCGCCCAAGAAGCAGGATCCTCCCCCACCACAACAACGCTCCAGCTCACTCCGCACGACGAGCTGTCGAATATTTGTCTATAGAAAGTGTGGAGTTAGTAAGTCATCCTCCTTACAGTCCTGACCTGGCACCGTGTGACTATTATTTGGGTGCGCCAAAGTTCACCTAAATTTTCAACTCCGATAATTGGAAATCCGAAAATGTTCTTCCTAACATTTTTCATCCTAACAATCACAATTCCTAACTACTCTGTCTCTAATGTTCATAATTCCGAAGCATTCAACTTCATAATGTCAGTAGCAATAAACATCTATTATACTTTTATTTGTTTCCCTATATTTTCTCAACATAACCATCTTTTATACTATTATTCAAAGTCATATCTTTTTTGTTTAGATTTCTTTTTATTCATAATAATCAGTATTATATACATTAATCATTGTAAGCCCTAATTATCACATGCCATAATTATGATATGCCATAACATAATTTGCCAAAGACATCGGGTGTGTAACGGTTGTTTATATCAAGAGAAATTGGATGCAATTGGGACTAGGGCACCCCGACTCGGACAGGTTAGGTTAGAAGGGGATGGCGGGGTCGTGTGAGCGAGCGAAGCGAGCGAATAGACCCCGCCATCACCTTCGTGGTTATTTTTTTATAAACCACACAGAAGTAGGAGCCCCGCGAAGCGGGGCTCCGTCGACCTAGCCCACCATCAACCATACACAGAAAAAAAATCCTAAAACTATAAATATCATCTTCTACCCACATATATTTTTTATAACACTTGGTAAATGTTTCTTTCTGAGTATGAGTGAAAATATTATGGTAATTATGTTTAGGGATAAAAGCGTTATGATAAAAAACAGTAGGAGTTTAAATATATTTACATTAATGATATTATTAATTACAATTTTCGGAAACATGAGTGTTATGAACATCGCCGGTAGCACTACAAATAGTATGAATGAAAACTTTAGGATGAAAAATTTTAGGAAGAGTGATCATTCGGATTACAAATCGTTAGGAAGAACAATTTCGGGTAAAGAACTTTAGTTGAGCCAATATGGACCCCTATTATTTATTTCCAAAAATAAAAGATAAACTTAAAGGAATTTGTTTTATGAACCCTGAAGATGCCGTGGCTGCGTTTGAAAAAGGCGTGAAAGAAATCCCTAAAGAAGAGTGAACGCAGAATACTTCGAAAAGCAATAAAAATATTAAAAGGCTTCTACATCATTCCGTTTTTTATTTTCTAAAAACTTTTAGTGTACCTACGTACATAATTAAGATACCTATTGAATTTTACTGCATGAGCGAAGCTAGTTATATTAAACAACGTACCTGAGCCTTCAGGTTGACTCTTGGGAGGCATATTTTCATCTTTGGCACAACTTATATTGGGTTTTGGTGCGGTAGGCCTTCCGGGAGGCCTCGCGGAAGCACGGCCGGCTCCATGTCCCCGCATGCAGATATTCTCACCTAATTCTGTCGCGTTCCCGACCCTGCGACAGAGAGTCATCATGTCAGGATCTCAGTCATTCATGTTTCTCTACGAGGCATGAAAAGCACACCGTTTACCCCCATTGAGAGTAGTAACTTTATTTTGTCTAAAACATAGATTTACATACTTATATCGAAAGTTGAGCCCTACCGCATCAAAAGACGATTACGTTTAGCGTAGAGTGCTACAAGGATCTTTCCTTTGGTGCCTGAAGGGTATAGTCCCAGTCGCCCCCACATGGATTGCCACCAGGTGGCAATTGGGAGAAAAAAATCCCAGTTGCCACCGGGTGGCGACTGGGACCTTATTGCCCCCACTTCAAATCGCTGTACATTGCGGCGTGGATCGCCAAACCCCCTCATCGCTATATTTCTTAGTAACGTTAATATGTTTTCTTATTCTCCTCATCTAACAGATCCCCTATAAGGTTGGTGAATCATGTGGGTGGTTAGGTTAGGTTAGGTTAGAACAGTGACCATTAGCGCGCGAAGGCGAGCGAGCGAAGCGAGCGTGCCGCGGCAGCGGCCGCCAAGCGCCAGATCCCCTCTATATTATTGTTGGTGAATCATTTGGGTTAGATGAGGTTATAACAGTATGATGTTTACTTAATAATTACATAATTTTGCCTAAAAATGAGTAAATATCACGCCGCAATGTACAGCGATTTGAAGTGGGGGCAATAAGGTCCCAGTCGCCACCCGGTGGCAACTGAGATTTTTTTCTCCCAATTGCCACCTGGTGGCAATCCATGTGGGGGCGACTGGGACTATACCGCCTGAAGGACATTGACAGGGTGTTTGTCACAAAAGTTGTAATACAAAACAAGATGGCGTCTTTAGTTTCGATTTAGGCCTCATGCTAATAGATTCTTGTACTGGTGTCTGAGTCTGTATTTATACATCCGTGGGGTAATTACGTAAGTCACATAAAATAACAACAGCTATGTTCATTGCGTTATTTACGCTGATGAGGAGATGACATTTTAAAACCTATGAAGCAATGGATAAGGAATTTTCTTATGAAACACTTGGATTATGGTGCAGTTCTATTTACAATCTGTGTCACTAATTTTTGGGTTTTTATTATTTTAATCCAAAACAAAGAAAAAAAAATTAAAGATATAATTGAAATGAAGGATAGAAAACTCATGGAATAGTATTTTAGTTTTAGGGGCTTAAACATTTCGAAATGACGTCATTTATTTTACAATGGAGTGCAAGAATATAAACTTCATAACGAATGAAGGAACATATAATAATAATAATGAAAAATAGGATTGAAATCTACGTCTGCACGCTAGGCAGTCAGCCCCGTAACCACGTTGCTGAAGGGATTTTTTCTCCACGAGAAGTGTGGGAGCAGCATAGCATAATAGTATAATCAGCCTATAATGTTCCCACTGCTGAGTCACAGGCCTACTCTTGTGAGAGGGAGTGGGCCGTAATCCACGACGCGGGCACAGTGCGGGTTGTTAGATGTCACATACCTTCGAATTTTTGGTTAAAAAAAACATCGGAAAACTGTGTGGAAACCGTGTGCAAACCGCATGGTTCTTCACGAAGTTTTCCTTCACCGTTACAACAGTCCACCGTGGGAGCAATGGACTCTTATAATACTGAGACATCTGCTTAGAATTAGATATACTCACGTCCTTGCAGTCCTAGGACGCGGGCGCCACAAATTATCGACTTGTTGGTTTGAGCCGGACGGAGCTGTCACTGCGCGTTTCTGTCGGACACTGCTGTTCTGTTTAGCTGTAATATAATGCACACACCCTTATATTAAACAATTACAAAACATACACTAATACAACAAATGTGAAAAGGTTCGTGAAGTTTGTTTAGTGTAGGTACAAGAATCATTTGGCGCTTGCGAAAATTGGATCTAACGCCGGTGGAACGAATGTATGGGAGAGGTTGGACGTAGACATCTCCGAAAAAAAAGAGTTAAATTATGCCAAACGAATGATGCCATCTTATTCGATTACCTAATGCCTTCATAACTTGTGCTGATAAATTTCTTCATAACTCCCATATTTCGGAAGTAATTTGAGAAAATGTGATATTTTACTATGAAAATGAGTGTATCGAGCTCTCTCCCTCCTGATTCCGGCGTTGTTTCAAGTAGCGGTCTCTAATATCATAATGCTAATACTAAGAGCTATATTTAATACTAAGACACATGGTGCGCCAAATGTGCACTTTCTGGGATAAAAGGAAATGAAAATTTAAAAAAAATTAAAATGGTTTTTCCTCATTTGTATTTATTTTAAACAGACAGACGTATGTAGAGGTCATATATAAATATATGAAATATTGTCTTTTTAAATCTTGTGTATTATTTACGAAAATATTCATAAGAACAGATGAGAGTATGACTTTTTTCACATAATACACATTTATGTTTTACAATAACGATAAAAACACGGTATTTTAGATAATAAAATAATAAATTACCTAGTTTTATTAATATATTATACAATACATACAAACAAAACAACAGGTAACAATCACAGTATGTCAATGTCAGTAGATTCACGTTATAGGTTTCGACCTGGTTTCGAATTAAGATGTAAGCTCTAATTTACTAAGTTACACATTTTAAAACAATATCAACATTTAATTATCATCGTCATCATCATCATCATTAATTAATTCAAATTCAGAATCGATATCCGCTAAATCATTTATGCTAACAAATTCGATATCACTTTTCTCAGAATCCGTAAGCTCATAAAATTCCTTAAAAGAAGATTTTTTTACAAACTTATTTACTTTTGGACGAATGCTTGTAACAAGTGGATCAGAAGACAGTAAAAGATTGTGCATAATATCTTCATTGCATGAGATACTGCTATGCTTTCGAGAATGCCCCTCTCTATATTTTCGAAAATCTTTATTTCTAGCCTCAGATGCCTCTTCGGATAGAAAACCAATGGGCACAATTGACAAGTTCTGAACTATGTCTGGCCCATGCATTAAAATTTTATGAAGTGAAGAAGGCATATAATACCATGGGTATAACTCCACGTAAAGCTTAGCAGTATCAAAGCAGAACTCTCGGAATTTAGTTACGTTGATCTTCTCTCCTGATGAAATACACTGCAAGATCACACAGATTTTTCTTAAAAGCATAGCGTCTATTCCGGTCAGTTCAGTAGATTTAGTGTAGTTTTCAAAAAATCTCCTTGCCGAGTTGCCATTGTTGGTGGGTCCACTGCCTTGTTTCACAACATCGAGAAGTAAGCCCGTTTCTCTTCTTACAGCCTCTTGAACTCTTTTCTTCCTGTCATCAACTTGCCTTTTTGCTATATCACCCTTTGCTTGCCATGACTTTATGTCTAATTTGTAGGAAATGTGTAATAAGCATTCCATTGAGCGAATCCAAGCGTGAGAGCTTAAGCTGTATTTATACATGTCCTCGTTTGCGTGTTTATCTTTGATTAACTCTAAATTATTCATCTCTTTAGGACTAGCCTTGCATATGTCACACACTGAAGCTGCTGTATCGGATATAATGGAATGAATTTTACCATCAATCATTGTCAACAGCAGTTAGTGTTTGACACTAATTCCATCAGTGATGGTGGATGGAGTTAAGGCTTCAATCTCGGCTTCGATTTCAGCCATATCTCTCTGCACATTTTCTTTGGTTTCCTTTATAAACTTAAACAATATTGGCCGGCAAAATGAGGTGGAAGATGGTCGCTCGTTTTCCCAAATTGTTACACCTTTTGAGACGAGCCGCAGTGGTACAAGACTAATCATAAAATTACTAGCAAGATCGATTTGCTCATCTTCACTCGTCCTTTGATGATAAATGCTTTGGCTAGATGATCCGTCAAAACCCCATTTGCTGGTCAAAATGAGCTGTTGATTGGGATCAACAGGGGTTTCTAACGACCTAATAAGTCTTCTTGAGGTTAAATCCATCAAGGCTTGTAATTTGATTTTTGCAGAGCTCTCTGTAACTGTGAGATCGTCTTAGGCCGGATAGCACTTAATTTTTTCTTTAACCAACATGTAGTAACTCGGGTATTTAAAAGCTCCTTCTTGGGTGTTGAAATTTCGAAGAGTGTTGTAGCGCCATTTCGATAAATTCATCGATACATAAAGAGCCAATGCCTTCAAAGTTGATATTTCCCGTACCTGAATCGATTTACCTTCAATGAAGGCTTTGATTAGTGAGGCCTCTTCTGGATTCTCCATCAAGTATTTCATTACATCAGCTGTATCGCTTTCTCCTGCCTTTCGAAGCGCCCTTTCGGCCGAAAACACAATTTCAGCGCTGCTTCTGCTGCATGGAAGAGTATCTTCAGTGCGTCTTCTTTTTTGCCGGTTACTAAGGTCCTCAAAAGATTTACGAGGACTAGGATGTGTACAAGTTGAAGCATCAGATTTAGCAGGAGAAATTATGGGCTCGATGACGTCACTTACATTTTCTGTAGGAGATTCAATATTTTCATTCAGAAATTCCGGCCACTGTATTGCAGCCTGTAGCCAAATCTCATGTTTCTTCCGAAACTTTTCTGTGCTTCTTCCAGACTGTGTCCATTTTGCATAAATGCGGTAGTAAAATCGACGACACCAGGCTTTTAAACTTGTTTCAGAACTTTCACATAACTGAACACAACAGTTATCTTTTAAAACACTGAACAAATAGTTATAGTCGCGTAAATCTTTATGTGCGCGTGCGCATAAAGCAACGTGAAGATCAAGATTTGTATTAAAATTTGGAAAATACATTGCGACATTAGTGTGGCTACAACGAGGTGTAAATCAACACTGATTTTAAAATTACTAATAGTGACCTATTTATATTTGATCCAGGTACCCTTATTTGTTAAATATTGCAAGGTAATTAGTTTGAAAATGATGCATGCTTAATTAGTGTATTAAGAGCCATTTAGTAATTAAATAATAGCAATCTTCTTATCAGTAATCATTAGTGCATCAGTTTTACATGTAAACCTTAAGTCCCTAATCACATATCCAAATTCTCTAATATCTTCTCTAATTGGCTGCTCAGAAATGTTATTGTAATAAGGTGAAACAACCACAAAACAAAAAAATATATTTTTGTGTTATAAAATAAACATCACTCTTTATCCCAGAAAGTGCACATTTGGCGCACCATGTGTCTTAGTATTAAATATAGCTCTTAGTATTAGCATTATGATATTAGAGACCGCTACTTGAAACAACGCCGGAATCAGGAGGGAGAGAGCTCGATACACTCATTTTCATAGTAAAATATCACATTTTCTCAAATTACTTCCGAAATATGGGAGTTATGAAGAAATTTATCAGCACAAGTTATGAAGGCATTAGGTAATCGAATAAGATGGCATCATTCGTTTGGCATAATTTAACTCTTTTTTTTCGGAGATGTCTACGTCCAACCTCTCCCATACATTCGTTCCACTGTGCGCCGCCATCTTGTTTATTCAATACATTTTCACGAAACAATTAAAAAATGTTTACCAACAACGGCCCCGTGGCATTCAAGTGCCAAAAAATGGTTTTAGCTCTATAAATGTAAGTTTTCACATCTAAATTCCCGATTTTGAAAAGGCACAGACTCACCTTGATATGCGTAGATAGGTACTATAATTATATGCAAGTATGCTGTGTACTCACGCATAGACGCAGCATCGAGTGGATGCGTATAGATGCGCTTTCGTGACTGCAGCATAGAGTAGACGAGCGCTGCCAGCGAACGCGGCGGCACCATCGGCCTTTCGTCCGTGGTTCCTCCTCGCGGAATCTCGTCCTTCCTCGACTTCTTTACCAGCCACCATGTCTCCATCATTCCCTTGCCTTTCACATTTACTTCGCCGCGTTTATTAAGAACGTAGAACCCGTCCAGTAGCTAAACGACAAAAGAATGAATAAGATTTTTTTTTATTAATGGACATGAAAGCAAATTCTTCTAGTCAATAGCCAAACGCACTGTCAACGCTCTAAAGAGATATAACGGCACTGTGAAGGAGGCTGCTAGAAGAATTTTACAGAGAGCTATACAGGGTGGCGATTTAGTCATCTGCATTCGTCAAAGGGGGTAATTCTCCTCATCCTACTAAACAACTTTTCCTACGAAATCCATATCGTATTCGCAAAAACGAACTTTACAATTTTGCATGTAAGTACCTATGTAAAGTTTGTTTTAACAAACATGCAAGAAACAAATTCTTCAACGTAAGAATTTGTTTCTTTTTTCGAATCGGATAGGAGTTTTATAGCGAAATTAGTTTAGTATGAATCAAAATATTTTATTTCACATAAATTTATGAACCGTCGAAAGCTAGGTGCACGGTTCCAATTGGACGTATCCTACGGAGAAGAGCCGGCAAGAAACTCCACGATTACTCTTTTGAAAATCATTAGATTTTACAATATTTCCAAATTACAGTATTAATAGGTATGGGAGGATAATGATGTAGGCCTGTCAAGAAGTACCAGGTACTTGACAAAATAGATGTAGTATGTTTGTTAGAAAGCATGATAATTTATTTGTTTATAATAATGTCCGAAACCGACGAGACCCCAACAAGCTCGTACTAAGCGAGATTTCAAGACTACCTACCTAAATATAATAAAAGCTGGCTTGCAATGTGTGTACGTTTGTATATGCTACCAAATGATCTCAAAAATTTAAACACTTGATTATTTAAAAATAAGGTTTACGAAGGGTTATCTGTTAATAGTTTTGTGTTAAGGATGTCATTGACAAGAAAATAATATTAATGTCAGTTACCTACTGAAAAGCATGCTTATTGGCAAAACATGTTTTGTTCAAAATTTTACTTTTACCATCTTTTTATACGTGTTTTTATGCAAATTAATAATTATATTATTATTGTTAATAGAAAATTAATCGAATCATCTATAAATCTACAAGTCGTACAACGTTTTCACATTCACAAAATAGAATAGTACCTATATATTTAGGAGATAGTTTGAATATTTAATAAATAAAAATAAGTATAACTTATTTATACCAAATGACGTGTTTGCTATCACAACTGAACAAATCTGAGTGAATATCCACAAATGCCACGAATGCAGAGTTGGAGCTAGAATTGCAGGCACACAATGTATGACGGGAAGAATCATCCCCTTGTCAGATGCAGGTGACTACATCCCCACGCTGAATGTTTGGCACAGGGCGGAGCAGTCTGGAGGGCGAAAATTGCCTAACGCAGGCTCTCAAATATGAGGGAGCCATTGAGACGGGAAGAGAAAGCTAAGGTAACATTTAAAAACTTAGGGCTTGCTGTCGGCTACTACGGGATTAATGCCCGTGCCAATAACATTAAGCGACACTTAAATTAATTAAAATTATAGAAGTGCGCTTTTAGATTTTCGACACTCGGCTCAGCATCAGAAGTTGAAAATCCAATAGCAATCCGTTTTTTACGCATTCATTTAGGTCGTGTTGCCTTGTAGTATGGGTTTGTTTGAAGAGACCACCAGACACAGGTTTTAGTCTTTTCAAAACCTATTCTTCTCCAGCCTGAGGGTTCCCATGTCAACTTCCACACAAAGAATGATGATGGTGATTTGGATATAAGTAGCTACTACCTCCTTGGTGTATTTTGTTATCTGGATCTGGTCAATGACTCCGGTGCTCTCCATACGAGATGCCTCGTTGACAGTGTTGCCCCAGATGTCGTACACAGGCTTGCGAGCACCGATCACACCTCCTACTAGGGGACCGCAACTGATTCCTGAAACACATAATGTTAACACTCAGAACTCGTCCCAGAAACGAACTATATGAGAACAGCAAGCCTTGGTAAAAATATTAGTTACGTTAGCAAGATTACAACAAGGCACAGTCAGGGAATCTATTGTAAAGCAAAAATTTACACCCTACGTCAATTTGCCGTGCCATACATAGCCATCGCACAGCTCTCGCAGAACTGACAATTGTTGGAGAAAACGAGTTCTAGAGTGGAGACCGTGTTTAGGCAAACGTAGTGTGGGACGCCCGCGCCGGCGGCGGCACAGCCGCCGCCGCCGGCCAGGTGGAGTGGCGACTTGCAAAAGGCGGTTGCAAGAGACTGGATTTAATACTGTTCAATTGTTTTTTACTTTATAGTATATTTATATTTTGTGGTGTACGGTGGGCTGCATCAATTGGGTACCCCAGTTGTATTAAAATTTACTTTGAAGGGGGGTACTCACATCATGACGCTGACTGTACCTACATTATGAAATGAAATGAAATTATTTTTATCTCTGTAAGTAGGTTTGTACAAACACTTTTACACGTCAAACATATTTTTTAAACTAGATGGGGCCGGCGTTTCCTATCTGACTACTCTGAGAAGAAAGGCCGAAACAAACTCAGAGGTCATAGTCTCTTTTAAAGTCCAGACAAAATCTTGGTCAGATCATGTGAAGGCTATGTAGATCGGTATCTAAAATGGTCTTTTGAAGAAAGAACCACACAGTTTGAGTGGACCTGTCCAGTCAGTGAACGCAATTGTCAGCAATCGTGCAGCTCAACTCAGAACTTAAGGAGCTCAACGATTCGACGAACAATACCAAAGAAAGGACATTTGAGTAGGCCGCATAAATTACTCAAACTGCCAGATCATGATTAAACTAATTGAGAAAAATACAAAAAAGCAATGACCGCCATAGTTCTCACATTCACAATAATTAAAATAATATTATAATTCTTTACAAAGTAAATACTCATGTCATAGTATAATATATAAAATACATCAATGTCAATGTGTATATAAAAATCCGGACATAATCATTGAGGACCATGTATATCAGTGTCTGTAATGGTCTTTTGAGGTAAGAACCACACAGATTGAGTGGACCTGTCTGGGGGTAGGTACATTGGAGTAGCTTAATTAATCCCAAGCCTTTTTGTCATCCAAGTAATCTTTAACGTTATAGAAGCCTTTTCGACCATTCTACAGCATCAAATATGTTATTAAAACAATCTAATCTAGGAGTTCTCAAATTAGTCTTATGTTGCTCAAACGTGTAATAATGTTTGAAACACGTAACTTCAAAGTACTCATCACGGTAGCGATATTGCATTCAAGCGCGAGCGCAGTGCGTCGCAGCCGCATGGCTTTTTTTTGTGTTTTTTAGAAAACCAATGCCGTTTTTTCTCTATTGAATGCTATAGAATGGTTGTAGACCATGGTCTGAACAACGTTTCTTCTAGCAAAACTGTGATTCAAATGTCACCGTGTATAATTTTGTAAATGTGAAAGTTTGGATGTTTGCTTCTCAATCACGATAAAACGGCTGAATGGATTTGGATGAAATTTGACATCTACAGATAGTTTAGAACCTGGAATAACACATAGAATACTTTTTATACCGACAATACGTTCCTGTGGGATAACTTCCAACAATCACGCGGGCGAAGCCGCTGGCAAAGCTAGTATTTATACAAAAATAAACACTACAGTTATAATATGTGATGACGGTGGAGGTATCATAAAGTTCAACTCCTTGTTGTTGGATCAATCTGTCTTCTATATCACTGCAATTTGACGATCCAGTCTCTTTGCACTTCACACTGATACAAGGATCTTTTGGCGCTCAAATGACGTTGACAGGGGCGCGCTGTTGGTAATACATTTGTGCATGTATTGAGAAAACAACATGGCGGCGTTAGTTCCAATTTTGGCCACGCTCCAAAAGATCCTTGTTCAGCTATACCTTCGAACATTGATATGTCTTACCTACTCTCAGCCGGAATTCATAGTAGTTGATGCTTTTGACCTCATCTCTTAGAGCAATGGCTAAGTCTACCAGTGAGCATAAGTGGTGGTAGCCTGGTTCTCCCGACTAAAAAACAAAATTATAGTAATTATTTTTTATTAAGTAGGAAAAAAAAGGAATATTAATAAGTTTACTATTTTTATGAAATTTCTACATTTATATCTGCAATTTAAGGTGTACTACTTATTAGAGATAATTCTATCTCTCTATCCATAGAAACACTGTTAGGTATCCCAGAACGATGCAGCATGTATTTATAGTAAAAAAAATTACAGGTTTCAGACTAATTTATTCACAAATTTAGTAATCGATCAATTGAGTAATCGAGATTTTAAAACTCCGGCTAAAAGGCAAGTTAAAAAAAAATGTCCGGGTGATAACCATGTGATAAAAAGCCAAATCACGCGTCAAGTGACGTTTATAGATTAACCGTCACTTGACGCGTGATTTGGCTTAGACATTTTTTTTTTTTGTTTTGTCTTCGTACGGTTTGTGCATTTAGCCAATAAGGCTTAGATACGTTCTCGTCTATTCTATTTTTATGGTTCTGGCTCCATCGGTAACGTTCGATGATTTTGCCAATGTCAAGGTATGTATGAGAAAGTAATGATCGTAAACTGTTACACAACTATTGATCAGTGTTTGTAGCGTTGGCATCCATGGATCCCCATGCTAAAAAGGGACAAAACATTTTTGGTTAATACATGTAAGACGTCACAAAATAAATGTTAGAACATTCAGTAGGTATAATATAAATAAATAGAAACATCTACTATAACTGGATTTTATTAATGCTAATGAATTTATAAAGGATTTTAACTGCAGGGGTATGGGCTAAAGATAATAGGAAAGGAATATTAATTGGGCGGGGGACATCAGAAGGGAGTATGTCGTAAAGGGGAGTGGTTAAACGAGGACAGGAAAAAAACAAGTGTTCCAGAGTGCCCTCATCCAGGCCGCATTCACACAAAGAAGAGTCCCTCACGCGTATTTTGGCCAAAAAAACTGGTGTACAAACGAACCCAAGTCGGAGTCTAATTATGACAGAGGTGGCTATTTTACTAGAATATTTTAGTTTGCTGAACCAACATTTAGATGGAATGAATGGTTGGATAGAGCCATAAAATTTTCCCTTCAATGTTCGAGTTTTTTGCCAATGTTCATTCCAATTCTTCATCATCTCGGGTTTAACAAGACAGCGCAGATCACGGGGATAACAAGACGTATGAGTTTCAATCCCATTCCGAATAGCCAGCTTGGCAATTGAATCCGCATTCTCATTACCAACAATTCCAGAGTGGCTGGGTATCCAAGCCAGTGCAATCTCTATGCCTAAGCAGTGGCATCTATACAGGAGTTGTTTTAACTTTAGGATAAGGGGAAAATTGTGACGAGAGCGAAAAGGCGATTTTATTAAATCCTGTAGGCAGCTAAGAGAATCCGAGAGGATGAGGCTTTTGTTGAGACCATGTGATTCAATGTAAGAGACTGCTTCGAATAGAGCTATTGCTTCCCCTGTGTAAATAGTGCAAAAAGAAGGACTACGAAAATTAAGAATAATTTTGTATTTTGGGATCCACACAGCTGATCCGACATTACTATTATCGGACAACTTAGAAGCATCTGTAAATATCGTCAACCAATCGTGCCAGTCCTCTGCCAGAATCCTATTGAGTTTGACATTAGCGACAGGGTCATGTTTGGGTATACCAAAGTTAAAAATAATTTTTGGTTGATAGAGCAAGGAATCAAAATTTACTTCAAATATGGGGTTTTTATTTAACTGAATTATGGAAATGTGCAGATTATTGAATTTACTGAAGCTGTTAACGAGGAGTGGAGGGTCTTTATGAGCCCAATAGCGAGATGTCGGGATTAAGTGAAAAAGTGTACGAAGAAGAGGGAGAAGAGGATGACAATTATTCTGCATGACTTTATAAAAAAATCTGTCACAGAGATATTGCCTACGTAAGTGAAGTGGTGGCTCTAAACATTCTACCTGAAGGGCATTAATAGGTGAGCATTTCATAGCACCCGTGATAATGCGCAAGCATTTGGATTGGATCCTTTCCAGTTTGGCCAGGGCTATTTTGTTACATGGTTCTAACAGAAAGGTTCCATAGTCAAAGTGACTACGAACTATGGCGTTATATAGGATTTTCTGGGAAGTTGGGTGAGCCCCCCAGCGAACTCCAGAAAGGGCACGTAAGACATTAATGCCTCTTTCGCATTTCTTTGAGATGTAATCCAGATGATAGAGCCCAGATAATTTTGAGTCAAGAATGAGGCCAAGGAATTTTACTTTGTCACGGATCAAAATGGGTTCATTTTCAACATAAAGGTTAATAAGGGGAATATTACGTTTGCGAGAAAAGACAACTGCATTGCATTTGGAGACTGATAAACTCAAGCCGTGATCGGTCAGCCACTGGTTTAAGTAGTAAAGGGCTGAATTTAAGCGAGATGAGGCATCTGAAAGGGAAGCTGAACTGAAGTAGAGAGCAATGTCATCGGCATATTGTAGGATTTTGCAGAAACAACTCACTGAAGACTCCAAGTCATGTGTGTATATATTATAAAGGATGGGGCTTAAGACCGACCCCTGGGGTAGACCCTTCCACACTATACGGGATGGGGAAAGGAAGTTTTGATGACGGACAGAAATAGAACGGGACATAAGGAGACTACAAATGATGTTGACCATCCTCACAGGGATACTCAGCTGTAGCAGCTTTTGCCTGAGTATAGGAAGTTGGACATTATCATAGGCTGAAGCTATGTCTAGGAAAACACCGAGAACACTTTCATTATGGGAAAAGGCAATACGAACATCAGACATGAAAACACTTAGGCTATCTAAGGTTCCCATACCTCTTCGAAAACCGAACTGAGAACTGGATAAGATGCCTTTAGTTTCTAAGATCCATTCAAGTCGGTTCTTGATGAGATTCTCCATAATTTTAGACAAGACAGAAGAGAGGGCGATAGGACGGTAGGAAGTAGAGTCTTTTGGGTCTTTCCCTGGTTTCAAAATTGGGATGATTATTTGGGATTTCCATGACTCTGGAACTTTACCACTAACGAAAAAGGAATTGATTAGGTTCAGAAAGATTAGTTTACAGTTAGAAGAAGATTTGGAAATAAAGGAGTAGGGTATTCCGTCGACCCCCGGAGCAGAATCCCGGAGGTGGTCCAAGGAACAAATAAGTTCTGAGTAAGAGAAAAGGTCATCAAATCTATTAGAGGAATTGGGAGGAGGAGGATCTACAGTGGGAAGGCATTCGAAGCTAGGAACAAAGGGGGGGGCTAATTTGGATATGAATTCTTCCAACCAGGTACTGTGGTCATTGGTAGAAATATCGGGAGACTGGCTGTCACAAGCTCTGCGATAGATTTTAATTTTTTTCCATACAAGGGAAACAGGAGAACGTGGAGACAGTGACTCGCAAAACTTGAGCCAGCCACTTCTTTTCTTTCTTGCCAATAACCTACAAATAGTTGCAGAGGTCTTTTTAAAATTTAAATAGTTGGGCATATTCATGCTAGAGGAAAAGGAGTTTTCAGCTTCTTTACGTTTGCGGACGCCATCAGTGCATTCAGCATCCCACCAAGGTGGAGAAGGTATAAGGTGACGGGCAGAGTTTTTTAAGGGGATTGAAGAATTGGCCGCTCTCAACAGACACTCAACAAAATTACTGTAGTGAATAAGGGAGTTGGATGAATTTATTTGGGGCAAATTTTGAAGTTCTGCGTCCAAATTGGTCGAGAACTTAGACCAGTCGGCTTGAGGTAGGCGATATTTTTGTAGGGGTTGGGTGGGAGGAGAACGTGGATGAGTACTTGGAAAAGAAATTAGGATAGGAAAATGATCACTACCATATGAATTAGGGAGCACAGTCCAGGAAAGAGTTGATACTAAGGAAGGGGAAGAGAAAGTAAGGTCAGGAACACAAATATTTTGGTTAGGTGAAACCCGACGGGTAGCAGATCCATCATTAAGAACACAAAGGTGGCAATCATCTAAAAGTTCAAGCAAAAAGCTGGAGGAGGGGTCATTACAGTGAGAGCCCCAAAGGGTGTGACGGCAATTAAAATCACCTAACACAATCAAAGGGCCAGGAATAGAAGAAAGGATAGAGTTAAATTCAGACAAAATATTAGCATTGGGATGGGGAATGTAGGCAGATACAAAGGATATGTCCATGGCTCTAATGGCCACTACATTTAGACCAGGATCGTGATGGGAAAGAGGAATCTGGGAATAAGTGATAGATCTGCTAACCAATAGGGCGCAACCCGCCCATCCATCATCTCTGTCGTCCCGAAGACATGAATAACCAGGAACCCTAAAGAGAGATCCAGGCTTGAGCCACGTCTCCGACACAGCAAAGACAACGGGTTTATATCTATTTAAAAGATAGATTAAATCGTGTTTTTTCCTGCGAATGGATCTACAATTCCACTGAAGGATTTCTTCCATTTTGTCGAGTCCAGGATTCAAGGAGTTGTTGAACTAATACAACGACATTGTCCGGTATTGCGTCACTAAATTTAGACAACATGTTTATAAGGGAGCAAGCCAGGAGCTCAATCAAATTGTCATTAGGAGTGGGAAGGGGAGTAGTTTCAACATAAGGGGAATTCAGGGCACAGCCATTAGGCTGAGAGGAATTAGGGGTATAGACCATCGACTTATGGGCTTGGGTATCATATGACTTGCCCAATTCTGGCCTAGGTTTTGGAGAACAATAAACAGTCTTGGTATAGGAGGTTTTAACGGGGGATGCATATGGAGAAGAAGTAGGAGTGTTAAGAGGGGACGAGAAGAGAAGTGGTTCAGAAGGATAAGCTTGAGGTAGTTTAGATTGGGAAGGACCTGCTGTAACCTTAGAGTAAGGCAATTTACGGGGACGGGGAAACCTTACTGAAGCCTCACGGTAGCTTAAGTTTTCCTGAGACATTACCATTTTAATAGACTTCTGTCTTGAGTGTTCAGGGCACTTATTATCCGTGGCCTTATGGCTCCCACCATCACACAAAAGACAAGAGACCTGTAAGTCGGGAACATTACAGCTATCTCCGGGATGAGGTTGAGTGCAACGGTAACAGCGGGGCTGAGTTCTACACTGAGTGCTTATATGGCCAAATCTTAAGCAATTGCGGCATTGTATGGTTGGAAGTTGATAAATGGATACAGGAAGAGAGACATTGTAACAGAAGACTTTCTCTGGTAGAATTTGACCAGAGAAAGTAAGCACCACAGTCGATGATGGGGACCAAGTTACGGAATCCTCTTTTTTGTTTTTAAAATTAAGCCTTCTAGCCCTAATGACTTCTCCACAATTGCGAGGGGTTTCAATACCAAGGACTAGCTCCTCTAGTGTCCAGTCAGTAGGAATATCCCTAACAACTCCCATACGACTTATATGAAAGCGCGGGATAGCTGCTGAATATTTATTTTCTATCAGTATTGGATTGCTGACAAAATTATTGGCATCATTGTATGTGATGAAATCGATTGATATCCTGTTACGGCCCAAAGACTTGACACTGCCTTGGACAACACCTTTAAAACCCTTACTGAAAACAAATTGGGCAAACTTAAGGGAATTTAAAGTTAGGCCTTGTTTAGGGTCTGTTTCCATCCTAGATACAAATACGGTGAAGGGAGCTCTGTCACTCTCATTATAGAGGATTTTGCAGTCGTTCTCAAATCCTGGCTTGGTAAAAACGGACTGAATTGAGTCTGACGGCGGCTTGTTTCTTTTCGCGTCAACAGAAATCTCAGGACCTCCGGGACGCTTTCTAACCTCGGATCTTACGCGATCAGAGTTTTGGGAACACTCCACAACATCCATAATATCTGGAGGAGTCCCTCCACCCCCATCCGGGGGTTCCTCGGCACTCATTTTCTTAGAAAATGAGTGCCAAAAAGCTTAAAAATACAAACCTTATTCCCAAACCAAACACACACAAAACTATCACAACACTACCTAACCCTACAAACAGATTTTGTTATCAAAATAAATTGTGAGGTTAAGAAACGCGTGCTTAATCTCACCAAGACAATAGCAAAATCCTACGTTCTCGTCTGTATTGCACTTGTAGTTTGACACTTGTGTGACAGTGATATGAATGACGTTTAGCCAGAGTACGTGCTAAGTGGCGTTTATAGATGTCGGCCTAAGAGAACATAAAATAGAAAGAAAAAACTATTATAAATCGCAACTTTGAACACTTAAAACGAATCAAAATCAATGTTAGTGTCACCGTGTTCTCAGACTTTAGCCCCGAAGCAACCATGTATGTGGCGCCAAACGTCTTGATCTTCTCGATACACTTGAATCGGGGCTGCAACAGTAGCTTGTCGAAGGAAACTGTAACATACGACAGTGTTATACAGATTGAAATTGAATAGGTGCGCCAAATTTAAAAATGTAATGCAACGTGTTATAAAGGAAAGGGATGCACATACATGCGCGTAGGTAAGCGATTTGGCAACGTCGTCACGCGCCCTTTTTTTCGTAGGAACTTTCAAAATAAAGTTGAAGACTGGGAATGACTATAATAACGCGTGTCTACTTGAAGGCAATAACTTAGTTTGCACTATCTAATACGATAATTAGGTACACGAGGTTTTTCAAGAATTTAGATTTGGGAAAAGAGAATTTATAATGATTATGTCATGTAACAATTACTGAACCTCCTATTTCGAGCTGGCGTAAGTAATAAATCTAGGTACACACGGCTACACATCAAGCTATACATTTCCAGTTTACTCTGATCTCTCATTGTAAAGAAACCCTATACAATGCGAGATCAGCTTATACTGGAAATTTATAACTTGATCTGTAGCCGTGCGTACTTAATATAAATCTAAAATACTTTCACTCTGACATATAATGCACCGCCTAAAGTGATAGATCTAGAAGCATGAAATGCACAAGAGTTCCTTATACAGGGTTATTTGTAATACGTCGGCAATCCATTAAGGGGATGTAATTTGCAACCAAATTACCCCCTATGCATAAGTCCGCCGACCACCATTTGCCGGTAATTTGATATTTTTTTGAAGATATCTGGTATTTTATTGTAGGTATCTCGTTGGATAGCTGAGAAGTTGTACATATTTTTTCAATGTTCTGTCGATCAGTATAAACATATGTTTTTTTGCAGAATACAACCATTTTAGCCAAATAACCTGCTCAAAATGATGAGAATTGTGTGCTTTGATTAAAAAAGTATTAAAGATACATATTTCTCATTTAATGGTTGATTATTATGTATTGAAGTAGAAGCAGATGATAATAATTAAAAAAAAACATGGTTTCTTTTTTTATACATTTTCAAAGTTTAATACCACCAAAAAAATAATAGTCAAATTACTCGGAAATGGTTGACATTTGCATAGGGTCATAAGGGGTAATTTTTGCAAATGACCTCCCCTACATCCTCTTAATGGATTGCCGACATATTACCAAAAACCCTGTATAACGAAAGTGTGCACTAAGGAAGGAGTTTCGAAAATTCATCCCCTGAAGGGGTTAAATAGGGGATGAAAGTTGTTCATAATTATGACACTTTGTAGATACACTAACAATGATACATTACATATGATTTCGTTGAGCACACGCATACACTTGACTGCATTCTGGTCCGAGTAGAATTCGTCGAAATTAGCTATACATGCGAACATCACACCCGCTTCTTCATGTACTTGCGAATACAGGTTCTAAAATAAGATTTCAAGATTAAACTGGCACGTAAAGCCAGCACCCAAATCATGACCACCGTAGAAATGGAAAGACAAAATTATCGATTGCAGTCCTTCCACAGTTATTCTACCTCTGACAGCAACCAAAGTAGCAATTTGCCAGCAACCATAAGGCAATGTAAAAATATAGAAAACTTTGATTTTGAAAGTGGTGCAAAATCAGAGGTAAAATAACTGACAGGACTGTAAAAAGATTTATTTATGTACACCCATGCTATAAATCCTGTATAAAAGCTTCTGAAACAGTTAGCTTATTGCCAACATTAAAACAACCATAATATCATCCAAACGTAGACAGAGAAATCTGTCTACGCATCCAAACGAGTGTTATAATCACGGAACAGAATTTTTCTGTTCCGTGGTTGCATTGCACTTCCACTGTTTTTTCCGTGGTTATAATGTTGTACTAAATTTCATTATGCAACTCGAATTTCAAAAAAAGAACATTGTCATGCACGCGCCTTTCACTACAACAGCTAATAACAAAAAAAAAAACTTATAGATTGTTCGAATTCACGGCGTATCCCGCCTTTTTGTTCGATATTAGTAGGTACCTATTCCGAAAAAATATTACTTTGTTGTTTACAAAAATGAGTGATACAAGTTTTGATAACACACCACCAGATATTTCTTAGTCTGTTTGTAACAGATATCAGTAATTAAACTTACCATGAATTTACATAGGGTTCTTACAACAGTGTACCCCCTGTGGTTTCAGAATCATATAAAGAGGATTAATATCATGGGTGTAGATAAAGTCTTGTATGCAACTGTACATAATTAGGTATTAAAACACTCATGTGTTACTATTATCACACTCGGCTTCGCCTCGTGTGATAAACCCACATTCGTGTTTTAATACCCCTTATTATTATTTACAACAGTTGCATAAATAACTATTCTACGGTGCGATTAAGCAGGGTAGAGGTAAGGAGAAGTATCTCATATGTGGGGAAAGTTGAAAAAGTGTCCAACATAAACAGTAAATAATAGTTCGAAAACCCTCCAAAATGGCGCTAGCGTAGGCAAATGGTGTGGTATGAATGTAGCAGTTATTTAATATTTTTCGTGACTAGAGTAGTTAGTGACAGTCCAGTATGCCATACTTCAACAATTTACGTAGTCCAATATTATGTTGTAAATATAACCTAAAATTATTGCTCAATCTTAAAATTTACCCGGTGGCTACTGTGGCGCCACCCTTATATAGCACATTTTAACAGACACTTAAAAGTGTCTGTACCCAGAGATAGTTATCCTTACCTCTACCTACCCTCCATAGGTGCGATGTCAAAAAGGATGACACTTAACTTGTGAGGAGTAGACAGTTTTCAATTTGTTACTACACTGGCTTTTTTGTTCAGAAATTGCCAGTGGAAGCGCGGTAAAAATTATGTCAACCGTCCGTAGTGGTGATCATTTTAGGTGGAAAATATTGTAGCGTAGCTTAGATTGCCCACATTAAAAAGACAAAAATAAGAGGCATCATGGAACCTAAAATATTCCAAATTAAACTTACATCAGGATGCCAATCTTTGCTCAAGAAATGATTCACTGTGTGGTCCGGCAGTATATATTTGAGCAAATGTCTGTTAAGGCGCTGAGTGTACTCCATCTCATCAAGGTCGGTTTTCGCTTGTAGCCTCCAAAGGAAGTCCATTCGAGATATCACTTCTACCAGCCGTGCGTGAATGATAACCACTATAAGGAAACCTATCATGAGGACCAACATTTGTGCGGGCAGTAGCCTGTAAAATGAGAAATTCTTTGATATGAATGTAAGGTAAAAATGCACGTTTCCTGTGGAAATCTCCATGCGCATGAAATCATGGAGTACAGTAAAGTTTTTCTATAAATACTCACGGATTCCTGGTTTGGTAATGTTCATAGTAGTAAACTATTAGGATGCAGTACATAACGACGTTGACGGTCGCCAGCAGCGTCTTGATGAGGAAGTACAACTTGAGCACCGAGGTGAGCGCGACCAGGCATAGCACCCACGTGAACACCACGTATTCTGGGTGGTGGCACTCAGCTGTTGAAGAATATATTGCTGAATTTAAGATATCCGTATGGCTCGAGGAAGCATGTCTCATATTTTAACTCGGGTCCTACCAATATTTAGTAGTAGCCGTACAATACGTACTACTGAATCGTACCAAATTTTCAAAAATTTCCTTTATTTTATTTTCTAGTTCTAATGTGACTCCTCAATCCGGAGAGCCACCATAACCATACTGTAACTTTTTTAAAGTTTGACTACAAATTGCGGATCAGGATCGGGCCTACAAAATCAGCTAATTTACTACTAAATATTGGTAGTACTCGCGTTTAAATATGAGACCTGACTCCTCAAATCCATAAAGAACAATTTGAGAGGTAAAAACACGGTTTCAAATGAAAAGCTTGCATAAAATGACCAATACACTGCTGTAGGCGACGCGTGATCATATAGATATTTTATAGAACGATTGCGCACGGACGTATCGTGTCATACGTCTCTCCGCCCTTCACCCTTTCATTACTATATGCGTGTTTTACTGTGCACAACCCACATCCCCTACAACTGTCGTTTATATTGAATATCGAAAAAGATCAGTCTTCTAGAGCATCGTCTCCGTCTTTCAGCGTGCGTGTGACTGTGAGTCTCTTTTTTACACACGATGTACCATATGAACGCCCGCGAGACTTATACTAGTAACCTATCAACACAATAGCAGTTCCTATTGCGGAGAGCCTATTTGCTATCGTTTATGCTGTTAAAGACTATATTGAGAAAAAAGGCTTGCTCTAATAAATTTACAATGAAACTTGATTTATTTTTGTCGTTAAACCATTTTACTTACAATGCCATAAATTTACTTTGCATTATTTTAATTATTGTGAATGTGAGTATTATGCGGGTGTTTTTTTTCTCTCAGTTAGTTTTAGTCATTGTCTGGCAGCTTGGGTAATTTATGCGGCCGACCCCAAAATCCTTTCTTTGAAATTCTTCGTCGAATCGTTGAGCTCCTTAAGCTCTGAGTTGAGCTGCATGATTACTGACAAATGCGTGCACTGACTGGACAGGCCCACTCGAAGAATCTCTGTGGTAATTACCTTAAAAGTCGATTTCAGACACCAATCAACATGGTCTTCACATGATCTGACCAAGATTTTGTCTGGGCTTTATAAGAGCTTGTGAGCTCTGAGTTTGTTTCAGCCTTTCTTCTCAGTAGTCAAATAGGCAACGCCGACCTCACTTAGTTTTAAAATATTATTTACGTGTAAATGTTTGTACAAAAATAATTTATCATTCTTCTTCTGAAACTATCCTACTGGAGGTAGTCTCGTTCTGATATATGTTTTAAACATTTTAATGTATTTTAGGCATTATAGGCCAGCAGTATTAGACTCTATTCATTAACTTAGTTTTATTTTATTTTCACTTATTATTGACATAATCTACTCATTTCATAGTTTTTTTTAAAAGCTGCATTGGAATATATGGTTAGCGAGCCAATTGATCATATTATTCTTGCCTGAGCAACCGGCAGAAAGTTCGTCATGCTCCCTTAGTTGTCACTGCTTGCGATAGCGTCGGCGCCGGCGGCGGTCAGGTTGCCTCCTTCCCTCAAATATGGTAATGGCTGATCTTTGCGTTATGCTCGTGAACAGGTGCTGCTTGTGGTCACAGGTCGTCTTAATTATTAATTAACTATTTATTTATTTTACTTCGAAGGTCCCAGTTTATCATCTGTGACTTCAAGTTGCAGCTATATGAACATAACGCAGCATTGCATTATTATGCAATGCTGCGTTATGTTCATATAGCTCACGCACGCACGCACGCTCTTTATGCCTGGTATTAATTTCTGTTTACTTTTTTATTCTTTATTTCTAAATTATTTTTGTTGGTAGGTATTTTGGCGAGTGCTAGCTGACATGGCAAATAATTTAATTTAATATTTTATGTTTCGTAATGTTAATTACTTACTATTGTATAGAATCCAGATCTTCTAACTGAACAGACAGCTGTGCTGCTGGGGAGTTTGTTCCGCCACTTCTTTTTTCCAGTTATAGCACTAGGAAGTGGTGAAGGGCGGGCGTTTTGTGGGACTGTCTTATGTAATTCTGACGTTAAAAAAGTGCTGATTCTCAACCTAGTATGAATAAAGGACTTTTGGTTTATTTTTTTTTGAGTGGACGTCTTTCGCCTGAAACGATGATGATTGTGTATTTACAAACCTGGTTCAGTTCTACTGTCTGTCGCAGTTGTCATAAAGTTGCATGTTGTGTTAAAAATGGTACCATTAATCATATCAGGCAGGGTTGTACGTGGGCAGACATAAAGTTTTACTGTGCTGCAACAAAAAAGAAATTAGATAGGATGTTAAAAAATAACCTTCATTAATGGTGATACTTAAATGTAGGGTCAGAACACCTGGGCAGTCAGCCCCACTTGGTGACTGGCTAATGTTTTTACCACTTCTTTCAAGCCAATAAGAAGAATGAAGTATGTTACTGGCACTGTTCTAGCTAAAATCGACTTTAAAGTGCTTTTTTTTGGTGCCATAAAAGGAACTATGATCACAGGGAAAGATGAAAATACCTTGTTATGGTCATGATAGTGATAAAGCAGCAGATATATACGATCTTGAGTAGATGCATTTTGTTTAAATGTGCTGAGAGCCTGCACAGGTAGAAGTTCACGCTGGGGAACTCCTCCAACATCACCAGCGCGAAGGACAGGGTCAGAGGAACCGTCATCACCATCAGAACTATTATGAGATTCTCGCAACTGTAAAGGAAGAAGAATAACTAAAGTGTAAAAATACACAAGGCTTAGTTTCATTTTTAGATGAAGAATGTATCGCGATAATTGTGTAAAATTTATTGTTTTGTAGATGTAGCTTATGCAAATTACAAAGTTATAGTAGAAAGCAATGAAGACTTAAAACTCTTTTTGAATTGCAGTGTGCTTCTAAGAGTACAAAATAAGGAGGAGAAGATATAGATAAAATGCAAGGTATTTCCGTTAAACAGTACCGTCGAGTTTTAGAATAAGACTGTCACAAACGTGTAGGTGACAGGGACGACGCCATACAAAACCAGACAGGTAAAAATATATAATACTTACTTGTAGTGAACAAGAGTTTGCACAGTCACAACGAACAGCCATAGCACCAGGCAGCACATGATGTTCGACTTGATGTTCACCTTATCAATTCGTCCGAACATGGCTTCGATTGTAGGCCGGTTGAACCGCAGAGACCAACCGTACATAGAACGCAGGCACATCCGTCGGATTGATTTCACCTCGATCAAGTGGTTTATTATGTCGTTTTCCTGTGACAAAGTATTTTAAACAATTAATAAAGTAAACGCGCGTGTCAGATATGCGCGGTCTAATTATACCAAGGTGTTATTATTTTATGTAATGATTTGACTGTAGTTGCTAATATAGTGCAGTTAAACAATTATGTTTTCTCTCTGTAGGGTTAGTTAGTACATAGTATCATTTGCGACTCATCATGTCAGCATAAAGTACCTATATGCTGGCGTGTCGTGCATCGATAATAGGAGGGAGGACAAAACAAAAGGAAATAAACTAAACTAGTTGCAATATTTCGCTAACAAATTTCATTCTGTGGGCCTTCAATGGTGCAGATAATAATTTATGGCAAAGGTTGTCAGCGTGATTATCGCATCTGCCAGCTTCTCTGAGATTATGGTGAAACTAACATGTACCTCACCTCAACTTCTAACATCGGTGGTACGTCGTGGATCAGATCTTCCTTTGAGCTGTCCCACTCGCCATCGTAACACTGCAATAAAATGATATACCTACGTATTAAAAACAATAAAGTAAGACTTCATTAAATCTATAAACTTCTTATACTAAATTAACTAACCAAATATTAAAATAATCTATATAATATATAAAATAAAGTCGTGTTAGTTACACTATTTACGAGAGAACGGCTGAACCGACTTGGCTGAAAATTGATGGGGAGGTAGCAGAACCAGGAGACAGACATAGGATACTTTTTTTTTGTTTTGATTATGTATGCCATATTTATATTCTTTTATTAAACCGTTCTTTCATACTTATTTACTATACTATTTTGTATCTATCTTAATATATATAATCCTTCTGTACGTGTGTTTGTCACCTATATTCTCCTAAACGGCTGGACCGATTTGGTTGAAATTTTGTATGTATATTTCAATGGGTTCCTGGATGGTTTAAAAACACAATTGGACCCGGTAGGTGGCGCTGCTGTCGGCATGTCACCAAATTTAATTGACTGTACAAGAGAACATTACACATAATTTTCAGCTGTACTTTTTATTGCCTAGCTAGAAAGAATAACACAAAAAAACAACATTTAGTATGCAGAAAATTGGACCAACTCAATCCCAAGCCTTTTTGTCCTCAATATAATCTTTAACGGTATAAAAAGCTTTCTGGCACAACTTACGTTTAATGAATCATTTGTGTATTGTTGTAATGTTGATGTTATTGTGATGGATTGTAAACAGTTTAACAACATGTAAGTACAAATTAGGGTACAATGCCACGTCGCCGTGGTCCGAGAACGAGGGGGAAATATTGGTCGTCGCACACAAATTTCTCAAACGGTTTACACGCGGCGATTAAATAGAACCGCAGAAGAACGATTAGCGGAAAATGCAGAAAATGCAAGTGTAATGCAAGCACACGTGCAAATGAACGACAAGAACATCGCAACCAACGCCTAAGGGCAAAGACAGGCGCGTAAATTAAACTTATTAAAAATATGATAAATAAATAAAAAATATAATAAGTTACTGTTTGTATAAGAAACGTGTATTTATTCCAGAAACAAATAAGCGGTATTGGAAAACATGGCCACAATTGTGGGCAATGGATGCCACGAAGAGCTTCGCAATATAAAAATTGTGAGCTTGCAATAAAAAATGACACTAAGATTTAATTCGGTAATGAACATCAACAGTAGCTGCATTGAATGCGACTCTATTAATATCATATCCCAAAACTTTAATCATTGTGGTGGGTTGGAAACGACACATTACATAGAACGCAAAAAAAGGAAGGAAAGGGCTAACTTAAAATCAAAAGAATTTAAAGAAAGGATTCTCGCCAATACTTCCAAGACTTGGAAGAAATAGAAGAAAATTTAAATAATTTATACATAGGACAATAGTAAACATTGAGTTGTCAAAAAATTATGACTCAACCGTAGATTGGTTAGAAGTAATTATACAGGGTGGCCGGGGAGTTGACGTTCAAACGTAAAATTTAGATACTTTATGATGAGGAGCATCCGAATTATGAATGTTCCATGTATGTTCTACGATTTTTCGTAGTTTTCGAGATAGAATTTTTTTAATGATTATTTTCGTAATTTTCACCTAACATCAGTTTTCGATTTTTTTCTCGTTCTGTTGAACATTTCTGGTTCAGTTTTTTAGTGATAACTAATTAGCATAGTCTAACCTAACACCCTAAAAAAATATGGTTTATCTAGGAGTTGCAGAACTTACTTACAATTTATTCGAAAGTTCAAAATTAAGATTTGAGCTCAGTACTGACAAATTTTCAATGTATCAAAAAAAAAATGGGGAGATTTTGGGTTCAATCAAATCTTAATTATATGGGACTGGAGCAAGAGATATGGATATGGACTTATGGTGAACCCCATAAGACGCAGGTTGTGGTGGTGGGCAGTTCTAGGACGGTCTCAAGGATCGACTGGACGACACTTCCCCAAGTTTCTTTTGACAACTCAGTTGTTCCATTTCGTGAGAAAGTTAAAAACTTGGGGATATTCATTGATAAGAACTTGTCTTGGACTGCCCAGCTACAGGAAGTCAGCCGCAAGCTTTTTGCATTCGCTGCATCTTTGAAAAGATTGCGTACTTTTTTATCGAGTGCCACCAAGATTGCGCTTGCACAATCGCTTCTTCTACCCATCCTTGACTATGCTGATGTCAGCTATCTTGACCTTACCCAAGACCTACTCGATAAACTTGAGCGGCTTCAAAATTTTTGTATAAGATTCATATTCGGTTTTCGCAAATATGACCATGTTTCCGAATTTCGTGTGAAGCTCAAGTGGTTACCAATTCGCCTTCGCCGCAACGCTCATATCCTTTCTCTTTTGTTTAATGTGCTCTTCTCCCCTTCCACCCCTCTCTATCTTAAGAAACGTTTCCAGTTTCTTTGCGACTCCCACACGAAATTTCTAAGGTCATCAGTTAACTTGAAGCTTAAAATGCCTATGCATTCCACAACTTTCCTCGACAAATCCTTTACTGTCCAGGCCGCTCGTTTGTGGAAGAATGCATTGCCAGTTGAAATTAAACGCGCGCCGTCATTGCTTGTGTTTAAAAGACTCGTGAAGGAACATTACTTGTCGTTGTGATCGTGTTCTCATAATTGTAATTATCTATAGTCTTCATTTATTTTCGTTGCTTATAAATTTAGTATGTACGTATTTATGTATCTATTATTTAGGATATGTATATATGTGTATCTATGTGTATCTATTTTAGTGTATTGTATAGATACTTATTATTTGCACCAACAACAGCCCCATTTTATGTCCAGGAAAATCTCTAAGGCCGCCCATTGGATTTAAGTAGTGTTCAATTTTATTTTTGTTGTTATGTCTTTTGTGGTGTACAATAAAAAATATATAAATAAATACTTGTACATATTATTTTAAGACTGATAGCTTTTAAACTATCCAGTCAATTAGGAATTTAAATTAAAATAAGTTTTCTTGTATAAAAATGCTAATTAAACACGTTGTTTTTAAGTGATGTTGGTTGTAATGGAACGCACGGGAGGGAATTTAGAACCATTGTTTTATTGATGATTTTGAGACGACATTCAAGGACAGATAGATTTATACTGTCTCTCATCAATAGTGATCTATGTATCTTTCACTGGAAATTGGTTATTGGGTTCGGCCGTAAGTATAGTTCACATTACGAGAGGTTGAGATCAAGGCTAATGCTATGAAGTTATTTTTTATGAATTTAGTCATTCGAAAGACGTGTTCATGCACGTTTTTAAGCAAACAACCACGTGTTAGTTATTTTATTTACGTTTGGTTGAGGTTATCGTTGCAAGTAATATATTTTTTTACCATGTCATTTAAAACAGTTTGTACATCGCCTCCCAAGGTTCCATCATCAAGAGACCAAACGTCAAATTTGGAATTTAGCTGTCGAATGATTGGGTGAATGGCTAAACTAAAAATCACTGGCCCGAGGGGGTCCTCTTGTTGACAACCAAGAGCAGATTCCAGAAAGTGGTCCCGATACAGTAATTTAGAAGGGTGTATTTCTTTTTCAGTTTCTGCCAGCAAGGTGTCCCTATAAACAGAATTGAAGGCTTTCTATAAGTCAACCTTCAGGATGATCTCGCCTTTGCCAGAGTTACGTATTAATTTAGTGAAAATCGGAGACTGGATTGGAGACCGCGTATCGGCAGGCGTAGTGTGGGACGCTCCCCAGCTAGATGGACCGACCACCTTGATAAGGTGGCTGTGGGACAAATTGGATGCGGAAGGCGGAGGAGAGTGTTATGGCGCAGCCTGGGAGAGGCATATGTCCAGTAGTGGAATGTGATAGGCTGAATAGATTGATAAGGAAAATTAACTCTATTGAACACGTCATAGAACAACTCCATAGAAATTCACATGGATGTCCCAGAAGTGCTATGTGATTTTTCCTGTGCAGCTTGGCCCACCTGAACCACAAATACGTTTACCGTTAAACAAATTTCAACCATCGTTCTGTTTGTCAATCGCTTGAGGAAGACAGAAACAGGACGATGTTTTTGTTGAAAAGCAGATGAATTTTTCAAACATAGGCAGCAATGGACTGGCAATATGCTTCAAAACTCTCGGATTGTAATTGAAAGTGTGTTTCGCAATCAGGTTGCCGGTTTCTGGAGCTAAAATCAGCGACAACATGTTGAAATTAAACTCATGTCTAGAGATGTGTTGGTATTGATAAAAAATATGATTGACGTGTAAAAGTGTTTGTAAAAACCTACTTACAGAAATAAAGTCATTTATCATTTATCATTTATTTCAGTCATCCAATCACACCTGTTGACATGCGTTAGACAATTTATTATATTTTTTTTTATTGTTTTTGTTCCAGAAACGGTGTAAGCCTAGGTTCATTAATTTTTATCATAGCTTTGTATATCGATGTAAATAAAATGATGAACAGTACGTCTGCAAAGGGCATCTTCGGGATCCATTCCTCGGAGATACTGCTTTGCCGGCGAGAATTGATCTCCCAGGTCAGCTGCGACGTAGACGGCATGCTGTTGGTCATTATAACAGTTATTATATATGAGACAACATCCACACAAGGTCTTCAGGTCCCGAACTAGGCAGAGCCTGTACTACGGTAACCTGATGACTGATATACATACTTATATACATATACACACCCAGACACAGGTCAAACAGACATGTTCATGCACACAAATGTTTGACTTGTCCGGGGATCGAACCCGGGACCATTAGATAAAGACTAGGCAATTACAAAGCGCGTTGTCGCGCGTTGTCTGTCGCGCTTCTATAACATTCCCTGTAAAGTGAGAGGTCTGGGCATGTGCATATCACTACACAGATGTTTGTGTCTTGAAGTGTAAATAACGAAATTATTATTATTTAAGGCAAGCACTAATAAAGAACACACGAAACCAAATAATATTATTTCCGATATTCCAATTGGAAGAAAATTTACCGTCACAACATCAACAGCGATTTCCTTCCGACTATAATTTAATGGTGGTTCCAACATAGTATTTTGGGAAGCAAACTAATATGACATATCTAAGTCTTTTTTCAAAATGGCAACCCTTACCTACTTAATATTATAAATGCGAAAGTGAGTTTTTTGGTTTGTCACGTCTCTTTCACGTCTTAGCTACTCAATCGATCATCATGAAATTTTGCATACACATTGTCAGGGCCCAGGGGTACAGAAAAGGACATAGGGTACCTTTCATCCGGAAAAAAGCTTATTGTTCCCGAGGGACAGAAAACTGCGGTCAAAAGCTAGTTGTAAATAAATGAGACAATCGCTTTTGAATTTTGCGTTGCGAATATCGGGATATTTTTGATTGCAAGTAGTGATCGACAAAATCAAAAAGTATAAAGTTATACCGTTGCATTTGTTTTACCTGCTCCTGTGTGAAGTTTTTATGTCGGATAGTTGATCGGTCTGTTCAGTTTCTTCTGGACACTTAATAAAGTACGTGTCAGGGTGGTGTTCTCGAAGGTACGGGTTCCGCGACCCACCGTCTCCAGGTTCCACCTCAAATGCTCCATTGAGGCATTTCAGTGTAGCAGATGAAATGTGGACTCGACTGAAAAATGTAACTATGTTACAATAGGATGCGGCTGGCCATGTATGTTGTACTTAGAGCATTTTAAGATGTTGTATGGCTGATGAGCTGTGAGTCTACATGACTGAGAAATATCTTGCCACAGAGATGTGGTTGTGTTTGGCTTTGGTCTTGTGAAAGGAAGCAGAAAACGGGGTGGTCAAACAACGAAATTGTAGAAGTAAAATGTTAAGGGGAAGTGGCAGGTAGCCCGCGAAATTCAAATATTATTACGTTGTTTGCAATTTGCAGGTCAGTGTCGTTACAAGTATGTATTTAAAGAATTGTAATCATTAAAATCATCAATACAACCCTCTACGTTCATATCCTATTGATTGATATCTGTCATTCAATAGGATATGAACGTGTTTTTTTTTGTTCTTTATTAATTATTAGGGACTTTTTATATTATTAAATATTAGGGAATAATAGTAACGAACTGATGAACTTCTTGTTACGGTAGTGAATCATATTTTGTTCAACACACAACGTGACGCTGATCTGCAAATTGCAAAAAACTAAAGAAAATTTGAACTTCGCGGCCAACCTGGCTCTTCCGCCATAAAGTTGTTCTATCTTAGTTTTTGATGAAATTAAAATTCATTTTACACGCACATACAAGTGACATGGCACAGCCTGTATCTTGGTGACGCAAGATCGTATTCTCAACATAAATTCAAAAATATACAAAAATGGGAGCACGAGGCCCTGTTTACGTTTTAATGTAACCCAAAACACAACTTACAATAAAAACATGTCAGGGATGAAGGAATCTGGTCATTAGGAACTTTAAATTAATTATAATGAAAGCTTACCCCGGCAAGCCACCACTCTCCATGTGGTTGGCAAGGGTGACGTCACGAGACCACAGGTCGAACTGCCACTTCAGGAGTCCCAGTACCCCGCACAGCACCTTACCGCTGTGGATACCGATGCGCATGTCCAGCTCCACCTGAACACAGATAAACGTAAGTTG
This sequence comes from Brachylomia viminalis, assembly GCA_937001585.2. Lineage (NCBI taxonomy): Eukaryota > Metazoa > Arthropoda > Insecta > Lepidoptera > Noctuidae > Brachylomia > Brachylomia viminalis. The sequence continues at coordinate 6,197,238 of OW443296.2, forward strand.
GAAATAACTTTTTGCAATTAGTTGGACTTGTTACTGGAACTCATACTCTTTAAACCTTTAAAAGAAAACATAGGCACGCTGCTTTAGGGCAGAAATAATTGGCTTCAGTCATGACCAGGTGTCCTACTTCTGTCTTAAAGCGACAAGGACTAGAAGGCTAGAATTTAGAACGGTGAATTCTAAAAATATGAATAAATATGCACCTCAATCTTAGGCAGTGATGAGGCTTTCATCGCCTTCCGCACGTCGCGGATGGCTCGTATCATGTGCAGCCCCATATTGACGCAGCATTGAGCGTGGTCCTCGCGCCGCTGCGGCAGTCCACTCACGCAGTAGTAGCAGTCGCCCAGCAACTTGATGCGGACGCAATTGTTATCCTGGATAATTGAACATTTATGTAAAACTAGGGACACGCCCTGATTAGCACGTTTTTTACCACTTGACTAAATAAGCGTTCCGATGCGGACGCGCTTGCATATTCTATAAATCGCTAGTTATTCACTCGCCATGAGTAATGAACTTGTGGTGAATGAGCTCCTGGCGTTCCTGCAACAGAAGCTGGATGTAATGGACGAAGTGTCCGCTGTCCAGAGCTGCGCAACGAACGTCAACGACGATGACATAGCTGCTGAGAAGCTGTTGTTATTCAGTGTGCTGAACAAGTGCGACCAGATGGTCTCCCGCCGGCGTCAAGGGACTAAGAGAAGCGTGCAAGATATAATTACGTTGTTCAAGGAGACCAACCTTGACCTCGTACCGACGTTTGTGGCGAAGGACCTACATAAGCTTCCTCCCGTCACCTTCGACCACGTCGATGTTACGAGCCTTCTGAAGGACATTGTCTTTCTGAAGGCCAGTCTCGCGGATATGCTAACGAAATTAGATGCATCCCAAAACACCGCCGCCAATTTGCGCAAAAAAATTTGCGAGTTGCGCAACAGTGTGACGGTAATTGTAATTAGGTAATCAGTCAATGCGTCTAATGTAAACACGTGTTGCGGAGCCAGCCTCAACATATCGTCGTCGAGTTCCGCGTCAGCAGTTTCGTCGCCTGCGCATCCATTGTTTGCTGAGCCTGCGGTGCACCACGACCGCGGGACCCGTAGCACCGCGCCCGTCACCAGAGCTCCTCCACGTAGCGCTATCCGAGCCCCGCATCCCATCAAGCTGCCAGTACCTGCAGCCCTGGTGAAACCCCTATAAAAGGATTTCGCTAGCATCACCGCGCGTGCCTCTGGTGCTCCAAATATAAAGCCTATCCCAGCAATGGCGTCGAATATGGTTGATAATGATGAGGGTTTCATGACGGTGTAGAGGAGGAAGTGCCGATCGCAAACTAAACGGGCCCGAAGTAAGCCTGCGTGCCGCAAAGCCAAACACTCCGGTGTACCTTCACCTCCTGCCTGCATTACAGCACTAAAGCGGAGGACATCATGGAGTCCGTGCGCCAGAAGACAAGGTACATGCCGAGGGTGCGAATACTAGAGTCACGCCGCATCATCAGCTTTAAGGCGTTCTTGGTGCGCGTACCGAATTGTTATCTGCACCTCGTCATGGAAGAAGACTTTTGACCGCAGGACGTGGTTTTCCGTCGCTTCCGCGGATAAGGACAACAGGACAGCACAAAGTCAAACTAGTGCAAAGTGAAGTGCTACTAACGCAGTCTTTAGTCTTATTTATTTTCAAAAGTTTTGTTTTTGATAAAAATATGTATGTTTAGGTTAAAATGAATGGATTATTATTATTATTTTGTTTTTACATTTTATTCTCTGAGGTTTCTCACCTCAGGTTTCAGGTTCAGAACCTGGTACTTTTTTAAATCTCTCTCTCTCTTTGGTTCTTTTTTTTTTGGTGTTTTTTTTTATAAAAACCAAGGTGAGATTTTAAGTTGAGTATATTAGGTGTTTTGTACTGCATTGAAATTATTGTCTAAATGTTTTTGTAGGAGTTTCTATGCGATTTCATGTAATGATGTACGATTCATTTAACTATGCGACATGTGTTTAGTATAGCTGCTTTCTGTAGTGTAGGATATATATATTTGGAAAGATTGATTGCATTTAAAGTGATCCATAATTGTTTCGGGATGATACCAGTCGTTGAAACCACTATTGGGACTATGGTTACTCGGTTAATTTTCCAAACTCTGGTAATTGGTTTGAGTGAGTGTGCTACAAGCTTCTGTGATGTGTTGTATAGTTTCAGGTTTGCTGTGGCACTTTCTGCATAAATCGCTTCTTACTGCATTACCTTTAATGAAGTATTTTCTATTATTATTATGTAAAGCTACAAATTACGCTAAATTATATCATTGGTAGGATGCTAAGTAATTTTAACAAAAGATTTTCTGATCTTGATATATTTAATACCAAAAAAGGTAAATTCAGGAAACAATTAATAACGTCAGTATGTGACGAACTGACAAATATATCTAAATTAAGTTGAATTGAATATAAGGTATACAGACAATCACCACATATCACTCACACACACCCATTCGCAACTTCTCAAGCACACTCATCCACACTGTACACTTAGCAATGCTTAGAATGGTGCTAGCAGTCCACTTCATTCTGTATGTTTGTTTCTGCTGCATGTACAATACATGTAGCAAAAGAAAAGAAACAACACATAGCAATTAAATTGTAAAACCGTAATTGGCTGTAAGACTAGTTTCAGTTATTTATCAGTCATCAGTCGACTCTCGGTAATTCGAAACTCGAGGGACTCTTAAAATATTACGAATTATAGAGTGTTTGAAATATCAAATAGTTCGAAATTTAATGATGCAATGAATCATCGCGGTTTCATTACTTTTCCTATCACTAAGGGTTTAAGTTTTTCCGATCTTTCCGCCTCTTTCTCTCTGCAACTTTGAATAGTCGCGTGTTGGACGCCGATGAGTTCGAATTAACGCGTCATTTTGTTATATATAGCAATGATTTTTTCGTTCGAATTACCAAGTGCAAAAAAATGTATTGATTTAGTTCGAAATATAAAGAGATTTTGTAGGGAACTCATGATAACTTTGAATTATAGAGAGGTTCGAATTATCGCAGGTTTGAATTAACGAGAGTCGACTGTATTAAGATAAAATTTCAAAGAGCTGTGGATTTTGTAATGAATAAATAAATAAATATTTCTATCTATTCATACACGAAATATTTTAAGAGATCAGATACACATGTAGCTGGTACAGAAGCCACAGATTTAAATTAATTCTTTCTTATTTTTTATCATTCATTTAGCTAGTTTCTACGTAGTATTTACCGTCATTGAAGCGGGCGGCGGCATAAGATGGAACGTGGTTTTATGAATGATCAAAGAGTAGAACACGAGCGCGCCGCACGCTCTTTTCCTTACCCCGCGCCTCTTCTTTTAATCCCGCACGATCCGCGTGTTGCACCGCACGCGCCTTTGCTAACACGTGTCGGGCTTCGGGCAGCAAACGCAACAATGCCAAACTATATTTATTTTATTTCGCTAACTATTTTTACTTTTAATTTTTGCTATAAGTATCTATACTTATTTACATATACAATGACACTAATATTTCCTGTATAAAGTATTATATTATTTTAAATTATTATGAATGTGAGGACTATGTGTGTTTTTGTTGCAGTTTTAATCATGTTCTGGCAGTTTGAGTAGCTAGTCGAATCGTTGAGCTCCTTAAGTTCTGAGTTGAGCTACACGGGTACTGACAAATGCGTGCACTGACTGGACAGGTCCACTCAATCTGTGTGGTTCTTTCCTCAAAAGACCATTTCAGACACAAATCTACATGGTCCTCAAAGATTATTATAATATTATTCTAATTATTGTGAATGTGAGGACTATGTCGGTCATTGATTTATTTATATTTATTTTTGTATTTTTCTTAACGTAATCATGATCTGGCAGTTTGAGTAATTTATGCGACCTACTCAAATGTCCTTTCTTTGGTATTGTTCGTCGAATCGTTGAGCTCCTTGAGTCTAAGTTGAGCTGCACGATTACTGACAATTGCGTGCACTGACTGGACAGGTCCACTCAATCTGTGTGGTTCTTTCCTCAAAAGACCATTGCAGACACCGATCTACATAGCTTTCACATGACCTGACCAAGATTTTGTCTGGACTTTAAAAGAGACTGTGAACTCTGAGTTTGTTTCGGCCTTTCTTCTCAGAGTAGTCAGATAGGAAACGCCGACCCCATCTAGTTTAAAAAAAATATGATTGACGTGTAAAAGTGTTTGTTCAAACCTACTTACAGAAATAAAATCATTTATCATTTAAAGTCGGTTTTGCCAGCGATAAGCTATTAAATAAGACTAGATCGAGTTACGAAGTCTACCTCAACGTAGGTAGACATAGGCAGTGGTGTATTTTCGTACGTCCACTACTGTTCACGAGTGATATTGTTAAGTCCCATGTAGTAGGAGGTGAGGGCAGGCGTCCGGCAGCACACAGACTGTGGAGTGCGGTAACCGTCAGGACTCGAAATAGCTACGATGTTTACGCAGTCGCGCGGAGACATGCATGCGAACACAACCTCACCAACACGCTGCTCGACGCACAATAGACGAGTCGTCTCGATGCGGCGGCGGCGGCTCGCTGCCTCACTCGCCGTGTCAGGCGGGTCATTGAAAGAATAGGGAGTAAAGGTTCTATGCAAAATTATAATAATTACGTAAAATAAAGAATAAATTAGATGAAGATTTTTTTTCATGTCTGTAGGTTCTGTACCAGCTATAGATGTATCTCTTAAAATATTTCGTGTATGAATAGATACACCTTCCAACCTCATCCATATCTATCCATCCATATACAATGGAATTTTTGTATAAGTAGCCAACAGAGTCCACATGAGAGTTAAACGGATCTTCTCACTCCTATAAACAATTAATCCCTAGTTCCCGAGGAATCCATCCAAGTCACAATGTCATATTTATTTGGTCTACTTACATCTTGTGTTATTGTTTTGGGTAGATACATGGGTTTATAGCTTTCAGCATGCGCGGGGAATTATGAAAATCTTACCGACGCCAACTCGTCGAAGCCAGCGAACAGCGCATTCAGCAATATTACCAAGTCTTGTGCACTGTATTTGCTTGATAATTCTGAAAGATATCGAATGTTACTTTAATTGAAACCACACAAAAAGTCTATGCAAAGCATGCCACACGACTGGGAGTCTGAGAAAATGAGAAGGTTGAGTTAATAGTCGGTCCGTATCCACCCAAGTACAATATTTGTAGTGCAATCATTGAACCTCAGCAATAAAATTATCTTAATTCTTAAATACCGATGTATGTTAAGGATCGAAAACGTTAAGCACTTTTCAATGGCAATCCATTCAGTGGGCCCTTCGATCAATAATAGTGGGCCCATATCACTTTTCAGTGAGTCACGTGAGACGCCGAGACAAGCACTGCCTGTAAAATGTCACCATGAAGACTTAGGTGAAGTGTGTCAAAGTCAAGAGTGTCAAACCCTAGCGATTGACACTACTATCAGCTCATTTCAAGCTCACTAGTTAATAGTGTCAATCCCTAGCATTCTAGTAATTAACATTAGTTAGTTATTAGCATTGTAGTAGTAGTCTATTCTGTAAAAATCTCAACGTGACCACTTATCTGTCATTCCACCTGATGCTAGGGATTTTCATTATTAACAGCTCACTTCACCTAAGTACCCACGAGTATTCACACCGACATTTTTACAGAATAAATCGGCAGGTATTACATTCTTTGCTCGCGTTTTTCACCTACCCACATAACTAATAATATTACGTTTATTGTTTACGAACGTGACGAAGTAGTTAATATTGTTCTAAACTGTGACAATGTGAAAATAAGTGAACAAATTGACAATAAGGACTAGTTCTAGTGAAAACGAATATCCAATTGTAGAGTGGAACTTATTTAATCGTAGTGAAATACGGATACTTGACTATCGACTAACTAGTGAAACCACGAAAGAAATCTTTACGAATGAAGGTGGCTCATGCGCAACACAATGTAATACCCGCAACCACAGGAATTACATTTAAAACTTTCTGGATTGGACGAACGGACAATCTAAAATAAAAAAGGCGATAATGCAAAAAGGGCAACCATTCGAGTGTAATTAAAATCTGTATGTTTGTTATACACCAGTTGACGGATAAAAAAAAATTACCAGACATCCACTAAAAAATCTACTCGTGTGACAATACAGTAGCAAAAATCATAACGCTTACCTGCGTGGTTTGTAGAAAACAACGCAACATTAAAGAAATCCCACTTATGGAATTTACCGCGATGGAGGAATATGTATGCAATTGCCTAAAGATAAATCAAGTTCAGATCAAATCAAATGAACTGAGTTTGAAAGGAAAACAGTGTCGCAAAATGTCACAGGAATCAAGGAAAAATAACGAGCTTCTGATGCGTCATCACTGCAGTTACGCAACAGGTTCGAGAAACTTCTAGTCAAAGATCACTCCCACCAGGGCGACCGTAGTTGCGAGACACTCACGCACTCCCAATCTATGTTATCGCTATGCGCACGCTCGTCTCGTGCCTGAAGCTAATCCCTGAAGCGATTCAGCGATTCAGCGAGTGCAGAACAAGTAGGGCGAAATCATAATGGTGTACTTAAACTGCCTCGATGTTCAGCCAGAACCACAAACGGCAATTCAAAGAAAATGCTCTCTATTCCAAAAGGCCACTGAGAGACAAAAAAAACTATATGTCGGAGGAAAAGGGGACATCTAATCGTACAACAAACACGCAAGCATCATATGCCCAAGCTGCCAACGGCTCGCAATCGCACACAGGGGTAGTCATATAAGAAGAAAAAGCACGCAAAATAGCCACGTTGAAAGAAGTCCTGATGCAATGCTTTGAAACATTCTTCGTAAAACTCACCAGTGTATTATGTATAAAAACAGATTTGTTAAAAACCAACTGAAGATCCTGCACGCAAACGTAAAGCAAAAAAGCAGGACATGCGGAACGAATTACAAGAAATAAAACACCTTACCGAGAAATATCATCCAGACATCGCAGCATTTAATGAAACAATAACCAATCGCATAAAAGAGAAATTCAACATACTAGGATACGATAAAATATTTGAATGAAAAGCAGACCACCTAAGGGCCACGATCTACATCAAAAAGGGGTCAAATGATCTGAAATTGAACTCATCGAGACAATTGATGATGATAAACACAACGTAGAGGGATGTGCACTGCGCATATTCACAGACCACGCCAAGGTGAATACATAATACTCGAAGGCATATATGTCCCCATTACAAATAAAACGGACTATGCTGATGAGTTCGAACAACTCCTGAGAGAAGAAAGTGCCATTCTTATTGGGGACATGAACATCTGCATGATAGCCCTCGGATACTCGAGACAGAGCCCTAGCCGTCATATCGAGACACATGCACAGCGAAAGTGACTGTAGAATAATCATAAAATAACACAAATCTTCCATCTCGCCCAACCAGCCAAGGTAACAACATCCTAGATATAGCAGTGCTCACTATGATCACAAGGACATAGAGGTAAAACCATGCTAACAAATATTAAATTTCCTCTGATCACGCACCATGGCTGCTTACGCTTAACCTAGAAAACGACTATGAAATCGATATGACGCGCAACCTGAAAGCCATAAAGTCCAGCAAAGAGAAACGCGAACAATTTGAATGTATGATAGTATGATAGCCTCGAAAATCGATTCTACTACAAAGAAACAACTGACACTGACTATGCTGTGCACTGTCAAAGCTACATAAATCATAAAGCTATCACCAAAACGTCGAACTCATTGGCCCCGCAAAAACCAATGGACATGAAAGATAGTCTTCCGGGAGAACTTCATAACATTATCGAAGATAGAAACTCGGCGAAACAAAAAACGTAGCGTTTACGCTTTACCGACAGATCCCACAGGCTGCGCGCAATCTATAACTCAATCAAACCCAACCTTGCAAAGAAAATCATATAACACGAAAAGCAAACATGGACCAAGATCCTAGAAAACAAAGAAAACACAACAGAAAGAAGATGTGGAGTGTACAAAGAGCAATGAAAAACCACCCCAGCGACTACCGATGATACCAAACCGCAAACAGAATTGGAAATCATAGACGAACTAGTCAACACGGCAATAGTCTCCAATTTGGACATTAACGAGATCGATTAACACTCAGAATTTTATACCCACGCCATTACAATCCCTGGACATCCAAAACAGAGCTGAAACAAGCGTTAAAAAACTTCAAAGATCACAAACCCCCAAACCCGGTGGAATTCTTGAGGACATCCTGAAGCTGGGTGGGGAATAAGAAAAAGGTAAAAGCAGTCTACAATGACTGCTTTTCCCCTTTTCAACATCATGTTCAAACGTGCCTATATCATCAAGACAGGCTACTTCTCAAAACGATGTAAGGAAAGCACCTATTTATTTGTATACAAATGAGGCAAACATTAGACCCAACCAAAGTCGTACCGACTTATTAGCTTACTCAAAATCATGGGAAAATGGGCAGAGAGAATAATTCTGTCACGACTGATGAAGGAATGCAAAGAACTAATACCAGACACCAGCACTGGTTTGTTCGTCAACGAGGCTCCACCACTCAAATCAAACTCAAACTCTAAGCATTTATTTCAAATAAACCAATTACAGGCACTTTTGAATTTGTCAAGGGGTCGGTCAGTCAGAAAGATTAAGCTAGTACTAAATACTGAGAACAAGGAAGTACATCGCAGACGCATTGAACAAAGGACATAGTGTCGCGATGATATCGACTGTCCTCGCCAAAGCACATGGTTTGATCAACCACAAAGGCCTCATGTAACAGCATCATCAAGATAATAGAGAATTATCTCTCGCAGAGAACCACGAGAGGCAGATTACGCAGAACTACTGAAACAGTCTCTCACGAGGTGCCCCAGGGGTCGATCTTCGGGCCGGTTTTATTCAACCTGTATGTTTCAGACATACCAATACGCATAGCAGGTCAAATGCTCTCACAGTATGCAGTCGACCAGTGTACGCCACCACACAGGCAGATTGGGCAGCAGACGAAATAAACGATTACTACAATCAATGGGGATTGCAATATAACGTCGTCAAAACTGAATGCAGTATGTTCTCTAGCAAGAAACCAAGAGGGAGAAACGATAACAGAAATCACATCCGATTGAAGGGAGACTGTATCGAGTACAAGAAACGAGTTAAATACCTAGTGGCAACGCTAGAAATCTAGACTTGCTGGGATTATAAATCTACAAATTTTAGTTTTTACACTGTTTATACTGAAAATAAAGTAAGGAAAGATCATAGAAATAGGTTGCAGAATATCCCCCACAGGACAAAATGCGCTAACAAAACACCAAAATTATCACTTTGTTAAATTTATGTCATTTGAGGGCAAATGTTTCAATAGTCATTTATTTTTTCTGTTGACGGCTTTTATAAATGGACAATATGTCAAACTGTCATATTTATTCTTCAGGTTAGGGCTGATTTTTCAATATTCCGGTAACTTATAACCGGACTATTGAAAAATCAGCCCTAAGTGACACGTCACATATTCTTAACCAAGTACTAAACAATATTCTATGTTGGATCACATTTTCAAAATGAAAAAGTTAAGTTGCCTTCTGATTCCTTTTACATAACAGTGCATCTAAACGTGCTTAACCTTATCATTCCTTGACTGAACCATGTACGTCACCCTTTTCACTAACGTTGTATTTTTAGAAGACTTTGTGGTCTACATCTACAACGCCACTTGCGCAATTACGCCTCACACTGACGTCACGCAAAATCGTGCATCGCGCAAGTAGAGTTATCCGCACGATTAGCATATACAGGATCATAACCAATTACCATGGATTCAGTACATGATTCTGGCCCCCCAGCCGTTGAAACTTTCCGCCGGCTATTTAAAAAAAATCTGCTTTTTCCTTGAAAAGTGCAATACCTACGTGGTCAAAATGTATGGAACAGCAAATTTTTTTTTCATAACGGGTTATGCCCAACAGAAACAATGCCCGTTTGGTCGGAGGATCTTAGGTATGAGGAACTTTCCTCAATTATGTCAAGTAAAATGTAAAACCGCACTATTGAAAAAAAGTTTTTTTGGTATTGCACCACTCATATATAATAGAGTACCTAACATTATGAAAAATATGACTACATTAAAATTTAAAAGGGCGCTTAACGAATTTTTAATTATGAAAACTTATTACACGATTGACGATTTTCTTAATGATGATTCACTAACTGATTGACATAGGTACTGTTATTCTGATTGACATAATTATTGCGATCCTCTCATTGACCTATTTTATTTTATTTAATCTATTATCACGCTGACATTTTTAATAATATTTATATTGTAATTCCAATGATCTGACTTATTGCTAATTTAAATTTGGAATTGAAACCTTTGCATGCCCATGTGACAGTAAAATATGGAGAACTTTATTATAAAAAACACCTATGTAAACTATACCCATGTTTGCAAGGAAATAAATGATTTGATTTGATTTGATTCCCTGTTCCTCATACCTCTATTCCTCCTACCGCCACAAGTTTAGCTCACCAGTAAATCCCTTGATGTCAGCGAACAGTATGGACACGTCCTGGTGGTGATGTACCACATCTACTAGCTGACTGAACTGCTGCTCTTCAATCTCACCACCTGTCATGCACACGTGACTGGAGATCTTCTTCGCCAGGAAGTCTGGTATCACTGCAAATTTTGAAATAAGTCAAATAGTGTTTTTTCTTGGTCTCAGACGATACAACGGGTCTCACTGAAAGTTCTCCAAGTGTGAGTTAGCTATGCGGGATTTAAAAATAGTATCCTAGGGATCTTATTTATACCTTGAATTCGGATAATACAGATCGAATCAAAATATCGGGCGCGACTCGCGCATAGTCGCGCCCGATATTTTATGTCAGGCCTTATTCAGCAACGTTGGTGAATGGACACAATCAACAATCACAATGGAACAATGAATAGTTCAGTTCACAAGACATATTTGAACACTAACCACTCTGAAACAGGTTCCACTGCCTATCGCTCTCCTTCTTGGTCTTCTCCAAGGTTATCATTGACTTGCGCGTCTCCAGAAACACCTTCCTCTGTCCCCAGTCGACAAGAGACTTGGCATACATTCCGGCGACGTTTCCCGCTATGTATAACAACACATTGCTGGTCAGTAGACGGAGGGTGCATGAGTAAGTCTGGAAGTAAAAGAGTCTATCAAACTTAAAAAAAGCAGTTTCTGGTTAGGGCACTCCAAGCGTCGGGCCGTCCGAACTTTAAACTTTTCCGAGATAAGTAAACGTTACTTATAGCACGTAACTTGGCTTAGATATGTTCCCGTCTGTATCTAGCACTTGTAATTTGGCAGTATTGCGACAGTGACAGAAATAATGCTTAGCCAAGAACGTGCTAAGTGACGTGAATTTTGGCCTTAGTGTTTGTGTACGTCAAACAAACCAATACGCACACAGTTTCGATACAAATCAAGCGTGTCACCATTTATTCGCACTATGACACAAATGACGTATAGAAACCGACGGCTTTAAGGGCGGTCCGTGACAGAAGTGAAGCGCTCAACGCACTTTTGGCGCCACGAAGTTTTCTAATAATGCCGTTCTAGACGCCTGCTACGCGGCGATTCCGTGCGATTCCGTGCCGTGATATAATACTATATACAATCTTTTCTGGTGAGACACTGCCGACGACCCAGAGCTCAGTACCCTGGACCATTTACTTAATAGTAGATAGTTCTGTTAACGTAGGGTTTCCTAAGACTTGGGGGATCCCCCACAGCGCATACTTCCACGTAGTATCCCCCGGGCAACGCCGTGTCTGACCACCGTAACGGAGTGGCAGACCGGCGGCTAAAGTGCGCTGTGACTCACAGACATAAATGCGGTCGTCTGTGACAATGTCGAAGAAAGCAATGCGTGACGCCTCCGGGCGCTTTTGTTTTAACCCGAGTCGCCCTTCTCAGGGCGATTCAAACGGCCCTCCTCAGGGCCAACGCAGTGGCCCTTCCCAGGGCCCATCCACCGGCCCTTCTAAGGGCCACGCTGAAGCAGGCCGCGTACCATCCGCGGCCAGCTTATCCAGTCTGCAGGCGGAGTTTTCGGACTCCGACGAGTCCACCATGGACACGTCGGCGGCCGAAAACGACCGCCTTCAGCGGAAGCGGACCTACCTGAGGGTCGGGTCCGAGGGCTCCTCGGAGTCGGTGGGAAAGTCGAAGAGGAAGCCGAAGTCAAAAAAGGCTTCGACTTCGGCTTCGACCCCCACCCACGACGTGGGCCTGTTGGACGCCGAGCGTCAGTTAGGCCTGGCGAGGAGGGATCAGCTCCAGCTGGACCTCGAGGAGAAGGTCGCTGCCAGGGAGCAGCAGGCGCAGTCCGCCAGGTCGAGGGCTGGATACGGCACATCCATTGTGCTGTACGCCGACCACTCCCTGGTGGAGCTGGAGCGTATGGCGCTCCAGGACAAGGAGGACGTACTGGAGGTCGCCTCCAAGTCCTCCAACCTGAAGGGGACCTTTCAGAAGGCCCTCAAATGCCGGGCCGTGAGCATGCACGGCATCATCACCGAGCTGGTGCAGCGGACGGCCACGGACGAGACGCGGCAGCTGCAGGCGAAGGTGGATCGCCTGCAGTCCGAGGTCAGTCAGCTGCACCAGAAGCTGGCTGAGGTCACGGAACCAGCCCCTGGACAGGTGGTAGGAGGCTCCACCTCCTCCAATTGCAACCTTGAGGAAATATTCCGAAAGGTTGTCATGGAGGAGAGGGCCTTCACAAGAGCCTGCTTCGCAGGGATAGAGGACCGGCTCTTGCCGGAAAAGCGGCTCCGCCCGCCGCTAGCGGCGGATAAGAGTCCGCCACCGACGGAGCCGGTACCTGTACCTGCACAGCCTGTGGGAGACCCGCCATCGGGTGTGCAGCCCCAGGCCTCGAAGCCCCCCAAGGGCAAGGGGAAGGGCAAGGGGACGGGCAAGAGGAGCACTGAGGCTCCTCAAACCCCCACCACAAGCGCGGAGGGAGCGTCGGCCACTCCGGCAGCCCACCAGAACACGCAGCGGGAGGACGCCATGCTTCCCTCCACCACCCCGTCCAACCGGGCGTGGACGGAAGTGGGCAAGGGGGGAAAGGCCAAAAAGCCCAAGCCCGCTGCGACTGCTTCGGCAGCCCAGAAGGCTCCGGCGGGCGGGAGGAAGTTGGTTCCTCCCAAAACTGCAGCGGTCGTGGTGACCATCACCCCTGAGGCCGCGGAGCGGGGCGAAACGTACGAGTCCGTCCTAAGACGGGCTCGTGCTAACGCGGATCCCTCCCGGCTGGGGATTGGAAACATCACGTGCCGCCGCACCCAGGCCGGAGCCCGACTTTTTGAGTTCGGGGGCGATCAGCGCGGCGCAAACGCGGACCTCTTTGCAACAAAGTTGCAGGAGGTCATCGCGGATGTGGCGACGGTCGCCAGACCAGTCAAGACCGCATCCTTGGAGGTGATCGATATGGACGATTCGGTCACTAAAGAGGATGTGGTGGCGGCCGTTGCCACCGCGGGAGGCTGCAGCGCTAGTGCCGTAAGGGGGGGAGCCATCAGGCCCGGCCGCCGTGGCATGGGCGCCATCCGCGTCGAGTGCCCAGTCGCCGCGGCGGCGGCCGCCCTTAAGGCGACCAAGGGACGCCTGCTCGTGGGCTTCAGCTCGGCTGTGGTCCGGCTGCTTGAGGACAAGCCTGCGCGCTGCTTCAAGTGCTTCGCGCCGGGCCACACCCGATCTACGTGTCCCTCCAAGTTCGACTGGGGAGAGTCTTGCTTCCGGTGCGGACAGGAGGGACACAGGAGTGCCACTTGCGGTGCCGCCACGCCACACTGCCCGGCGTGTGCTGCCAGTGGTCGCCCCGCGGGGCACAAGATGGGGGGCAGGAATTGCCAGCCGCCCACGAGGAAGGGCATAGTGCCGGCGCAGGTTCGCCCTGTCGCCGCCACCGCCGCAGTCGCCGCCGCTGTAACTCCAGCTCCAGCGGCGGTAGCTGAGGAGGGGGGTGCGATGTCGGAATAATGGTTTCCAATCATCGCATCCTCCAGGCGAACACCAACCACTGCAGAGCGGCCCAGGACCTGCTGGTGCAGGCCGTGGCTGAGTGGTCGGTGAACGTAGCGGTGGTCGCCGAGCCCTACTCGATCCCCAGCAGTTGGCTGGGTGACGACGACGGCTTGGTGGCACTAGCGGCGCGGTCCTCCACAGACTCCCCTCCCCTCTCGCTATTAGAGAGGGGACCGGGATACGTGGCCGCCGCGTGGGGAGAGGTAGCCCTCGTGGGCGTCTATTTCTCCCCAAACCGCCCTCTTCAGGACTTCGAGAACTATCTCGGAGTCCTGGCCGCCGTGGTCGGAAGGGCGGCGCCGCGTCAGGTCTCCGTATTGGGAGACCTGAATGCCAAGTCGGTGACCTGGGGCAACCGGGCCACCGACCCTCGCGGGCGGGCAGTGGAGATGTGGGCGGCCTCCTCTGGGCTCTCCCTCCTTAACAGAGGGAACGTCCAGACATGCGTGCGGCGGCAGGGTGGCTCGATAGTGGACGTCACCTTTGCCACCCCTGCGTTGGCCGCGCGCGTGCTGAACTGGCGGGTGGACCTGGTGGAGACTATGTCGGACCACCGCTATGTGCGGTTCGACATCTCCGCCAGTGGCCCCGGAGCGGTGCAGCCCCTCTCGGGGCGATCACCGTTCCCGCGGTGGGCTTTCACCCGCCTGGACAGGGAGGCAGCGGCGGAGGCGGCGTTCATCCAGGACTGGCTGTCGCCGCCTACCGCCGGCTTGGATGTGGACACCGCAGCGGGCCAGCTGAGGGAGTCTCTGACCGAGGTATGCAACTCCAGCATGCCCCGGTCTCGCCGCCCGGCTCCCCGCCGCGCCGTCTATTGGTGGTCGGAGGAACTGGCGGGGCTCAGAACCGCCTGCGTGGCGGCCAAGAGGGCCTACACGCGGAGTCGGCGGCGGCGTCGACGCAACCGGCCCGACGAGGACCGCCTCTACGAGGTGACGTGGAGGCAAAAATGGGCCTCGATCGGGCCATCGCCGCCGCTAAAGACTCGGCGAGAGCCGAGCTGCTGGAGGGTCTCGACAACGACCCTTACGGGAGACCGTATAAGGCGGCGCGCAACAAATTGCGCCCCTTTGGTCCCCCGGTTGTCGAGACCCTGGAGCCCACATTTCTGGATGGGGTGGTTCAGTCCCTGTTTCCGTGCAGGGACAACTTCACCCCGCCAGTGATGTGTGGAGCCCCGCTGGAGGATGAGGAGGAAGAGGAGGCTCCCTCTCCTGTCACGGAGTCGGAACTTGGCGCAGCGATTGTGCATATCCGCGCCAAGAAGACGGCTCCGGGCCCCGACGGTGTCCCGGCGAGGGTGGTGGCAATTGCCGCCACCCAAATGGAGGAGCGGTTTCGGGACCTCTTCAGCGCATGCCTTGCGTCTGGAAGGTTCCCGAAACCGTGGAAGGAGGGGCAGTTGTGCCTCCTCCGCAAGGAGGGCCGCCCTGCAGACTCCCCCTCGGCATACCGGCCCATCGTTCTGCTCGATGAGGTCGGAAAAATGTTCGAGGGGATAATCGCTGCCCGCCTAAAGGGCCATATGCGGCGTATCGGGCCGGACTTGTCGGACGCTCAGTTCGGTTTTCGGGCTGAGCGTTCGACGGTGGACGCGCTGGCCTGCCTCAAGAGGCAGGTGAAGGAGGCGGTGGAGGTGGGGGACGGATTGTTGGCGGTGTCATTCGACATAGCCAACGCCTTCAACTCTGTTCCCCACAGCACCATACTAGAGGCACTCCGATTCCACGGGGTGCCTCGATATATGCGGCGTCTACTGGCCAGCTACCTGGAGGATCGGGCGATCGTCCTCGTGAACAGGGCTGGCCAAGTCCGGCGGTACGCAGTCGAGGCCGGCGTTCCACAGGGGTCAGTCCTGGGACCTCTCCTCTGGAACGTCGGCTACGACTGGCTCTTGCGGGGAACTCTCCTCCGAGGTACGAGTGTCGTCTGCTACGCGGATGACACTCTCCTCACCGCCCGGGGGGAGAGTTTCAGGGAGGCGGCCAACTTGGCCTCGGCGGGCGGATTCTTGGTCGCAGGGAGGATCCGCCGCCTAGGATTGACGGTGGCGCTGCACAAGACCGAGGCTGTGTTCTTCCACGGGCCTCGGCAGCGCCAACCACCAGACGCCCACATATTTGTGGAGGGCGTCCGAATCGAGGTGAAGGCCCAGATATTATCTGGGCCTTGTACTCGACAGCAGGTGGCGTTTCGGCCCGCATTTTAGCGGGCTGTCGACGCGCCTGCTGAAGACTGCGGGCGCCCTCTCGTGGCTGCTCCCCAATTTGGGGGGGCCCAGCGCGCGATGCCGGCAACTCTACGCCGGCATCTTGAGGAGCATGGCCCTTTACGGGGCCCCTATCTGGGAGGACTCCCTCCAAAGGCGGGAGAACGCCGCCGCCTTGCGGGCCCCCCAAAGGGCCATAGCCCAGCGGGTGTCGCGGGCCTACCGCACGGTGGGTTTCGCGGCAGCGTGTGCTCTGGCTGGCACCCCTCCTTGGGAACTCGAGGCGTGGGTGCTCGCCAGAGTATACGAATGGACGGCGGGGCGCAGGGCGAGAGGAGAACGCCCCGCCCCGGAAGAGCGGGAGGCCGTCCGGCGGGAGGCGAGGGACGCCATTGTCGTCCATTGGACGAGGGACCTCGCCACCGCAGCCTTCGGCCGCCGAACCCTCGACGCGATCGGGCCGGTCCTGCGAGACTGGCTCGATCGGTCGCACGGGTTTCTCTCGTTTCGTCTGGTGCAGGTGCTGTCCGGACACGGTTGTTTCGGATCGTACCTGCACCGAATCGGACGGGAGGAGACACCGTCGTGCCACGACTGTGGCGCGGCGGAGGACGCGGCGCGGCACACCCTCGCGGTGTGCCCGTCGTGGTCGGAGCCGCGCCGCAGTCTCACTGCGGTGATTGGACCGGACCTCTCACTCCCCGGTTTGGTGAACGCCATGCTGGGCGATGAGAGGTCCTGGGCGGCAGTGGCCTCCTTCTGCGAACACGTCATGTCCCAGAAGGAGGCGGCGGAGCGCGCGCGGGAGGACGACCCTCACGCGGCGGCGCTCCGAAGACGGAGGAGGGGTCGGAGAAGACGTCAGTATGACGGTCATCTCCGACTCCTCCCAGGTGGAGACCAGCAGGCAACGGGTGCGGGGGCACCCTTGCCTGTATTGCACAGGCCTCCACCAGTGTCGGACGGGAATGGCCAGGTGTTCCCGGCCATTCCCGTAGCCCCCCAGTTAAATGGGGGGCATGCGGGGCCCGCCAACTAGGCGGGCATACGCCGGGAGGGCTGTGGAAGCAGAGGCTGAGCCAATTTCCCATAGCCCTCCCATCACGGCGTCGCGGGAACACCGCTGAGTTTTAGTGGGTATACTGCCACTCTGGCAGGGAGTCCCACATACCCCGTCTCGTCCCCCGACGAGCGGAGATGCGTAATGTCATTTCTCAGCGACAAAAAAAAAAAAAAAAAGGGTTTCCTAAGACTGCGGCGGCACCACATAGCGTCTGCAATTTACCGTCGAATGACGTCACTGAAACGTTGTTTATGTACATACACCGGTGCTATCATTTTCGCGACAGACCTCACTGCGACCGTTACATGGCGGCCACCGCTCTTCTGGTACCATAGGTTTAGATCATCATCCCTT
The DNA here is from genome assembly GCA_937001585.2 of Brachylomia viminalis. Taxonomy (NCBI): domain Eukaryota; kingdom Metazoa; phylum Arthropoda; class Insecta; order Lepidoptera; family Noctuidae; genus Brachylomia; species Brachylomia viminalis. Next base: position 6,215,009 of record OW443296.2, read on the forward strand.
TCCCAACTATATTGGGGTTGGCTTCCAGTCTAACTGGATACAGCTGAATATCAGTATTTTACATGGAGCGACTGCCTATCGACCTCCACAACCCACTTGGTAAGACTGGTTGTCAGACTTTCAGGCTTTTGACGTTCCGTAACGACTCTCAAAGATCCACGAATGCAGCCGAGACGCGCTTTTCAAGGCACGGAGGGATTTCGGTATGTAAAGGTGGTCACCCATCCATGGACCGACCGCGGCAAGCGTAGCTTAACCTGATCGATCGAATGGCGCGGCTGCTATTACTTAGCCAAGACCCCTCACACCGTAGTTATAGATATTATATACTTACAATAAGAAAACAGTTTACAGCCATAGTTTCCGTCTGCATGCGAGTCGGTATGTATACCAAAGTGGCCACAATTTGAGCAAAACTAGAGACGATTCCAATAGTGACGCACCAGCACAGAGGCAGCGGGTACATCGCGTACGGCACGAACACTATGAACAGCATGTACCATACTTGATTCTGAGACTCGTGTAAACCGATGACTTGTTTGCATAGACCTGGGGAGGATAAAATAAATATTGGAAAAGGCAAAAGGTATTGGTTTAAGACATTTCTTTCTAAAGCACAGAATACTATTTATTTCAGCAGCAGTTTTTTTTTTCGTGCTGCTGTCGACGATTTCTGTTTTGTGCTCGTGAATATAGATCTCTTTGTTATTTTTACTTTTTTTTTTCTTAATTATTAGAGCTAATTAGTTTCTTGAATGCACGTGTTTCTGTGACAAAAAAATCTATTTTTCTTTCTTTCTAATTAGAATGAGAAGCACTGGTTGCATAATAATAACTTTTTTTACAAAAAAAAACAACCGACTTCCAAAAAAATAACACTACAAAGTGAAAAATAACTTTAATTACGGTAGTCGGTGGAAAAAGCTAAAATACACCGACTTTCGAAATTCAAGTTATTTTTCACTTTGTAGTGTTTTTTTTTTGAAGTCGGTTGTTTTTTTTGTATAAAAGTTGTTTATTTATCACTTTTTAGTTATGGTACCTCACCCCACTCCCATTCAAAAACGATCATCTTACACGTCCACGTCCGTCTGAAGGTGGTTTTTTTTTATTTAAAAATAACTTATTGTAAATTTTTTTTAAAACCGGTTAACCGATTTCGATAAAATTTATGTGGGACCACCTCTGAAGTATGACCTACCAAATAAAAACAGAATCATCAAAATCAATTCATAAATGGCGGAATGATCGCGTAACAAATACAAAAAAAAAAAAACATACAGTAGAATTGAGAACCTCCTCCTTTTTTGAAGTCGGCTAAAAATAAACGTTCCTTGGAACGAGTATCGGAACGGTGTGTTTGAAGTTAAAAGTGGGTACAATATTGTTAGTCTTTAGCTTAGGTGGGTGGGTGCCGGGTTCATTTGACCGCATTGGACCGTCCGGTGTGGATCCAGCTAATGAATTATCATTATGTTGGTAAACTAACCTATCCTAAAATACATCGACTGTAAGTTTTTTTAAATAGTTTTGCTTGATGTTGGTAATCTCCAAAAAATATTGAGACTATGAGTCTACATTACGTATCGAAATACAGTTACTATCATACGAGTAGTTGCTATTGAAAGCATAATTCGTTTTTTTTTACATTTATCTTAAAAAAAAAGAATATACGAGAATATATGAGAGAGAAGATTTATAAATGTAAAAAAAAAACTAATTAGATTTTGGATAATTGCATAGATACTTGGCTAATCATCGACCACAGTACAGCACCTTAATTGCGAAACACACTTTCAATCACAATCCAAGGGTTTTGAAAGAAATTCCTAGTCAATTGCTTCATAGGTTTGAAAAAATAGTCTGCTAAACAACGTAAATAACGCAATGAACTTGGCTGAACTGTTAAAATGAAAGGCTTTGCGATTTGATGTGTGTTACGCGAATACCCCGCTGGCCTACAGTTTGACAGAGACGTTGCCTGCGGTAGCGCGGTGCGGGAGGATGTTGACGCCGATTACAACGAAAAGTCAGTCGACGACGAATGACTGAGCTGAGCGACACGTCACCGGCTCACCACATCCCTCCCGCACTGCGCAGCTATATCAGGCTAGTCTCAGTTAAGCTGTAGGACTTTATCTATTGTACTATTCTGAGTTGACTTTGAACCTCACTTAGGTGACTGCACATACGAAACGGACTCATATTTTATTTTTAACCGACTTCGAAAAGGTTCTCAATTCGACTTTATATACTATACTTTTTTGTATGTAGGTATGTTAAGCGATATCTCCGGAAACTGTGGATGGATTTCGAAAATTCTTTTGTGAATTATAGAGTGTGTCTCAGGGGTAGTCCCATATGAAGGAGATTGTTCTGCATTCATACATCTTTTGCCCCAGAACCAACAGCGAAGGAAAATTACTTTGCGTATTCTAAATTACAAGTATATGCCCATCAAGACAAAGTTTAATGACGGACAACTTGCAAAAAGCATTTATTTATAAAGAAAACAAAGATTTTGAGGTTATATCTAGTAACAAACAATCCTTTCAATACTTAGAAATACATGCTAGTGAATGCCTGTCACTAATTTTATTTATATTGCCTGAATGTAGATATTTAAGCTAAGAGATTCAGTAAAACATTCCAGTACTTACCTATTTTGTTTGGTGTTAAATAAAGCAAATTGAAATCACTACATAATTAATGTAATCACGAAGAAGTGCGAGTTACTGTGATGTGAGTGCAATAACTTGACAGTTGAGTTGAGTGACATGACATGGCAAGGATTAGGGATGCCCATATATTAGATCCGTATCGATATACTTTAAACAAAATCGACACCGTTCAGTACCCAGTGTGTTATTTCTATTTGAAATATTATAATGCATCTCACTTAGGGCGTTTGTGCACTACGTTCGTATTCGTTATTCGTTAAAATACAATTCGAAATAGCCGTCATAATAAACGTATGGTAGTTTATGCGCTGCTTCATTTTCGTTTTTATATTCTTGAATTTCTCACACCGAGTCAGTTTTTACGGATCGAATTGGCCATCATGCATAATATGGGGTGTTTTCGTGCACTCACTCGTATTCGATTCGTATTCGTGTTTTTAAACCAGATGAAAAATTCCCCAAAACGAATCACGAATCCGAATCGACTACGAGTGAGTGTACAGCGCCCATTCGTGAGTTTCTGATCCGATTTTACGCAGTTCGTAAAAAAAAACACGAGTATTTTTTTAATAGGAGGTAGTGCACAAACGCCCATATGCGTAGTAATTGTATAGAAAAAGATAATTAATAGGATGCATGGATTAGGATAAGAAAATCTGTTTTGTTGTTGAATTGTTTTCGCGCCTAAGGTGTATGGTACCAATAAAAACGTCGTACAAGTCACTACAGAAGCGTCATACCCTAGAGCTAAAATGGTTGAAAAGGAAAATAAGTAAGTACGGATGCGTATGACATCCGTGAGCTCATCAACTCAAGTAATCTCGCTCTTGATGTGTGAAATAAAAGATCACTAATTATCATGTCAAATCTAATTACGGCTCGGTTGGCGCAGTGGTTAAGCGATTGACTGCTGCGTTACGTGTCGCGGGTTCGATCCCCGCACGGAACAAATATTTGTATGACCTGCAAGTAGTTGTTCCGGGTCTGGCTGTTTGTGTATGTGAGTTTAAATGTTTGTAAATGCACCCACGATACAGGAGAATTTCCTAGTGTGGGGCAACGTTTATAAAAAAAAAAAAAATGTCTAAGATGGCAGCATTCTTGATGTGATGTCGTAAATCGTTACAGCTCTTTTAATTGTTCATTAAGGAACGCAGAATGTCGGGTGTTTCCGTTTTCATCCCACGTTTTCATCCCAGGAGTTAAAAATAATAATAATTATTCCGCTTTCAACGGTAGAAAACGGAATAAAATATTCGTGGGATGAAAACTTGGGATGAAAACGGAAACACCCAGAATGTCCGTTTCATACAGATATTCGCAATTAGTGTAAATAATTAGAATTATTATGTACGTCAGATGTTTGTTGGTCCTAGGGCTATTTTCGACGATGTCCTTTCATTGATTTTACTTGGGTAGTTTTTCAGTCAGCTTCAATAACATGTATTTTTTCCCCTTAGTGTATATTGATGAAGTTATATTATCTTCCTGTCACTGATAATTACATAGCAAGTAGTGGTACATGAATTTGTGTGGACCAGGTGGCAGCACAACCAAAAAAAATAAAAACTTATTTACAAAAAAAAAAAAGACCGTCTTCCAAAAAAAACACTACAAAGTGAAAAATAACTTTAATTTCAGAATTTGGTGGCAAAAAACGAAAATACACTTCCGAAATTAAAGTTAATATTTATCTTTGTAGTGTTTTTTCTGGAAGTCGGTTATGTTTTAGTTGAAAAAATGTATTTTAAAGTGACTGTCGCACATTATAATCTCGACACTTTCACTTGTGCAAGTGATGTCTAGAGAATAAAGACGATAAGAATATTGACGACACGGTTGGCGCAGTGGTTAAGCGATTGACTGCTGCGTTACGTGTCGCGGGTTCGATCCCCGCACGGAACAAATATTTGTATGACCTGCAATTAGTTGTTCCGGGTCTGGCCGTTTGTGTATGTGAGTTTAAATGTTTGTAAACGCACCCACGATACAGGAGAAATTCCTAGTGTGGGGCAACGTTTTAAAAAAAAAAACAAAAAAGCAACATACCTAAATAAGTAATAATAAGTAATTAATTTTAAGTACGAAGTTAATTGAATGTATAAGAGATTCACCGACCTCACAGTCAAACCACTACTACGGTTTTGTGGGGCTTAGTTTATAAGATACTTACATGTCAATATAGATAAAAATAAAGAATAATAATAATACCTTGACAGATGAGCAGCACCGAGGTGCCTGCTGCGCCCCAATGAAGGTGGTTGTTGGCGAAGGATGGCCACCAGCTCAGCAAGCACACACACACGTTCAGGCACGCAAACGTGGCTGTCCATACTATATTTTTATTTGGTATAGCCCACGTATCTGTAAGACATTTCTACTCTCTGAGGCTGAAATCTTTAGAGCAAACTTTGACTTTAGGCACTGAAGCTTAGTACAGTAGCGTTTCATACGAAAATGAACCATCTTTTATAAAGTTATTGTTCATAAGGTCAATTGTCGTAAGAAACGCTACCGTACTTAGCTCAAGCTAGCAGTGAACTTGGACCTTACTCAAGTAAAGTTCATAAAATCACTTTTTCTGTACTGCGTTTGAAAATGAAACCATGGAGTTTATTGCCGGTTTTTTCCTCGAGGAAAAAACCGGCAATAAACTCCATGGTTTCATTTTTTGTTTTTTTTTTTATTTCATGGTTTTTTGTTGGTTGATTTTGGTTTTTACACCTCCAATTTTTCACTTTTTATCGATTAAAAGTGAAAAATTGGAGGTGTACTTAAATTGTTTATTTGTAAACTTTGAGTCATGTCTAATTAACGTTTGAAAAGTTATTGACAAAATATGTTTCTAGCTACCTACTAGGGCAATATATTGTGTGGATTGAATTCAAATCTTGCCCGCTGCAATCTGCATCTTCTTGATCTTGTTGACTTGTATCGCAATGGCAAAAATCGTTGTAGAATGTAGAGAATATCACTTTTCTGACATAATTTAGTGCCCATATTACTTACAAAGTTGTGAATAAAAACATTTAAACAAACGGGATTTTTCGGAATGGTATATAATATTATAGTATATTATATTGGTCTGGCATAATCTGTGGGCCAAAATAACCACTATGTAGAGCCCTGACACCGCCAGAAGGCGTTTTGGTAGAACCCGTAGAAGACGGCGGTACGAGCTGGAGAAAACAAACGACCAGTGGTCCACATTAACCCTGGATCAAAAGAGCTGGAACTCATGTGTGCCCTTGCCCAGCAGTGGGATGATGCAGGCTAACAGGGTCAGTGGGTAGTCTTAACGGTAAGAGTATACTAGATATATCAATATTAAATAGGACTTACCTTTTCCGTCAGTGAGTACATAAATGCACACCAATCCTGCCTGCAATTTAGACACGGAAAAATGTGTTGATTGCATTAATCAGCTGTTAATAAGTAGGTGCGGATAACCCTTCGTATTGCCTTATTTAACCATATAAGTACACACATATACAGGGTGGCAGGGTCATCAACGCACAACCTGTTACCATATTATATATATATATTTTTGAGGTTGGGTAATCATCAAATAACTTCTCCCGCTCTGGGCGGAGCGGGAGGGCGTGTCAGACTCCTACTGACTAAAGCCCACCCCTGTTCCTTCAGTTGCTTGTGCCAGGGGCAACGGTAACCCTTTCGGACTTTCCCGCAACCCTGGCAGACAACCTGTTACTATGGATTCAGTACATGATTAACCGCCCTGGGTTGAAATTTTTCGTCAGTTATAAAAAAAAAGTATTTACTGGTCAGTACATTTTGACCGCGTAAGTAGGTATTGCACTTTTCTATGAAACAGCAGTTTTTTTTTTCATAACCGACGATGTTCTACGCTAAGCGGTCTAGAATCATCATAGAGGGCTTGGGAAGCCGTCACCTCCTTCTGCCAAGCAGTAATGCTCGCAAAGGAGGAGGCGGAACGCGTGAGGGAGAGGCAAAATTTGCACCCTCAAGCCCCTAGCCGCCGCAGGAGACGCCCTGGGCGTCGGGAATCACAAGCCGACTCCCGGCCACAGTAGGCGCGGGCTTGTGGACGGCGAGCAATGGGCAGCTCGTCGTCCGATAAGGACCAGGGTCGACGGCGCGTTGTGTTCCACGCGCGCCTTAAAGAGATGTCAGCAACAATGACGGGGTCCGCTAGGGCCGATGCCTGCCAGGGTTGCGGGAAAGTCCGAAAGGGTTACCGTGGCCCCTGGCACTGGCAACAGAAGGAAGTTAGTCAGTAAGAGTCGGACACGACCTCCCGCTCCGCCCAGAGCGGGAGAAGTTATTTGATGATATACGATCTTCAAACAAAAAAGGGCGTCTAGAATCATGTGCTAAATTCATGGTTACAATTTGCGCGTCGTTTTGGCTAAATGCACAAACCGTGCGAAGCCAAAACAAAAAAAAAAAAAAAAAAATTTGCGCGTCGATGTTCCTGCCACCCTTTACGACCAGACAAGAAGAAACGTAAACAGCAAAATACATACAAAGATGGTGTTTATTACTAAAGTCTGGACAGGTCCACTCAATCTGTGTGGTTCTTTTCTCAAAAGTCCATTTCAGACACCAATCTGCATGGTCCTCAATGATTATGTCCGGATTTTATATACACATTGACATTAATGAATTTTATATACATACACTATGGCAAGAGTATTTACTTTGTAAAGTATTATGCTATTATTTTAACTATTGTGAATGTGAGAACTATGTTGGTCATTGCTTTTTTTTTGTATTTTTACTCTTAGTGTAATCATGATCTGGCAGTTTGAGTAACTTGTGCGGCCTACTCAAATGTCCTTTCTTTGGTATTGTTCGTCGAATCGTTGAGCTCCTTAAGTTCTGAGTTGAGCTGCACGATTGCTGACAATTGCGTGCACTGACTGGACAGGTCCACTCAATCTGTGTGGTTCTTTCCTCAAAAGACCATTTCAGACACCGATCTACATAGCCTTCACATGATCTGACCAAGATTCTGTCTGGACTTTAAAAGAGACTGTGACCTCTGAGTTTGTTTCGGCCTTTCTTCTCAGAGTAGTCAGATAGGAAACGCCGACCTCATCTAGTTTAAAAAAAAATATGATTGACGTGTAAAAGTGTTTGTAAAAACCTACTTACAGAAATAAAGTCATTTATCATTTAAAGAAATCTCTTCCAGCATACCATGTTCAATGTTTCAGTTGATGAGCTCACGGGCAAATTGGGGGATGTTGACAAACAAATCGAGTCCTTACAAAAACCGAAGGAGGACGTCTCACGCTTCGAGATGCGACTTGGGCGGTTGGAATCAAGCATGCGCGAGAGTGAGCAGAGATCGCGACTAAATAATATAGAGATTAAAGGCGCCCGGTCACAGAGTCGGAAAACCTCTTTGCTATTGTTGCTAAGATTGGTGGCATAATCAAGTGCGAAGTCTCGAAAGATTAAATAAATTATATTGCCAGAGTTCCCCAACGAAATAATAAGGATGCTAAAAGCATTTTTATATTCATGCACAATCGATATTTGAGGGACGATTTCATAGCGGCGGCTAAAAAACTCAAGTCATTAACAGCATCTGACTTGGGTATTAATGGAGTAGGCAAAACTTTTGTCAATGAACATCTCACATTTGAAAATAAGCTGCTTCTCAACAAAGCGAAGAGTTTGTCCAAGGAGAAGGATTTTTCTTATATTTGGGTAAAAAACTGCAAAATTCTGGTAAAAAAAATCTACTTCGCCCATATATGCAATAACGTCAGAACTGGATTTGAAAAACATATGTTAATTTTTCTAATATTGTCATTGTCATGCTTTCATAATTTTAATTCATTTGTAGGTTAAGTTTGAGAGGCACTGGTATGTGTGTCTTATTCACCTCATTAGCAAGTTTAATGCGCCTTGTTTTTGTTACATCGGGTTTCTTTACCTGCACTAATTGTTTGCTTTGTTTTGTCAATCGTCTGTATTGTATGTCTTATCTATTTTATTTCAAAGTCGCTTTTTGCTTATTCTGTACCACAATATTTATATTTGAATTATTGTACGCTGTAAAACATAGTTTCTTCGCATATTGTGACAACTTTTGCCAATGTTACACCGTTTACTTATTGAATCACTATTATCTTCGCTTGTTTATTATCTTATCAGCGACTCTGAGTAGGGAACCTAGTTTAATTTCCGTGGTGAGTGATGAAATTTGCATAACATTCCATATTAGTTTATACCAAATCATGACACCGCACTGTGTTTACTATATACTTGTTCTAGTTCCGCCGCACTGTACTTATCATAAGCTTATTCTGGTACCGGTATTCTTCGTCTTACTCTTAATTCTAATTATTTTCCCTTTTAAATATGCCAATTAATATTTATCACCAAAATGTACGTCAAGTTTCCTAAGGAATGTGTGCTCAAATAACTACGATGTTATATGTTTAACAGAGACGTGGCTAAAAGAGGGCTTTAACAATAGTGAATTGTTTGATGACCGTATAGAGGCACGAGGAACAGGGTGTAAAGTTCACTCATACCTCCATAGAAAAGGGAGGATCCTCCGACCAGACGGGTGTCGTGTCTGGTGGGCAACTGCCCGACGATTGTTGTCGGGAGATTGTATATATGCTAGTTGCGCGGTAAACTCTACTTGCGCGATGCAGGATTTTCGTGACGTCAGTGTGACGCGTAGTTCGCACGTGGCGATGTAGATACCGCTACAACCGCTATATTGTTTGGAGACGTGACAGAGATTACTTGGATAGAAATCAGACCCTTGGTGGTGGTGTTCTTATTGCTGTTCGACGTGAGCTCATTGCGGAGGAGCGCACTGACTGGCGCTCGTCCGCGGAAGACCTATGGGTAACTCTTACTCTGAAGCGTTCCACACCCTTAGTATCATCTAAATTGCATATTTGCACAATTTATCATTGCAAGCAAAACAGAGGGTATTCATTGTCTACACAGTTTACATATTTTTATACTAAGTGAAATTATATTTTATTGAATAACTTAACGGACACTTATCTTAGCAGATTTCAATTTGCCAAACTTAACGTGGTATCTGACTGATGATGGGTGCTCTTTTTACCCGGAAAATATTCACGGTTCTGTTCAGACGGAGATTTTTGATATTTTAAATACATTTGATCTGGTCCAATACAACGGTCATAGGAACCTTAATGAACGGGTGCTGAACCTAATTTTGTCTAACAATCACCTAACCGTAGATAAATGTTGTGACTCTCTTGTTCCAGAAGACCCTCACCATATAGCTCTTAGTATTTTGTAGATTTTGTTGAGTATCACGCGCTCCCATCACAGCAAATCAAAAAGTTTGTTTATCAATCAGCCGATTTCCCTGCAATAATTAAAGAACTTGATGGGTTCGACTGGCACTGTGATCTCGCCAAGGGGTCAGTGGAGGATGCCTTATCATTGTTGTACGTCAGATTAAATAAATTGTGTGAAACTTTCATACCAACTAAAATCATCAAATCTCTAGTATAAAAGCCTACTAATCAAAATTCTTAAAGAAATATTTTAATATCACTCCAAGTTTAAGAAATACGGCAATTTATCAGACTATGATTAATTTTTAACTTTGCGAAGTCGTGCTAAATTATTAAAAAAAGAAATATATGACAGTTACATTGAGCTCATAGAAAATTGTATTAATAAATCGCCTAAAGCTTTTTGGTCTTTCGTCAAAAGCAAGCAACAGTGTTCATATGCATTTCCATCGGTTATGAAGTATGGAGATAGCTCGTCGGGACAGGGTGATGGAATATGCAACATGTTCCCATGTGTTGTATGAACACTATCCCTGGTGTAACTCAGTTGGATAGCAACATGCAATGTCTTTATCAAACATCTGCCTCTGATATAAAATCTATTGAGGTCTGCGAAACTGAGATACTAAAACTGCTAAAGGCCATTGACGTGAATAAGTCAGCGCGGCCTGATGGTATTCCTGCTATACTTACTTATAATTCGGTGCGCACAAAGCTTAACTTTACCGCTTACCCTAATATTTCGCCGTTCTCTTGGTGAGGGCACAGGTGCCACATGTTTGGAAAACAGCTTTTATTACACCCGTCCATAAAAAAGGCCCTAAGGACAATGTAGAAAACTACAGACCAATATCTAAGCTTTGTTTCTTTGCAAAGGTTTTAGAAAAATTTGTTTACTCTTCAGTTTATAGTGCTATTAAACAATCACATAGTAACTGTCAACATGGCTTCTTAAAAAACAGGTCTATTGTGACGAATTTGCTTATCTGTTCCGACTACTTGTCCTCTACCATGTCTGAACCCTCTCAAGTGGATGTGGTCTACACTGATTACAGTAAGGCATTTGACCGTATTGACTACGGTGTCCTTTCATGTAAGCTGCTTGCAGTGGGTATCAGAGGCGATTTATTCAGATTGTTTACCTCTTATATCGAGAATCACTGTCAAACAGTTGTACTGAATGGATACAGTTCTGTAACTGTTAAAATACTCTCGGGAATACCACAAGGATCCCTTTTGGGTCTTTTAATTTTTATTATTTTTATAAATGACATTGGTTCACCTTCCAAAATTATTATTTACGCCGACGATATGAAAATTGTATGCCCTATATCAGAACTTTCCGACTGTTTTGGTTTACAGCAGGATTTAGATAGATTTCAAAATTATTGTCTCCTTAATAAGCTTGAACTGAATGTTTCTAAATCTTTTGTTAGTACCTACACACGCAAACCACATGCAATCACGTTTCAGTATAAGTTACGTAATTCTATTATAAATAGAACAAGCATTATCAGGGACCTGGGTGTAACGTTTGACTCTAAGTTGCTTTTTGATGCACACATCGAAAATGTTGTTAATAAAGCTTCCAAAGCTCTTGTATTTATACTTAGGTTATCGGCAGATTCAAAAAACGTAAAAACTTATAAAGTTCTTTATTGTGCTTTTGTCCGCAGCCATTTGGCATACGCTTCACAAGTGTGAAACCCTAATTATAATATTTATATAGACAGAATTGAGGGAATTCAAAAGCGGTTCCTACGTTTCTTGCAGTTCAAAACTAGGAAATATACTGCCAATTATATAGCGCGATGTAAGAGGTTTCACATCTTACCACTGCATGAGCGCAGACGCATATCAGATGTGACGTACTTATTTAAAATCGCAAATGGTACTATAGATTGCCCTGAGCTGTCAAGGTGCTTGGGATTAGTAACACACTGCAAATTGTTTCGCAAACCTAGCCTGTTACATGTCCCTCATTGCAGGTCCGCGTACAGGCAGAATTCGTTTCTGATCCGTGCGAGTAGAAGTTTTAATAAACTGTCTGGTGAACATGATTTGGATATTTTCAACACCAGTGTTTCTCGGCTTAAGCATTTGTGGCTGGAAAGCTTTTTTACGTAAAATAATCGTTTACGTCTAAATTATTTTTAGTTTGTATTTGTCGATCGTATACTATTTTTTTCCTAGTTTTATGTAAAAGGTATTTTGTACCGACATTTGTATTTTTTTTTCGTTTTTAATTTAAATTTTGGCGTATATCTGTGGAAACTTGTAAATGGCCTTCAGTTGCAGATTGTTTAAGTACACTGTATATTATAGCTGTAAGTTTCCCGTATAAAATAAAATACTTGCGATAGGAAAGTAAATAAAAAGAGATAGAGATAGGCACCGTGCACGTAACAGTAGAAGAGAATATAAAATATGTTATTTAAAAAAAAACTATTCTCATATTTAAATAAAACAAAATGAATCAGAATATGCTTACATACATAACACTCAAATAAATATCACTAAGGATACTAATAATTATAATGCCTAATAAAAAATAGGTACATACACAGGCAACTGTGTCGAAGTGGAAAGATATGGGAAAGATAGTGTTCTTTCACTTTTTTTTAAATACAGCAACAATTTGTCAGTCCCTTCAATTGGCGAGCTGTCAAACGTCAAAATTGGCAAGTCTAATGACGGCCTTGACGCGGCCGCGACCCTTTTCGGACTACTACCGTCTTATTCCAAAACACGATCTAAATTTAGTACTAGGATTGTTACTAGGTTTAAACCATGACTAAATAAAACGTTATTATAAAATGAAGTTTATCACTGGTTCAAGAACTATCTATGGTACTAAATTTAAACTGCCGAGACCCCTAGTTTAACTATTGGACTAACTTCGGTACTAATTTATTTTGAGGTTAGCGTTGATTATTATTGTGTCTTTTTATTTACAAATCGTTAAAAATGGATATTAATATGATTGACTTGATGGATTTGGAAGATTTGGTTATGCTGGAGACGTCTCGGCGATCTTACCGAAATCGTCATCGTGTGAATCCTTTTGAATTGAGTGACGAAGATTTTAGGTATAAGTACAGGTTCACAAAACGTTTTGGAGAAAAAATTGTGGATGTTTTACGTGAGGATTTATCCCACGACCCTCGAGGATGCCCATTGAGTCCTGAAGTGCAAATGGTATCCCTGGTTTACTAACTTTTTCTTCAGAACTCCAGTTTTCACCACGTTTTTTCTTTTGTTGTTACATTTTAATTTTGGATCACGAATTAACACAACCACTCACGAACAAACCACTTATCAGTAATAATAAGAACAATGAGTAAAATTATGAAGTGCATTTAGTTATTTATTATTATAGGACGCAAACGCAACAAAATCATTCGTCTCCATCTCAAGTTACGCGCGCCGCGCCGTATTTAATGCACTCCACTTCACGCTAGAGGTGTTAAAAAATATGACAACTTGTTTATAAAAAGCGCGTCAAAAGTACAAGTTGTGCTTGTTCAATATATTGTAACATAAACAAAGAACAATTTATGAAATATTTTTGTATTGATAAATAATTATTTAAGCATCCCAAGTGTTATTATAATATCAATATTTAGAGAAACAGAACGTTGCTTCAAATAAATCCTCTATGAACGAATGAAAGAATGCCATTTTTGTTTGTTATCTGTGGATATTATTTAAATCATGGACTTTCTTTGGTACTATCTGATCCTCGGATAGTCTTCGTTTTGTAATCGAAACACATTTTGATGCTGGTACTAACTTTAATACCGTAACAATCCTAGACCTTTTAGTCTTGGTTTAAACCAGTACTTAAGTACTTTTTTGTAATAAGACGGCTAGTGTTTAAACTCCGATTTCTCGCTATTTTCCTATGAAACCCATATAAAACTGTGACTGAATCGTAATCTGTACAATATTTCCTATTCGTTGTATGACTCTCTTGTAATATTTGGTTTACAATATAACGGGCATGTTTCAAACTAAAAACAAGTTTTGTTATTTTTACCCATTTTTTTTCATTTATAAAATCATCAAAATATGTCCAGATAACGAATTTGAAACACGTCATAGAATTTCGCGGCGCCAACCCGACTTAATCAACGCTCTGTACTATATCGTAAACATGTCAAAGTTGTCTATGTTGAGAGTTATGTTGCTAGCTTATCTGTATACCTAGTTTTTAACGTTTTACCTGTTTTTAACCATACGGTCACACCTCGACGATATACAAGTTAAAAAAATACCACAGGTTACGAAATACAAAAACAGTTGACGGCGATAGTCGTGACATACGATTTTTTTGTTTGAGAAATAGTATTTTAAGGCCGCCCATTGTATATGAAGTAGTGTTCAATTTAATTTTTGTTGTTATGTTTTTTGTGGTGTACAATAAAGAATATATAAATAAATAAATAAATATTTTAGCTTCGATTTTATTTGTTGATTTTTAATAAATAACTAAATTAAATTACCCCCATATTACAAGCAGTTCTAATTTTATGATTGGTTTGAGAAATAAAATCGCAACATTTGCAAATCATTAGCATTTTTTATATCGACCGCTTGCCGATTTTATTGTTTTGGTTATTGATTTATTTTAATTTGATTTTATTATATTCGCTTTATTTTGTTTCCCTTTAATTTGATTTAAATCGATTTTATTTTATTTGTTCTTATTTGGTTTTATACTTTTATCTCATTTTATTTGACTTTATTTGTTTTGTGTTGTATCATGATCATAGTGGATACGTACTCAGCGTTATTGGAAACTTGTATTTTTTTTAATTCAAGTGCTTCATTTTTTATCATTTTATTCTACTTTTGTGTATTGTACTATTTCTTTTGTAAACGAAACATGAACTTTTGTTTATTTTGTGTACGAAATAAATGTATCATCTATCTATCTATAGTTACTGAAATGCAAGGTAAGCATTTTGCGGCGCAGTGCCGCCTACTGTGGTGGTAAGGTAATCGGCTGAAGCTTGCACACAGCAACGCCGCGTGCTATCGTGCAAGGTGGTACCTTTATCTATCTTCGTTACTTACTTTAAGTGCTAAATCGACGAGGTTCACCATCATTAGGGACTTCTGTCGCTGTCTCCGAGAATACCTTTGGTATGATAGTTCTATGCCTCGGGTCTGAAAATTGAGTTTCAGTTTTAGTAAAGAAAGGACACTTTGATACGTTACGCAACGTTAAACTTGGCAAGTAACTGTTTTTTGTCCCTAACAAATAAAATGAAACCACTCACCTTAAAAGTACTGTTGACGATTGGACAGAATATTCCTTTGTAATAGTGTGGCCTGGGCATTTCATCCGAAATCACTGAAAAAACATTTATACACTCTGTAAAACAGCAAGAAGAAAAGAATAAACCTATTCATTATTTGTCCGATTTGGCAAATGGACACAAGAAATAAGTGAAAGTATCTATTCTACGACGTAGGTAGCAGTGCTACGGCGTAGCAGTCTCGTAGGCTTTAAGATAGGCGATAACATTTTGGTCAATCGTCTGCTACAGTATTTTTATCTCACGAAGCGACACACGCTTTACTTGTGGTAACTAAGTGTACAAACACGATGTGAATGTGTGCGTGCAGACGAGTATCTTTAGCACATAACACACACACACACAATTTCGACTTCGCCATTGTCTCGGACAGTGCCGCTTACACACACATTCACAGCGTGTTTGTACACTTGGTAACCACAAGTAAAGCGCGCGTCGCTTCGTGAGATAAAAATACTATACACCAAATTATAGCGCTACAAGGTTATTTTGGTCAAAATCGGAACAAACGCCGCCATATTGTTTTTTGAATACATTTCAATACAATGACATAATTTTATTATCACAAAACAATTGCACAAATTTGTACTAACAGCGCCCTCTTGTCAACGTCATTCCAGCGCCAAACGATCCTTGCAGTACAGCTTGCAGTGTATGTTGACAAGATATGGCTTTAGCACACCTCTGCCGTGCAAATAATGATGGGAAACCACTTAACGAATTCCGCGAAGAAACGGTACTAGATTATGTCGCGATTTGAGTAGCGGAACATCATGAGAACATTAGTTGAATTGTAGCTATCAGAGCAAAATGTCGTCGCTTTCGACTTAGTAAACAACAACGGTCTACTTCGGACCTCTTAGATTAGCAGTTTTTTACAAAAAATAAAAATTGTTTGCTGTATAAACTGTCTTGTCGACTGCCACAGATACGTGCGAAACAAAGGCGGCACCGCAACAAAATAGCGGGCTAAGCGCGGAGGTGTAACTTGCTTCCGAGCAGATCGGCGAAATCATGCGGAAAAGAGATACCTACAATCACAAACAAAACAAATCTGTGCGATAGAACAGGCCGTTTAGCTTCTGTTTCGCTTGTCGTACAACGGACAAGTCATGGCGGAACTACTGCGGTTTCGCGGCGGAGATGTGATGCCCGCCTTAAAACATAAATAATGTTAAGCCTTATTACCTACGACTTAGAGGAACTATTCAGTAAAGCCGGCATTACAAGATTCGCATAAATGCCTTTATATTTACCTAGATTTAGCAACCAAATAGAATGTGTAAACTAAAAACCCTATATGTTTGCGCCATTTAATGAAAGTGGCGGAATCGCGGCGCAATTTATATATAAACTAGCGACCTGTTCATACTTCACACGGGTGCAATGATTTACCAATGTGGCTGCATGTCAAAACATGGTAATATTAAAATAAATTGTACAGTCACCAAAAGGAAACGAAGTTGAATTTCGTTACAAAAATGAAAAGTGTTACAAAAAGGAACTAATAGGGCAATTTCACACTGAAGAAAACAAAATAGGTTTCCGTTTGTTTTATTAATTATAATCAATCACATAATAACTGAACTACTTAGATACAACTTGAATAGGTTCATCTGAACTTTTAATAATACAAAATCAACTTTTGATAAAAAAAAACTAAAAATTAAATAATACAAACGATAAAATTTTTAAAACTTTTAAATCACAAAACAGGTATAATGTCACATTTTTAATGGTTTCATATTTTTTCTTAACCTAATTAACATTCGAGGTCAATTTAGCAGTCTCATAATGATGTTATTGGCCCATGATAACATGACTAATTGTTTTCATAATAAATTCTTTCTTAAGTAATTAACAGTTTCAAAACTTTAGGTAACGAATTTCTTGATATTTTTCAGGATCGTTTTGTTTAAGTCTTTCTCTGTAATTCCTTTGTCGTTCTGCAGGTGTCATGGGCATTTTATCTAAAACAAATTTTATTTTGTGAAAAATCTCGGTTGTGAGTACACTATTTAATAAACGTGAACCCACTCCAGCACAAGCATATTCAGCTTAATTGGGTTAACAGGAATCTGTTAATCCCTCCAATTAAACTGTATAGTTCGTTATTTAACCCAGATTGTAATTTGGCAGGTGTAACGTTAAACTCGATACTAAAAAGCAAACACAAAACACATGAAAGGTTAAATTATTATCTGGGATAAAAAACGAACTTTAGAAAAAATAAAGCAATATTTTCACATATAATTTTTATATTAGGAACATTTCGTGAGACATTATTAATTTGATGTCAGGCAAGATTTTAGATTTTACTAACGTATTCATTAATTCTTTGCTTAGGCACTAGTTTCGATCTCAAACGGATCTTAGTCATGAGCTCAAAACACAGCGGTGAAGGCACGGCCGGTTGAAACAAGTTGGGTAAACACGAAATACCTACGCGAGTAAAACTATTAAAATAACATTATTAAATTGATACTTTCTTTCATCTACTAGTATTCCTAGTAGGTAAGGTGAAAGCATTGCTAGATTTTATTGTAACAAAATAAACGTGTGACGTATTTTCCAGCAGTATAAAATCACCCTTACTTCCTTTTTGTTAACTCATTTTTGTTACGTAACAAAAAAATGTAACAAATTGTAACGAAAAGGAATATAAAACACGTGTTGAATATAGCCTCAAACGAATTAAAAATCAATAAGGCTCCTTAGCTTAATAAATTGTTGTTTACTTTTGATTTGGGCGAGAGTAATACAATATTTAAATAGTCTAATAGTAAATAAACAACTTACCGGGTGATAAACAGACCACCACACAAAAGGAACTTAGTAATGTTGAAAAAATTCACCACTGGCTTAGGCACACTGCACTCATAAAAACGCACGATGCTAAATGGCCGACTGTCTCTAGTTAGCGATACGTGATTGGCTGCTCACAATACACGCAGTGTTGCCAATTCTACATTTTAAAAACTACCAAATATTGGTGTTACAAAATACAATAACAAAAATGACAAGAATCGTGGACGAAGATTTGATATTAAATTAATTATCTTTTTCTTTATTATATTTAAGAAATAATGCAAGATCTAGATATTCTTAATAATACTGAAGTTAATTTTTAGCTTGAATTCATGAGATATGTATTCCGCAAAAATCTAAAGGCTTTTTTGTAACGCACAAGTCTTCGAGGACATTAATATTTACATGTGAGAAATATGATATACCCCAAAACAAAAATGTGTACTTTTAAAAACTATTTGCCTTATTATGCTGTGAAATTCATATTCTTTAGGCATAATTCTGTCTGTCTACGTTTCTTAACTTGTTTTATAAAATTTTCGCATTATTTCGATAGAACCTACCATGGACATTTCAGCATGTTAGAATGTACAATTATTTTTGATATTACCCCGCGGCGGAGATGTCTTTGCTTTATCAGAGTTAAATATTAATGTTAGAAACACATAAACCCCCCGGAAGCAATGTTCTAAATTATGGTGAAAACCGCATCAAAATCCATAGTGTAGTTTAGAGAGTACAAGGAACTAAGTGGTCACACAGACAGACACGAAAAGCAACTTTGTTTCATACTATTTATAGATTATAGATGTAGATACTTACTTTCATCGTCATCATCTAATTCAACCATAACGTCGGTGCTCTCCGACAGGAAGCGAAGCTGTAAAAAAGAGAAAAATAAGACAGAATTAGGAATAATTCAACTCTATTTACCTAACTTACTCGTTATGCATGGCGGTTTTAGAGTTATGCAAGCTCACTGATGCATGTTCGCTCAGTGTGCTGTGAAGCATGCTGTACTCAGACTTCCTTTGAAGAATAAGATCAGAAATTTAATTATCCGGAAAAGAACCGGAGTGACCGACATAGCTTGAAGAGGAAGTAAGCTGAAGTGGCAGTGGGCTGCCCGTTTTTGTCGAAGGACCGATGGCCGGTGGAGAAGACGAGTCCAGGGCCTCAAGTCTGCTATTACAATAGTGTGAGAATGGTCTATCATTGATTTCATAATTGTTGATTTTGACAAGTTTGGTAATCTACTAATAGAATGGCGTCATTATGACTTTCCAATGGTCAACCACTGACACTCCATTGAAAGAAATAGCATAGAAAGGTAATCTCGTACATAATGACAAATGAATGACTGACGTATGCGGCAATGAAAAAAAATTACTTAATGTTAATTTTTTTTTAAATCTTTTTTTTTATTTTTTAAGGGGCTTTTGTCCAATTAGGATATGTCAACCCCATCATACCTTATAACAAAGTAAATTCACTTAGAAATATGAAATATAACACACAAAGAAAAAAAAATATAGTAATACTAAAAAGCTACCACTCACTGCCGAACGACTAATACTAAACTACATAACTTTTTAGCTGCCTCCGATTTAGGGTTTGCCAAAATGCTTTGAATCAGACCCACATCCAGCCTATTTAATTTTAATTCGTTCAGCAGCAAGTTGCGTTCATCTTTATTCCGGACACACTCCATCAGCAAATGCTGAACATCTTCAATTTTATTACAAGTTAAACAATTTCGAATTCGAATCGAATTCGACTTTTTCATTAAGAAGGCAAACTTTGCTGATGGATAGTGTCCGGATCTAAGTCTAAGGGCCAATTTAACATAATTTCTACTTAAGATACTGCCATCAAACCAAGGGACACGAGGAAGCTCTCCCTGTATGGTCTTATACCATATGCCTTTATCTATAGATTTACTATCAAATAACTGTTTCCAATCATCAAAACATACCGATTTAAATGTAGGTACTAACTCCCAATGATCCGGTAAGTAGTCAGTTACCCTGCCCTGTACTGCCGCCAACTTAATGTTCATTTAAGTACTTACTTAGTAGTTTTTCGAAAATCATTTCTACTAAAGAGTTTTATAATAATGGAAATACGACAATGTCATTCTACCACGATTCTATTACGAGACCACTGACCGACCAATGATCGACCATTAAGAATTTTGCAGATTACGAACTTTTAGCAAAATGACAATGGGATCGTGTTAGAATGACGAATGGAGACCGCGTATCGGCAAGCGTAGTGTGGGACGCCGCCCAGCTATATGGACCGATGATCTTAAAAAAATTGGCTGGGGCAGACTGGATGCGGAAGGCGGAGGACTGGGTGTTGTGGCGCAGCCTGGGAGAGGCCTATGTCCAGCAGTTGACTGCAATAAGCTGAGTTGATTCATGCAAGTTTGCCTTTCATCGCATTAGGAAATTTTTGTAAGATCCATTTGTCACGTAGCATTGCAATATATAGGTGTCATTAATCAGTAAAACATAGTTAGGTATATGACGACCTAAACCTACTGTTAGAAGGTACCTACCCACCCATTTTAGGTTAACACATTGCCGGAAAAAACTAACATTAAGTAGGTACCTATTTGGCAAAACACATGACTATTTGGTAGTCTCCATTATCACGAAGTTTCCTTCAAATAAATATTGATGATGGCAACGTCAGGGTGCAAAAAGACTCATCCCCGCATTCTATACATGAATATTAAGTAAAATTGTACAAAAATAAATGTTGAAAAACAACTTTTATATAAATTTTTTGTGTGAAAAATCGCTGTTGACGACGTAATGTGCAAAACTTTGTGCTTGTGGGTGCAGGAGTCGTGGTGGTATTTAAAGTTAAGTTATAACACTTTGAACTTGTTTTCGTAAAATAACCTCAAAAAGAGGTTGGAAATCGATATCTCTGTCCTCTGTAACAAGAAAGTTCCCAGGCATGGTACACTAAAAAAAATATTTCACAATAAAGGGAAGAACCAGTAACTCTTAGCTTCGTTACACCCGTTAAGTAGTTAGTCCCGCTAGCAAGCAGCACACGTCACTAAAAGCGTTTAGAACTAAATATAAGGTGCTATAAAAATATCTGCCACGGCTGCAATGGGAGACAGTATTGTGTTTATAGATTACAAAAGTAAAGATAAATTATTGATTATTTGTCACATTTTTTTTCATACAAAAATAATTACGTATAAAATTGAATTGATTTTTTAGCATAAAACCATCCCGTAGACTTATAAGCTGTTGCCGCACCGCACCGAATTCATTCAAAAACGCCGGCGACGACATGCATAAACTGTTGCCATTCTGATCGGCCCCGCGCGCCCCTACCCCCACCCGCACTACCCCGTTCGTCGCAAGCGCCAGCCGACGCGACCGCCCGCTCGCCAGTCGGCCCCCGCGCGCCCCCACGCTCGCCCGCACTACCACGTTCGTCGCACGCGCCAGCCGACGCGACCGCCCGCTCGCCAGTCGGCCCCCGCGCGCCCCCACGCTCACCCGCACTACCCCGTTCGTCGCACGCGCCGTCGCCAGTCGCCATCAGCGTACGGGACTTTTTAAACGGTGTGTGGTACGGCGGTGAAAGGTGGATAGGCCGAGGAGGGCCAGTGCCGTGGCCTCCTCGCTCACGGGTTTAAAAGTGAAACGGACACATTAGATAAAGTGAAGAGACATGTACGTAAGCGTGCCTACATTTATGTGCAACGCGAAGGCGGACTTGTGCAACAGTTTTGTAGATAAGTAGGTAGGGAGTGTGTAAATAACTGTAAATACAGTGCAATTGTTGTAAATAAGATGATTAACTTTTAAACACGCCAAGTTACTGTAATTTATCGTTATTTGATATTAATCTAAGTACCTATTGTTGGAGCCCTCAGCACCAGCGGGGTGCCTTAGGACCACAACAACAACAACAACCTATTGTTTAAAAATAATAAGAAAAAAATTGCGATTCTTACACTAACTTGACAGTCCAAAGCCTGTTTTAAGTGTGATGGGAAGTTTATCATCATAGTTACGTCAGTTTTTTGGAAGAATGCGGTAGCTGGTAAGTAATTGCACTTTTAAAACACTTGGCGTATTATTGCGTACCTAGTAGATTAGGTAGTGACGAACTAGTCAGCTGATATCAGTTTTCATTCAAAGAACAGATGGAAAGAGATAGCAGTTGTTTTCATTGACGAAGCGACCCATCGCGCGTAATTTGTGAACCACATTATGCAGAGTAGAGTCAATGTTATTTTAACTACTTTATTTTCTCAAATTGAATTAACTGTTCCGGGGTACGAAATTTCTTCACTATTGTAATCTATAAACACAATACTACCTCCCATTAAAGCCGTGGCAGATATTTTTATAGCACCTTATATATTTAAATCGTCTCTGTCATCTTCAAACGATTGACAGTACCTAACAGAGCAATGTTAATACGTTTGAAACCACAGTTTATCCTATTTTTCCTTTGCGGTAAACGTATGTATTTTGCTGTGCAAGCGTGCTTTATTATTTATCAGTCATTCGTTTTTACTCTATCCTGTATGCGCGTCATCAACGACACATGAAGGGGAGTTACCTACTCATGTATTTGTCTTCAGTATTTCATAATAATTGTGTACATTTTGTTATTGTTTTCCGATTAATAGGGATCCATGTTTAAGATGAATGCAAGTGCATATTACGTGTCACGTTCATAAGAAAGTGTTAATTGTCATTGACCACAATTTAATTTGTATGATTCCCGTGAGTTAATTGTTTTGGGGGATTTATAAAACGAAGGAAAAAAAAACATAGTGACTGATGATGAGATACTGTTTTAATAACTTGAGTGGTATGAATTTGAGTAAGCGACAAATTAACTAAACTAACGACGAATATTGATTTATAATAAAATCCAGAACGAGCTTACTAAAAGTGGGTTGTGACTTGTGATTAATCCATTTCAGATATTAAAATTGTAGTCGTGCGACTAAATTGAGCAACTAGAAATACAGAGAGGGCAACTTCAATATTAAGATAGAGACGATTTTTCCTATTGAGGTTAGGTTAGTATAGTATTTTTAGTTTAAGGTTAGCTCATTGTAGTATTTTTCAAAGTGGTTTTTCTATTCGAAACACTTCATATAAGATAAAATGCCGCTCAGTATAAATAAATCATTTGCCAAATATTGAAAAAAATGCAGGACGTAACGTTGACACTTAAACAAATATTATGAAGCTTCTCATTTTGTATTTTAAGTAACTCAAATTAATGTTTGTAAGTTGCTGTTCTGCTGATTTCTCGTCACTCGCAGTCAGTCGCTCACTTAGTAATACTATAACGTAAATTAATTATTTTTGTAACTTAAAACTTTAATTTACAGTCACTCGTTTATATACTACCCTTTGTTTTGTATTGTTTTCCTACTTAGTTAAATATTGATTTCTATTGTTTTTTAATGTAGGTAGTAACTTTACTGACGTCACTTTTTTTCTACCTAGTGTGAGTTATTATTAAATACCACAATATAAATTATTTGAATTGTCCTCCTAATGTTATCTGAATTGTAAATAAATGATGACGATAATAAATAATGACTGCCTCATTTGTGTAGTAGGGGAAAGCGCTAGTGCTGAGCGCTTGAGGTCCTGGGTTCGATTCCTGGGTCGGGAAAATTGTTTTTTTTTTTTTTTTCTCAGCAGCAGCCGGAGTCTGGATGCCCGGTTGTTGGCAATAAGCTCGCCCCCTATAACATAGGACTGAGACGTATCCGGCGCAATGTGGGTGTAGTATAGGAACACCTCTGCCTTACACCTTTGCCTTCTTGGAATACAGGCGTGATGTTATGTTATGTAAATAAATAAATGGGTACCACTCGTTATTGTTCTACAAGGAAAATCAATATCTCTGTATGTATACAGGGTTATTAATATAAAGTGTCTAATTACTCGGAAATGGTTTATATTATTATTTGCATCGGGGTCATAAGGGGTCATTTGGTTGCAATTGACCTTCCCTGCATCCTCCTAATGGATTGCTGACATAATATTACCAATAACCCTGTATACATAGGTAGGTATAAATAGGTATATGAGAACAATGTAATTACTCTTTACATAGCGGTTAAAGTTTATAAAGTTAAGTTTTTCCTAATTTGCAGCAAGTGCCTAAGCTAAGAGATAGCCAATTAGATTAGTTTAGGTTAATTAAACTCTAGATTTTTTGACCGTGGACCGTCCCAAATTTTTGTGAAATGTTGGAGTTATTTATAAATTAATTATAAACACTCTATATTTATCTAGAACTAGCTGCTGTATTGAAATACTTGTATTATAGTCTTTTCTAAGTGGAAATAAACCTTTTTGTTGCCAGTGATGTGGTGAATCATGGCCGGTCTGAACATAATAGTTTCTCCGGACTTTCGTGCATGTTCTCTCACTCACACTCACCTCATGTCACCATTTGATTCCTAAAAAAGGTTATTGCGCAGCCTCGTGCGCAAGTGCGGTGGCGGCGATGATTCTTCAGCCGTAGGGTAGAAAGCTATATTAGGTACTTACATTTCGATTGCTTGAGTGACTGTCATTTCCAAGTTCAGTGGGCGCCAGAAAGTCCATCTTGTGTGTTCAGCGGTTACCTGCACAAAAATCGCACACACCTGTACTATTCGTCTGCTGAACGCGAGATTCGAAGTCAAATAATTTATTTCAATTCTCGTCAAACGTCCCGAGGCCATACGTTGACCGAGTAAAAAAAAAAATTTTTTGTTTGTTCAGTGTTCGTTCGTTGTGAAACGCTTACTGACAAAATAATTACTAAACACTTAATATGAAAAGTTTTACATAAGCCTTATTGATTCGTAAATAATGAATTCAAAGAAAATGACATCAACTTTACATTAAATGGCATTATCTTTTAATTTATTATTGCAAATAAGTCACCCTCATTTTTGCAGGACTGCATCATCACAAAACACTACAGACGGGAATGTCACTGTTACAGGGCATCAAAACAAGATAGCGAGAGCCTACGTGACTGCTTCGAAGAAAGCTCTATGTTATTATCGGAACATAATACATAGTTCATAGACAAGGCGTATATAATGTATGGTTTTGTAATGAGAGCGTCTAGAGAATTTCATCGGCCTTCTACCTACTTCCACCTTTACAAGTCAATAATGCGGCCACAACTGGAATACGCAGTACCCATCTAGAACCCCCATTACAAAAAATACGTTAAGGTCATTGAGTTGGTCCAACGTAAGTACCTACGCTCTATGCATTACAGATGCTGTAAAAATAAAATGTCATATCAATTATTGCTTCAAAAATATAACCTCATGACCCTACAATCCCGTCAAACCCTACTTGAAATGATGACTGTGTTTAGTATATGTCGCAATAAGTTTGATTGTACTGATCTTGTGAGCAAGTATGTGCTTCCTGATCCTTCGTACTGTGATCGATCGAGAAGCCTATTTGCTAGGTACTTCTTTTTGTCGAACCAACTCAGGCGCTCGCTCGCCGTTACATCGCTTGGTTAACACCCATAATAAACAGTTTTACTCTTCAGACATTATGTTTCTTAGCAAAGCTATATTTAAGCGTGAAATTACGACTATTTTAAGAGATCATAACCCTGTTAATTAATTAATAAGCTCTGTTTAATTTGTTCTGCTAGCTATTCTGTATAGTATCTGTGGATAACGTCTCGATTAGTGTATTTGTTACTTTTATTAATAGTCTTTATATTGTGTGCCTACTATGTAATATACTGCTGTTTGTTTACTATCTAAATAAATTATCTAAATATTCTTTTTACCTATTTTGGTAGGGTAATTTTTATTATAGGTGCATCGTCTTCACATATAATTATATAATTAATGTATACAAAGTATTGTAACACATTTTAAAAGAGTAACGATGGAGTTTCTTGCCCATACTTCTCCATACGAAACTACCTTTTGGAAGGGGCGACTAGAACCAATTCTATTTAAATGTAAATGTTGACGTTCAAAAGTGCCTTTTATGTGCCTATTTGAAATAAATGCTTTGACTTTGACTTTGTTATTCCTAATAAAATAAAATAAAATAGACATCCTTATACCACTATCGTACTTTTTCGTTAGGAAACGACCTAGCAAAGGTTTAATCCACAGAATACTTTCCATTTTGTTTACTAACCACAAGTAACCCTACAAGTACGAGTCGGACTCGCGCTCTTAAGGATTCCTTCCATAAACCTTATTACAAAACACGATCTAACTTTAAAAAAAAGTTTTTAAAAGTTTTTTTTTAAACGTTGCCCCACCACACTAGGAATTTCTCCTGTATCGTGGGTGCGTTTACAAACATTTAAAACTTACATACTCAAACAGCCAGACCCGGAACAACTACTTGCAGGTCATACAAATGTTTGTTCCGTGCGGGGATCGAACCCGCGACACGTAACGCAGCAGTCAATATTGCTTAACCACTGCGCCAGCCGTGCCGTCATCTGTATTGCCGTCACTTTAGCCCGAGCCTAAACCTTACAGCTTGTTTTTGTATTTCGAACTTTATGCCAACTTTAGTAAAGTTCTTAATACAACATTGACAACCTAAGACTGGACTAAGTTGTCAGTTTCGTAAAAGGAACTGAAAATTCGATTTCTGTTAGTTTCTTATTTCAAAAACAGGCTCGATGGTTTAAATCATGTCTAAAGAAAAACTTATTATGTAATAAAAACGTAAAAGGTTACCTTATTTTAATTAAATTTAAATTTTTACGAGATATTTAGGTACCTACCTATTCTTAGATTTTTTTAACTAGCTAACTATTTCTGTAGAAAAACATCTGCCTTGTGACAGACAGACGGTCGGAAGGGACAGAGAGACAGACAGTGATAGGCTGTTTTCACCCTTTGGGTTCGGAACACAAAAAAATCTTTTGCTGAGGAGATTAGGTAATTAGTATGGAATCGTGTCAACGCACTCATACTTACGACTCATTGACGTCAGTCGCAATGCGTGGCAGAAGCTTTTCAAGCCTACCACAACCTCACCACAGTTTTGGCCTAGCACAGAATTTTTGGAATTGCACGTAGGTACTATAATTTGCAGCCGGGTTGCAGCAACGGCCGCCGCGAACGTGTGGTCAATATTGATACCAAGTGCACTGCGGCCACAAACGTAAGGTTGAATAACAAGTGATATCGATACCAAGTGCACTACGGCCACAAACATAAGGTTGAATAACAAGCGATATCGATACCAAGTGCACTGTGGTCACAGCCGTAAAGTTGAACAAACAGCGATATCACATAACAGATAAAAGAGATCTGTTCTGTGAGCGATATCGATACCAAATGCACTGTGGACACAAACGTAAGGTAGACCAACAAGCGATATCACATAACAGATAAAAGAGATCTGTTCTGTGAGCGATATCGATACCAAGTGCACTGCGGACACAAACGTCAGGTTGAACAAAAAGCGATATAGATACCAAGTGCACTGCGGACACAAACGTAAGGTTAAACAACAAGCGATATAGATACCAAGAGCACTGCGGACACAAACGACAGGTTGAAAAACAAGCGATATAGATACCAAGAGCTCTGCGGACACAAACGTCAGGTTGAACAACAAGCGATATAGATACCAAGTGCACTGCGGACACAAACGTAAGGTTGAACAACAAGCGATATAGATACCAAGAGCACTGCGGACACAAACGTCAGGTTGAACAACAAGCGATATAGATACCAAGTGCACTGCGGACACAAACGTAAGGTTGAACAACAAGCGATATAGATACCAAGAGCACTGCGGACACAAACGTCAGGTTGAACAACAAGCGATATAGATACCAAGAGCACTGCGGACACAAACGTCAGGTTGAACAACAAGCGATATAGATACCAAGTGCACTGCGGACACAAACGTAAGGTTGAACAACAAACGTAACAGAACATTACACCTGCTTTCCCCGAAGAGTGAGGTAGAGTGTACATAGTACCTACACACACATTGTACCAGTTATGTTTAGTACCACCTTTTAGGGGGCGAGCCTATTGCCATCAACCGGTCACTAATCCAGAGAAATTCTTGATGGAAAACCCAATACTTTGCCCGACATGGGAGACGAACCCAGAACCTCATGCTAAGCAGTTGCGCTTGCAACCACTAGACTAACGAGGCAGGCCACTAGCGTTCTACCTCCGACATACGTTTCAGCTAGTGAAATAAGTTTGAGTCGATGCCTTGTTGCTGCAACTCTATCGCGACAAGATGTTATAGAGGTATGAGGAACAGGGTGTAAAGTTCACTCATACCCTTAGTAAAGGGAGGATCCTCCGACCAGACGGGTGTCGTGTCTGGTGGGCAACTGCCCAATGATTGATGTCGGTATATATGCTAGTTGCGCGGTAAACTCTGCTTGCGCGATGCAGGATTTTGCGTGACGTCAGTGTGATGCGTGGTTCGCATGTGGCGATGTATATACCGCTACAATGTGTTTTGTAGTTGCAGAGACACCATTCATGCCAGCCAATGCTTGGAGCCATCTATACTATAAACGGGTAAAAGTTTCTTTGTTTGTATGTACGGGGTAATCTCTGGAATTGCCAGTCGGATTAGAAAAAACCTTTTTGCATTTGATAGCCCAATTCTAGAAGAAGCTATTTAACATCAAGCTACGACCCTTAGGAGCCGAGCAGAAAGAACAATAGTTCGAAAGCTAAGCGAAAACGACGTAATAGCGATGGCGGGCAATCCGATGCGACGGGGTTGGGCGGGTATACAATACATTTCACGCGGACGAAGTGGCGGACACAAGCTAGTTGTTGCAATAAGGTGAAGATTTTTAATTTATTAATTTTATTTTGGCCAAAGAATTTGCATTGCCATTCCACGTGGCAAAGCTGCCAGTCTTCTGGGCACGTTTCCGGATGACAGCGATGCAGACGAATACTTCGACGCCTAAGTGTCCTTTTGTTTTTGTATTTATCTGTATAGTTAGTTAGTCATTTAAATTAGTACCTTTATTCAGTAGTTAAAGTATAATATAATTGTATTGCTCCAAAAACGGTGTTACAGATTATTTTTCCACCAGTTAATGAGAAGCAAAAACAATGCAATACAATATAGTAATTAACTTTAGTGGAAAAGATCACCTGTATCCTGTAGGTATTAATATTTAAAAAAACTGTATCACCGGAGACAGGGCTTTCTGTTTAATATGAGTCAGCGTATTGACAATGTATGTAAGCCGATGTTTGTTGGAATAAGCTAATAAGTAACAAAAGGATACATGAAGAAGTAGGAGCAAGTTGGTAATTAGATAAAAGTTACTTTAGGTGTGATTGTGTAAGTGTGCTGTGTACGTGTGTTGTGTGTGGTGTCAGTATGGTGGTGTAGTGAGTGTGTGTTACTGCGTGTGAGTGTACAGATCTCACTGTAGAACTAGATCAGTTGTGCAAGAAGACTTTCAGTATTGTAAGTAAGTTTCAGTAAGTTATTATGGCACGACAGATTTCTTTACAATTTTAGCGAGCCAGCATCGTGTACCGGTGGAGGGTATTTCAGTTTAATGCACCAATGTGATTTATTTTACCATTTTTTTATTTGCAACCAGCTCCGTAATTGTAACATAACACTTTCAATAATATTATTTCAAAGCTAGTATGTAGTTAAGTGGCTAAACACTACTATTTTGGGGGTTTTAAAATAAAATAGCAAAACAGAAATTCAGTTAGAAAGTAAATGCTGTTTTTTTTGTGTTTGCCTTAGGCGCGAGTGCGTCACACACGGAACTGTGAATAAAATACAAAACATACAAGTTGAAGACCGCTACAAAAAAAAAAAAACGCGTATCGACTTTGTTTGTAATTATGAACGAAGCGGGCTCGATCATTTTTCCATTCATACAAGGACTAACTTTGTCGACTTACGCAGAATAGCTTAACAATTAAGAGTAGGATATAAGAGCGAGCAAAGCAAGCTTGATAACGTAAGCACCCCGCCTAGGGCCGATTAGATTTTCGGAAATAGGAGTTCGGTATACTTTGTTGAATAATCCACAAAAGCTCTAGAATTGAGAGGGAAATTTCAGACCTCGCCACGAATACGTTAAAAGTGCTTTAATATTCTATGAGGCGTTTTCGCATATTTTTTTAGTTCCGAATGTTTTACACCTATATTTTAATTTGAATCCAGGAGAGTGCAAGTCCACCCTCTTGCACCCTGCTCCCGGCGCCCATGTTATGAACCCATTGTTAAATGATTATGTAAACGCAATCCCATGACCCAATCGCGACGGGTTTTGAAGAAGCGACTGTGGATCGAGACGAGTAAAGACTGTGCTACGTTGTTCAGGGTTGTTACTAACCCAAATCTATAGGTACCGATAAAGATAGAAGAGCACAAATGAACTGCACAAATCATTAGAAATTTCTTGGAGAGAGTTGGAGGATGAGAAACGTAGGCACGGTGTCTAAAACAGTAATGAAGACTTAAATTAGACTATAGTAACCTACACATAGGTACTTGCATTATATTATCGGCTTAAAATAAACATGCATACAATGATAATTTACATAGAATATAGAAACAAATACATGAATAATTATAATAATTTTAATTTCTTGTTAGCAAGAGAGATAAACCATTTGTGTAGCACCCCGTAACTAGATGATATGCCTGAAAATTTATGTTTATATTTGGTTAGTATCTTGCACGGTGGTTTATCTAGATGAAGGGATATAATAAAAAGCTATACATGTGTTATTTAAGTATATAAGTAATATGTAAACGAACAATACACCAATCACTGAATGCTTAGCACAATTTTATGAAGTTATTCAATCTCACTTCTCAAGTAATATCCATTTGTTGAAAACAAAATTTTGGTACATAATAATACTGACATTTAACATTTCATTTTTCACGGTGAGATGGTTACAGAATCGCACTGCTGGTTGCATCTCTATGCACCTCGGCTTATGGCAAAACTTGCTTGTTTATTTGCGAACCAACAACTTTAATTCTTAAGGAAGTATGGGAGTTTATATATCGTAATAATAATGCGCCTGACATATAAACAGTTTATTAATAATCATAATTATTAGAATTAATTCCATATGTTAATAATTATTTATCCTCATTATAGGGTAAGTAGGGTTATTTATAAAAAGCAACCTAAACTGACAATATTATTTTAGTCTAAGGTAAGGTTTGTAAATATTTGGAAAAACGTAGTAAAATTGCAACTAATACCTAGGAAAAGTCTAGAATGATAAGTAAAATTAATAATTACAATTGCAGTTGCGAATTGACGGGACTATACATTCAAATTAGCTTGGACAGCTTTTGGAAAATATTATGTAAAGACCCACAGGTAGTCACTCAGACCCATTTTCATGGTTTACGAGCTATTTACGATTATAGTCTAATGATGATTTCAGACTTGAAAATGATGAGTCTCTGCTAAAGTCATTTTTTTTTTATTTTATTTTTTTATTATTATTATTTTTTTTTTTAAAACGTTGCCTCACACTAGGAATTTCTCCTGTATCGTGGGTGCGTTTACAAACATTTAAACACACATACACAAACGGCCAGACCCGGAACAACTACTTGCAGGTCATACAAATATTTGTTCCGTGCGGGGATCGAACCCGCGACACGTAACGCAGCAGTCAATCGCTTAACCACTGCGCCAACCGTGTCGACAATAAGTCATTGGCGAAACGGTCATTCTATCACAAGCGTACCGGTAGATTCAAGGCAACAGAATCTTACTATTGTAAAATTTCCGAGTGCCTGTGGCACCAACATACGTAAAGACTTTAAAACAGTCTTTGCTTGAAAGGTTCTATAGATATATGAGACGAGTTCTCTTTAAAAAAAATACTTCACTTTTATTATAGGAAAGGTACCGTAAAACTCAAACTCTAAGCATATAATTCAATTAAACCATTTACAGGCACTTTTGAATTGTCAAGTGGTCGGTCAGTCAGACATATGAAGCTAGTTGCCCATTCCAAAACGTAGTAGGTACCTACGGAGAAGAACGGGCAAGAAACTCAATGGACACTCTTTTATTTATTTATTTATTTTTATTTATTTATATGGCACTTCAACGACTTACTCACTAGGACATACTTACATAAACTAAAAACACATACAGTTTTAGGAATTGTGAATTCGTCACTTACAGAAGTGCACAGCACTAGCACAGAAATTAATAGCACATACAAGACATCGCTAGTTGAATTACATAAAAGTTATAAACTAAGGTAAAATTAGAATTCAAATGAGCGATGCTCACAAATACGATCGAAAATACAATAATAATGACAAGAAACAACAAAAAGAAGGCTGGTAAAGGAGGGAAAGGAAGTACTTAAAACTTTTAAATTATATTGTTACATAAATATTAGGCTGAGTGGATCGCATTGATCGCTAGGTGACATCGTGTCGTGGTAGACCAAGACTAAGATGGAGCGATGAACTTGAATCCTACCGAAAGCACGTGTCCATTTATTTATTTATTGGCTTCTATCGACTTCTTCCGCGTGAATTTTGTTGTGCCCCCGCCCCACCCTATCGCATCGCATCGCCTGCCCGCGCTATTAAGTACTTCGTTTTCGCTTAGCGTTCTTTCTGACTTTTTTTCTTTTTGCCCGGCTCCTAAGGGTTCTAGCGTGATGTTAATTAGCCTATAGCCTTCCTCAAAAATTGGGCTATAAAATGCAAAAAGATTTTTCAATTCTGATCAGGAGTTCCAGAGATTAACCACCTACAACCTCACAAACATTACCTCTTTATAGAAGGTTAGATTGCAACTCACGGGTGTGAGTACTATCTATGTAAGTATGTACTATCGAGCTACCATTTGTCGGGTAATGTCTTTCATTGATTTGAATATGCCCTGGTGGTTGATAGATGTCGTGCTCACTCAAATGTCTCGCTGACGGTGGCGCGTGTGTTGTATCATTTAGCTCCCTTCAAAATGGTTGAGCTGAATGGTGCTGATCCATGCGTCATCACGGGCGCCGTCAGTTGGAACTGGTCATCTCTTAGCTGCCACGGCTAATTTTTATATATCTTTTTTTGGATTGTTATTTTTTAAATTTCTATTCGCTATTCTATGTACACTTTTAACGTCTAAGTCTTATTTACATCGTTCTCACATAAAATTATAAATTCACCATTAATGATGTAAATTAATATTTATGTAAAATAATAATTTAAAAGAGTGTCCATGGAGTTTGTTGCCCGTTCTTCTCCATAGGTACCTACTACGCTCTGGAATGGGCAACAAGCTTCATATTTCTGACTGCCTGACTCCTTGGCAGTTCAAAAGTGCCTGTAAATGGTTTACTTAATTGAAATAAATGCTTTGAGTTTGAGCCTTGTACTAACACAGTCGTACTAACACACATTAATTTACAGTATTATATATTTTTTTATTTACACAATTATATTTATAAACATTAGATAGCCAGCATTTTCAAATATAATAATTACTTATCAACAGAGGTCAGAAGTGTGTGGAAACGGGAGAGGGGACGCTGTTGCCTTGCAATGGGAATATACATGCTAGATAGAATCTAGGTATACCTCATTGTGATTTCAACATGGTATAAGACGGGAATTATTAATTTAACTTCAGAAGCAATACTTACAATACAATCCAAAAACAACAGTCCTAACCTTCTCTCTACAGCATTTTAGAACTTCGACACCACACTTGAAACAGTTAACGCATAAACTAGGATAAGTAACTTAAAACTCACGAAAGTATTCGAAAAGAAAGGTCGCATGATTTTTCACTCTTGCATCCTGCCTGGATGCTGCCACTACACTGATTTAGTCCTCAATATAAACCAGAGAATAATATAGGTAATAATCGAGTATCCTGATGAGTAATTTACACAGCAAAATTACATAAACAATTCTGATATTATTTTTGTGTAGGTACATTATTAAATTATTTCCCTGTTTGCGTTATCATCAACACAGATATACAAAATTATTTTTTAATTATTAAGTGTGTACTTTATTGAGGAAAAAATAGAAACAATTACGAAGTTTTCTAATCATTTATTTATTTATTTCTAAAACACTTACAAACTTAAACGAAAACCTCTCAGGGTTTATCAATTCAAACATCAAACAATTACACACTACAACGATACATTTAATACTTTTCAAATGGTAATAATGAAATTTGTAGGTACATTAATACATACATTAGGATAAATTTATCCTAATGTATGTATTAATGTACCTACAAATTTCATTATTGAAAAAGACATAATTATGTCAAAGGAAACATTTTGATTTGTACTTATAACTTTTCAAATTTGCTTTGTATAACGTTTGTGGGTCTTCTGGAAGTTTATTAAGGAAATAAGGTACCAAGTATTCTACAACCCTCATCCCGTACACATTATTGAACTTTGGTAATATGTATTTGTTTTTAAGTGGTATCGTTCTCAAAATGTCAGGTGTTGTTTTTTCGGTTAGCAGCTCAGGTCTATTGACTTCCGCAAGAGTAAAATATTCAACTTTTTTATAATAATTAAGTATATTACCATATAAACTGATGTGTCCGCAGTGAGAAAGAAAGAATAACGTTTATTTGGATACAGTTCGTGAAACACAAAATAGAAATAACAAAATAAAAAGTTGAAATTAATGTTTACACTCCTCTTGCTCAAAAAGTCCGTTATTGTAGCATACCAGAGCGGGTATAAAAAAGCATATTTTCCTCTAGGGGAAAAAGTATGTTTTTGTTTTAATTTTTATTAACTTAATGTAACCTTTATTCATAAGTAAAATAAGCATTAATAAAGACTCGACTTATTACTGTTTCATAAAAGATAAAACATTTTATTTTTGAAATTGGAACTTAAGGCGTTAATCTCTTCGGTAGAATTGCGTTGCGGCTGCAGAAGAAATAACAAAAAAGACAGGCGCGGAATCTTTAGAATTTTTTTCTAATTACAAATTGAATTGGTGACCGTAATTTATTTTACAACAGTGAAAATGTCATCATCTAGTGAGAATGGGGACCCTAATTTGTAGATGGAAGAGAAAGGAAATAAATAATTTTCAATCTGTTGCCGTCAAGAACACAAAGCATTTATTTAAATACTTACGAAAAGTTTATGAAGTGGAAGACAGAAAAACGAGTGGATTCGCTTACCTACGGAAGGAGTTTTTCTTACGTATTTTGATGAACTTCCCAAAAAATATCAAAGTTCAACCCTTTGGAGCACATATTCAATGTAACGAACAACTATACAGACATGACATAATGTCAATATAAAGAAATATGTAAATTTGACGGTTTTTCTCAAGAAGTTATCTACCGGCTACACGGCCAAGAAATCCAAAGTTTTCACGAGGAAACATAAGTTTCGTAAATAAGGAACCAAATGAAAAATATTTAGCAACAAAGTTGGTATCTACTTACATTTTTGTAAACGTTTTTCTATTATTTTCATCAAACTGAATTGATAGACCGTGCCAACCAAAATACAGTTATAACACACTTTTTTTTGGTTTACAGGTTGCTTTATTTTTTGGGATCAGCGGTGCCTACAGAGGGATAGAACTGGCTAACATAACAGTGGAAGATTTCGAAACTGATACCCATCTTCAAGCCATAAATTTGCCCAATACAAAGACAAATAAAGAGAGAAAATGTATTATAAGTGGACAATTTATAAAAATTGTCACCGCCGAGTGGAGTGGGCATGCCGAGATTTTTTCTCAACTATCAAAATGGAAAATGCACAAGGCAAGTTATAGGCAAAGATAAATTTAGAAACATGCCAAAAGAGATCGCCACCAATGTGCCTATTCCGGAACAGTACCCTGGCCATTGTTTCCGAAGAACATCCACCACTCTCTTGGCAGATTCAGGTGCAAATAATTATAACAACGCTAAAACGCCACGGTGGATGGAGATCCGATCAAGTGGCGGAAGGCTTTATAGAGAACTCCATTAAAAACAAATTTGACATCACCCAACGTATCACAGAACGCATCAATATTCTGCCAACTAGCCCACGACCATCGACATCAAGGGATGAGTCAACTCAGCTGATTCTCTATTCAGAACATTCGAACGAGGTACCCTCAAACGTGGAACTACGTGTATCTTCCACGTTTACCCCACAGACAATTTAACATTCACCTTCACAGAGGACTGAAATTAAGTTGCCGGGAAAAAACACCTCGTTAATATCCAGAATTGTACAAAAACTATTTTATATTGTATGGGATTATTTTATTTTCTCGCAATCGTAGTGAAAAGTCGAGTGTAACACTCGCTGCTAACGACTCATTATAACTCGGTTTCTATTTACTCGCTCGCTAAAGTTTGGGAGTAAAAAAATAATAATACCTCGTACATAATGGGTCATTTTAGCCCCTTGTTTAACAATCTACAATTTAACAACAATAGTGTGTGCCTCGCGGATGTGTCAAAAAGGTAAATTTCAGCATCAATACCAGGCAGATGCTGTCTGACGCTGGTATTCTAATGAATTTTTAGTGACAAGTGACGGGAAGTACAAATAGTTTCAACATACTTAAAACAGGCTTGTGGCTTCGGCGCTCCCGTCATCCGCCATTGGCACTATGATGAATGACTCTTCGTTTCGGCTCACTACGTGTCTCCGCTTGGGCCTACCTTGCGAGTGCGCGTCTCATTTTTAAGGAAATTTCTCGCCGACTGGTCGATACTGCACGTGACTAGAGGGCTGGCTTGCTCTTTGGCCAAACAATTAGCATTGCCATTCAATGTAGCAATGCTGCCAGTCTTCTGGGCACGTTTCCAGATGACAGCGATGGGGGCGAATACTTCGACGCCTAAGTGACCAAAAAACAAAAGGATTTTTTGTATTTATTTGTATATTTAATTAGTTAAGTAGTCATTTAATTTAATAAAATAGTTTTCGCTAAATTGAATAGCTAAATGACTGTAGTGCTATCAAACTATATTATAAGTTAAGGCGTGTCACTTTAGTCAATTTCAGAATAGTAAACGTCGTTTGACTGGAATAAACAACCTTTTGGAGATTTTTAATCTAGTTTAGAGAATTTTGTGACACAAAAATCGGCACCAATATTTGATTACTAGTACGCGCACAAGTGCTAGTCACCGCCTGAGGTATGTGTGCGGTGGAACAGGGGAGGTAGACAAAGGCCGAGCTAACTCAGTCTGCCAATCTTGTCAATGGCGCCCTCCCCCGTCCCACCGCTTACATACCTCAGGCTGTGACTAGCACATGCACGCGGACTATAGTAGACTGCAAGGAAAATTTTCCAGGCTGCTAAAGTCAATTTAAATCCATTTTTTATTCTGTTAGCCAAGTCAAGAATAATTAGTAACGAACTCTGACACGACCCTGTTTTGTGTTCCAACACGTTTAATAAATTATGCCACAAATTTCTCTTCTTGTTTAATCATTTGGTTTTTTTCTGAAGACTTTTGGATATGGTTTTTATCTTGGACATAAAAGGAATAACAAAAATGACAGGAAAACCTTCATTCATCTTTATTTGCGTCACAAATTATTACATTAAAATGCCTTATGTACAAAACGGCCGCTGAATTACAGGTACCTACAATGAACTTTATTTTTGTGTAGGTTGGATAGGTATCGAGAACTCCCTGTATTGCAGGTAAATTCTGTTACTATCTGGTAAGCTACTTTCGCGCCCACCTTAAAAACTAACCACATTTTATCCTAATTTGTCGAAGCGAACGCATAATGTCGCATATATACGAACTACTAACGCCATCTATTCCTATACGGACGCAACTCATACCGAGTCTTAAACAACATGTGCTAGGCTGCTCTACTGAAAAACTGAACTATTTAATTTATTTATTTAAGCACACAAATGTACAGAGGCGGACTTAATGCCATAGGCATTTTCTACCAGTCAACCATTGGGTGATGCAGAGACAAACAGTGGCAGGCGCAATTTCTAATGATATTTTAGGATTAAATAATTTTAAATATATAGACTACAAACTACAATCAACAACCATTTAATGTGTTACACGAGTAGATCAAAAAAGTAGATCAGCCGTCCCATACAAAACTTTAATATCTACTCGACCCTTAAGAGCTGGACAAGCCTTTAAAATACCATATAAAGCGGTTGGTAGAAACGTAACATTGCACTGTGATCGACGCACAGAAAGCTTAGCGGATCATGCTTTTTGTGTGACGTAAGTAGGTACTTATAAGTATATTAATTATAGAATAGAATCGAATGGAATAGCTTTATTTCGGACACAAACATCTATATAGTGTTAGCAACATACGAAAAATAACTTATGGCCTAGTATTAGTAAAAATTAGCAAATTGCTGTACAATCGGAGAGCCGGGGCTCTCGGTTACAGTTTTCAGGATGCTATTCCGACTGTCCCTCACTCTCCTAGTAGTGTCGCAGTTTTTATGCGTATAATTGCATAGTAGCCGTCGCTCGGTGCAGGCTTGCGCAAAAATTTCCAATGCGCAACAAAAAAAAAAAATGTTTATTTCATGACCATAGTTGTTTAAATTTTGTTGGTGAATGGGGCCTCCTTTTAAGCAGACAATGCCTGTGTTAGGTCTGTACACCACGCAAATCTACGGGACAACATATTGCTCCGGACCGCGAGAGCCCTGCGCTCCCTCTCAATGTCTACATCGTCCCTGAGGTCAGCGGCAAGACAATGCCCTAGGTATTTAAAAGTTGACACCCTATTAGTTGGTGACACGTTCATAAGCAACTCGGGTCCTTCTCCACGGCGTTTGCCGCTGACCTCAAAGACCTCACTCAAAATACTCACATTTCTTAACATTATATTTTAATCCATGTGCGGCAGCGTAGGTCTCACACGTTTTAAGCACCTCTCTGATTGCTCCCGCCGACGGACCCAGCAGCACCATGTCATCTGCATAGCTGCATGCAAACGACCGATAGGTACTGCTCAGCCCGCATATAGTTTTGGTTCTTATTGTATTATATCTATCAATCTATTTACCTCTTCTCTGCGACATTCATTATTATTATTTGGTACAACACACTTGCAGCTAATTAGCTGATGCGTGATTAAATATCTCTCAGCTATTTAAGAGCTGGAAAATATTTAATCTGCTCAGTTGGTTTTGAAGCAGCTCAGTGTGGGAGCCGTCACAACATTTACCGGGAGCTAATCGTCAATATCGCCTTTAGTGTTTAGTGAAAATGAACACTAAAGGCTCATTCAAACAGGCGCGACACGCGACTCGACACAAAGCCCCGCGCGACGAGCGGTGCCTTTGTATCGCGTGCGATTCGCGTCGCGTGTCGCGCCTGTTCTCTTTGAAGTAGCTATAAAACGTTTAAGGAAATTCTTCATTAGAAAGAATATCGAACCGTTTAGCATACCATAAATTACTAGTAAAAAGCTGTGTGTAACGTTACATTAAGAAGTCAAATTACCATGAAAGCCTTTGAAAACACCGATCTCCTGAGAGCCAATTAATAAGCAACCCACTTATCAGTGAAAACATCAACAGATCTTCAGTAACACTTTGATATCCGACGCGAGCGGGCGTGGTGTGTTATTTGCGCGCTCAGAAAATACGTTGACACAAACTTTTTACAGTGTAGTGATTAAGTATGTGGAGTTTGTTCAAAAAACAATGATTTTCTGGTTGAAAATGTGGGATTGAATTTAATATAGAGGTGAGTACAGGAGTTTTGTATAGATTTTTCAGAGTGTACGATGGCTTTATCTTGTTTGTTATTGGTGAAATAACGCGTGTTTTCATGTTGGCGTTAGATAAGCAATGCGTTTGAATTGTTTGATTTTTTTTTATGAACTTTATGAATGAAAGAAAGGGAGTAAATTAATAACGATTTCGGGAAAATGTATGTTGAAAACGTTCAATAAAGAAATGAAAATTCATTCCCGAATCGAAAATTTAAAAATAGAAAAACGAGTTCAACCCTTTCTTGAGTCAACATAACAGCAATAATGAGCATAATTTTATAATAGGTAGGTTAACTAGGTACTATCGAGGAAGTTCATATCAAGCAATGGACAAAATTGTCGGCAATATGTATGCTTGAATATGAGGCTTTTGATAACGTTGGATGTGTATACTTGTCTTTTTTTTATTATTTTTTTTTATTTGTAATGTGCGTTTTGTTTGTGCAGAATAAACATTTTTTCTTTCTTTCTTTTCTTTCTAAGCAGTTTTAGAACAAAATCCCGTGAACACGATGACCGCATCTGTTTTACGTTAGTTACTGTTAGCGCCCGAGCGCTACAGGGAAAAATAGTCCTAAAGGTGCATAGATATGAACTTCCTCGATAGTACATGAAAACCTTCGACTACGCGTGACTTTTCTGAAAAGCCAATATTTTTTTAAACACGTT
The DNA here is from genome assembly GCA_937001585.2 of Brachylomia viminalis. Classification (NCBI taxonomy): domain Eukaryota; kingdom Metazoa; phylum Arthropoda; class Insecta; order Lepidoptera; family Noctuidae; genus Brachylomia; species Brachylomia viminalis. The sequence goes on from OW443296.2 coordinate 6,255,546, forward strand.
TCTTGTATCCCGTTTAATATTTAACTTTATTTTATTTATATTTATTGTAGTTATAGTGACTATAGATATCCTCACTCTGTGAAATTTTAAGCTGTCTACCTATTAAGGTTTATGAGATACAGCTCGCAGACAGACAGCAGGACGGACGGACGGACAGCGGAGTCATAGTAATAGGGTTCCGCGTTCACGATTTGGGTACGTAACCCTAAAAAGAGACAAATATATGCTGACAAACGATAAGAACCTTTACCAACTTAAATCATTCAGATTTCTCGGAGGGACGGAAATAAAAACTTTTCGATTGTCAAAAGTGTTGGGGATTCGCAACTCTAAAACTTTAAGATAGCTTCGGTGTTAAAAAAGTTAGGTAGGTACTTTTATGGTATCCAAATGAGGGTCGAGTTGTGATAAATGGACTTCGTTGTTTATGAAACACGAGTAATTCTTTTGAATACCATTTTTATCCAACAAATTATTTAAAAAAAATACAAAGGAAATTGTTCAACCTGGGAATCAAACTCCACGCTTGGTGGACGCGGTCCACGCTTTGCGCTTCAGCAATATCAAAACTGAATTACAACTGAAATGAAGCTGCATAGGACATACCTAAAATTAGGTACACATGTACCATGTATCATGATTTTTTTGCATAACATTATGCAAAAATATGATGATCCCACATTTCGCCATTTTACTAGCAAGTCTTCATGTAACAGGGGCCAGCCTATTGCAATTGACCTGGTAAATTGCAAGCTGTGAAGCCAAAGTTCTACTGTGAATGTTCTTATTGAATAATTTAAATAATCCTGATGAGGGAGGAGCTCGTGGCTAAGTAATGACAGCCGCACGGTTCTATCGAGCAGGTTAAGCTACGCTTGCCGCGGTCGTTCCACGGATGGACGAACATCTTAACATTCCGAAACGCCTCCCGTCCCACCACGTCACCTCAAACTCAAACTCAAAGCATTTATTTCAAATAAACCAATTACAGGCACTTTTGAATTGTCAAGGGTTCGGTCAGTCGGAAAGATGAAGCTAGTTGCCCATTCCAAAGCGTAGTAGGTACCTATGGAGAAGAACGGGCAAGAAACTCCATGGACACTCTTTTAAATCAAAATATTGTTACGAAAAAGTGGTTACATCATTCATGTTGTAATTATACGTGTGAGAACGATGTAGAAAGACGTGCACGTTAAAAGCGTCCGTAATAAAAAGATAAAAATGACCAGTGCCTACTGACGGCGCCCGTTCACGAACATGACGTTCACCGTCCCAGCCACCCTGTATAATTATATCCTGTTCGATCATAAGGAGCCCCTTTGTGCCTGGGAAAGAAAAAAATTAAGTCCTTACCGGACAACTTTTACGCTTAACACGCTGCACCATAAGAGGTTGGGAGTCTTACTGCTCCTTGTCCCGCAGCAAAACATGGATGGATTTACACCAAAATAAACAACAATTTTGATACAAATATTAAATTATCTCATATAATTTTGAATGACCTGAATTGGTGGTCAAAAATATTTCCACAACTTCCAATTCCACAAGAGCTCAAGTATTCACATTGGAAATATTCACTAGAGCGTCCAGGACCGGCTGGGGCGCTTCTTACAATAACAACGGCGCCCGGCGCTTGGAAAAATTCAGAATTAAAGTTTGACACTAATTATCTCGAACTCTTAGCGGTATTTTTTTGCATTATACTTAATGGTTCGTTCGCAATTATTCTGACTGTGCGTTGGGGCTGTTGGGGGATTAAATCTAACCTCCTTACGTAAATTAATAGCTTTTTCCTCAATTAATAATTTTGAGTGAATACTCTTATCTATTATTACGTATTGATTATACTACAGCCATTAGTTAGATCAATCGTAATGGGCGGAGTTAGTAGCTTCATATATAAACACACCTGATAATGTTATAGCCGACGAACAATCTAGAAAAATTAACAGAGACACAGAATGGGAATTAACAAGTTTTGCATTCAAATTGATAACACAAGAATTGGGCCTAGCACAGATAGATTTATTCGCCTCTCGCATTAATGCAAAATGTGAGAACTATGTGTCTTGGCGATCAGACCCCGATGCCATCAAAATTGACGCCTGTACAATAAGCTGGCGCGATATACACCTTTATGCCTTCCCGCCATTTTCTGTTATATTAGAATAAGCATTCTAATATCACAGAAAATGGCATGGTATTTTAGACAAAGCCGAAGGTATTCTTGCTTTTCCCATAAGTATGGCCATCACAAAGCTGGTATCCTCAGTTAAAGGGTATGCTTGTTACCGTTAAAGTTATTCTAAAAGGCAAAAAAGTATTTTATCTTCCCGTTTCAGAACACACCATCCACTTTACAAGCTTTACCTGGGTGCCGCGGTGCTCTCTGACTTCCGTTCACGCAGCGAGGGACGCCTCCAACCGCTCTATGTTAGCTTCTTTGTCTCAAAACACTGTACAGCACTATAATGTCCACCTTTAAACTGTGGTGGGAATTCTGTATATTTAATAGTATTAGCGTACTTGAGGTGTCCATTAAATAAATAAAATAAATATCGTCTGACATTGCACACAGCACCATCTAGTTCCAAGTTAAGCACTTAAGGCTTGTGTTATGGATACCAGATGGTTGATACACTACTTAAATACATTTTTTTTTTGTAAATACATACATATTATAAATATACATCCATGACTCGGGTACAAATGTCCATATTCATCATACAAACATTTGCCCCTACCGGGATTCGAACCCAGGACCATTTGGTTTCGCTGACTACACTTCCATTCCACGGGTCATGAACTTTTTATTCGATCAATTTAAGTAATAAGGGAGCATCCTACGGTTCCTTAATAGTCATCGCTCTGCCGTAACGCTACTTCTAGGGAATAGTGTTGGAACAGACGACTGCATAAAAAGGTTACTAAAAGGAGCATACGTTGATACCGTGTGTACCCAAGTACACTTGGGATCCCCAGGTGGTACTCAACTTTATCTCTAATTGGTTCCCAAATGAAGATCTCACAATAGAAAATATCACTAAGAACTTAGTAATTTTGTAAGATATTTGCACAACTCACAGAGTTCAAACGTTTTCCCTTATCAAGTCCTCCAACATAAAATAAAATTCCAGAGGCATCGAGATAAACGTAACCGACATTATTAAGGCACCTGGCCGAGTCCACCAATTTTATTTCTACCACACTATTTAGATAAACCAAGCTATTGCCCGGCTACGACATTTAGGCGATTAACACACGGCACCGTGCTGTGCTGTGCGTGTTAAAATTCATGGTCTTCCTTTTATTTGTGACACTAAGTTACTTAGCAAAAAATAATCCTTATGATGAAGCCTTTCGATCGGTATGATGTAGCTACAGGATGATTATTTTTCTCATGTAACGGGTTCGATTTCCGGTTCAACCATGTAATTATTTAAATATCTATGAATGCAGTTTAAATTGTTTTTTAAATTCAGATAATGTCTTCTTTCAGTAAAATGTTCCATCTAAAATATTCAAGGTACTTTCCCTCCATGTGGCACATCCGTGGGACGCCCTATGTGTGATACTATTATTATGTATGTTGCAAAAAAAAAAAAAAATGCTTATAAGATATCTGTGTTTTAGATAAAAAATCGTTCGAATTTATGTTACATTTACGTCGCGCATTCATGCTAGGGTCTGAAACTTCCCTTGCGACCACCAGCCAGACCAAGGAGGTATGTGGCGGCATCTACAACGCCACATGTAAACTACGCATCACACTGATTTCAAGCAAAATCCTGCATCGCGCTAGCAAATTTCGACGCGCTACTAGAATTATACAACATCCGGGCATCAACCGTCGGGCAGTAGCCCACCGAACACAACACCCATCTGGTCGGAAGATTCTCCCTTTTTCGATGAAGCATGAAGAACTTAAAGTCCCTTTTCCTCATACCTCTATGACGGCTTGTGACCACCAACCAGACGAAAGAGGCAGTCACGAAACAATGCCTAATTGCACACCTCGTTAGTAATTGAACAGTTCTTCGATGTTGTAAAAGATGAGACGGACATGTCTTGTCTATCGGTCATTACCTACGACTCGTTACTTGTAGCGTCTACCTTCAGTTATCCGTAATCACCTATTGTGTCCACGTAATAAGTACAATGTTTAAGAAGTTGTTTGATATTTTTCGTTACAATGTTAAACAAGCAAGGTTAATTAGTATTGTGGGCCTCGATGAACACTACCGTTCTATGTTAGGTCATAAAGTACGGTCAGCGATAAAAGTTGATTAACACAGCTACATTTAGCTGCACCATTTTTTCTAACTGAACAGACAGCTATGCTGCTGGGGAGTTGGTTGCGCCACTTCTTCTTCCCAGCCAAAGCACTAGGAAGTGGTGAAGGGCGAGCGTTTTGGGGGACTGTCTTATGTAATTTTAACGCTCGGAAAGTGCTGATTTTCATTTTGAATAAATGACTTTTAATTAGATTTTGTAAATTGACACAAAATGATTTGACACATTGTATTTCAGCACTTCACCTAATAGCTAAGAGTTGAAATTATTTTAATGTTACTTTACATCACGCTTGTATTTGCCGAGCGTAAGGCAGAGGTGTACAGTAATGAACATAGATACATTAGTATGGACAGCGCGGCTCTCTGATTTCATGACGCCTTCATTAAGATCTGTCAAGATGACGGCCAATATACTTGATCATTTGTGGAAGGCATATATACAAGTGGTAGCAAAAATATGGTTTAGGCGCGATTGGTCCAATTTGTGATTGATAAAAAAAAATCCAATTCGCAGTTGGTCCAAAATGGACATGTGGATGACACAAATGAAAATGGCTGGAAGGTAGGTTAGGTTATTTTAGAACTGTGAGCACCAGTGTCCGTTTAGACACAAGAGAATGTAATGTGTGTGTGTGTGTGCTTTGGGAATGAGCTAGTAAGTTAGTAACACAAGATATGATTTGTAATATGATTATGAATAAATATAGTACAACATAAAAATGTGTTTTGTTTAATTTTGAAATACTTTAAGACCAACCGCGAATTGGACAAATTGCGAATAAGGTGAATTAGACCTATCGCGCCTAAAGGACAAACATGTGACATCGAAGGTACACCAAAACTATCTGACGAGACAAGCAACGCCAAAATATTACTATTACTTGTATCTAGCGACATTTAAGTGTTCTTCCGGCAAATCGTAGTAGGTTCCGCTTCCTATCGAGTTAAATGTGGAAGCTAACTTAGTTACGACGCGGTCGGCTTGCTCGCTCATGAAAGTATCGAAGGGGTTGTAGGTAGGTATGTTGGTAGAGTTATGTGAAGACTTCATTGCTAGCATATCTGGGCTGTAAATAAATCCACAAGAAACGAGACATAAAACGAATGATTCAAAAAGAAAACTATAAAATGGCACAATTCACAATTCATATTCATATAAAGAGCGTGACGATCGTGTACTCGGGTGACGATCGCTTTTGGTCAGGACGCGGCCTCAGACTTATAGGTAGGTACATATACATACTGCACATTGGGTACAGTACAGCCGATCTTTTCTTCAAAATCTCACGGTATAGTGCGTTTCACGAAAGAATTCCCTTCGCCGTTATATTGGCACACCTGACTGTCAAGAACGTCAAACGCTAGACGCATCGTAGGCTTTGTTGAGTTTTTCCAAGATTTATAGTTGTTTTACGGTTTTAATCACGCCGAAGACACTTAAAAGTGGCGAGAGAGAGTTGGTGTTGAAAGTCAAAACGTTTTGTGAGAGTGAAAAACGTAACAAAGCGCCAATAATTCCATTAGAATGTGTGAGACTTCGCGTCGCCGCCATAAAATAGGGTTGCCATTGCCAGAACTAGATGCTCCCTAGTCCCCGCTGCTACCCCGTAGGTGCCTACCTACACCTTTTAAAATAATTAAAGACCATAAAGAACCACCTATCTACGAAGTCGATTCATTGTTAAAAGAACACGGTCATAAAGTTGTAAGACTTCCTCCTTATCACTGTGACCTGAATCCAATCGAACTCATATGGAGTCTTTTGTAAAGGCGGATTGCTGAAAAAAACGTGGGTCAGGAAGCAAACAATATTGTAAAAATAACTGAAGTGGCAATTTGCAGTAGCACGCCAGAAGAGTGGATAAAAGAATGCAGCCACGTAGAAACCATAGAAGATAAGTACTTCAACAATGAAGTAACTGTTGATAACAAAATAGATCGATTTATAATAGAAGTAGGAGATGACTAGATATACTAGATATACTATAGGAGATACTTCAGACGATACTGACCCTGGAGATAGTGCTATATCGGGTGTAGGTCCTTTGGAGGAGCACAGTTATTTTATAAAGTAATTTTGTTGTTAATCATTACAGCTTATTAAGAAGTTTCGCAAATAAATAATTATTATGGTAATATTAAGAGTTTAATTTTATGAATACTTATCTTTACACGTAAGGTATAATTTTCTATAGACCTTTGTTGAAAGGTGACCAAACAAAAAGAACAACCAAAATAAATTTTCGTTTTCAATTTATACCTACTGATTTACTGGGTAATATAATTTTCACAGCCTGGCAGCACTCATTTAAGCGCTACCAACATTACAGCGAAGGGACTTCTTTGATGAAACGCACTATAAAAGCTTAGGTGAAGTGAGCTGTCAATAGTGTCAGTCTCTGTATTCTGATTCTGTAAAAATCTCACCGTGAAGCGTAGACAGAGAATAGAGGCTTGCGTGGAGTGAGCTGTCAGTGTCATCCCACTGATGCTAGGGATTGACCAACGTTACCTTTACAATCACAATCGAGATTTTAATATTATTTTTTATCCAAATTCTATTGATCATTTTATATTATTGTAAAGCTAGTAGGTAGTTAAGTGGCTATACATTACTATTTTCTTCGGGGTTTTAAAATAAATAAGCAAAACAGGAATTCAGTTTGAAACTCAATGTTGTTTTTTTTAGACACTTGGATACTAGCTTTGAAATAATATAAAATTAACAATAGAAGATGCATAACAAATATAATTAAAATCTCGATTATGATTGTAAATGTAATGCTTGGTCAATGCCTAGCATCAGTGGGATGACACTGACAGCTCAGTCCACGCTCACTTCACCTATAATAAAATGTCGATTATGATTGTAAGTATAATGCTTGGTCAATCCCTAGCATCAGTGGGATGACACTGACAGCTCACTCCACGCTCACTTCACCTAAGTTTTCACGGTGAGATGGTTACAGAATCGCACTGCAGGTCACTTCAAGCTCACTTCAGCTAAGTTTTCACGGACAGATTTTTACAAAATAGATTGGCAGTTATTCGATCTTTCCAGTTTTGAAATGCTTAAATCGTTCAGTAGGTACCTACGCTACGGTTCGATTTTCATCGTTTCTTATATTTAGCTTGAGGTATTCCTAGTTCGTGCCAATACACGAATGAGAGAAGTAGTAACGTTAAAGTACCTACCTCAAATCATTTTAGTACATACGCCGTAATTTTATCTACATATAAAAGCCACGTATAAAAGCGAGTCGAGGTAGATACCCGTCAAAGCTTTCAGAGCAGAGTTCCATTATCATACAGATAACGGGTGATAGATGATAAAACAGTATTATTTTGTTACCGAACACAGAAACTAGCCAAATTGTGTTGTTACATATTATTTTGGAATGCATCTGATTTGCGTCATACAATCAATTTGGCCTATGTTGTAGAAGGTATTCCATATAATTGACGGAAGCGGCCACTGTGGAAAATGTTTGTGAGCTTGAATTATTTAATTACTATCAATGATTGGATTTCTGTAATTAGGTCTGTACAAACACTTTTACACGTCAATCATATTTTTTTAACTAGATGAGGTCGGCCTCATCTGGTTAAAAAAATACGTTTCTCATCTGACTACTCTGAGAAGAAAGGCCAAACAAACTCAGAGGTCTCTTTTAAAGTCCGGACAAAATCTAGGTCAGATCATGTGAAGACTCGAGATCGATGTCTGAAATGGTATTTTGAAGAAAGAACCACAGAGATTGAGTGGACCTGTCCTGTCAGTGCACGCAATGGTCAGTAATCGTGCAGCTCAACTCAGAACTTAATAAGCTCAACGATTCGACGAACAATTTCAAAGAAAGGACATTTGGGTCTGCCGCATAAATTACTCAAGCTGCCAGACCATGATTAAAACTAACTGAGAGGAAGACAAACTCCCGCATAATCCTCACATTCACAATAATTAAAATAATGTAATACTTTACAAAGTAAATACTCATGTCATTGTATATATAAAATTCATCAATGTCAATGGGTATATAAATCCAGACAAAATCTTTGAGGACCATGTAGATTGGTGTCTGAAATGGTAATAAGAAAAAATATGTCTTTCAGAAATCCCGGAAATTAAAGTACCTACGTTGGTTAAATAATATCTTATTGTCATTGGTAGTTTATAGAGCTCCAGCAAATAAAAGACTCGTCATATAAAATAAACAATATTGTAACATCCTGAGTAGTGACGTACGTTTGCTCTTTAGGGTGCTCGAGCACTGCGCTCGATACGAATCCCTTAGGAAATAGTTCGGAAAGAATGTCATTTATGCACACCCAGCGGAATAAGAGAATGATGTGTGTAATGCGTGTATTTAATCTAGCCCCAAATAATTCACATTTTGGTGTCCTAATAAAAACTTTTTAAACAAAAAAAATAACCCTCTTCAAAATAAAAAATACACTACAAAGTGAAAAATAACTTTAATTACGGAAGTCTTTTTGTAATAATGATTTTCACTTTTTACTCGTGGTACATACCTACTACTTTTATGTTTAACATCATCATTATACAAAAAGTGGAAAAAATACATGGTATTGAAACTATCTGAAAAACTACTTAAGCAAAGTTAATACAATTTATATGGGATCCCTGAGGCATACCCTATCCATTAGAATTCACAAAAGAATTTTCGAAATCAATCCACAATAATTGCAGGTGATATCGCGTACCAAACAGACAATATAAAACAAAACAGACGAATTGACAACCTCCTCCTTTATAGAGTCGGTTAAAAAACTAAAAGTGATTTTCTCCTACTGTATTGTATTGTTTGTAACATCTTACTGATACGAACATAGTAAGTATTTGATATTATGAAATAGGTCTTATCTCAAAGTTGCAATCGTTATTTCACAAGCAAATCAATTTTGAATTTTTTAATATTAATTTGAAATTGAATTAATTGAATTTGCTAATATTAGTGCTCGTGACAATACTATAGAAGTATGAGGAACAGGGTGTAGAGTTCACTCATACTCATAATAAAGGGAGGATCCTCCGATCAGAGGGGTATTGAGTCTGGTGGGCCACTGCCCGACGATTGTTGTCCGGAAGTTGTATATTTATGCTAGTTCCGCGGTAAACTCTGCTTGCGCGATGCAGGATTTTGCGTGACGTAAGTGTGATGCGTAGTTCGCAAATGGCGATGTAGATACCGCTACAATACCTATTATATTCATGTTAACAGTGCTACTACCAGTCGTTCTGACTGGCTTCTTTTTACAATTTCTTGACAATTGAATTGAATACACTTGCAGTTAGGTACAGTGAACAACTGCACTTATATAGTAGTTCCGGCATCTTCCGTAGTATTGAGAAAATATTGTCAAACAACTATTTTGTTTATTCTAACATTTGTTTCCTTCCTCTATGACTGTTCATTCGTATTGTCCGCAAATAAACAATATTATACTCCTCATACGTCAATAGCAGATCCATTACAATTTACTTATCTAAGAATCCATTTTCCTTAAATAATTGTCAGCAAATTCCCTACCAGTGTTTACAAGTTCGTAAATACCAAGTAAATACGGTAAATTGCTCTGTCATCTGTGAGCAAATAACTTTGTAAATCATGGTGGTTTTCCTGGAAGTAATCCGGTAAGAAACAGCTGCTGCAGGTGAACAGGAAATACACTGGGCCGCAGAGACAGCGGGTCGGTAACAAAAACCTCAATTACTTCCAAAATATTGGCGCTAGCTTTATGAAATAAAGACTGTAGTATATACAATTTTAAAGTGTTTAAATCAATGTCATAAAAGTTCAAGACTGCGAAGTTTACTTTGAATAAAAGTGAGTTAATAAAAATTAACATTTTTACTAGATTTCGAAAAATGTGCTACGGTATCAAATACTTATGCAATTTTTACACGTTTTAGTATTTTGTATTGCCACCACGAGCTGTTAATACAGCTGTTATACGGTTTGGCATGCTTTCCATCAGATTTCTGAGCCGATGCTGAGGAATATTCTCCTATTCCTCTATCACTGATTCTTTCAGTTCACGAAGCGTGATTGGAGGGGAATTTCGCTGGCGTACACGTCGTCCCAGTTCTTCCCAGACATGCTCGATGGGGTTCAAGTCTGGGCTGCGTGCTGGCCACTCCATGCGTGTGATAGCGACATCTTAAAGGTAGTCAAATACTATCCGAACTGAATGAGTACGAGCGTTATCTTGCATAAAGATGGCGTCCTCGCCAGTGTTTACAAAAAATGTGCCAATATACTCATTTAAGATTTTAATCACATATCTTTCTGCATTTAAACTGCCATTTTCTATCACCACTAGCATGGTGTGGCTTTCGGAAGAAATTTCAGCCCACACGTGTATGGAGCCTCCCGTATGGGACTTTCTCTTCAATGCATGCTTGGTTATAGCGTTCACCTGGCCTTCTGTAGACTCTTTACCTCCCATAGTGCGAGTATAGCGTGAACCTCGACTCATCCGAAAACATCACTCTTGAGCAATCAGCCAGAGTCCAACTCATGTGATTTCTAGCGTAACTCAGCCTTGAATTTTGATGATGCCTTTCGAGTTTTGGACCATTTGCAGGTCTAAATGGCTTCAAGTTTGCTTCAGCAAGACACGTACAGCCTCACTGTACACGTGCTAGGATTACTCCCTCCAGCACGTAGAAAGTGATTTTTACTTCAACAGCCGTTTGAAATCGATTTCTCAACATTGTTGACACCATATATCGATCCTCCCGCACTGTCATGCACCTTGTTAGGCCTGTTCCTGGTCGGCAAATATTGGATCTAGACTCTTCAAATCGCTGGAGCACTCTTTGAACGGTTGATAGCGACACAACAGCTGTTCTCGCTGTAGAACGCTGACTGCGCCCGTCTTCAAGCATTGTCGAAATTCGGGTACAGTCTTCAGGGGTTAGTGGCATGTTTTCAATTGAAATTGATGAGAATAATTAATTTCTGCACAAGAAATGCCATATTTATAAACAGAAACAAAAGTAAAAATAAAGGTTTTTATTTTTTATTCATGGATAATACAATCACCAAAAATAAATAAAAAGGATTTACTTATGAAACAAACTTTAATGTAGTCTTTATTTTAAAAGGATTGCTCAAAGATTTTAAAAGTAATCGCCCTTTTTATAACCTACCCGCTTTCTTTACGGCCGTGTAGTTAAAAACGCTGTCAAGCGACGACAGCACGAAAAAACTTCTAGGCGTTGACTTTCTGAAGCTTAGACGTTTAAAGACCGTTGTCCCTGAACAGACCCACTTGTTGGAGTGCTCAAAGTATCCCTTTGATATAAAAAGTTCCACGGATGCAGTGGTCAACGTGGTCTCGTGCTGGGCCCAAGTACCACCTTTAAAATAGAATAAGTTCAATTGTAGACACAATTCTGAACCTTACAAACTGAGAAGTTTACAAAAAAAAAACAATTTTAAAAAGACATCTCATACTTAACTAATAAATAATAAAATAATTGACTGCTACTGATAAAAGACACATATCGTGAGGAATCCTGCACTCTCTAGATCACTGCACTCCACTGTCTGCACTCCAGCATTGCTATTTTGTAAAAATCTCACCGAGAAAACTTAGGTGAAGTGAGCTGTCAGTGTCATCCCTCTGATGCTAGGGATTGACCAAGCATTACACTTACAATTATAATCGAGATTTTAATAATATTTTTTATACTAATTTCTATTGATCATTTTGTATTATTTCAAAGCTATTATTTAAATGTCTGAATATAACTGTTTAGGGGTTGTATAAATAAAATATCAAAACAGGAATTTGGTCAGAAACTGAATATAGTTTTTTAATTATCTGTTTCTATGTTTGCTTCTAAAGAAAATGGGCATGGTCATTGTTTGTTATTTAATATGGACCCATTGTTGTTTACTGATTGAATGAATGCAATCCCAATAAGACCCAATCGCGTGGTTGCTATGACTACGATATCAGGTGAAGTCATAAGATCATGACACTCGCGCATCGCGCTCGGCGACTCACTTCACGTAGCCGAATCACTTCAGCGCAGGTGATTGATAGATAGCATACAAAATATTATTAAAATCTCTATTAAGATTGCAAATGTAATGCTTGGTCAATTCCTAGCATCAGCATCAGTGGGATGACACTGACCGCTCACTTCGCGTTCACTTCACCTAAGTTTTCACGGTGAGCTTGTTACAGAATCTAACTATATACAGATCCAAAGTATCTAACACAATAGGATATACTCGTAGCATGATTCAATGATCAATAATTTCAGTTAAGAAGAGGGTAAGCTTTGCAGAAGAACACCTAAGAACTTATATTTTAAATAAACATACTAGAATGAGCTAAGGCATTTTCTACCAGCCCTTTTCTATATCAATACGATAAGATTCATTTTGGCTTCTAAAAATGTATAAATGGTATCTACAACCATCTTCTATTCTTTTTAAATTTGTTAAAGGAATTGACCAACTTAATCAATATAGGTATTCTTATGTTTGATGTAATCGCTCGTGGCTAAACAAGAACAGCTGCACGGATCGAGGCTACGCTTGCCGCGGTCGATTCGAGACCTTTCCGTGCGTTGGTCCCGGCTGTTATATATAGATCTTTTATAGTCGTTACTTGTAGTAAAAAAAAGTCTGACATCCAGTCTTACCAAGGGGTATCGTGTACCCCGTAACTGGATTGTGGAGGTCAGAGAGGCAGTCGCTCCATGTAAAATGCTGGTATTCAGCTGCATCCGATTAGACTGGAAGCCGTCTTCAACATAGTTGGGAAAAGGTTGGGCAGATTGATTGATGTTTGGTGTAAGTAATCTTAAATTCAAAAATAGAACCAGACTACGGCGACTTTTATTCCCGTCAACATTGGTATTAATATTAATGAAACTCTTGCAAGTTTCAAAGAAGTGGTACAGTATAAAATACGATTACAAATTGTACCAGGACAGGTGTCTGTTCCTTTGGCCGAGTTTTATAAGAAAACTGTGGAACAAATATCAACTTTACTTTACTTAACAACAGCTTTTCTGCGTTCTCAAATAAATGGCAAAAGGTTTATTTATCCTTCCTTATCTTTCCTCATCCATCGCTTTCCATGAGGCGAGATCGAAGTCAAGAGTAGGCTCATTCCGCAATCAATAAATAAATATTGCATTAGGATGGTACGGTCTAATTGTGAAAATTAATATAATAAGAAAAACTGTAAGTATGATATACGATGATAACATTTTTAAATTATATGATTTTAGTTTTGCAATAAAAATATTATATAATTTAATTTACCATTCCCTTTTAAAAGGTTACGTCATAAAAAGTAAACGAGATAAAATAACTGATGTTGATTGTAATGTTTATTTTTAATCTTCGATATCAGGAGCTCTTGGTAACTAAACAAATAAATGTAATAGATATCAGAGACCTCGTGTTTAAAACTAACAAACAGTATGATTAAAAAAATACAGGGTTATTGGTTATGGCTCACGATCCCATGAAAGGGTTGTAGGACACGTTACGGCCAGTATAAAAAAAAAAACATAAAATATAGTGCCTATATAAAGCTACAAATATGAGCCACAACTTTAAGTATATATGTAGGCTTTTAATAGAAGCATATTATTTATAGTATATAAATGGCCAAAGTACAATTCTGACATCAACAAACCGTACTAGAAACTAATAAAAATAATGCCCTAAATCTATTTTGTACCACTAAAACATATAGAATAAAATGATCCCGTACGTGTAGCCGAGAATCTAATCTGTTCGTTCCTGTTTAATTAAACCAATAAGAGGATCTTTTGTGCCTTAGTGCTGGCTATTATTGGATTAAACACAGGTAGAAGTCTTGTCAAACTCAAACTCAAAGGATTTATTTCAATTAAACTATTAAAAGGCACTTTTGAATTGTCAAGTGGTCGGTCAGTTAGAAATATGAAGCTTGAAATATGAAGAAGTTGCCCATTCGAAAGCGTAGTAGGTACCTATGGAGAAGAACGGGCAAGAAACTCAATGGACACTCTTTTAAATTATATTGTTACATAAATATTAGTTAGTAGTATTATTCGTACCGTAACTTTCCAGTAAAATTATTAATAAAGTAAGGCCCGGAAATCGTACGGGGTAATACAGAATACTCTTTATAATGTACGACATAAAAATTACAGATATAAATGTAGGAAATTTACATAGGGTGACACAATGAGCGGTCTTATTGCTAAAAGCGGTCATGGGATGGATTAGAGGAAGAAGGAGAGGAAAGGTTTGGAAGGAAAATCGGGGCCTTGCCTAGCAATGGGACACTAAGTAGGCTATGAATAAAGGCTCATATATCTTCTATGCATAAGGGTTACCGCGGCCCCTGGCACCGGCAACTGAAGGAACACGGGTAGGTTTTAGTCAGTAAGAGTCTGACACGCACTCCCGCTCCGTCCACACCGGGAGAAGTAATTTGATGAATTCCAACCCTCAAAAAAAAATTCTTCCCATGAGGGTAGACAGGAACTACAGAAAATCACCTGCTACGATGCTTACATACTCCCTTTGCTTCGTTTACGTTCCTCCTATTATATGATAGATTTTTTAATCTTTGGATGACCGTCATTTCTATATCGTGGGCCACTGGGTCATCATACTGCAGTGACACTGAAAAATTATCGCAGACGACAATCGTGCAGTATCGTAAACACAGCTTCATCAAAAGAGACAAGCCACGATATCGACAGTCTGAACAATACGATTTTCTGTCACGACAAATTTTGTACCTACCGTACGGAAACAAATATACCAATATCTGCATTCTTATAGTTGTTGTCCTTTCCAAAATACGAATGGAAAGCACAAAATGGTGAGAACCATGTATCTATCACAAAATTAATTTATTTGTCTTTGCTGCATTTTTTAATTTATTTTATCTATTGTGGTAGGCTTAGAATGGTAGGGTAATTTTATTATAGGTGCATAGGTCTTCACATATAATTATATAATTAATGTATACAAAATATTTTAAAAGAGTAACGGTGTAGTTTCTTGCCCATTCTTCTCCATACGAAACTACCTTTTGGAAGGGGCGACTAGAATCAATTCTATTTTAATGTAAACGTTGACGTTCAAAAGTGCCTTTTACGAGTATGTGTCTATTTGAAATAAATGCTTTGAGTTTGAAAAAAGATTCATTCCATATGAGCGGCACCAATTGCGATATACATATGAGAAAACTCGAAACATTGCCAATGCTAATGGCAATGAAAAAATTAATGACTGATGATGATGATGAATGAATCTGACAATGTCTATGGCATTAAGTTCGCCTCTGTACATTTGTGTGCTTAAAGTGTTAAATAAATAAATAAACATGTATACTGTTAGGTTTATAAGCTGCCAAAGTTATGTCAGATATTTTTGGTCACAACGAGATATCACATCTTTATAATTTAACTGAGTAGGCAGATATTTATAACGCAAGACATGTCGATTACTATTGCATTCTCAGAGGTGACACATCAAAGCATTTGTTGGCATGCAAATCAATTGAGTAATTAATTACTGTTTTTCTGAGAAACGATGCAGATATACATAGTTTTTATTGCATTCATTGTCATGCTTTGATTTGTAAAGCTAAGAATATACTGGATTAGCAATTGAGTTTCCATGGAATTTCTTATAAGGATTTTCTCAGGAATAACCCTGATTCTGGTATTATAAAGGGTGGTGGAGGTTTCGATGCGCAACCTGCGACCGTGGATTCAGTACACGATTCTGGACCTTGAAATTATTAGTCGGTTTAAAAAAGAAAGCTGTTGGATACATTTTGACCGCGTAGTTATTGGAGATTTTTATAACCGACGAAATATTTCTGCGCTTGAGTGTTTAGAATCATGTGCTGAATTCATGAATACTGTTTGCGAGTCGATGTCCCCGTCACCCTGTATAATGATATCATGTTCGTTCATATTAAAGAAAAAAAAATTATATAAAATTTTAATTTTTTGGTGTACCTATGTACATAATAAAGATTATTCTATTCTATTCTATTGAGGCCCTTTGTGCCTCGGAAAGCACGTTAAGCCGTTGGTCCCGGCTATCATTCGTCGATGTTTGACTGTCGTTACGGGTCAGAAGCCCTAAAGTTGGACAACCAGTCTTACCAAGAGGTATCGTATTATCCCAACCCAGTTAGGGTTGTGGAGGTCAGATAAGCATTCGCTCCACGTACAATACTGGAAACCGACCCCGACGTATTTGGGAAAAGGCTAGACAGATGATGATTTTGTAGATGGCAGATGGCATCTTTCTCGCCAGATACAGGAATAGAAAAAAGCGACGTTGCGCCACAGATTCCCACTTTTTTCATGGTGGCGATGGTATTCTAATTAGCACACTAGACAATGACCGCGGTTTGAATTGCATTGCAATCTTGTTTCAACGATACTTCAATAGATAATTAACTATTCAGATTAAGTGGGTATCAATAACGTAATATTTTTAAAGTGATGTCGATAAATTCCCACGGCGGCGGCGGCGGCCATTGTTGCGACCTAACCACTACTTCTCCTTCCTAATGCTTCAATTCTGCGTAACAAAACAAGGGTAGACTGTGGTTTAATCTAAAAAAAAACTGCCAAGTGCGACTCGGACTCGCACACGAAGGGTTCCACAAGACAAAAATCACCGAAAAATACACGTTTCTTGTATGGAGACTTCCCTTCATTTTATTTTTATTGCTTGTTGTTATAGCTTCCAGACAGACGGACGGTCAGCGGAGACTTAATATAATAGGGTTCTGTTGGCACCCTTTGGGTACGGAACCCTAAAACTGTGTGTCGATGATGCTTTATAAAAATAAGATACAGTCTATGATAACTTCTAAGGAGTATATGTTAACTATAGGTTTGTCATTACTGTTGCCATTTTGTCATAAAACTTACTAAGTAAAGTAAGTAGTAAGTAAGTAGTAAGTCTTCCTCGCGGCCGGGGCAGTTAAGCCAAGACCCTCGGCACCGGTCAAATGTCAGAGACATGACCTTGACAATCTTCGGGGATACGAGACTAAAAGTGGCAGAAGGAGAAGACTTCCTCCTGCCTGCCCGACGGCAGGGTTGGTGCACACCGAGCCCACTCTTGCTCCTTCGCTGTGCGTCTTCACTTAGAGCGCAGAGGGACACACGTTGGAGCGTTCCTCCGACAGGATATTCGCATACGGGCAACGAGACCCCTTAGACACACATTGCCTAATGGGGAGTTATTGCCCGCACTCCAGAGTGCACCGTCCCGGAGACTGGCCCTCCCCCCGGACGCATCTATAAGGGAACTCCAGCCGGGCACACGGGGAGGTTTCCTCTCCTAGCACCATGGGAGTGGCGCGAGGAGCCGAAACGCATGGGCATAACTCCGCTACTACGAGAAATCACGTCACAGCGGACAGAGCTCCAGTGAGATCTCATGGCGAGTGCGACAGTCGCAACCCAGTGATGAACACGCCACAATTGCGGCGATAAATCCCCTCTTTGAGGAGTGGCTAGAGAGGCACCACGGCGTCCTCACCTTCCGCCTGACGCAGTTCCACACCGGACATGGTTGCTTCGGAAGGTTCCTGTTCCGGATAAGGCGGTAGGAAACGCCCGGGTGTCACCATTGTGTGGATCACCCGGAGGGCACGGTGGAGCGTACGGTATAGGTCTGCCCGGATTGGGCGGAGCACCGCCGTGTCCTCGTGGAGGCGATCGGCGCGGCAGTGGCGATCTCTCGCGTCCAGCCCTGATCCAGGCCATGGTACGGATCGAGAGGGCATGGGAAGCCGTCACCTCCTTCAGCGCAGCAGTAATGCTCGCGAAGGAGGAGGCGGAACGCGTGAGGGAGAGGCAAAATTTGCGCTCTCATGCCTCTAGTTGCTGCAGGAGACGCCCTGGGCGCCGGGAATCCCAGGCCGATTCCTGGCCACCGTAGGCGCGGGCTTGCGGATGGCGAGCAATCGGTAGCTCGCCGTACGATAAGGAGCAGGCCCAAGTCGACTGCGCGTGGTGTTCCACGCGCGCTTCAAAGAGATGTCAGCACCAATGACGGGGTCCGGTAGGGCAGATGCCTTCCAGGGTTGCAGGAAAGTCCGAAAGGGTTACCGTGGCCCCTGGCACAGGCAACTGAAGGAACACGGGCTGACACGCCCTTCCACTCCACCCAGAGCGGAAGTTATTTGACGATTTCCCATGAAAAAAAAAAAAAACACACTGGACCCTCTTTACTAGTTCTTAGTAGCAAAAATCACCAGATTTATTTACTTCTCGACTCACGCAGTTTTATTGTCTTCTTCAGACCATCAAGCACAATTCTGCAAGAATATAAATACACAAGCATCAAATCGTATAGAATATACAAACTCCAATATTTCTCCGCCCATAACGGGCCTGCTTATTTTTCCTGCCAAATTAAGTTCAACCTTTCATAAAACAAGTGATCAGTCTATATTCCGAGTTGTACCGAGTTAAATCGAGCATACCCTCCATTGCCTCTGTTTATGGGCTCGCAACATTTACATGAGAATCGCCTGTTTTGATTACTTCAGACCTTGGAACAGCACTTTTTCTGTTTTATTCATTTACCGGATTAATCTCCTGAATTTGGTATGAAAGGGGAATTTTTGCAATTTTGTTTTCTTTTTGGTGGAAAGACGCGTAGGATTCTGAGATTGGTTCAATTATAACTTTTCAGATAGTATCTATCTTTTAGACGTCTGTGGGTCATGGGTCTTTGCATACATTATAGTCACCAGTCTTTCAGACCAAAGCTAATAGTCAGACCCTGGGCTAATATTTTTACTACAGTATGAGCTATTCTTATTGTTCGTTTGTTCGAGTGAAGAAGATTGTTGTCAAGTTCTGCTAATTTATTGTTTTAAACTGATTTGAAATCATCACAAAAAAAAAGAAAAAAATGATGTACAACTTTGGGACTGTAATTTCACGGCTACCTTCAATCAATCTGTCTAGCCTTTCCCCTACTATTTTGGGGTGGGCTTCCGGTCTTACCAGATGCAGCCGAATACCAGTATTTTACATGGAGCGGCTGCCTATCTGACCTCCACAACCCAGTTACTGGGCAACACGATACCCCTTGGTAACTTGGTAAACTAGCTTGTAGCTTGTTGACAGAAATAAGTATTGTAGAGACACTGACAGTTCTTCCCAGCATCCTTTCTACGATAAAGTTTACTTAATGGAACGCCTGGATGAGAACGAACGATCGCTGTTTGAAGTTCGTTATTAAGTGTTATTGCAAGTAAATAAGTTCGGACTTCTCAATGGCAGAAACCTTTTAAAAATTTGGAAAGCACTTTCGTTTCATTGAATTTTTTCTTGTTCTGCTGATTGTGAGTGCTTTTTAATTTTGAGATTTTAAGTAGTGCTTATCTAAGTGCTACCAACCCGTCATTGCTTCGTACGGATCCAATAGCGAACATCGAGATTTCTTTGTTATACCTAAGTATACTTATATTGATATATTTAAATGTACAGAAACCTTCTGGAATATATTATCTAAATAATGATGATCTAAATGAACCGTATCAAAATCCAGTAAGAAGTTTATTAGATCTAAGCGTTCACACAGTCAGGCACGAAAAGCGACTTTAATTTATAATATGTATATACACGGTGACATTTGAATCACAGTTTTGCTAGAACAAACGTTGTTTAGACCATGGTCTACTACCATTCTACAGCACCAAAAATGTTATTAAAACAATCTAATCTAGGAGTTCTCAAATTAGTCTTATGTTGCTCAAACGTGTAATAATGTTTGAAACATTAACCGTAACATCAAAGTACTCATCACGGTAGCGATATTGCATTCAAGACGCGAGCGCCGCGCGTCGCAGCCGCAGTGTCTGTGTTGTAGGGCGTAACGATAATCGCGACATTCTAACATTGCCTTTTTTGTGTTTTTTTTTGAAAACCAAAGACGTTTTTTTTTCTATTGGATGCTATAGAATGGTTGTAGACCATGGTCTGAACAACGTTTGTTCTAGCAAAACTGTGATTCAAATGTCACCGTGTATTGTATAGATGACACATTTGCTACTTCTGATTGGTTTCTGAAAGCCTTATACTCAACACACTCTCTGATAAAACACGTCATAACTACACACACACACTTACACCCCACATTTAATCACCTCAACTGTTTTTGTATGTTTATTCGACGTAATTAGCTTCTTTTTACTTAAATATTTGCAAATTTTGTGATTTTGAATCTTATTTTATGTTGAAATTATCAATAACAAGTAACAATCTTGCGCTAGCAGATGCCATTAAATTGTTAACTTTGTGTAGTGTTTGGGTCACCAAGATACAGGCTGTGCCTAGTTTGGGACCCGCTATTAAACCTGTTTAAGTTTTCTGTTGATTAGAACTTCATCCCATGTTACTTGTATATTTGTGAACCATGTGTAAGTCTAATAAATGACTTTGAATTTGAAATTAAGTATTTTCGGTTATTGGTATTTCGGTAGCACAATACCGAAACAGCTTACATAAGACTTGAAGTTATTAAAACTTAAAGAAAACGAGGACTACTCGTAAATCAATGTCAAACCTAATGAGATTCCTAGCTCTATCGACCGAGAAAGAATGTTATCTGAAACGATTGAAAGCAATGTTTCTTGCTTATCAGAATCCTTGAAATTGGTATGCAGCTTTCTTTGCATTAGGCGCCTGTCCCACCGCCGCCGACGAGGAAGTGATTAGATAATAGATATAAACGATTTTCTCGCTCAAGAAACGCACAAAAGATTTTAGGTCTCGTGGAAGTAAAAGAGATACATACATATATATTGATCGCGGACTGTTCACACCGCCGGCGACTACCCGTTTGTCGCAGCGACAAGGGCTATCAAAGAGAAAACCTACTCGCTCAGCGACGCTTTCTTGGGGGCGTGTACTCGTTTGTTGCAGTGACAAAAGCTGTCAAAGACAGTACCTACTCGCTTAGCGAGGCTGGCTTGGCGAGCAGAACACTCGCTGAGAGACTCATGTTTGGTACTTAGACAAACCAGTGAGTAATCGCTCATCGCCGTCGCGCACTCGCTGTTCGTTGCTAGCCAACTCCTTTTTAGTTGCTAGCTCTACTCGCTTTTCGTTATTTGCCAGCGCGGGCTGTGGGACAGGTGCCTTAGAGTATCTGGGACTTTTTCAAGTTGTAGATAAAAACTTTTTGGTTAGTGTCAGATAGATTAAAAGTATTTTGGAATCTTTTTGTCAGCTTCCAGACTTTTTTTCTGTTTTTGATGCTCATCTTATTTTACCGGCTGTGAGATTAGATCCCCTAAAAGAACTACAGCTGATTACGGAGTCGACGGCCGATAATACCAATAGTTACTTAAAATTTTAAGTGTAGTACTTTTTTGTTGGTTTGTGTCATTAGAAATTTCAACGATGAAAAAACATAAAACCTAGACCACGATAATTTAATTTGACCGTGATACCAATTATTAGAAGTATACCTACTTGTCCCGTCCAAAAGCGCGTTGGGTTGATGATATCTTCAAACTCGCGGGAAACACCTTGGAGCCTAGGAAAGTGACATTCTAGCAGCGATAACGACGATGGAAAAGTCAAAAATGTATGGTATTGACATAAGCTACCGAAAAGCAAATCTGTTGAAAGTCGTCGTAGAAATACGAAATGCTTTGAAGCGATTGTCACTTGTCTAGGCGCTGTAGGTACGCTTAGAACCGGGAAGTATGGCAGAAAAAAGGGGAATTAAGCAGTGTACGAACTCCTCCGTCCTTACAGACCTCTTTTTTTTTTTTTTTTTTTTTTGTGGGTGGGAAATCATCAAATAACTTCTCCCGCTCTGGGCAGAGCAGGAGGGCGTGTCAGACTCTTACCGACTAAAACCCACCCGTGTTCCTTCAGTTGCCTGTGCCAGGGGCCACGGTAACCCTCTTGGACTTTTCCGCAACCCTAGCAGGCATCGGTCCTAGCAAACCCCGTCATTGGTGCTGACATCTCTTTGAGGCGCGCGTGGAACACAACGCGCCGTCGACCCGGGCCTGGTCCTTATCGAACGGCAAGCTGCCCATTGCTCGCCGTTCGCAAGCCCGCGCCTACGGTGGCCGGGAATCGGCCTGCGATTCCCGACGCCCAGGGCGTCTCCTGCGGCGGTTAGGGGCATGAGGGCGCAAATTGCCTCTCCCTCACGCGTTCCGCCTCCTCCTTCGCGAACATTACTGCTTCGCAGAAGGAGGTGACGGCTTCCCAAGCCCTCTCGCTCCGTACCATGGCCTGGACCAAGGCCGGACGCGAGAGATCGCCACCGCCAATCGCCTCCACGAGGACACGGCGGTGGTCCGCCCAAGCCGGGCAGACCTCCACCGTATGCTCCACCGTGTCCTCCGGGCGATCCACACAATGGTGACACCCGGGCGTTTCCTCCCGCCTTATCCGGAACAGGAACCTCCCGAAACAACCGTGTCCGGTGAGGACCTGCGTCAGGCGGAAGGTGAGGACGCCGTGGCGCCTCTCAAGCCACTCCTCAAAGAGGGGACTTATCGCCGCAATTGTGGCGTGCCCAGCGCTGGGTTGCGACAATAGCACTCTCCATGCCGCCCTGAGATCCCGCCGGAGCTCTGTCCGCTGTACCGTGATTTCTCGCGGCAGCGGAGCTACGCCCCGGCGTTTCGCCTCCTCGTGCCACTCCCAAACGTGCGCGAGGACGTCCTTACAGACCTCTGTGGCGGACTGTCACTGACGTGGCAGCCTGACAGATTGACACTTATGACAGGGCTTGCCAAGTGGCCCCGACATGGGAACATTATTTTGTGAAAAATGTGGCAATTATAAAAGTTTAACCCTCAATGGAAGCTTTTTCAATAACTCGACACACGCCGACCACATTCAACACCCAGCCTATATCTAGCAGTGGGTGAAGTCGGGCTGTAGATGATGATGATAACTACTTCTGGGTTTATATTTTTACCAATATTATACTGAAACTATAAATTCAGGACATGATTCTAGACCCCTTACCTAGCAAAGAAATGTGTCGACAAGTATAAAAAAAATATATCTGCTGTTTCATAGAAAAGTGCAGTACCAACGCGGTCAAAGTGTTTGGCAGAGCTATTTTTTATTTAATGACCCGACGAATAATTTTTGGGAATCATGTACTTAATCCATGGTATCGGATGGTGCGTCGATGTCCCTGCCACCGTGTGCAAAACTTAGAGTTTGCATCTTGTTCGACCAAACTTTCATCCCCGAGTGCCAATTTCATCAATTAAACTGAAAGCGATCAGCACATCTAAAGTTCCCGTCACGAGAAGCTATAAATTTTGTAAACACACATTCAGAGGTTTGCAACCTTGGTATCAAATAAAAAAAAACAGTTAAAAAAAAAGACAACATTAACAAACAATATAACCTAATCCGCGAAAACAACACAAACAAACTGTGACACATTCGAAACTCGAATGACAGCATTGACAGCGTCAGCGTGAACTTACTTCAAAATGGCGGCCCAAATGTTTACGTTCCATGCATAGATGTAGAATTCCGTAGATCGGTAATGTCAACAATCAAACAAGACCAAAAACCATTGATCTAAGTATGCGTAAAATGTAAGTGTGTGCATAGACAGTGTTGTGACTTGTCTATTCCTTTGTTGGTCTTTATCGATAATTTATGCGACGTAATGAGTCATTCTGTTAAATGTCTTAAGGGTCTAACGCAATAAATACTATCGGCATGCGACTAGCCAGTAACCTCATTTAGCGGTAAAACTGACATTTATAATATTAGTTAGGATTACAATGTTTCTTTGTCCGAGTATCACGCAATTTCTATTGGAAATATAAAAAAAAATATATACTTACTCAATGGCAAAAAAACATCTTCACAATTAACGCAGTATGTCCCGGTAACTCTCGGTATACCAGGGGATCCTATCTTATCTTGTTTTGCTGGCCCTAGGCCAGAGCCCAGAGCGCTTCGACCCTTCTGGATCTTTTGTGCGATTCCCCTCCCTTCTACTCAACCCCTAGCCCTCCATGCACCTTCTTCATGAGTCTCAGTATGGCTTATAGGGGATCCTAAGTTAACCAGAAGGATTCTCGAGCGTTCCTAGATATTTCTATTAATGCTTTGCCAGGTCATCCCACGCTGTGTCACTAACTGAGGGGCCATAAAGGTAACATTTTAGAGAAAATAGTGAAACAAAAAAGATTTACTTATAAAAAATCATTTATTAATGAAATGCACAGTTTACATTTTATATTATACAGCCTATAATCTTACTCAATAAATGGTCTATCCAACACTAAAGTAATTTTTCAATTCGAACCATCAGGTAGGTTGCTAGTTCCAGAGTTTAGCGTATTAAAAGTCAAACAAACTCATCAGCTTTATAATATGTATTAGTTTATATAAGATTGTAATATATCTATATTTTATTTTGTTTGTTACAACAATTACCGACATAAGATAAAGGTAGCTTCATACAAATGCATGAATTTGTATGAAGCTACCTTTATCTTAGATGTCGATATCAACAAGTCAAAAATTAGGCTATCGCATCACTAAAAAGTGAGGTTATAACTCCTTCGTATTTCTCTATTTGTTATTTCTTAAATACGGTGGTTTCAGGCATGCTAATTCATCTAAATCGTAAGTAAAATAATGTTCTCATCATATTTTGATTAAAACCGGCTTATTAGTGCATTGTTAATGCAGAAATAACAATGTAAACAATTTGTAAACTTACTGGTGAAACGAGTAATCCTGGGGATTTTTCTTTTTGGAAGATTCACATCCTGGTACTGCACAAGAAACTATCGTAATATTGTTTATTTAATCACAGGATATCACCCTAGTTCACATATATAATTGCCGAAACGCTCACGTAAACAGTTACCGGGGCCGCTATGGGCCGGTAGCAAATACGTGTTTGGCCCTGTTGACAGCGTCACTTTCTTTCTAACACAGCATAGTCCCGTTAAGAGCGGGAGCTCTCATTCACTCTCATGCCCAATCTACGGAATTCTATATCTATGGTTCCATGAGTCAGACGCGTTCCAGTACCACAAAACATTAGACGACAGCGCTTTATATCGCTCAACTATAACCCGACCAAGTGAAATTGCTCGTTAGTTTCTTAGTACACGTATGTCACTTTGAGTTGATTGAATTTGGGATTATTTGTTGTTGATTTTAATTGTCGCTACGTAACTCAGTAGAAGTTCTTTATTTACAAAATTTATAGCTTCTCGTGACGGGGACTTTAAACTGCATTAAATAGCTGTCAGTGTCAATGTTCCACAACAATGATGTCAATGAAGTCATGTCAATCAATGACTCTTGAACGTGGCTTAAATGCGTTGATCGCGTTTAGTTTATATGATGTAATCCGCCCTGAATCTGAATCGTTCAATCGATCGTCAAATTTTTCTCAAGCACAATTTATAAAAAAGGAAGGGAGTACGGATACTTTTCCCGGAAAATTAAAAACTTTGCACGCCGAGGAAATTCACGAACTCGTAGCTAGAACACAATAGGAACCTTTTTACACAATAACGGACTTTTGATAATGTTTCAAGCTTTTTTCGTGTCATGGTGTTTAATAACATAAAATATCATCAAGCCTCGATTCCCTGAAGGATTATGCAGAGGTGTACCTACAGTAAAGTAATATTTCGCCAGTTACGATTACGTGTCATGTAATAGGGGGCGAGCCTATTGCCATCAACTATGCACGAATCGAGACTTCGGGCTGCTAATGTTAAATTCCAGATAGGAAACCCCAATAACATTTAGCGTGACCTGGGAATCGAACCCAAGGCCTCATGCTCAGCAACACAGGCAACACTAGACCGACGAGGCAGTCTTGTCATGGTGTATAATCAATCTCGTAATTGCTTTACCGTCATTTTTTGTATTTAAATGGGTCAAGGACCTGTTATAAATAAATATTTTTTTCACTCCTCTTGCTCAAAATGACCGTCATTGTGGCGTACCAGAGCGAAGAAAAAATTGCAATTCTTCCTCTAGGGGAAAAAGTTTTTTTTATTTTAATTTTTGTGTGTCAAATGACAATGAGCCTACAAAAACGAAAAAGTCTTTATTATTCATAATTTAAGTAGAATAATCATGAATAATATAGACTCGACTTATTACAGTTTCATAAAAAAAAAATCATTTTACTTTTGAAAATGGAACTAAAATCGGCGATCTCTTTGGTAGAATGCATGCAATGCGTTGCGGTTGCAGAAGAAAAAACAAAAAAAAGAAATTGGCGCGAAATCTTTATAATTTTTCTCTAATTGCAAATTGAATTGGTAGTGACCGTAATTAATTGTATTGGATTCTTTTATTTTCTCGCAATCGTAGTGAAAAGTAGAGTGTAACACACGGCGCTAAAAACCCATTAAAACTCGGTTTCTATTTACTCCCTCGCTAAAGCTCGGGAGCAAAACTACCTCGTATATAATGGGTCATTTTAGCTCCTTGTATAACAATCTACTATTTCACTCCTCTTGCTCAAAAATACCGTCATTGTGGCGTACCAGAGCGAAGAAAAAATAGCAATTCTTCCTCTAGGGGAAAAAGTTTTTTTTTTTAATTTTTGTGTGTCAAATGACAATGAGCCTACAAAAACGAAAAACTCTTTAGTCATAAGTAGAATAATCATGAATATAGACTCGACTTATTACTGTTTCATATAAAAAAGAACTTCATTTTATTTTTGAAAATGGAACTAAAATCGGCGATCTCTTTGGTAGAATGCATGCAATGCGTTGCGGTTGCTGAAGAAAAAACAAAAAAAAAGACATTGGCGCGAAATATTTATGAAATTAAGTTACCGGGAAAAAACATCTCGTTAAATATCCAGAATTTTACAAATTGTACATTTAATTGTTAATAAAATAAACTACATATTTCATATTGTATTGGATTGTTTTATTTTCTCGCAATCGTAGTGAAAAGTAGAGTGTAACACACGGCGCTAAAAACCCATTAAAACTCGGTTTCTGTTTACTCCCTCGCTAAAGCTCGGGAGTAAAACTACCTCGTAAATAATGGGTCATTTTAGCTCCTTGTATAATAATCTACTATTAATTTTTATAATCCAGTGAATCAATGTGCCTAGCCTTTTCCAATTAAGGCAAAAAAAAAATGGTAATGGTCTAGAAATCCTCTTGGATGTATCCATGTAATCCGCCCTGGGGCGGACGGAGGGCTCTGTCAGACTTCTACTGACTAAAACCAGCCCGTGTTTTATTTATTTATTAAACGTACACACTATCTTTACAGGATGACCCCAATACAATATTGGTTTCACAAATAACACCAAATAAAGTGAAAAATCAACTTACGGCTACTAATACTTAAAAATCTAAACTTAAAAATACGAAACAACACTAAACTCTATTATAAACACAATCTGAAGTCAGACTAGATAATTATATATACCTACATAGGTAATAATTATCAAACTAAAGTTTTTATTTCATTTCTTTTATTTATACAAAATTAGACATAACACAGAATATTAATATTTAAATATAACTAACAAAACTCAACAAAACTCTTGCGAATTCACTCTGATTGCACGAAAATATATTATGTCAATTCTCTCATGTTCAATCAATGTTGAAGCACTCTTCAACGCAGCCCCCGACTGGTACCGGCCAGCCTCTGCGGGCTCCGTCTGGTCAAGCGGGGGGCCTGAAGTGTTTGACTCCCCCCGCGACGTCGAAGAGGGGCGCACGTGGAACATTACGCGCCACCACCTCGAGTCTTATATGATAGGGGGCGGCGGACGTACCCTGGTGCAGCTGAATACCAGTATTTTATATGGAGCAATAGCGAGACCTCCGCAGCCCAGTTGCTGGGTAACACGATACCCCTAGGTAAAACTGGTTGTTAGACTTTTGGGCTTCTGACTACGCGTAACGATTGCCAAAGACCTACGAATGACGGCCGGGACCAACGGTTTGACGTGCCTTCCGAGGCACCTGAGCTATAATCCATTACAGCAAAATGGCACACATTCAATTCTGTAGGTAATTAAATGCCCTAGTTTGCTCTAGTATATTACTACTAGTAATAGCATTTTCCTCGCTTTGTAGAGTTAATTAAATGAACAATATCATCTAGAACCCCGTACAATTCTGATTAAGAGCGATGACTGCATTGATACTTCTAAATTGGATCCAACTACCAGGTAATCTTGACCCCTGCCACTAAAACTGGAGCAACTAAACGTGGGTCTTGTTACATTGGTGATGCGCGTCCGTATCAAACCAGCTAGCGTTGACCCCTCCTTCACCTCCTTGTAAAGATTACTAATGGGAAGGAGGTCTAGCTAAGCTGGTGGTGACATACTATGGTGGACAGCCATTAAGGTAGACATTTTGTCTTTAATTACTCGGGGTGCATTCCACAGGGAGTCGGATAATTTATGAATGTAGTGACGTGTACTTTGACGGAAGTTTTATCGATTTTTTGTTAAAGACGAGTTTTTATGGGTTTGTTGAAGTCAGGTCAATAGGTAACTATTGTTCAAAATTTAACTAGACATGAAAATCGGTAAGCTCAAGAAAACGGTCATTGTTTATAAAAAAATTAGGTCAGATACCGTAGTCTTCGCTCCATGTAAAATACTGGTATTCAGTTGCATAGTTCAGTTGGATAGACTGGCAGCACCCCCAAAATAATTGGAAAAAAGCTAGACAGATGACGACGATATTTGATGTTAGTAAAAAAAATATGCTATGAAAATGTGTATCCTGACATGGTCATCGAAACAATTTCTTACTATTATTTGTATACCTAAAGCAAAGTTTCCTACTGCTCTCTTTTGCCGTCAATAAGGGTACCAGCTGTTAAATTTCGCGTACCAGTACTTACTATTTAAAGAAGCTAACATTAAATAAATAAAATGACGCAGGTGGGCTGTCGGAACCGTAATTATAAGAGGTACGCCATATTTTTAAATATTATGGGCAAAGTCATAACGAAGACAGGACAGTCTTGTGACAGTTTGGTGACTAAAGTAAAGATTTAAATGTCTGCATTTGTTCTCACCGTTCTTAGTCAAGTGAAAAAGTGTCCTTAGTGAAAAGAGTGAGCTCACACATTATTGAATATCGTTTCAATGACAGCCAAATCAAATCACTTCGTCATTGTGTGTCAGAGGTGTCAAAACAGAAATGCGACTGTCTTTTGACGCGGTAGGGCGAATCTAGCGGTTTAAATCTTTGCACTTAACTTATTCAGCAGATGTTCTATTTTTAGAATTGGAGACAATAGTATTGTAGGCGATGATCCAACCCAAGAGTATTTGGACATTAAAATGACCAAGCCTCAATTGATGACCTCACACGGAAACCGGCGTGAATTGAGTTAACACTGAATTTGATTGGGCCTTGACTTTTATTAATGAAGTAGCTCGTTGTAATGAATCGTTTTAGTAATCAACGTTCGTGATCTGAACGTTTTGTAAATGATTCACGAATTGATAAGCAATGATTCCGTTAATAAAAGTAGGTATATCTAGGTTCGTCAGTTTCCCCTGAATGTAGGCTTCACCAGCGTCTTTCAGTGACCAGTCAGTTTCAGGCACTCAGGTGATGAGACGTAATTTCGAAAACTCAAAATGATTACAAGAATTTATCTTACATCTGTTTTTCTATGTATTCTTGATAAAAAATATTAATGTACCAATATAAAAGACCAAGGAGGTAAAAGTTTTGCCTCCTTGATAGAACAAAAGGTTTTGCTCTTGCGTTTAGAATGCGCAATATTTTTCCTGCTCTAACATTTTTAGTGACAATTTATTTAACTTTTCGATAGACCGTACACATATAGCCAGCATTGTGTACGACTCGTTACAAAGTGACGTACTACCTACACTGTAAGTAAACACACCGCCGGCGGGGCACTAACAATTAGCATATAAACTAGTCGCCATTACCTAGTCTATACTGTGTGTGAGCGCCGGACGTGGGTTCACGACTTCACGGTGCACTGCTCGATTGTGAAACAACCGAAAGTGGTCGTGGGTGGACAGTTTATGTAGGACTAGCTGTACCTACCCTTGGGTTTATACATTTAGATTCTACATATTTTTAGGTTGATTTAGTCTCGTCTATTAATATGTCTTTTGGTATATACTAAGTAACTCTCTGCTTTTCACATTCGGTTAGAATGTAAGGTAGTTTAGCTGTGAAAAATTTTCAAACAGATGAACTTACAATACACATAACATCACGCCCGTTTTTCTGAAAGAGTTAGGCAGAGGTGTATGTATAGAAAATCCATATTTTTTGCAACAGACATTCTCACAATCAATATCGTTTAGGAGACCTTGGGTCACTTTTCAGTGTCGGATTGTGACTGTAATTCTTGTTGCTCACTAATTCGGTTGCAGCTCGCGAGGTCCTCGGGTCCTTGTTGTTTTTTTTAATGAGCAACTATCTTGGAATTCCCACGATCTGATCAATGTTTCGTTCAGTCCCTTTTGCAGTAGACGGTTCTTCACAAGACTTTTTATGAAACACGCAAAGTTTATAAAACCTAAACTAACAGTCGTTTAAACGAAAACTAAAATGCCCAGAGGGTTATAAAAAACAGCCTAAAACTCCGACCGTTTACTACAAGCACCGAACGTTTATTACACAAGCGATAAGGATCGCTGTACAACGCAATTACAAAGCAACAATGAGTAAAATGGACTAACATTAATTAACGTTACGTTAATAGTAATGGAGGCTAATTGCTAGACGTTTTTAGTTAACTGGTCTGTAGTCTTCTCTGATAAATTGAAAGCGTCGAATCGAAATCGATCGCCTGAGTGGAGGTTGCACATTATCCCATCATCGTCATCATCAGCCTTCAGCAGTCGGCTGCTGAACATAGGCCTCTTCAATTGCACGCCATTTAGCTCAATTCTCGGCAACTCTCATCCAGCTGCTACCAGCCACCCTACGAAGATCGTCGCTCCACCTAGCCTGAGGGCATCCTACCTTACGTCTGCCGATTCGCGGTCTCCACTCAATAACACGTCTACCCCAACGGTCATCGCTTCTACGGCTAATATGGCCGGCCCATTACCACTCCAGCTTGCTTATTCTGTGAGCTATGTCGACAACTTTGGTTCTCTGCCGGATCACCTCATTCCGGATTTTTTTCCTCAGAGAGACTCCAAACATAGCTCGTTGAGCGACCTTGAATTTATGGACAAGGCGTACCGTGAGTGTCCACGTTTCGGCTCCGTAAGCCGTAACACACAGGACGCACTGCTTGAAGACTTTAGTCTTTAGGCTCTGCGGAATACGTGACGAGAAGACTCGACGAAGCTTCCCAAACACTGTTTATCCTAAGTCCCAGGTCTGTTCATGCGCCAAATTTCATCGAAATCCGTTCGGCCGTTAAGGCGTGAAAAGGTAACAGAGAAACAGCTACACAACTTTTTATGAAGGTCCGTATTTCCATTTCATTATCTGCCCGTCCTTTTGCCAACACTATGTTTGGGTTGACTTCCAGTCTAATCGGATGCACCTAAATACCAGTGTTTGCCATGGATCGACTGCCTATCTGACCTCCACAACCCAGTTGCGTTACCCAGCAACTGGGTTGTGGAGGTCAGATATTCCTCGGTAAGACTGGTTGTGTCAGACTTTCGGGTTTCTGGATACCCGTAATGACTGCCGGAGATCGACGAATGACAGCCGGGACCAACGGCTTAACGTGCTATGCGAGGCAAGAAAGGGTGTCGGTATGAAATCGATGGTCACCCATCACCACGGTCACGTTATCCACGGTCCAACTTCGGCTAGAGTAGCTTAACTGCGATTGACCCGTGCGTCTGTTAGAACTTAAAACAATACAGCAACAGCAGCTTACCAATACAAATCTGTAAGTCCAAGAAGCAAGCTTTCTTCTTGGACTTACAGATTTGTATTGGTAAGCTACATAGCCATGATGAACATTCTCAATTAAGACGTTACCTCGGGCAAAACCTTGCGATAGTGCGCTACTCAAAGGCCATACAATAATTAATTATGAGAAATAAACTATGTACCTACATCTAAAAGCACAATATGAAAAGGATAATTAATAAATATTAAGTATCCTTTCATCACATTGCACGTACTTATTTGTTTTTATGTGTTATATAGTAGATTGTTATACAAGGAGCTAAAATGACCCATTATATACGAGGTAGTTTTACTCCCGAGCTTTAGCGAGGGAGTAAATGGAAACCGAGTTTTAATGGGTTTTTAGCGCCGTGTGTTACACTCTACTTTTCACTACGATTGCGAGAAAATAAAACAATCCAATAGAATATGAAATACTTATGTAGTTTATTATGAAATATGTAGTTTATTTTATTAAAATTATTTATTTTCCTTTCTCTTCTATTTGCAAATTAGGGTCTCCATTCTCACTAGATGATAACATTTTCACTATTGTAAAATTAATTACGGTCACTAAGTACCAAATCAATTTGCAATTAGAGAAAAATTATAAAGATTTCGCGCCAATGTCTTTTTTTTGTTTTTTCTTCCGCAGCCGCAACACATTGCATGCATTCTACCAAAGAGATCGCCGATTTTAGTTCCATTTTCAAAAATAAAATGAAGTTCTTTTTTTATGAAACAGTAATAAGTCGAGTCTATATTCATGATTATTCTACTTATGACTAAAGACTTTTTCGTTTTTGTAGGCTCATTGTCATTTGACACACAAAAATTAAAAAAAAAACTTTTTCCCCTAGAGGAAGAATTGCTATTTTTTCTTCGCTCTGGTACGCCACAATGACGGTCTTTTTGAGCAAGAGGAGTGAAAAATATATTTAAAATCTCCTCGTAACAAAATGACTAAAATTATTGATTACATGACATCTTTTGCTAAAGGTGACGTTATATTAATTTGGGGATTAAGCTAATGAATAGATAGTTTTTTGTGGTGTACAATAAAGAATATATAAATAAATAATATTTTAGTTTTTTATTAAATTATTCCAAAAGTGGTGTGAATTGTTTGATAAGGGAGCGTGCGGAGGGAGCGGGTCAGAGCGGCCAACATTATTTTAATCTTTTTGAAGTCGGGCTTTTAATTTATGTTGTATCTAGATGATTTTCTGCATTACGAGTATTTCCACATATATGTAAGAATAAATAAAACAACTGATCTACTAGGTGCTTAAAACCTAGTTAACCAAGATTCTATAGAGTGCATTCGTATCAGTAATGACCAGCCGGTCGATTCTGTAAAAATCTCACCGCGATGACTTGCGTGGACTGAGCTGTCATTGTCATCCCACTGATGCTAGGGATTGACCAACGTCTCATTTACAATCATAATCGAGATTTAATATTTTTTATCCAAATTCTATAGATCATTTAATATTATTTCAAAGCTAGTACCTATTTTAAGTGTCTTAACATTACTATTTTGGAGGTTTTGAAATAAATTACCAAAACAGAAATTCAGTTAGAAACTCAATGTGGTTTTATTATTTTATTTATAGTCCGTGCGTGACGCGCTCGTGCCTAAGGCATTTAAAAAAAAAACAACGTCGAGTTTCTGACAGAATTTCTATTTTGCAATTTTATTTTAAAACCCCCAAAATAGTAATTTTTAGACTCTTATATACTAGCTTGAAATAATATAAATTTTTAATAGAATTTGAATAAAAAATATTATTAAAATCTCGATTATGATTGTAAGTATAATGCTTGGTCAATCCATAGCATCAGTGGGATGACACTGACAGCTCACTCCACGCTCACTTTACCTAAGTTTTCACGGTGAGATGGTTACAGAATTGCAGTACAGTTTCAGAGAGGTAACTCCACCGACCGTAATTGGTTTAAAACGGTGACTCGTTCAGCGAGCGTTTACTTAGCGTAGGAGAAACTATAGTTGTCTCACGAATTTATAACTATATTTACACTGTGTAGGTAGATCAATATATAAAAACTGAACACATCATATCAAATAGGTACCTTTATTACCTTCAATATGTACCAACGTTTCTATATAATCTATTCATAGTCTGTCTGTATGTTTGTAGATTCAATACATTTTAATATTAAACAAAAGCGCCTTCCTTAGTTTATTACAATGAACATTTAGTCGGGATATTGCCATAATAACTGCGCTCGGTAACTCGGAATGTTCCACGTGTAATATTATTACATTACTATATATAAACAGTATATAGTCCTTTTCACTGTACCCGGCGATAGCATACATAGCATAATCAGATTATAATGTTCCCACTGCTGGGACACAGGCCTCCTCTCGGTGAGAGGGAATGGGCCGTAATCCACCACGCGGGCCCAGTGCTGGTCGGTAGATGTCACATGTCTTCGATATTTTGGTTCTAGGACATGCTGGTTTCCGCACTATGATTTCCTTCACCGTTTTGAGAGAAGTGGAGATGAAATAATTTACACAAAGTAAAGCGCCTGTCTGGGTTCGAACCTGCAACTCGTAATTCGCGGCCATTACCACTGGGCCACCACTGCTCCCGACCGCTCGGCGACAGCGACCCAGACTTTCTTCAATTCTCTTTTCTTTCGTGAGTTCTCTGATAACATGCAAAACCTTTGGCCTTGAAAACCCGGTCACACCGTGTACAGAAGAGAGCTGCTGGTCGATTCTGTAACAATCTCACCGTGATAACTTAGGTGAAGTGAGCTCCTGATGCTAAGGATGGACACTATCGACAACTCGCTTCAAGCTCACTTCACCTAAGTTATCATGGTGAGATTGTTACAGAATAGCTCGACTGATCAGCATCGTTGTACAGACCTATGTAATGAAGGCTTTGGGCGACTTTCGCGTATTTGGCGCTTCTTGTCTAGCTACAAAGACGTTCTCAAACGTCACCTTAAGACTTGTGTTGTGGCATACCCGTTGTTCGGTGGCAGGAAATTGCTCGAAACCGAGAATGGTGGCGCACTTCAGTTCACAAAGCAACTGTATGCTTTGAAACGAATCGTCTTGAAGACCTAGATTACATTACTACTAGAGATGTGCCGACTATGACTTTGGCCGACTAGCCGACTAGCCGACTAGTCGGCAGCAAAATGGCCGACTAGTCGGCTAGGCCGATCAATACTTTCGGTAAAATCCGGTAAAATAATTTCGGTAAACTTGTTTTATATGTATAATATACAAAGTACACATAGAACAACTTCCTATTTCTAGGTTGTAGTGTAAAGTAAACCTACCTACTTATTTCTAATATTTTGTTAAAAAAGTTTGTTGATCCAATTGATACTTACTTACTATACTTAGATACTTCTAGTATTGTTTTATTTTATTAATTTCGAGATTGAATAACTTGAGGATGTCAAAGGAAGAGTTCCTATTTTTTATGTTATAATTGAACCTACTTATTAGTAATAAGTAGGTTCAATTATAACATGGTAATAAGTTATTACCAATAATTATTTGCTTTAACCTATATTTTGTTATTTTATAAAAGACTAAAGGAAGAGTTCCTATTTAAATTTTCTACCAATTATTAAATTGTATTGTAAACTGAAACTGTGATTCTTATAATAAAAAATAACAAGAGTAAAGATACAATTTCATTTCAATCACTCTATTTTTTAAGCATATTAACATGAGTGAGAAGCGGGCCGACTAGTCGGCGGATTTAGCCGACTAGTCGCCGACTAGTCGCCGACTACAAAAATGGCCGACTAGTCGGCTTTACTGACTAGTCGGCGACTAGTCGGTACATCTCTAATTACTACACAGGTGCTTCAAGCTACTTATCTTCATTGATTGATTCATTAGCATTTTATAATAGGCAATATTAGCGCTTTTTATTGACTGTGTTATAGGTACTTCTTAGTAAGCAGCTCCTAGCAAAAAAACTGCTCCAAAGCATTTTAGTTTAGATAAATCGACAAAATGAATGGAACAGCTGAGATTCATGGTAAAAGTTGTTCATAATGATAATTATGATGACCCCTTTTCAGGTTTAGTATAAGCAGAAACTAATTATGCTTGTATTTATTTACTTAGAATCTCCAACAAAAGTTATACACAATACACGTCTCATACATTCACTTATAAGAGACCACAGCATGCACAATGAAGTTGACAACAACGAAGCTAAGCTAACAAAGTTGAAATATTAATATTAGTTAAATTTAATATTTAGTAAACAATATAATACTACAATATTATATTACACTATCAATCTCACAAAAAATTGAAGTCCATTTTTATGTCTATAGTTGGAATCAGATTCAACTAACTGGAGTTATACAGGATGTTTGGTGCATCGTGTGCCAAATTGAAATGACCCCTTCAGTCGAGAAGGGTTCATCTGCTATCCTTTCAGACCTCTTAACACCTCTCATGCCCTGTGGACATTTCCTTATCGACTTTTTATAGTTTTATAAAAAAAATGTAATTGTTTTTGAATGTAGCAAACATTCAAATACAAATAAATCACAGGGCATGAAAGGTGTTAAGGGACCCCTTCAGTCAACCATTTCAATTTGGCACACGATGTACCAAACATCCTGTATCTCAGGACTTAATTATTACTTAGCCACTTTCGCTTGAGTTCGCAAAGAGATAAAATTCTCTTTTACATTATTTTATAAATACCAAGTTGTTCTTTCATTTTTATGACGTGCAAACGGTCTGCAGATTAAGATTCTACTTAAAGCGGGTTTGTTTAAGATGTTTATAGCTTTTCTGTTAAGGGGACTACATGACCTAAACGCAAGTTTTATAATGCCTAAAAGTATAAGATCCACTGCAGTAAAGAAAATCAGAAAAATATATAATATACTTCAGGATATATGCTAG
This sequence comes from Brachylomia viminalis, assembly GCA_937001585.2. Lineage (NCBI taxonomy): Eukaryota > Metazoa > Arthropoda > Insecta > Lepidoptera > Noctuidae > Brachylomia > Brachylomia viminalis. Next base: position 6,292,707 of record OW443296.2, read on the forward strand.
TTAGATAGTCTATTGAAAACATATCACAACTATTTTGGTACGTTAGAAAAAAGTCACGAAAATACCTCTAAACATTTCTTTTAACGATTAAAAACCATACTAAAGGCTCCCACACAAAACTGCGATGCGATGCGATGCGAATTCGCATCGCAGGAACCTGCGATGCGAATTTCTGCGATACGATTTAGTGCGGCAAACCGTTTGGTAGGGCGACCATTCCTTCAAGTGTAGTCAGCCGTACTAAGCATGCAATCATTCTGTATTTTTTTTCAGATTGTTCTCCAAGCGATGTTTTATTGTGATAGTATTTTTATTTTTTAGTATAGTGAATACATTTTTTTTAAATAGAGCATTGCTTCATATTTTGCAATAAATTACCTGCTTTGTGTCGCGCTACTCTTTCTTTTCTATGCAATCCGACAGTGACCGCGCAAACATTCTTAATCGCCCAGTTCAGGGAGCGAAAGAAGGTATGCTCGGAGCTTCAGCACAAAAACAATTTTCTACAGTCTTTACAGTTCTTGATACATTCGTCGCCGTTTCAATCTGGAATTGGTTTTAATCTATGGATTTACGAAAAAAATATTTTTGTCTGATTTACGAAAAAAATATACATGTACAAGTTTCAACATTGAAAGTAACTAGGTATAACATTTCCATAGACGAGCCATGCATCATTTAGCATGCATTCAGCAAAGAATCTAAAAATGCTGGTTACTATTGCGTAGGATATGATACTCAACTATAATATTTATTAACCTAGGCTAAGCTGCTTTTCATGTTCCCATAAAATTTATAAAAAAACAAGCTGTGTGTCCGAGGGGATTTCACGGTGGCAAAAATGATGCACTTCCATACAAAAATTCATTCAAATTCACGTTCGTTATACAGGGTCAAATTAAATTAGCTAGCAAAACTCTGCAGACGTGATGGGTATCGAATTATCGATATCTAAACATAATAAAATAAAAAAAATAAAGATTTGATGTTTTTTGTTACGGGTCAACGATCGCTGGTAGTGTTATTTCACGAAGTATGAGTACAATACATATTTTTATCGGGTTTAAATAACGATACCAATCACGTCTGTGCAGTTTACACAAAAAAAATAATAATTTTCAAATTGATATTTCAAACCCGACAGAAAAATATAAAATGTCAAATTACTCGGAAATGGTTGACATTTGCATAGGGGTCATACGGGGTAATTTGGTTGCAAATGACCTCCCCTACAATCCCTTAACAGATTGCCGACATATTACCAATAACCCTGTATAAACAGACAAGAAGAAAATAACAGAAATATTGGTATAAAGGTGATGCTTTTTCCAAAAGAGGCTTGCATTTTATGTGGAAATTACACAGTCATGCTGCCATAGATTACTGCTATCAAAATTTCCTGCTCATGCACTGCACAGGTGTAGAAAAAAGACAAAAAACAAAACAGTAACGAACAATGAGGACAAAGATTGGAATTCATTCGCTACTTATTGCATTGCTCGGATTTCCTTTATCCCTCGACCGTTCATTCCTGTAGCATTTTGCTTTGTTTTCTAGCATATTGTGGCCAATATATATCGGAAACTTACTATATATTGTAATGAGTCCTTGTATTTCTATACTCTGGGGCGAGCTGGAAAAGGCAATCAGACTGGGTAGACACTCGATAAGTTATAAGAGCGATTAAATTGATAGAGGTAGGTTTCTGGTACAGGAAAAGACTGAAATAATCATTTATTTGTCATAAGAAGACTAGCATTTGGGAATAAAATACTGGGAATTTTCAATGAGATTGTGATGAAGTAAATGATGTTAAGATATAAAAAGTAGCATCTCTATATTGACTGAAAAAGAAGCAAAGAAAGAAAGAAAAATATTTTATTTGGGACACGCGCAGGACAAACAGTAAAAAAAACGATCATTTTAAATTAACAAAATTATCATTAAAAACAACAATAAACAAGAGAAATATTAAAGACCTGTGCGAGGCCAAAAAACTCCTATCTCAGCATAATGCTGCAATATTCTGATTGCCTCATTGGTCTAATGGTCACAAGCGCTACTACTGAGCAGGAAGTCCTAGGTTCAATTCTCAGTTCAGGCAGTGTTTTTGGGATTTTCCATCACGAATTTCAATAGGCAATATGCTCGCCCCCTTTCACATGGGATTTAAGCAAAACCGACGAAACGTGGGTATACAGTGTGTAGGTACATCTGCCTAACACTTTTGGGCAAACAGGCGTAATGATATGGTTATCTCTATATTACTTTATGGCTCTCCAGCAGATGGTATTTTTCGTATACTTAGTGATAAACATTTGGAACTTCATATAAAATGCCTTGACTTTAATAAATGTGATACCCTTCAAAAATAAGTTGCGGTGGCAGTATTTCCACGGATTTCCACATTTTCCACATGAGGACCTTATCATATACTAAAGGTAAAGATGATCCTTTTTTGTTCAAGCAGTTTTGTCACGTAAAGTACTCATTCAAGCTTAACAACATGTCTCCTGCCATGAAATAATAATAGTGCTTTATTTCTAAGTTTATGGTACATTGAGATCTAAAATTAAACATTGATATACATATACTACCATTGCTGGTGTAGGAAAAGTAATTAAGCTAAGTGCATGCAAATCCTAGACATTACAATAAAAGTTTTAAATTAATAAAATTGTTTTGAATTTATATTTTTAACTTGATACAATAATATTGTTTTAGATTGATTGAATAGGATTATTTTTAATGTCAAAATATTAATAACAATGTCAAAAAGTATGATTTAAAAATTCATTAACGTAACGGAATAAAAACACATGAAAGAAAAATCTTTTCTTCTAATATTATAAAGAGGTTTTGTGAGTTTGTATGTAGGGGGTAATCTTCGAAAATACAGATCCGATTTCGAAAATTATTTCACTGATGGGAAACTACAGTACCTACTGCCCAGTGTCATATGATAGATTAGAATCAAAGATTATGTCCGAACTTTTACGTACAATTATTACACATTGACATTGATGAATTTTATACATACAATGACATGAGTAGGTATTTACTTTGTAAAGATATTATATTATTTCATAACTTTTTTTTTACTCGGTTCCTTTTAGTCATGGTCTGGCAGTTTGAGTAGCCTACCCAAATGTCCTTTCTTTGGTATTGTTCGTCGAATCGTTGAGCTCCTTAAATTCTGAGTTGAGCTGCGCGATTTCTGAGAATTGCGTGCACTGACTGGACAGGTCCACTCAATCTGTGTGGTTCTATCCTCAAAAGACAATTTCAGACGCTAATCTACATGGTCTTCACATGATCTGACCAAGATTTTGTCTGGACTTTTAAAGAGACCTCCTCCCTCCTACCTCTGAGTTTGTTTCGGCCTTTCTTTTTTTTTCTCTGATTGACGTGTAAAAGTGTTTGTACAAACCTACTTACAGAAATAAAATCACTTATCATAAATTGTATGATAAAACATGAAATTTCATGCCGACCATCGCGGGCAGAAGTCAGTCCTGATAAAAAGGGGGCCTATCGGACTTTCCCGGTTCCCCGGAAAACCTATTCAATCTATTGTCAAAACGGATCGGGATGGAATTGGTTGGATTTGATCGTCTGTAGTTTCGGTCACCCAATCACAACAGCAAGGCAGGTTTAGCGATCACGACCCGTGATCGATCTTTTGGAAATTGGAAGTGCATATTATAGTCTGTTGCAAAAGTATCTGATAAAAGTGTAAACAAACCCTGTTCGGGTCAAATTCTTATACAATTACTCACTTAAGGGAATTAACAAAGTATTTAGAAGGTATCACCACTTTTTAAAAAAATCGTTGTAATTTAAAAATTTACATTAGTAAGATGAAAACCATGTTTAATTTCGTTTGTAATTACAGGAATAGTAAAATCAAAGTACTCAATTTGTAACTGGCACAACTTTTTGACATCAATGGGTATGTTTTCTGATACATTTCAGTACATTCTCGTGCAGATGCTTTGGGAACATTAATTATGAAAACAGTTCTTGCGGAGTACAACTTTATTAGCCAATCAGACAGCTGAATGAACATCAGGGTGCATATAGTCCTCCAGACCAAATTTCAGCCATTGCGACCAATCTCAGTGGAGACTTGCCTTCGGCGCGGGAGATATTATAAGTGCACAAGTGTGTGCGCAGTCACAGGTGCACTCTCCCTGACTCTCATAGTCCAATGGGACGGCAATCAGGCACGACCGGCGAGAGATCAGGCGCAGGACCAACGGCTTAACGTGCTTTCCGAGGCACGGATCACACCGCCAGTTTCCAAACTCCGGGCTGTTATTAAGACTTTCCTAATAGAAAAACCCAATAACACTTTGCCTGACCTTTGCCAGGGTGCATAAAATATATTTGGGTATATTAAAAGTAGGTACAGTAATTTGTACACTAATCAAACAAAACATGCGTTTGCTAATTGATTTTATGTATTCTTAGGACCTTTCCTGTATAATAGGCTCATCAAGGTACTAAGCCTAGTGTAAGCTATAAAAAATGTAGTATAATATTATCAGAATATTTAGCGACGCTCCATTATTATTATTTTTTTTTTTTTGTCTTGATGATACTTTTAGGTAATAATGTACCACTATCAATATGCTTTTTCTCATAGTTCTTAATTCGATTATTTTTATATTAGTTTTACTTCTAATTTTCATGTCCCATTTTAATTGTAATGTAAAGTGATGGCCTGAAACACAGGTTTGAATAAACCTAGATCGAGTGGGTCGCTAATTTAAACTAATTCAGAATTCCGAACCATTATTCATTGCACCAGTATTAGAAATAGTTTAGATTTAAGTAGTAGCCATTATAATTGTATAGGATACCTATTTACTACTGTTGGGCTAAATGTACACTTTTGTAAACGTTTTTATTATTATTAAATTATTATTCCTATATAATCCTGCAACGGGTTTGAGACCAAATCAGTGAAATTTCTGCCATACTTCTGAGCGGAACCAATACAGAATAACGTTAAATGGAGAGAAGACGTCATTTAAGCTGAGTAGAAATGATCAGAGCAAATCAAATTTTTTATTATCTAAAAACATTCAGTGTGACCCACGCATATAATATCGCACTTGAGACCGGAACTGACAAAATAAGCTAAAATAAAACACGTTCTCACTATCTCTCGCCAATAAAACATCAATACAATAGCATAAGCGTTTACTATGAACTGTCGCAAATGGAATCCATCCATTGTGGCGCAAACAAAGTTGTTCGTGCAATCTAAAAGTTATTGTTTCGACAAACTCGTCCAGTTAAACGACAGAGTTTTCATTAAAAGTTACTGGAATTGTGTATTGTTTTACTATTGTTGTTATTTGAAAAAGCTGCAAAGCGTTTGTTGGCTCCGGCTCTAGCGCTGGGTCCCTATATTCAATAAACGGATCGCTTTTTAACCAATCGTAGGGCACGATTTACATCACAAGAACTTTTGAATTGAAATTAAGAACTTTGGAATTTGGAGGGGCTCGTGGTTAAATAATAACAGTCGTAAGGGTCGATCGATGGTTATGCTACGCATGCAGAGGTCGTTCGGTGGGTGGGTGACCATATCGACGCCCCTCCGTGCCTCGGAAAGCACATTAAACCGTTGAACCCTGCTGTCATTTGTAGATCTTTGACATTCGTTACGGGTAGTCGTAGAAGGCCGAAAGTCTGACAACCAGCCAGCAACCAATGGATATCGTATTACCGACCGTATCGTGGAGGTCAGCAGTGCGATTCTGTAACCATCTCACCGTGAAAACTTAGGTGAAGTGAGCGTGGAGTGAGCTGTCAGTGTCGTCCCACTGATGCTAGGGATTGACGAAGACCATTGACCAATTGATCAAATTACATTTACAATCATAATCGAGATTTTAATAATATTTTTTATGCAAATTCTATTGATAATTTTTTATTATTTCAAAGATAGTGTCTAAAAAAACAACATTGTGTTTCTAACTGAATTTCTGTTTTGCTATTTTATTTGAAAACCCCGAAAATAGTAATATTTAGCTACTGACATACTAGCTTTGAAATGATATAAAATGATCAACAGAATTTGGATAAAAAATATTATTAAAATCTCGATTATGATTGTAAATGTAACGTTGGTCAATCCCTAGTCAGTAGTCTAGTCATCAGTGGGATGACACTGACAGCTCACTTCACGCAAGTCTTCACGGTGAGATTTTTACAGAATCGACCGGCAGATCACGTCAGCCAGTCGCTCCATGTAAAATACTAGTATTCAGCTGCATCCGGTTAGACTGGAAGTCGAGCCCAACACAGTTAGGGAAAACTAGGCAGGTGATGATGGAAAACTTTAGAATTTAAAACTTGAATGGCTAATTTATACGAGCATTGCTATTCTTTAATCCGACCTTTTTTGTTCGACCATGCTTATGGATCCAATTTATAAAGTTAGGTACCAAAAGTAGATGTAGCAGCGTGCTTATCGCGAGTACAACACATCGTCAGAGAAGGAAGTGAAATTAAAATGTGTAGGTAAAGGAAAAGTAAACTTGCTAATGTTTTGACTTCTATGGATTATTCAGAATTAAAATGAAATGTACATTGAAAGAAGAAAGAATAAAAGTACGTGTATTTGGTAAACATGACGCAGATAAACACAAAAAAGAACAATGTTGTTCTTTTTTGTGTTTATCTCAACAACAATTTCTACCTAATCAATACTCAAACTCAAACTCAAAGCATTTATTTCAAATGAACCATTACAGGCACTTTTGAATTGTCAAGGGGTCGGTCAGTCATAAAGATGAAGCTAGTTGCCCATTCCAAAGCGTAGTAGGTACCTATGGAGAAGAACGGGCAAGAAACTCCATGGACACTCTTTTAAATCAAAATATTGATACAAAAAGTGGTTACATCATTCATGTTGTAATTATACATGTGAGAACGATGTAGAATGACGTGCACGTTAAAAGCGTCCATAATAAAAACATAAAAACAATTATGGAATTAAAATAAGCCGTGGCAGCTAAGAAATGACCAGTGCCTACTGACGGCGCCCGTTCATGAACATGACGTATGGATCACTCTATAAGACTCTATAGGTACCTACATCCAATAAATAAGATTGAAGTGTCTGTTTGTAATGTCAAAATAACAGCTTTTTACTAAATGCATATGAAAGTATAGACGGTACTAATAACAAAAAAATACGATTTTTAATATTTTTGTTCCGGCTAATCAGCAAAATGGCTGAACCGATTTTGACAGGACTTTCATGGGCAGATAGCTGATGTTACAAGGAGTGCCATAGGCTACTTTTTGTCGCGGTTGCACGTGCCCGTGGGATAATTTCCGACAACCACGCGGGTGAAGCAGCGGTCGAGCAGGAGCTAGTTAATTGATAAAATAAAAATTATCCTAACCTAATTAAAAACATAAACAAACTAAAATATGGCGTCGTAAAACATATCCTACCCTAAATAAAACTATAAACAGACTAAAATATGGCGTCGTAAAACATATCCTAACCTAACTAAAACTATAAACAGACTAAAATATGGCGTCGTAAAACATATCCTAACCTAACTAAAACTATAAACAGACTAAAATATGGCGTCGTAAAGCATCCTAACCTAACTAAAACTATAAACAGACTAAAATATGGCGTCGTAAAACATATCCTAACCTAACTAAAACTATAAACAGACAAAAATAGGGCGTAAAAAAAACGAGTTAAGCTTACAGTATTCGCATAAATTATTGTGTAACATCTGATATCTCACCTTGGTATATAAGTATGTATAAAAAACCATTAACATTAGAATATATAAAAAAAAATATTCAGGTATTATTTGAAATGATAATTTGAGGTTAAGCGCACAGCTGATGCGTTCACCTTCGAATGATGCGTGAATGATGCTTTGAATGATGAAATGCGTTCACCTATTTCCCTTTCTCGTCACACACACGCAACTGTTGGCTACCAACCTCTCGGAAAATGGGCTGGTTCCATCTGACGGCCAACGCTACCACCGCGCGCTCTCATTGGTCAAATAAAATAGCGCGCGCTTCCCCGGCTTCCTGTTACACACTTCCGTCGCATTTCACGAAATCACTCCCACAGATTGCAGGAAAGCGAGAGGAAAGATATTAAACATCAAAAATTATCCTAACCTAACTAAAACTATAAACAAACTAAAATATGGCGTCGAAAAAATTATCCTAACCTAACTAAAACTTTAAACATACTAAAATAATGTAGTCGAAAAATTCCTTCGCATCGCTGTCGACTGGTAAGTGTATGTATAGTTTTTATGTGGAATGTGCGTCACATATTGTTAGGTATTGCGTTGATCGTTGTTATGGATGTGAACCATTACAAGGATCAAGGTACTTTTAAACGTAGTAGGTAAATGTCAATTATAGCGCCATTCGTTTTAATCGTCCTTCATTTTTTCTCGAATAGGTACCGAATTTTGGCGCTAAAATTCGATGAAGACTTTGGTGGTTGACATCTTAATTATTTAGATACAATTTGAGCATTACCTCTTAGCTACATAAAATGCTGAAATACACTGTATCGAATAATTTTGTGTCAATTTAGATTATGTGTAAAAGTAGCCGTGTTTATCGACTTTTATCGCTGACTGTTCTTAGTGTGTAGGTTATATAGATATAATAATTCACAAAATACCGACCTGATCTCGACCTTCAATTCAGAACTTATGATTTAACAGGTACAGTCAAAATGAACTGTGTATTCGTTTTAACTTTGTGTAACTTCGTATCTTTTGCTTCCCCAAGGAGGTATGCGGCCAAATTAACAGAAAAGGTACCTAAAGGTGCCTGAGTTGGTGGAACGGCGGAATTTAATATTTTCCATTGTACCTGTAGAAATAAGTTACTATATCAACGAAAACTCAGGTGGAAAGGAAGACTTTTACTGCCGAAACCGTGTATTTTTTCTGAATATAGCCTTTAGTGGGCTTACATAACTGAGATGAAAGGGTACTTTAATACATGTTATAAAGACGAAAAGATACATAGAAAATCCTTTACTTACTAAATAAACATTTCGGCGCGGGTGAATTTTGTCCCGCATGCTGCTCGCTCAGTTCGCTTTGGCGAGAGCTTAAAAGGACACATGGATCTATCTATACACATGTACATATGGCTCTACCTGGATCGATCGGTTTGTAAATTTGAATGGCAATTAAAGTTTGTTTTTGCATTTATTTGTATAGTTAGTTATTTAGTACCTGTAGTAGTGTATCTATCCTTTTCAATTCAACTATTAAATTAATTTTATCAAATTATATATTTTTCAGTACATATTAACCTTAATTTGCGTATTCAAAACATTATTTTGTGTTTATAATATTTTTGATATAGGTTGTTGAGCGGTTATACCAGTGAATAAACAAAACCAGCGCGTATAATTTAATATTATTAATATTTGTTAACGTTTTCGTTGTGTTGTTAACTATTAACAAAAATGTCGACTTCACGTAGGGAAGAAGAGCAATACGTAGTTTTGACCCCGCCGGAAATAATAATCGAGGCACGAAATGCGAGTGATGGACTGTTGCCACCCAAAATCTAGACAGAAATTCCTAGCGGACTACGCAACTTTCACACAGTGAAAAAACAATAAATTTTTACCGTTTTTTAAAATGACTGGTAATTTTACCAGTCATTTTCGGAGAACGTATGTTTGCCTTACTTCAATGAACTGGCAAATAAACACACGCCCAGCTCGCTTTGGTGTATCTATTGCATGTTAAAAAAGACTGTTAAGACCAATAATTATGTTGATATCAAAACCTACCTATTTGTAACCTTACGGCATTTCTAGAGAGAGACGCTCGGACGGGTATATTGGTCGGAAATCTAAAGTATTGTTACCAATCGACGTTGAAAAGTTTTTAAAAGAAGGTCCGGATAGTCAGTACCTAGCAACAAAGGTCAGGGGAACTTTATGAATATCTGTAATTTCGTTACTGAAGCATACGTTCTTACAACTAACTATTTGATATTCTGGTGTATGTAGACGTGAAGAGATTGATATTACCTACAACAAAGGATGTAGAAACCCACGGTAAAATGCTTCTCGTAAAAATTACCAATACTAAAAACAAGATACCTATCACGATCTTTTACAATCTTTGGCCCGTTTTATGAAACAGTAAAAAATATCAAGCTGAAGTTTAACCCATGCAAAAAATTACCGCTTTTTCCTAAACTTTCAAAAAGGTAAATGTACTTACAGCTCAATCCATTAGTATCAACAAATTTGGAGCAATGCAAAGTGAAATTGCAAAGTATTTAGATTTGCCCGAGGCTGATTCTTTCACTGGGCACGGTTTTAGAAGAACTTTGGTTACACCGCTGGCTGATTCGGGAGCCGGCGATATGACGCAGTCGCTGAATCTTGTTTCGAAGATTCTATTCATAACAAGGCAAACATTCGTGCTAAAATAACACGTGCAATTAATTGGGATTTTGGAGCCACAGACGAAGAAGCATTGCCCTGAGCTGCGACAATCTATCTCTCGTAACACTGGTTAGTGCCTCCTGTTCCCACTAATGAGCCCCTATATTTACAGCATTCATTCAACTCCATTGAAAATATTTCATCATCGCCGACATTTAGCCAAGAAAATGAAAATAACGAAATTATGAATAATACCAATACCATAAAACAAACTGTAAAAATGCCAACAAAAGCTGTTCGGTATCATTTTGAGAATTTTGTTTCCACTAATTGTTTAAATAATTAAAAGTTAGTAACAATTCAAGACTGTTTTTTCCCTCGCAAGTGTGTTGAAAAACGTCGTATGAAACGCGTGTGAATTGATCATTACACACTCGGCTTCCATAGCGCGATCGCTTACGGGTCGCGCGAATAATACCGCCTTGAGTGTAATGACCAATATAACACCCAGAGGGGTAATTCCCGTAATTTTAAGAACGCTCACAGTCTGATCTCAGTCTCAATCTGTCAAAAATACAATCAATTTACATACATTTTTGACAGGTTTTTGACATTATTTATTTATTTATTTATATATTCTTTATTGTACACCACAAAAAACATAACAACAAAAATTAAACTGAACACTACTTAATATACAATGGGCGGCCTTATCGCTTTCTGCGATCTCTTCCAGGCAACCTTGGAATGGACAGAGATTTTCCTGGACATAAAATGGGGCTGTTGTTGGTGCAAATAATAAGTATGTATACAATATACTAAAATAGATACACATATATACATATCCTAAATAATAGATACACTTATATACATATCCTAAATAATATATACATGTAGGGTGTTGGATGACCGAAATAATATACTTCTTTACTTCTTTAATCTTCTTTTATTAATTATAACACGTAAAAATACTTGGAGTCCGCCTTTCGTCTTAGGTTAGCTCGCCATACTCCCTTTCTCCCTCACACACATGCTCTCTCCTTCATTCACCGCTGCGTTCATACTATCTAACTTATTTAATATTTTGCTGCGTTCCGAATTAACATCCTACAACTCGGCCATTCTGCTTTCAGTCTGCCCTCAGACTGACTCTACTACAAAAAAATAAACTAAGCTGAATAAAGTTTACACACTAAGTTTGCTAACAATCTAGAAGGTTTAGAACTAAATTAACAACACAATGCTTGTTCCTAAATGAAAATAAACTTAACATTATATTACTCCTTACTTATAATTATAATACACTCAAAAAGCCATTCACTCCTTTAACAATACTCCAGCAGCTAAGTATCATCTAATACAATCTAAAATCTTACTTACTACTTAAATGTTTAGGTACATTTGTTACACAGAATTACTATTATGGTTTTTTACACATTAGGTATTTTAATTCTTTGTTTATTACATAGTCTTATTAAGTTACACTTCCTTAAACTTTAACTTTACACAGAATTACAGATATTATGCAGTTTATTAGTACTCACTTAAATTTTACACTGATATAAAATAACTGATACCATGAATTAGTTGCTAGTTATGATACAACAACCTATCAACATTACTCATCCTATTAACCAAAATAGCATGGAAAGTCAGCTGTGCTCAATGGTAAGTATGAAATATTAAGTAGGCATTATTTTATGAATGAAATAAATTGAAATGATAACAAGATATCTTTGAATTAAGGCCATCTTTTCATAAAGTCTACTCCTGTTGTGGTGTGTTTTGGTCCCTCCTTACTATTATCTAATTTTCTTACTTCGTACCTATCTTTTCCTAAATCTTTTACTACTTTATAGGGTCCAAAGAATTTTTGTTTTAATTTTAATGCATTTCCAAATTGAGTTCTTTGTATTGCTATGATATCCCCCATTTTATATTTCTGTCCTTCCCTTCTTTTACTATTAAAATTTCTTCTGTTTTCTTCTTGAATTTTTAATATCTGAGCTTTTGCTTCTTTCCTTAAATCATCTCTTTTGTCTATGAATTCTTTTCTGTTTTCTTCTTCCAAATATTCTAAAATTTTCATGTCTTCTTTAAGTTTAATTTTAGTCCCTGTTAACAATTCAAAAGGCGATGTTTGGATGGATCTTTGATATGAACTGTTTATTACCCTCTGAACTTTACTAACATGTTTGTACCACAATGCAGGTTCTTCAATACACATCTTGGTCAATACAGAGATAATGATCCGATTCATCCTTTCAGCTTGACCATTTCCACGAGGTATTCCTGTTGTTATTGTAATATGCTCTATCTCCTCTTCCTGACAATAATCTTCAAATTCTTTTCCTGTGAATGCTGTTCCTCTGTCAGTCACTATACGTCTGGGGTTTCCATAATCCTTTTGATGTATTTTTAATTTATCCACCGTTTCCTTTGCTGTTACAGTCTTAACTGGGTATATCCATACAAACTTTGTATATCCATCTATGACAGTTAAGATATAGTTATACATCTTCTTGGTAGCATCCAAAGGTCCTAAATGATCACAATGAAGCGTATCAAATGGCAGTTCTCCTTTTGGTATTGGGTTTAAAAATCCTTCCTTCCTTCCTGTATTCCTGCTAGCTAGTAGGCAGGGCACACATGTAGATATTACCTTTTCAATTTTATTATCTAACTTAGAAATGTAATATTCTTGTTCTATTATGTCTCTTATTTTCTTTTTTCCAAAATGTCCAATACAATGAGCTCTTCTAATAATTTCAAGATCCATTACTTCTGGAACAACCAATTTCTTTTCTTCACCTTTATAGATAACGTCATTTTCAAGCATATAGTCTTCATACTTATTTCCCTTGAGAACTTCTTTAATTGCCTTCAGTCCTGCATCTTCTTCTTGAGCGTTCTGTATGCGAAAATGGAGTTCATTTTGAATAACGCATATATTTCGACTTAAAGCGTCGACATGTTGCATCTTCTCACCAGGTCTGTGCATAATAGTATAATTAAAATCTTGCAGGTACATAATCCATCGGGCTACTTTAGCTGAAACATCTTTTTTTGTTAAAGTCTTCTGAAAAGCTTGACAATCAGTGATTATGGTAAATGGAATTCCTATTAGGTATCTACGAAACTTTTTCACGCCTTCTATCACTGCCAGTGCTTCCAGTTCATAACTGCACCACTTTTGCTGAGTTTCACCAGTCTTTCTGCTCATGTAATGAACAGGGTGCATGCTACCATCTGTAGAATCCTTTTGCATCAGCACTGCAGCATATCCGTACTTGCAGGCATCTGTGTGTAGTTCCGTCTTTAATTGTGGATCAAATATCTTTAAAACAGGTTCACAACATAGACATTGTTTTAACTTCAAAAATGCATTTCTTTGATCTTCTTCAAAATAAAATTCTTTCTTCTTTAACAGGTCACTTAGAGGTCGTGCTACCATAGCATAATTGGGAACAAATTTCCTAAAGTATGAGGTTAACCCAATGAAGCTTTGAACTTCTTTAAGATTTTTTGGCACAGGAAACTTTTGCACTGCTTCCGTTTTCTCCTTTGAAGGCTGCACTGTTCCATTGCATACCACATGACCAAGGTATTCTACTGACCTTTGTAGTAACTGTGTCTTCTTCCAATTGATCTCGAGACCATACTCTGCAGCTACCTTCAGTACCTCTTGAAGTCTTTGAACTGCCTGGTGTTCGTCTTCAGCCAGGATAATTAAGTCATCAATAAAAATAAGTAGAACTCCTCTTCTTACAAAGTCGGTGAAAATAATGTTGATATATCTGGTAAAAAATTTGGGACAAATTGATAAACCAAAGGGTGCTCGTAGGAATTCAAACTGACCTTCTGGGTTGCTGGTCACAAACGCAGTATATTTTATTGAGTCCTCGTCTACTGGTAAATGGAAAAATCCATTCTTTAAATCTAAAGTGCTAAAAACCCTAGCTGTACACAATTTATCTATGTGATCATTAATTACTGGCAAGGGATATTCGTCTCTCACCATCTTCTGATTTATCTTCCTGTAATCCACACAGATTCTCGTACTTCCATCTTTCTTCTTCACCAAAACGAGGGGACTGGCATATTCCGAATAGCTAGGACGTATGATGCCATTAGCCAACCACTCTTCTATTTGATGTTTTACAATGTCTTCTTCTTGCAAAGCTAGACGCCGTGGACGCTGTACTACTGGTATGTCATCTTTCAATACTATTTTTAATTTTATTGGAGCTTCTTTAATCTTTAAGGGTTTGTAATTATCTACTATATTTTTAACTTGCATTGGTACTTCACTTTCATCAGTGTAACTGGAAAGTAAACACTGTAAATACGAACTATCATAACACTGAGGCCTTATCTCAATGATACCTTTGTTGATCATGGTAATAGTATTAACCAGGAAAGTTTGCCCAAGAATAACTGCGTACGGTATGACACCTTTAGGCACTACATGAAAACAAACTTCATAACAATGACAATCTATTATCAAATTAATTTTAAACTTACCCATCGAGTACACCTTACTTGAACCAAGACCGGTTAGCAACATTGTTTCAGCTTCACATTTAACAGATAGCATCTCGTACACATCGTGAGATATTAAATTTAGGTCGCTGCCCGTATCTATTAAACAATGTACTGTGATACCGCCTATAATAACACTTTTAACCGATTTATTCACTGCACTTTTATTGTTTACATTCAGAACACTGAGGTTACTATTTTGACACTGACATTGACAACCACTTTCTTTCCCGTTTGACATCAGCGTGCTATCTCGTTCACTCTCCGTTCCGTTATCCGGTGATTGATTTTGAGCGAACATGGAACGCGCCTTGTTAGCTCCACTTCCGCCATCATTCCGACACGTCGATGGTTCGCACTTCCCCTTCCCGCTTCCGCTGGCGCCTCCTTCTTGACATTCGGTACCAATATGGCCGAATTGGTTACATTTGAAGCACTTGGTACCTTTTTTGCATGAACTCGCCACATGACCTTTTTCTCCGCACTTGAAACAGCGATACACTTTATCACTTGCGTTTTCCTTGACGTTAGTGTCATCTGCTTTAGCTTGCTTTGAGGATTCGCGACACTCGCGCTGCTTGTCCGCCGTACCGCGTGGATTTCCTCGTTTCTGCATCTTCTGCTTCATAGCTTCGTATTGTGCCAATTTTTCCTTAAGAACCGCATAAGTTGTAACACCATACAGACCAATTTTATTCTGCTCGTAATCGGCAATCCCGTCTATTATATATTGGATGGAAACGTAATCGGCGAACTTAGCCCTTTTTCCGAGCTCCTTCATGGTGAGCATGTATTGGTAATAGCTCTCATTGTTACGTTTTTTACGAGCCGCCATGATTTCATGCATTTGCTTGGTATTTACCGAATCTGGAAATTCCTTTATCAGGGCGTTCCTCAATTCCTCGTACGATTTGAATGGCTTTTCCGTTCGTAACCATAACTCAGCAGTTCCGGTAAGCGATCTTCTGGCTATGATGAGCTTTTGTTGAACCGTCCAACTGAAGATTTCGGCATTGTCTTCGATGTCTTGTGACCACTTCGAAGACGAGTAGGTCATGTCTTCACCATCAAATTTAACTATGGTGTCTACCATGCCATATTGTAAGGGTTGAATTTTTGTTTCCATGGTATTGTCATTGGCCATGATGTCTTCCGTCGTAAAATAATAATTTTCCACCGGCGCGAGCACACGTTTTTTCGTAATGGCCGCCGTCGTTGTGCCGGTGTTTTTTTTTTCTTCGTGACTTTCTTCGTTAAAATACACCTTTTATTATTACGGTCGATCCCGGACGAGGCTGTAGGGTGTTGGATGACCGAAATAATATACTTCTTTACTTCTTTAATCTTCTTTTATTAATTATAACACGTAAAAATACTTGGAGTCCGCCTTTCGTCTTAGGTTAGCTCGCCATACTCCCTTTCTCCCTCACACACATGCTCTCTCCTTCATTCACCGCTGCGTTCATACTATCTAACTTATTTAATATTTTGCTGCGTTCCGAATTAACATCCTACATACATAAATACGTACATACTAAATTTATAAGCAACGAAAATAAATGAAGACTATAGATATAATATGAGAACACGATCACAACGACAAGTAATGTTCCTTCACGAGTCTTTTAAACACAAGCAATGACGGCGCGCGTTTAATTTCAACTGGCAATGCATTCCACAAACGAGCGGCCTGGACAGTAAAGGATTTGTCGAGGAAAGTTGTGGAATGCATAGGCATTTTAAGCTTCAAGTTATCTGATGACCTTAGAAATTTCGTGTGGGAGTCGCAAAGAAACTGGAAACGTTTCTTAAGATAGAGAGGGGTGGAAGGGGAGAAGAGCACATTAAACAAAAGAGAAAGGATATGAGCGTTCCGGCGAAGGCGAATTGGTAACCACTTGAGCTTCACACGAAATTCGGAAACATGGTCATATTTGCGCAAACCGAATATGAATCTTATACATAAATTTTGAAGCCGCTCAAGTTTATCGAGTAGGTCTTGGGTAAGGTCAAGATAGCTGACATCAGCATACATTAATTGTCGCTGAGATGAGATTGCGACTTGAATTTGAACGTTTTTTAAGTACGAGAATTGCCCCTCTGGTATCATAATGTACTAAATATTGCCTTATTGAAATTAAACAAAAATGTCTATTTAGATGGATTAAATTAAATGTTTTCGTATGTATAGATCGACGAAGTACTCTCTACTTTTGCGTTAATAAATAATTTTCGATTATTGCTTATTTTTACTTAGACACAGTTTACTTACCTACTACTTATTCTTAGACACAGAGAGAGAGTTTTTTACTTACTACTTATTATTAGACACAGACAGACAGAGGAGAAAGAGACGTTGCACCGACCAAATGATTTGGGATATGGACAGAAGGATGTTAAATGCAGTCGCAGTCATTGCTTACTCTTTATTCTACCATAGTCTTCATCCCACTTTTGCATAATTTATAAATACCTACATTTTATGAATTAAAGTCGCTTTTCGTGTCTATCTGTGTGACTGCGTTTTTCTTTTAAACAGCTCAACGGATTTTCATGCATTTTTCACCATCATTTTGAGAATTTATTCCGGTTGGTTTATGTGTATAATCCATTAATGTTATATACAAAACTCTAGATGTTTTTTCAAGCCGTAAAAACCGTGCGAAGCACCGGTGCGGCGGCGGCGGCGGGTCGCTAGTGTTCTTTTATATTAGGGCAGGAAATAGATGAGTTTTCATTAGTCACTATTCTAGTATAAACTTCTTCAGAGTTTGTGAATATTACTTATCGTGTCAAATACACGGACATATCCTCATTAAGAGTCATTTGACGTAATTAAAGCATGAATCAATGATTTGATACGTTGTTTTTCAGTCAGTCTGCAGACAATAATATAGTTGTGACTTTGTGACTAAGTTGTAAATTCTAGGAAAGAAAATCATGTAGGATTGGAACGTTGATGAATGCATGAGTGTGTGAAAGAGCTGAATACTGAGGTGTAAGTGAGACAGATGACGAATGCCAAAGACGTATGCTTGGGAGACGTGGAAGTTAAAAGGGTAGAATGACAGTGGCTTTTGAATAGACATATACGGATTTTTTTGCTTAAGAGCGTTTATACCGTATGAGTGGCAACGTCGCAATTTAGTGTCATATTTCGTGGTTTTCAATCTTGTAAAAACTGTGTAAAAGGTAAGAAATCGTTGCGTTTACAGTTCTATTTATATGCAAATAATACATTGAAAACTTGCAGGGCGTTATTTTCATTGTAAAATAACTGTAAGCATTACGGTTACTTACTTGTTAAACACTTTCACGTAATTCTAAATAGTTAATTAAACAGATTTTTAAAATATAGCTCCGATTAAATGATAAAATTGAAAACCACGAAATATGACACTAAATTGCGACGTTGCCACTCGTACGGTATAAACGCTCTTAAGATGTTACGTAATAACTTCTCTAGTTTACTTACAATAATAAAACAGATTGTGATGTTCTAAGTTCTTTTCCTCTGACCTGTAAGTATAAGGGTAGTGTTAAAATGAGTTATCATTACTCAATATTCTCCAATAGTCTTCCTCATACTTTTGCATATTACTTATCGGGTCATAATACATGTACACCTCATGAAGTGACGTTTGACGTAAGTAAAGACATTAGTAATTCATTACGTTGTTTTCCAGTCAGCCCGCAGACAAGAATATAACTGTGACTAAGATGTAAATTCTAGAAAAGAAAACATATTGTTTGTTATTTTGTTATCCTCTTGAGGCTGGTCCGCTGTTTTCTGTCGTTCGCGTTGTGGAGTTGTGAATGAACGTGTGACTACTGTTAGGTTTGTTGAAATGATTTGTATAATAGTCTAGGTTAGAAAAAAAACTTTTTCACAAAAATTACATAAAAGACTTCAGAAATAAAACACTATTACCTATGTTAAAAATAACTAATGTCGGCAACGGTGTCTTTGGTTTTCGAATTTTCGTTGTTTGCCACTTTTTAGTTGTGGTACCTATCCCAAACAAAGTCATATACCACTACTTGCAATGTAAATAACAGTGACAGGAAGTTATTATACAACATCATCAAAATACACTAAGTGGAAAAAATACGTACCTATTAATGAAGGTAACTCAAAAACCGTGTCATCAGAACTTGGCTAAATTTATATAGAACCAATCGGGAAGTATCGGTTATATAATATGAAGGAGTTCTGAGGTTACAAGCATTTAAAAAAAACAGCCGAATGAAAACATCGTTTTTTTTAAGTCGGTTAACAAGAGATGCTGCTTCGTCGTGTGTAGTGGTAGATAGTAAAGCCCCCCCCCCCCCCTTATATATGACTTACAGTATTCTTCTTGATTTATAAACGTTGCTATAAGTTACGAGACGTCAAGAATGTATAGTTAAAACGTCAAGAATGTATACTTAGTTAAAACGTCAAGAATGTATAGTTAAAACGTCAAGAATGTATAGTTAAAACGTCAAGAATGAATAGTTCAAACGTCAAGAATGTATGGTTAAACAGTCGTTAGTCATTAACTTAACTTTAAGCAACATTTGGAAAAAATTGTTTATTCTGTAAGTAAGAGATCGGAATCACTTTTACATGTCACATATAAAGAAAATAAGCTAGACGGAGTCGACATTTCCTTATCTGATTACGGCTGAGAAGAAATGGCGAAACAAACTCACGGGTCAAAGTCTCTTTCAAAGTTCGGACATAATCTGGGTCAGATCGTCTTTATAAATAAATGTCATTATAACTAGAGGAATCTTATGAATAATTCATAGGAATATATTTCGGAAATATGAAGCTCATTTCTCCTCTGTTGAATGAACGCACATACCTACTGATATCACAGGTAGGATTTACTAGAAGAGTAGGTACGCAAAAATCGTAAGCAGTCACGTGTTAACGTGACGTCAAAGCGTGTCAGTAATCTGTGTGAAAAGGCTTTAGTTATCTTGGAAAGATACAGAATGATTAATACATTCGGTAATGATGAAGAATTTCGGGTCATCTACGGAGAGCCATAGATTTCGCTGTGCACAAAAATGGGGCTACTGGCCAGTTAGTGGTCGCTTCTTCGACCCCCACTCGAAGCACCATAATGTGGATGAACCCTAAACCCTGGCCCCACATGGAGTTTGTAAAAAGGGACTGTCACACAAGGATTGGTGACAGAGATAACGCTATAAAGCCAAACTCTTCGTAAATCTCGATGTGCCATAATAAATGTAAGTCCTGTGGGTACAGTAAGCGGCACGTGAGTGGTAACAAATCCAGTATAAACTGGCCTTTCATTCTAACGAAGCTCGGGGCTACGCTAGGCCAGTTTAAGGTCTGAGTGTTATCACCGACGTGAGGTCAACTCTAATACAGCTTTTAATTTCCAAGTTCGATCCCCGGACAAGTCAAATATTTGTGTGCATGAACATGTCTGTTTGACCTGTGTCTGGGTGTGTATATGTATATAAGTATGTCTTAGGAATCAGAAGCCTAATTAATTTTATAAAAAGAAAATACAGCACAACCATTTATTTAAATTAGAAAAACCGTTACAAGAAAATAGTTCAATATGATCACTAGTACACGTCCGTCCCATTCGAGCTCCGCAGCAGAAGTGACCGAGGCGAGTGAGTACACGGCTTATGGTGTGTCACCCCCTCCACTGACAGCGTCATCGCAGCAACGTAATGTCCCCGCCCTCTCAGCTGCCAAATCGTCTAAGATATGTATATCAGTCATCAGGTTACAGTAGTACAGGTTCTACCTAGTTCGGGACCTGAAGACCTTGTGTGGATATTATTGTATCATTATCATATTGTTCCAAATCAGACTAAATTTATTCTTAATAAAATTGAGTTAACTTTTTTATCAAACAAAAAGCTTATTTTATATGATCAAAGTTTCGCTTTTTGATATCTTTTTAACACACACTCTACCAATCGATGAGTGAGTCATCGAGACTTATGACAGGAGTCTGTAGCCAAACAATAAAATGATCGTGATTTATTGACCGGGAGTAACGAACTCTGTGATTTATATGTACTAGTGACAGGTCAGCATCTTTAAGCGCAGGCCATACCGGGAGCGGGCGGGCGAGCGTGCAGGCGGGCGGGCGTAGCGAGGCGAGTGAAACTATGCGAACTAAGTCGAGCGAGCGGGTGAGGGGAGCGTTCCGATAAAAGACGAGCGTCCACTGAGTCCGTAGTAGATCGCCAAAGTGGGAGCAGAGTAAGCGAGCGGGCGAGCGGTGGATTTCCGCATCTTGTCATACTTTGGTTCACACCGCGAACTACAGAGCTACACTCGAGAGCAATGAATCCGGGTCACTTAAAGAATGTTAAAAATCTCGGAAACTAAAAATGATAGGTTAATGCAATAAATTGTATTTAATAGACAATGTAATACTCCTTAAATGAAAGTAAAAAAAAATACATTTTATTAACACAAAATTACATAAAGAAAAAAACTGCTGATCTCTCCTTAAAACAAAAATAGGAAACATGAAATTTTTGAACTTTATTACGATTTTCTTGAATTTTAATACTTCGTATTGCCTCCTCGTGCTTCCATTACTGCGTTTACGCGGTTTGGCATGCTGTACACCAAGTTCCTTATACGATTTTGGGGAATATTCTCCCATTCCTCTGTGAGAGCAATTTCGAGCTCACGAAGCGTGATTGGGGGAGGGTTTCGTTGTTTTACGCATCTGCCTAGCTCGTCCCAAGCATGCTCGATCGGGTTGATATCCGGGCTGCGCGCTGGCCACTCCATACGAGTAATGTTCATCTCTTGAAGGTAGTCATTCACAATCCTACCTGTATGAGGTCGGGCATTGTCATGCATAAATATAGCATCCTCACCTAAATTGACCATAAATGGACCAACGTGATCATTGAGGATTTCTTCCACATATCTTACGCTAGTTAAAGAGCCGTTTTCTATGATCACCAGCTCTGTGCGACTTTCAGAAGAAATTCCGGCCCACACAAGTACAGACCCACCACCGTAGGCTACTTTTTCTTCGATGCATGCTTGCTTGAATCTTTCCCCTGGTCTTCGATACACTCTGTGTCTTCCATCGTGCTTGTAGAGCATAAATTTTGATTCGTCGGTTAACATAACTTTTGACCAATCTTCAATACTCCAATTTACGTGGCTCTGGGCATATCTTAGTCTTGAAATACGATGCCCACGCTCCAGTTTAGGGCCGTTTGCAGGTCTAAGGGGTTTTAAGTTAGATTCAGCAAGCCGACGTCTTACTGTCCATGCACTTGGGTTACTTCCTCCGAGGCGTCGAAACTGATTGGTGAGTTCAGTTCCTGTGAGAAAGCGATTTCGAAGCATGGTGTTCACCAAGTATCGGTCTTCTCGTGCTGTGGTACACCTGGTTCTGCCCGTTCCTGGTCTGCGTAGGTTAGAACCAGTTTCTTCGTAACGTCGGAGAACTCTTTGTACTGTTGACAGCGACACACCGACAGTCCTGGCTGTATCGCGCTGACTCCGGCCGGTTTCCAGCATTGTAAGTATTCTGGTGCATTCTTCAGGCGTAAGCGACATAATTTCAGCTTGAATAATGAATATAGAGCACTATCAACATGGTTTATGTACCCACATAAATGACAGATTACAAACAAAAGCAAAACCAAATGCTGTAATTTCGTAGTTCCATCTTCGAAAGTGGCCCTTTTTCAAATTTGATTTTTTTATGATATAACTTTACAATAACTAAGAAGTTTTAATACCTTCATTTAAGGAGTATTACATTGTCTATTAAATACAATTTATTGCATTAACCTAGCATTTTCAGTTTCCGAGATTTTTAGGATTCTTTAAGTGACCCGGATTCATTGCTCTCGAGTGTATAAGTTACGCTAGCGACTTAAACGAGGTGAACAAATTAACTTCACTGAAATCATCAGATATTTCGTTCACATCGTTTGAGTCGCTAACGTAGCCTAGCTCTGTAGTTCGCGATGTGAAACGAATTATGAAAACAGGTGAAACGATACTCGCCCGCCAGCCCGCCATCACGCGGTGTGGCCTGTGCTTTAATGTTAACGAAGAATAAAATAGTGTAGCGTAGGATGTTAATTTTTTGGAGAACTGGCTTTCATTCAGGGAACTATTTTTAAACTGACCCTCAAAACCCTTAATAACCATCTAATGATGAACACTTTTTTAATGAATGAACAACTTTTTTTAATTGGTGGTAACTGTGACCAACCACGCGCGGGCTAATTGGTTACAGTAACTAAGCTATTTAGGGCACCCTCCCTCGACCAAATGGGTTGGGATTAGGTTAGAAAGGTAAACAACCGCGCACGAGCCGAGCGAGCGAAGCGCGCGGTGGTGCGGCAGTGGCCGGCGAGCACTACATCCAGTTCGATCGCAGATCTAACCTACTATTACAAGTTATTTAGTATTTTTAGGACCCCAAAATAGGAATTATTTAAGGTTCAAAAAAAGAGGTGCAATCATTATACTAAGTGAGTTCAATAATATTTTTAATAATAGAATGGGAATATAATATTTAATAATAGAATATAATGTAAATAGCGTAAAATGGGAAATAATAGAGGTTCGATTAATTACTTTCCTTTTATTAATGGCTTCATTTTTTATTAAACAGCTGTGGTTTTTACCACAGACAGGGTAGCAACATTACATATAAAATAAATAAATGTAAATAATATTACTTGAAAACAAATCCAAATAGTCACAAGCGGTAAGATAAAACCATGGCACTAATTGTTATTATTGTTTCCTTAAAAAACAACTTTACCAACCAAGTGTCACTAAAATTATGTAGAACATGTCAATTTTATTTTGTTACGAACATAGTATTTTGGGACCTATACTGTTATGAAATAGGTCTCATTTCAAAGTTGCAATTAAAATTCCGCGAGAAATTCGCTTTTACATTTTGCTAAGTGTATACTTATTAGTGCTCGTGACTGTACCTACCTATAGTACACCCACAGTATAGTATTTCGCCACTTATGTTAAAGACCCATGTAATAGAGGGCGAGTCTATTGCCATCAACCGCGCATAAATCTAGACTCCGCGCTGCTTCTGAGAAATTCCAGATGGAAAACCAAATAACAGTTTGCCCGAACTGAGGGATCGAATCCAGGATCTCATGCTCATGTGCAGTAGCGCTTGCAACCACTAGACCAACGAGGTAGTAATAAAAACATATATTTCATAAGAAATAAATAAAAATAAATATGAGACAACATCCACACAAGGTCTTCAGGTCGCGAACTAGGCAGAGCCTGTACTACGGTAACCTGATGACTGATATACATATACACACCCAGACACAGGTCAAACAGACATGTTCATGCACACAAATGTTTGACTTGTGCAAAGATCGAACCCGGGCCAGAGGCTCAGAAGGCAGGGTCGCTACCAAGTGCACCAACCGGTCAGTCAATAGATTTTAAAAAGAAAGAAAACGTTTCGAATCGAGTTTTTTTTTCGATTTTCGATTTAAGAAAGGTTATAAACCTTTCTAAAATCAATCAAGCAAATAAAACATTAATTCCTTGAAAGCTTGCAAATGTTGAAGATTTACATAAACACGGGTAAATTCACAGTTCTCGAGGGAAATTAATAGAAAGCCGCACCTTTGCACTGTGTTACTGCAAATGTGCTAAAAGACGGCTCGAGTAATTCGCAGTAGGTGTCCATTACTTTTAGTACTTTGTGGGAGTTTATTTGAAGTTATAGAGCTGTTGGGGTTTCTGAGCCTAAGTGAAAGAATGATTTATTCTTCGTTCGTCCTGAAGTTTTGTACCACATTCCAAAAACTCTTAGTTTGTTCAATAACACATTTGAAGTTGTGCTTCGTCCCAAATAACGAGTACTTTAAAGGTACAGTTTACAAAAAAAATATTACACATTAGAAATTTTGGAACAATAATTTAATAATAAAACAATTCTAAACATTTAGGCATAAATCATCTTTATTATCCAGTATCACAATCAAGATCACAGATATTGGTATAATAATCATCTTGTCATTACTACAGTTTAAATAAACAGAACAGTCAGATCTGTAATAAGACATTATAATTCCCCACGCACAACGGACCAAATGAGAGTGTTAGTGCGGAAAAGGGAGTCCCCATCATCATCAAGACATTATAATTTTAATAACTGAAAAATTTGCCGACCAAAAATTTTATGAGAATATCAAAACAAAGGTTTAAAATAACAATTATTTTCCAAATTTTAAAAACATGCTCCATTTCCATTTAAAAATAAATCAACAATCAGTACTAACGAAACGTCGTTTTTTTTATTATTACACAATCATGGATAAAACCAGCATTTAGAAATCAGCATTCATACATAAAATTGGATCAATAGTAAACCAAGAGATATATAAAACGTCTAACACAAATAGTTGATTGATGTTTAATATTTAATAATACGTAACCCTTTTTTGCCGATTGTACAAACAAGTAATTTTGGCTTATAAAAAAAAATTGGGCCGTTGAAGGAATATATATAATAGAACGAAGCGAGAATAAAATAATTAAAATTATATTTTGGCACGAAGGAAGTATATTGTTTGGGACGACCCAGGATTTTTTTATGTAGGACAAAACTCAGTGGGACAAACGAAGAATAAATCGAAAGAATATAATTATAAGATGTAGAATAAGTACTTTGAAGCCTTTGAATTTTTGTTTTCAAAATATTCGAAAGTATAACCAAAGTTGAAAAAAGGGGCAAAGTGCGAGTCGAACTCGCAAACAAGAGGTTTAGTACCAAAGTTAGTTTACTATCAAAGGAAGTATATTATATACTTAGGGACCAAGGTATCAATCTTCCAATGTTTCTAACACGAAGGTGTGCGTCACAGGTACAGTTGACTCATATTGGATATCACTTTAGATCGACACGGCACGACGCGAGCAAATATTTGTGCAGCTATTTTTATGTTACTAAATAAGCCATGGCTTCCACTATGTAGTGCTAAGACTTCATTGCTTATTTGATATTTACAAGAAAAGCTAAATTTAAAATTAAAATACCCCGGACACAAACAAAACCTCTAAAAACGGCTGAATACTTCATTTTTTTTTGTACTAATAAAAATGTAGATCAAGTCACCTTTCAAACAAAATAATGTTGGTTCAGCCGTTTGGGAGCTACGATGCCGTAGACAGATACACACGTTAAATTTATAACACCCCTCTTTTTCTGTCGGGGTTTAAAAAGGACCTACCCTTGAGTACCTACTTGTTTTGGTCAATAATGCCCGTTTTAATAATGTAAAGTTTTAATTTTTGAATGTATTTATTTTAATGTAA
Organism: Brachylomia viminalis; assembly: GCA_937001585.2. Taxonomy (NCBI): domain Eukaryota; kingdom Metazoa; phylum Arthropoda; class Insecta; order Lepidoptera; family Noctuidae; genus Brachylomia; species Brachylomia viminalis. The sequence goes on from OW443296.2 coordinate 6,319,025, forward strand.
TAACTTGTAGTAATCTCCTATTTTATTTATTTTTTTATTTAAATGTACCTAACATAGTTTTTAAGTCGGTACTAACAAATATTATGGACCAAAATGTCTGAAATAAAATATTTTAAGTTTAGCAACGCCTTGTTAGGTAATGTATAACATAAACAGATCAGGAAGATAGTAACTTCTATTTCACTATAAATGATCGATTAGAAATTTAACGTATCTGAGGTGCGAACAGTTATCGTGCTTGCTCGCTCATATATACAAGGTTCTCTTAGGGCCGCTTTTTTGATCCGTAGTTATCTCAACCAATAGTTTAAAATATTTTTTTTGGCAAAATGTGTAGATCAAATCAACACACGTTTTGCCAACATTTAACCACTAACTCAACCATTAGTTAAAAATAGTAACTAATGGTTAAAATTTGACAAAATGTGTTGATTTAGATAAATAAATAAATAATTCTTTATTTCGCAAAAAAGTGAACAATAACACTAGTAACTATGATACATTATGAACTGTGTTACCAGTTTGTTATTTTAATTTTAAAAACTAGCGTATTTTGAACTCTGGTACTCAAAGTAAGATCTAACTTGTGTTATGAGTACCAATGTTCCAACAAAAGTTATTACACAAAGGTACACAGATTCCCAACGAGGGACAGCAGGGGCATTAGTGCAGTTTCATTGTCGCAGAGAAATGAAGTATAAAAAATATAAAACAGTAAAAATTATACAGAAAATAGAGTGGACAACGTATCTAAGTGTCTGAGGTGAGTAAATGTTTAGGGATGTGTAACGTATGTATGTGTGATTTATGTATGTGTAGTGTATGTGTATGTATGTGTAATGTCGCAAGTTTAAAATAATTAGACTTGAATAAGAAATCGTGATAAGTTACAATGAGTGACTAAGTAGATTTGATCTAATGGTTGAGTTAACTACGGATCAAAACACCGGCCCTTGGAAGACACACTGTTAAATATCACTGCCGACACCAGATATGCAAAAACTTAATCTTGTAGCTTTTTACAAAAGTTCCTACCTACTATAGTTAGCATTGTTTGTAGAAAGTTATTGGGTCAAGTACTTGAGTAACTAAGACTGTTAAGGGTTCAAGTACTTGAGTGACTAAGACTGTTAGGGTTCAAGTACTTGAGTGACTAAGACTGTTAGGGTTCAAGTACTTGAGTGACTAAAACTGTTAAGGGTTCAAGTATTTGAGTGACTAAGACTGTTAGGGTTCAAGTAATTGAGTGACTAAGACTGTTAGGGTTCAAGTACTTGAGTGACTAAGAATGTTAGGGTTCAAGTACTTGAGTGACTAAGACTGTTAAGGGATCAAGTACTTAAGTGACTAAGACTGTTAAGGGTTCAAGTACTTGAGTGATTAAGACTGATTAGGGTTCAAGTACTTGAGTTACTAAGACTGTTAAGAGTTTAAATACTTGAGTTACTAATACTGTTAAGGGTTCAAGTACTTGAGTTACTAAGACTGTTAAGGGGGAAGCGCCAGGTTGCCCTTTATGGAACAGGAAAAATACGTATTTGCTCAGAAACATTGATTTGACTAGTGTTATATCGCGAAAAACTATGTTGCTCAAAATCAAAATCAAAAAAAAAATCAAAAGTCATTTATTCAAATTAGGCTGAGAATCAGCACTTTTTGAACGTCAAAATCACATAAGACAGTCCCCCCAAAACGCCCACCCTTCACCACTTCCTAGTGCTTTAGCTGGGAAGAAGAAGTGGCGGAACAAACTCCCCAGCAGCACTGCTGTCTGTTCAGTTAGAAGAACTGGATTCTATACATATAGTAATAAGTAATTAACATTACGAAACACAAAAATATTAAAATTATTTGCCATATGTCAGCTAGCACACGCCAATATTTAAAACTATACTCAAGCAGAAATAAATAATAAAAACAAAAACGCAAACAGAACTTAATACATAATAAAAAGCCTCTAGCTGCTAAAGTTCCTACTGTCTTATTTTTTCTCCTAACTTTGAAACTGAAACAAACCATGCTCTACCATCCTCTAGTTAAAATCTGCGCCCAGTGTAAGTGAAAACGGGAATTACTCTCCATTGACTAAGAAAATTATTATTCTACGAAAAAATGCATCTTACAAAAGATTTTCACAAATTTTTTCACAGTAATTTTCCTAACAGTGATTGTAGTGGCTGCAATCAAAATTGTAAAGAAAACTGCCATTGAAAAACGTTGAACTTGGGAGGGCAATTCACCCCATTCATCTTATATTTTCTTGAAGTAAATATTTTTCAGGAATTCAAAGGTTTCAGCACGAAGAAATTACTTTCCCAAGTAATTTCTCATTTGCGAAACTTTGAAGAATGCATTTCACTTTACTCTTCTTATTAATTTCTCTGAAAAGAGCGACAAACTATTTTAATAAAAAGTCACTTTATTAGAAAATAATGTAGGTGTACATTTTGTGACGATTCTAACGAAATAATCAATAATGTAGAGGCTAAGCATTGCCATGCCAGCTTTTGGGCACATTAGCAGTCGATAGCGATGTGAAGGTATTTTTCGACGCCTTAACTTTAACCTTAACCATTTATAGCCTTATTTTTAGTTTGTGTTTAGTTAAGATAGGATATTTTATTGTTCTTTATGATTTAATTTGTTTAAATACACACATCCAAAGTTTCTAGGGATCAAGGTAATTAAAAATATATATTTTATTGCCCTATTGACATTAAATAAAAATGTCTATTTAGCTTGATCAAATAAAATGTTTTCGTGAGTGTAGATCGAGGAAGTACTCTCTGGTTTTGCATTAAATAAAGACTTGCGATTTTTGCTTATGCTGGATTTTGCACCTTAGTTGTCACGTGCGTAGTAACAGAGGAAAAAAAAACTGGTTTGTGTACGGCATCCATAATTGGCAGAGCTCTTCTTTGAAGCATGTCCCATGCGTGCTCAATGGGATTCAAGTCTGGCGATTGAGCAGGCCATGGTATGACGTTAATATTAGCTGCGGCAAATGCAGTGTTTGCAACGACTCTGGCAGTGTGTACTGACTCTGGTATAAGCAGAAATGAAACACCAAATTAGGTCTAGAAAGGAATTACAACACCTGATACAATCGATCTCTGATCCAATCAGTTCCGTTCTTCCGCCGATCCAAACACCCGCCCAAATCATGATTGTTCCACCACTGTATGCATGGACTTCCTGGCATGAATTTTAACATGTTTGGCGTCCATGGGTCCTCCAATTGGGCACGCCACAATTGCGGCGATAAGTCCCCTCTTTGAGGAGTGGCTAGAGAGGCGCCACGGTGTCCCCACCTTCCGCCTGACGCAGGTCCTCACCGGACACGGTTGCTTTGGTAGGTTCCTGTTCCGGATAGGGCGGGAGAAAACGCCCGGGTGTCACCATTGTGTGGATCGCCCGGAGGACACGGTGGAGGTCTGCCCGGCTTGGGCGGAGCACCGCCGTGTCCTCGTGCAGGCGATTGGCGGTGGCGATCTCTCGCGTCCGGCCCTGCTCCTGGCCATGGTATGGAGCGAGAGGGCATGGGAAGCCGTCACCTCCTACTGCGAAGCAGTAATGCTCACGAAAGAGGAGGCGGAACGCGTGAGGGAGAGGCAAAATTCGCGCCCTCACGCCCCTAGCCGCCACAGGAGACGCCCTGGGCGTCGGGAATCCCAAGCCGATTCCCAGCCACCGTAGGCGTGGGCTTGCGGACGGCGAGCAATGGGTAGCTCGCCGTACGATAAGGACCAGGCCCGGCTAGTATCTGGCCTCATATCAAAGCGAGATTTGTCAGAAAAACACAAAATGCCACTCTTCTTCTGCCCAGTTTCTGTGTTCACGAGCCCATTGCAAACGGGCTCTGTGATTGCGGGACTCAATAGGTGGTACACGTAGCGGCCTTCGGAAACGGAGGCTGACTGCATGCAAGCGATTTCTTATGGTTTGATCGCTGATTATCATCCCTGAAGAGCTATGAAGCCTCGTAACCAATATCATCGCGGTCATTGTAAGATTTCGTCGAGCAGTAATTTGTATGTAACGATCTTCTCTGCGTGTGGTGTTGTGATGCCGGCTCGTCCTCCATGTCGCTCTGCCACGCTGCCAGTGATGCGGTAACGTGTTCAAAGTCGACTTATAACACTCGACATAGTGCCCAGAGCGATTGCCACAGCACGTTGCCGAGAACCAGCTTCCAACATTCCCACGGCTCTGATCATTTCTTCTCGGCTCAAATGACGTCTTCTCTCCATAATAACCTTCTTTTGTATTGGTTCCACACAGAAGTATGGCAGAAATTTTGCAAATTTTGCCTTAAACCCGTTGCAGAATTATTATAGGAATACGATTTGACAGAAGATTTTTATTTTTGACCGAAATTCCCTTTTCAAACGACGAAATTTACTAAACAGTATCCATAGGAGTCACAAAACATACCTATAATTAAAAAAAAACGGATTTTTAGTAACTGGCAAAACGTGCTAGATCCTTATACACTTTTGATGTGTGTAGATAGTTAATTAAGTATAACTTGTTTACACAATGCTATTTTATTTTTATAGATATTCTTAATATAATCGTTTTCATCTATCTTTCGGTGAATGTTATTCATTTATTTTTATTACTTTATAAAAAAGGCGGACTTAATGCCTGAGGCATTTTCTACCAGTCAACCTTAGGGTGATGCAGAGACAAAGCAAGGCAGGTGCAACCCGTGCAACATACGGGATATATAGCTCGAAAATGACAGTATAATACAAGAATAAATACTAATACCTAAATACATAATTACCTATATACATACATGTAAACATAATAAACTTTTTCGGTAGAACTAACGAACGATAGAGGAGAAAACGAATCCGGCAAATCAGCGCCGGGATATTTCGGCCAACTTCAGACGGATATGTTCACGTGCCTTTACTTGAAAATATGACTAGCATAATTATTATAGCAGGTTTGCCATTTGCCAAAATATAATAAGAAAACCCTAATACAGAGATTGAAATGAAACACATTATTGTAATGCTATCTCACTCACTAAATACACACCTACAAACCGATACATGTTGAAACCTTTGCCTCACCTCCAAAACTTCATCAAAGAAGTTTGTCTACAAGAAATCGCCACGCACGAGTAAAGCACACTTAGTGAATACGGAGAGGAACGACCGGGCCTACCCGGTACCCCGGTTCTATTTATATTACTGGTACGCGGAGTAAGAAGGAATGGAGGGCTCATGATTTAGCAACCGCTATCGGTGTGTAGGGCTCATGATTTAGCAACCGCTATCGGCGTGTGTAGAACTTTAGTTAGTGACATCACACTCGCAAGGGGTATATACATCTGCCAGGGTTGCGGGAAAGTCCGAGAGGGATACCGTGGCCCCTGGCACAGGCAACTGAAGGAAAACGGGTGGGTTTTAGTGAGTAAGAGTCTGACACGCCCTGCCGCTCCGCCCAGAGCGGGAGAAGTTATTTGATGTTGTCTCATCCTCAAAGAAAAAAAAGAGGTACCTATATAGACTGGCCGGTTAGTGCAGTTGGTAGCGACCCTGCCTTCTGAGCCGCTGGTCCCGGGTTCGATCCCCGGACAAGTCAAACATTTGTGTGCATGAACATGTCTGTTTGACCTATGTCTGGGTGTGTATATTTATATAAGTATGTATATCAGTCATCAGGTTACCGTAGTACAGGCTCTACCTAGTTCGGGCCCTGAAGACCTTGTGTGGATGTTGTCTCATATATACATATACCTACGTTGCATGAACAACGCCTCGGGTTGGTTTGTTGAATGCTTGATCTATTACGCCTCGACCGATATTTGAAGCATTTTATTTAAAGACTGCCTTACAAACTTACAAAAAAAGAATCTCGAGTTCGACGCTTAACGCTTTGGAAAATGCCTTGGTGCTGCAGGGTCATCGGCTGCCAGCTGCCTTTAAAATACACTTTATTGTAAGCATCAGAGCTGGTGATGCGCTAAGTAGTCTAATACGTAAACTTTAGCTCCTAAATAATAACTAATGTTATATTTTGGGAGAATGACAAATGGCGAAGGGCAATTCCTTTCTTTAGAAAAAACTGTAATTACTATACATCGTCTATATCTTTTTGTAGCCACTTTTGAATAACCTTGCCTAAGAAACATTCACCCTTCAGTTTTAACATTCCATTCTTATTACTTACTCCATGTATAAATCTACAAACAGTGATCCGACTGGGAGACAGAATGAAGGGTCTCTCAAATCATTTATTCACCGCCACAACTCAAGTCAAGTGAATATATTTGAGTACCTTCCTTGTTTCCTTTTTGAAACGTAATCAATCTCTATTTGCGGTTTTTATTTCAATCTTGCCGAGGTTTACTTGATTATAAGGAACATCAATCAATGTTCCTCTCTTTTGGTGAAAAGGTTGGCTACATGAGCAAAGTTGCAGCGAGGATGCCTGCCCAGATTGATGAGCTTTGCATAACTAGTATATTCACTAGTGAATATTCTTTCTTGTAGGTATATTATCAAAGAATAGACGTTCGCCGTTCCGTTGAATATAAAGTCACTACTACACTAAACCCTACTCCCCGAAACTGTTTGTACTCCCCGTCACTTGTCCCTAAATGTTCATTAGAAAACCAGCGTGTGTTTCACGAACTGAGTCCAAATAAACGTTATTCTTCTTCTTCTACTACACACAGCCACTCAGACACAGCTACACACTGCACACTACACACACACACACACACACACACACACACACACACACACACACACACACTACACACACATACACACACACTACTCACAGACACGCAAGGCACATACGGCACTACTTACTTCTTCTATGTATTTTTTAATCATACTATGAATTCTAGTGATTTGAAATTCATATTGAACGATTTGAAGATAATGTCGTAAAAAATACTTTTCTATAGTTTGAAGTTTTTTATGAAAGATTATGTTGTCATCAACATAATCTTTCAAAAAAAACTTTTTCACAAAAAACCACCAACTTCAAAAAAAAAACACTGCAAAGTGAAAAATAACTTTAATGTCGGAAGTCGGTGTCTTTGGTTTTTGTATAATCGTTGTTTGCCACCGTAATTTTTTTTTTCAGTTTGTAGTGTTATTTTTGGAAGTCGGTGGTTTTATTTTTGTGAAAAACTTTTTATTCTTCACTTATAAGTTGTGGCACCTACCCCAAACAAAGTAGTTTGCCACTACTTGCAATGTAAATAACAGTGTCAGGAAGTTATTACAACATCATCAACATACACTAAGTGGAAAAAATACCCTACTATTAGAGGTGACTCAAAAACCACTAATCAATACTTGACCAAATGTATATGGGTACAGTCCTTTCAAACAAAAGAAGAATTTTTAAAATCGGTTTATAAATGAAGGAGTTCAGAGGTAACAATCGAACAAAACAAATACACCCGAATTGAGAACCTCCGCCTTTTTTTGGAGTCGGTAAAAAATGAGCGACTATATTTACATACTCAGAAGTTATTGCCAAAATATCTCGGTCCATTATTTTCATGTAATAAATATTATCAGAATAAACAAAACAATATTCGTTCAAAACCCAGCCAAGTGCTGACGCGTGAAAAATAGCCAAAAAATACAACAGCCTTCATAAATTACTTTCACGAATAATTGTATCTACTTTTACGAAAATAAATAAATAATTCATATAAATCGTTCCGTTGTAGAACATTCAGCATTGTGAAAGACTGAATTTAACATAACATGATATCACTGTTTCCTCCGATGGTGTAGGCAGAGGTACAGACCAATTAACTCTATGTTAGGGGTACCTTTTGTGTTTGTAGATACATTCATCATCAGCCTATAATGTTCCCACTGCTGGACCACAAGCTTCCCCTCTGTGAGAGGGAGTGGGCCGTAATCCACCACGCGGGCCTAGTGGGAATAGATGTCACATGTCTTCGAATTTTTGGTTCTAGGACATGCCGCGGTTTCCTCACGATGTTTTCCGTCACCGTTTTGAGAGCAGTGGTGCTGAAATAATTTACACAAAGTAAAGCGCCTGTCTGGGTTCGAAATTACGAACTTTTTTTGGTTGGGTAATCATCATTCAATAACTTCTCCCGCTTTGGGCGGAGCGGGAGGGCGTGTCATACTCTTAATAACTAAAACCCACTCGTGTTCGTTCAGTTGCCTGTGCCAGGGGCCCCGGTAACCCTTTCGAATTTTCCCGCAACCCTGGCATCGAACCTACGACGTACAATTCGTAAGTCGCGGCCGTTACCACAGGGCCACCACTGCTCTCATAGAAATAGCTCTCGTAGATACATTAATAAATATTAAATTGGTAAAAGCTGCGGTTACTTTATTAGTTACTAGATTCTGCCCGTGACTTCGCCAGCGTAGTCGTCAATTATACTATAGAATATGTTTTAGAGTATGGCACTCGGCAATAGTGTAGCTTTCTGCCCTGCCAGTGAAAGAGTTTTTGAAATTGGATAAGTATGATAAGTATATCCAGAGATTACCTCCTACATCCAAACTAACAAACTGTACCTCTTTATAATATTATGTAGTGTACGTATAGTGTAGACAATGAATTGCAAAAGAATATGAATAATAATGCAATAACAACTATTAGCTCTTATAAGACAAGGCTCTCCAGCCAGCCAGGAGTTTACTCCTGCCAGTTATCTGAACTATTGGCCTTTCTCAAAAAAAAAAGGTATATACTTCTACGGTAGGTATACATACATTTGTATGAATACTTCTAAAAAATATGAGAAATATGCAGTGACACGAAACTAGTTGTGGTTTTTGTCGTGACAATTTTCGTGATATTTTTGCAATATATTTCTTTCATAGTCAGCCACTACGTTCGCAAACTGCATACAATCCAAATGCTGGAATAGTTTTCTAAAATGCAGATATGTAGCACATTGTTCGAACGCTTTTGCACAGCTTGTGTCTTGAATACAAATATGTGCAGTTCTTTTATAAACGTGCTACGAATAGGAATAAAAAGATATAACTCAATTTTGAACTACTTTTTCTTAGAAAACGGTTTCTGAAGCAGTGTACCAAGGCTCCCCCAAACAGGCGCGACGCGAATCTAGTATAAAGTTAAAGACAAATTCAAAGCATTTATTTCAAATAGACACATAAGGCACTTTTGAACGTCAACATTTACATTTGAATAGATTTGATTCTAGTCGCCCCTTCCAAAGGGTAGTTTCGTATGGAGAAGAATGGGCAAGAAACTCCACCGTTACTCTTTTAAAATGTGTTACAATGTTTTGTATAAGTACATTAATTATATAATTATATGTGAAGACGATGCACCTATAATAAAAATTACCCTACCACAATAGGTAAAAAGAATTTAAAAAATGTAGCAATGTTAGATAAGTTAATTAAGTGTAATACATGGTGTTCACATTATTTACAAACATTGTAAATATAAGATTTCCAAAATTATGTAAACAAGTAATATGTCAGTGTGTGAGTTAAAGTAATCGCAAAATGTAAATCAATGTCATAAAAATAGTTCAAGTTTGATTTTGTGTAGACCCTAGATTGTCCTATGGAGCTGGACCAGCATGTTTCCAAGCATTCTTATCTTGGATATATATAATCCTCTTATTTGTAATATGCTTGTTTACTCAGTGAACTTTTTATATGAGTTTTAGAACAATTTCTATTAAAACTTCATGGAAATTGTTCTACAAGAGTCGCATCGCGATGGTCTGCGGGAGCTTTCATGATTGTCAGAACTACTGATAGTCTGTCATGAAAAGGTTTTCATATTATATTATGACGACTTAGATCTACGGCTTAACGGGATTTCTAAGGTGTGCGTGGTCTTACTTGTGAACCACAACAAGATTACTTACGATACCTACACTTTACGAACTTTTATTTTTATTTGCCTTTTCACTTATATTTTTAGGAAATGTTACATTATTTTTAAAGGCCTTGTGCTTCGTCTTAGGACATCGTAAGCATGTCTTATGGCCTGAACTTCCTTAGTACTAATTAATCCTAATCCTAGCTTCCTAACTATCCTAACTATTAATATTATAAACTCGAAAGTAAGTTTGTTTGCTTGTTACGCTCTCACACTAAAGCGGCTGACCGGATTTCGATGAAATTTGGCACACGGATAGACCTTGACTGGGGTTAGGATGGCTACTTTTCATCCAAAATCGCAGACGAAGTTGCGGGCAACAGCTAGTACGTACTCAGTTGTCGTAAAAGGCTATTAAAAGATGGACGTGTAGCAGCCATGCTAACAACTAAATATCTTCAGTCACCAATCCATTAGCACAATAACCACAACTGTTGACTGTAGGTAGGCAAAAATTAATAGCTCATTTTCAGCGGTAAGCCTTATACGCTCTGATGCGTGCGCTGAGTATGTATCTTTATCGAGAGAGTTAATTAAACCGCAGGCAATGTTTACGCACCCGTGCTTTTATACATTGGTTTAAAATGTAAAGGCTTTATGCCAACCAATTTAATAGTTTTGGGACTCCCAAAACGATATAGGATAAAGTTCTTCTAACTGAACAGACAGCAGTGCTGCTGGGGAGTTTGTTGCGCAACTTCTTCTTCCCAGCTAAAGCACTAGGAAGTAGTGAAGGGCGTGGGTTTTGGGGGACTGTCTTATGTAATTTTGATGTTCAAAAAGTGCTGATTCTCAGCCTAGTTGGAATAAATGACTTTTGATTTTGATTTGTTTTTACAAAAATACGTGTAAAGGCTTGCGCAAATTGATGCGCAGGCCACACCGCGAGCTGGCGGGAGGGCCGACTGGCGGGCGAGCATCGTTACACCTTTTTTCATACTTCGGTTCAAACCGTGAACTAAACTACGTCAGCGGCTCAAACGATATGAACAAAATATCCGACGATTCCAGCGAAGATAATTCGTTGGTCTGAACCTAAGTATGACAAGATGCGGAAGTCCACCGGCCGCTCGCTCACCCGGCTTCCGCTTTGGCGATCTACTACGGGTCTACTCGGAACGAAGTCGATGTCGGGGCCCGTCCACCTTAGTATTCGGTGTGAGCGCACAATTTTTAGCTCGCCAATGCTTCGTTTACTTCGCATAGTTTCACTCGCTTCACTTCGCCCGCCTGCTCGCCCGCTCCCGATGTGGCCTGTGCTTGAGGCGGGCCGGACCGGAACGCAACGCATTGAAAAAATACTCCTTCATCACATTCGTACATTTTCTATGAGCTAACGCACAGTAATGGGGTGGGCTGCACCACACTTTTTATGTATGAAAATGCGTTGCGCTGCGGCCCGTTGCGACTGTAGTGTGTGCTTGGCTTAATATTGAATTGGGTTCATTAATAATGATTGCGTGTTTCTTGTTTCAGGTACTTAATCATAGTGAAAAATTGGTTCTGGGTTGATTGAGGAAGCGGATTAAGCAAACACATACCTACGCAGATGACTGAAAGCTTTTAAAGTGCCACTAATCCATTTATGATAACACCACTTTTGCGGTTTTTCACTCGGTACGTCGGTGGTAACCATCCTGGTGGTGCCTATCGAAGTTGGTACGGAGTTTCAATAGAATAAGCCCAGCTGCGCACCCGCGCACGGCGTATTTTTTCACCGCGGCAACTTTTTTTTTCGCGCATTTGATTTTCAACGCACTGCTTAACGTCGAGAGTTTAAAATCGAAGAGTGTGCATTTTTGACGAGCTGGGCTGCGCTCTGTTGGATTTGGAATGCTCGGCTTAACTCTGAGAGTTGAAAATCCAGTGCGTGTTAGAATCCGCGCGACATTTTTACGTCCGTGCGAACGTCAGGCTTTTGGCAACTGGTTTTGTTACCTACCACTGACGTGGAGCCTACTGTACCTACTTAGTATGTTGTAAAGTGATTAAGTATGGACTCGCGCTTACACAAATAAGCTAATAATTTGTAAAAACGCATAATTTTGTCGCATTCGGTATTAAAGCCTTTAATGTATGTAGAAATAAGCGTCACGCTGTTTGAGACAAAAAAAAACATTCCATATCTCCTTTAAGAATGACTGCATGAAAATAACAAAAGTTTAAATTCGACAAACAAAGGTGTTGTTTTGACATTAGTTAGAACGAACATGCTGATAGTAAACAAGATTGTAACTCCTTACTATTATTTATAGCTAAAAGATTTAGCATTGATCAAACTGTTTACTTGTTCTGCGAATAGAACTACGAGTAATAAAGAATGATATATTATCATTTATGTTGTTAGACGTGTGCTTGTCAAAAATAGTTTGAATGTTAATAGCGATTTGTTTTATGTGGTTCTGAAAACGACATTATATTACTGCCGCGATCTATATAATAATGACTGCGTTGCTGGCAGCGCTGATGATGGCAGCGTAGCGCAGCGTAGCACAGCTCCAGGCCAACACTGCACGTTCAACACTGCAGCCTTTGATGGACGAGCTGGATGGCTGAGGATAGCAAGGGCTGCAATGATGACCAGGCTTGAAGGTCGAGAGCGTAGCTAAGCTAAGCTCGAGGCCATCATAGCGTGGCCAGTAACGCAGTCATTGCGGACTATGGCTTGTATAGTGCTTTACTCACAACAATGCGAGTAATATAAATAAAACCAGCTAATACCTTTAATAGTAAGAATTTATTTTATCAAATTTTTATTAAATCAATCCTACTGCCATTAGAACGTGCGCAGAGAGCTATCCTTAAGGTAGCCACCTTTCGCCCATTTAGATTTCCGACACACGAGCTTTACACGGCATGTAAGGTTTTAACCGTGCGTCAACTATTTATAATGAATATAGTAACTACACCAGCATAGCAAACTTCCGTATACGCCAATACCTATAGATAAGAGAAGAAAAGACTTAGTTTGCATAATGCCGCAAACTAGACATACTTTTTTAAATAAATTTTGTGTATATTTAGGTCCGTTGTTATATAATAAAATTAATAAGTCCCTACATATTTATAGTGTAAATTATAAAAAATGTAGTGAAATGTTGAGTGAATACTTAGCGACATTTAATTACTCATGCACAGAAAAATTGCTAGAAGTAATGCAATAAGTTTACTTAAGTTAAATACATTTTTATTTAAAAATATAGTTATTAGGTATCAATGCTAGCTCTATGTACAGTGACATAATAGTCCAATAAAGCACTCAGCGTTGTTAAGCGATGGCCTGAAACACAGGTTTGAATAAACCTACATCAGGCAGGTCGCTATCGTATTCATTAGGCCTTTAACCAATTTATAGGTATAAGTTATACCTGCACCAGATTAATTTTACGCATAGTTTAATTTTTTCTTCATAATATTATTTTGTAAACTTGTAATCATGTAATTTATTATGTGAGCTTATGAATTAAAAAAAATAAATAATTTAAGTACCTACCTAACAATTTATGTTCAAATTGTGCTTCACCAAAACTCTGCACTTCAGCTTGGAGTAAGTATTCGAGAGAGATGAGGACTTAATTTTTTTTAAAGGTCGTTAAAATAAGCTGGAAAAACGTTTTCCGCGACTTTCTGTCGATTTTCCATTGCGCAAACTTTTCGTAGGTATGTTTGTATTTTCTTTTGACTTCGGTGGCAATAAATTTTCAATCAATAATTTCGCTTCCTTTTAACTGCCCGGCGGTGTTTAACAAATTGAATTGCAGGATTCGGCGCTTAAAGATTTCAATTATATTACAAATAATTACGAAAATTTATGGAACACAATATAGAGCAAAAAATAATTCGCGCTGCGCTTTTGTGTCTTTCCCATGCCACGCGCTTTTGTTTTTTATTGGGCAATGATGATTGTGTTGCCTGTACCTATACGGCCAAATTCTGAATAATATATTTTTGCACCTGACTATTTTTGAAACAAAACTCGATAATAATGGATTTTTAAAGGAATTTGCTGGTGGCTAGGCTGGCCGCTTACGTACGGTTTCCTGATTAGGAATTCAGATTTCGAGACCTGAACCTGACAAGGCGCACTTTATTGTTATTTTTCTAAACGGAATAAAACCTTACATTCGGTTCGATGCGTGCGGATCGTAAGAACGGAAAAAACATAATGACGTCAACCCGAACGCAGCGCTCGCGTACATTGTGGCTCGTCCGCCGTACACGCACGGAGATTTCCTTTCAGATCCGCGCGAGCCTTGTACCGAGTAAATGTCTGTCTATCGACCCGTCGTCGGTCGTAGGTAACAAAATGTGTGAAGCCGAAAATTTAAAAATGGCGGTGGAACAATATCCATTCATAAGGGACATTTAATAATGCGGATTACCACAATAGACACGTAAAGGACTTGGCTTGGGAGCAGATCTGCAAAATGGTTTTTAATGATTGGGAAACATGCACAGACAAAGCAAACAAATGTAAGTCAAAGTCAAAGCATTTATTTCAAATAGGCACATAAAAGGCACTTTTGAACGTCAACATTTACATTTAAATAGAATTGATTCTAGTCGCCCCTTCCAAAAGGTAGTTTCGTATGGAGAAGAATGGGCAAGAAACTCCATCATACATTTGACGTATATCAGCGGTAATTGCTACCTTAAAATATCTAAAGTTAAGCAAAAGCGAAAATAAGTCTGCCTGCAAATTAGGCCCTTTAGGCAACAAGTCGTTGAGCGACTTGCCGCTATCAGTTTTAGCGCTTGCATCTAAAACAATGCGGGTTTTTGTTGTTGACTTGTCAGGCCTTACAACTGCGTGGTGCGGGATGAAGTAGCCTTCATTTATAGCGGATAAAGAATAAGGTATTTCCGACAGATAACCCTTATCTATATAATCATTTATTACGTCGTTATAAGCTTGACGTAAAGCGGGAAGCGAATGAAACTTTCGCTCTAGCGCGGACAATCTACGCTGAGCGTGAATGAAGGAGTTACCTAAAGACTTAGGTTCACCTTTAAAAGGTAACGACACAATATATCGCCCACATGAATGTCGCGAAACGGTCGATTTATAAAAATCTTCACATTCCTGACATTCCGGACCCTTTTTGTTAACAGTAGGTACTTCCTCGATTTCCCAGAATTTTAAAATTAAATTATTTAAATTATCTACTAACGGGCCGAAGGACCAGGCTACACTGTGATGGTTGACAGAAGGTACCTCACCCATGACAATATAGCCAAGCGTGGTTTCTAAAGCATGAGGTATGGAGCGAGCGGTGATCGCGGAATCAGCTGATTGAGAGGTAGATGCTGGTATAACCTTTTTTCCTAGCAAAACAAACGCGAACATTTGTGTACCAAGAATCGCGTCTATATTCCCAGGTACGTCCCAACATTCATCTGCGAGCGGTAAACCTTTAAAATGATCCATCACGGACCTTTGTACCGCGCGAACAGGTAACGGATCAGCTATGTGATCAATCACTAACATGGTTAATTCGTATTGAGCGTCACTTACGCGAGACTGTATTGTAAGAGACACGTAACCCTTAATGGGAGTGGAAATCGTACCTACTGATTTTAGAGACGAGTTAACAAGCGGTTGAACATTTAGTTTTAATTTTCTACAACATGCGAGAGTGATAAGGTTGTTTTGTGAACCACTATCCACTAAACATCTAATAACAAAACGTTTTCCATTTATCGGAACATACCCTTGTGCCGTTGGTAAAACAACTGACGTATTCAACTGGTCACAAGATAAATCTATATTATTATTACGCGACGTCAACGCGATCGAATTCTTAGAATTAGTACTTTCATTCAACCCGACACACGAAGATGTCACGACCGGCGACGCGCGAGCGGCATTGCTAGTAAGCATACACACCGACTGAGGGTTGTTGTCCAGTGCGCGAGCAGCCGGCAAAGGCGACGGTTCCAATACACTAGGTTGCGATTGTTGCGAGCTTAACTCGCGATTATTAAAATGCAACAATGAATGATGCTTTTTGTTACAGTGTTTACAAGTATTTGTAGAACCACAATTAAGGGTGGAATGTTTACTACTAAAACAATTGATGCACATTTTATTCTCTTTTATGAACTTAAAGCGATCTTTTACATCTAATTTTTTGAATTCTGAACACTCGTATAAATGAGTATGTTGAGATTTTTTACAAAACTTACAAGTGGGTACATTATTAACTTCATTTTCTGTTACTGCAAAACTATGCGAAGTTTTCGTTGCAGAAGAACGCGACCGATTTTGTAAGTTAGTCCCCTGATTATTTTGCGGTGACGTGGTTTGACGAACAGCTGTTGATCGTTCAAGAACCTTTATGTGATGCCGTACGAACATAACTAAATCATCACTTGTAGGTATATCTTTCTCGCGGGCGGATAACTCGAAACTTTGTAATACTTGAGAATCTAACTTTTTTATAACGAGATGAGTAAACATGAAATCGGATAAATCGTCAATGTCTAACTGTCTTAACGCGGACCACGAAGAGTGAACTCTTTCAATAAAATCATTTAATTGACCGGGTGAACCCGAGGTAGGTTTTATGTCAAGTATATTATTTAAGTACATAGACCCAAGTAACCTCTTGTCTTGGTATTTTGTCACTAAAGAATTCCATATCGTAAGATAGTTAGACGCATTGGGAATTATTCCCGCGAATATATTTTTTGCGTTGCCATTTAATTTACCTACCAAATACTGTACACGCTGATCATCATTTAGTTTTTTATTATCATGAACGTTAGTTTTGAAGCATTGGTAAAACAGTGGCCAACTTTCCGGTTGCCCAGAGAAACTTAATAACTCCAATGGCGGTAAGCGGCACACGTAAGATTCCACCGCGGGAATATCTACATTAGCGCGGGTAGACTCTAATAAGGTATTACGTTTATATTGGATTTCTGTAAATAATGTTTCGAACGAGCTCCAATTACTAAAACTTATTTTATAACCAGGGTCTATCTCTAATAATAATGTATTATGTTGATCACATAGATCGTTAAAATTATTATATAACTTTTCTATATTCGAAGAAGCGGCTAGAAATTCTTGTTTACTTCTAGTATCAATATTTGAAGGAATTATTTTCTTTGCAATCTTGAATAAGCTATTTATTTTCTCGAAAATAGTTTCTTTTTTTGCAACGATCATTTTCAACTTTGCTTCTGACGCCATTTTGTTGCGTCACCCAAGCTCCCGTTGTTCGAGTTATAATTTATAGAAAATATGATATACAATATGTAACAAAAACCCTGTTGTTCCTTTTAGGGACGTATACATTTACCTACAAGAACAACATTGATGAAATTATAATTTAAAAAAAATGAGCATTGGCCAGTCGAGAGGTCAATACCAAATAACTATTAAAATCGGCACATTCAAAAAAATGTTTAGAGTATCTGATTTTACAAGTACATCTTTGTTTCGCTAAATAGCCTACGAGTTCGGCGACTTTCTTTGAACCGATAGAAGATGCCGCCAAAAGCTACCGCGGCGCACGTGCGTGCCTACCTACCCCGCGACCCCGCCACCCGCCGGCGCCGCCCGGCGAATCACTTCATTTATCCTTTAGTCTCCCGCGCAACCTAGTTTTGAACGGATGTTATTGTTGACCTACGTAGTGAGTGACTTGTGATTTGTTTACGTTTACCATGTCCTATTCTAACGTAGAATATTTGAATATGCTGATGAGCACGCAGACTACCAAGAACGTTTAGCGAGTCTACCATTACCATCGGTGATTGCATTCTAACGTTTGCACGTACGTACAATACCGGAAGTGTGCCCGGACGAGAGCAACATCGAGCTGACGCAGGAAGAGGCAGACCGAGGACTGGAGACATTGACACCGAGGAGCAAATGTTGGACTTGCAAGATCACTGATCTGACGCCTTTAGATTCTTTCCTCTGGGGCAGTGTAAAGCAACAGCTGTTCAAAAACACGTGCGATACGGAGTTCGAAATGCGTTCACAGATAGTAGCAGCATTTGACCACATCAAGTCCGATACCTCCGTTCTGCGGAGCGTACGTAGGCGTTGCAACAAAGGTGGTCATATCGAAGAGCATCTCCGAGTCGTCAAATAGACATCATAATAAATTAATGCATTCAAATAAACATAAGGTTTTATGTGACAGACGCGGCGACTTTGTTTTTTTTTAATGTAGTGAAGTGTTAAATGTAGTTTTAACAATTATCAATTGTGCAAAATACCGTGTAAACCAACATTTTCAAACATTCATTCGTTAAAGTGAAAAACAACAGCTGACAAGGTCACGAACTTTTGTAGCAAAATATGTAGGTAAGTGGCGCCGGTGTACCGGCCGGCGGCACAGATCAAAGAGTGGGCGGGTACGTTCTATTTTTTTCTGGTTCGCGTCATCGCTTCATGCAGAATTGCAGAGGTAAGAAATCAGTTAAACATTACAAATATTAATTATTAAATATTTATTTTAATAATTTTTTTGAACAGTTTTTTTTAAATGACTTGCTTTATTACGTATTTAGACCGATTCTTAAAACGTAGGTAAAAGGAACAACAGGGTTTTTGTTACATATTGTATAAATGGTTTATTCAACAACGTAATTTACTTGAACAAGCACAGTTATAAGCGTAATTATAGTAGGGAATACTAATAGCGAGATGGGGAATATTTTAAAAAGGTATATACTGGCTCAGTCCGACTCGAATGGACCAGTTACTCTTTTAAAATGTGTTACAATACTTTGTATACATTAATTATATAATTATATGTGAAGACGATGTACCTATAATAAAAATTACCCTACCAAAATAGGTTAAAAGAATTTAATAAACGTAGCAATGATAAATAAGTTAATTAAGTGATAGATACATGGTGTTCACATATTTACAAACATTGTAAAAGTATACGATTTCCCATATTATGTAACCAATTAATATGTCAGTGTGTGAGTTAAAGTAGTCACAGAATGTAAATCAATGTCATAAAAATAATAAACTATACAATTAAAGTAGCAATAAGTTTTAATTTTGTCTAGACCCTAGATTGTCCTATGGAGCTGGACCAGCATATTTCCAAGCATTCTTATCTTGGATATAATCCTCTAATTTGTCATAATTATGCTTGTTTACACAGTGAACTTTCTATATGAGTTTTAAATTTTCTTTAATTTAATTGCAATATGTTACAAGGTATTTTGTTGTAGCATTTAACACAGTACCCTATAAAAGATGTATGTACTTTAGCTAATCTGAAAAATGGTTGATCTATTTTATCTTTATTTCTTGTATTAAAATTATGTCTATCACCCGTTGTAGTTACTAGTTAGTCTGCGCAGAGGCGCACGAAGTCCTGCGTTAGTGCGGCAGGAAGAGACGACAAACACAGGCCGCATGCGCACTCCACGACATACTGTGGTTCTAGGCACTATGTAATTTATTTTATTCAGTGTTTCAATACAGTCATATACATTGCTACAAAGATCGAACAAGAATACTGTCTCTAGGAGTGTGCGTCTAGATTTTAAATCCGGCAGATTATATTTCTCAAGCAAATCAACATAAGGTATGTAAGTGCGAAAGCATCGGAAATGCATGGCTTTAAAAAAAATCCTTAATATATTGATATGTTAGTTCTCCAGCCGGCGTCATGAATTACTGAGCGAACTGATCTCTTATAGTTCTGCCTCGGTTTGTGGATTGCCGTGAAGAACTGAATGATAAATCCTCGAAGTAAGGAGTTAACGTATCTTTAAAGTTATAACCGTCTCGTCTGCGTAAAATTATGCAAATAATATTAAATAGAACAGCAAAATCTGCTGGAATGGTCATATTGTATGAAAAATTCTGCACTTGTTTGAAAGAATGCCGAAAGCACATACAATACGTCGAGCTCGACTCAGACGATAATTAAAGATTCGACGTTGATTGGTTTATTGACGTTACATCATGGGTAAGGTTTCAAAAAAGTATTGTACAGTGGAAAGGCCTCATCGTCTAGAAACTTATACAGTAGTGCTGGCCCGTTACTTTCTGGCAGAGGTTTTGCTTCAGGCAAATCCCAAAAAACCAAATGTTAAAAATATTGCTATAACTGTCTCTGCCAAAAGCTCCCACATTAATAGCTATGAACTAATAGTCTGAATCTACTACTGCCATCAATACAATAGAGTAGTAATTTTTATACATATAAAAAGCAGCCCCACCGTTCAGGGGGGAGATCAAACGGATATGCTTCCCGCCAACTGCACCTACACAGCTGGGGAAGTTGGAATTTCTGTAATAATTTTCCGCAATTTCTATCCAACGTTCTTTTGATGACGGTGGTCTCATTTCTAACGGTTGGTACACTTCCCAAATAGCTTCACAAGTTTCTTTAACTAGCGCAGACACAGTTCGGCTTCCCACCAGATAATCTGTTTTTAATTTACTTTGTAAAGTATTATATTATTATTTTTTTGCTCAGTTAGTTTTAATTATGATCTGGCAGCTTGAGTAATTTATGCGGCCTACCCAAATGTCCTTTGTTTGGTATTGTTCGTCGAATCGTTGAGCTCCTTAATTAAGCTCTGAGTTGAGCTGCACGATTACTGATACATGCGTGCACTGACTGGACAGGTCCACTCAATCTGTGTGGTTTTTCCTCAAAAGGCCATTACAGACACCAATCTACATGGTCTTCACATGATCTGACCAAGATAATGTCTAGACTTTAAAAGAGACTGTGACCTCTGAGTTTGATTCGGCCTTTCTTCTCAGAGGAGTCCGATAGGAAACTCCGACCTAATCTAGCTTTTAAAATGTGATTGACGTGTAATAGTGTTTGTACAAACCTACTTACAGAAATAAAATCATTTATCATTTATCAATTCTTCAAAATTACAACTAGTTGCCAGGAATCTGAAAAAAAACAAAACAATATAATTTTATTTTTAACGTACTTCAGGTGCCGATTTGAAAAGGACGTGGACCAACATTAGATACTATTCCCGAAAAGAACTTCAAAAAACCAAAAATGTTCCTACTAGCAGTGTAGCTAAAAAGTCCAGGGGCCGTACCATGATGTGTTAACACCATCATGATTCCGTTGCGAAAAAGAGATAGTGCTATCGGTCATGTATAGCTCCATCTCTCTTTCACGCTGGAACAATGATGGAATTAATACGTCATAGTACGGCCCCGGAACATATATTTAAAGTCATTAGCTTTACTTTCTTACACCCATATTGGCTAAAAGAGATTCTGAAGGAAACTATCCAAAAGAAGATTCTGACTGTACTCAACCACAACTACAATTAGCAAATGAAGAACAAAACATTGAAACAGAAGATAACAATTGTAATGAGTCACCAGTACCGACTTCACCTGTAGCCTTGCCTGTGGTTAAACAGAAAAGGAAGAACGATTTCCCAACTCAGATATTAAATATGTTGCAACAAAGGCAGAAAACAATTGCTAAGTCATCCAATACTGACGAAGATGACGACAAGTTTTAGAAGTTATATGGGGATAAAATCATCGTCAAAAAAAAAAAATCAACTGGGAATGCTTCAATTGACTAAAAAGTCAGTATGGGAAATGATCCATCGTCACCGGAGTCTCAGTACACGTACTGTGACCATTCATCAGGTTCATTGCCAAGCCCTCGCGGCCTCGTTCTGTCCGTATTTCATATACTCCTGTACCGCAAAGGCGAGCTTTGCGGTACAGTATTTCATCTCCATCAACAACTTACGTACCGTCTTTGCAACGAAGTGTGTATCCATGTTCCATCCCCACCAAAAAAATCCTCTAAATGTATTTTTTTCCTTTAAAAATATATAATAGAAACAGTCAATGAATTCACATTATTAGGCATTACCATAGACAAAAATATAAATTGGAAACCACATGTACAAAAAATAAAATCAAAAAAAAAATAATACGCTTTTCGTGAAGTTAAAAAATCCACAAATTTACAGACTGCCCTCGTTACATACTACGCCTATGCTTATGCGTGGCTTAGCTACGGCTTAATAATGTGGGGATACAGCACAGACGCACGTGCACTGTTCACGGTCCAAAAGAAGTTTATCCGTATATTAGTAAATATACAACAAATAGATAGCTGCAAACCCCATTTCGTAAATCTGAATATTGTAACTCTGTCTTGTTTATATATACTTGAAATATGCAAGTTCGCTCACAAACACAAAGACTTTTACACTAAACGAGAAGACATACAAACAAGATACACACTCCGGCACAAAACACGACTCAACATACCAACATCCCGCCTAAAAATACACTCAACAAGCCCTTGTCAAACAAAATTTACAATATGGTACCCGAATATATAAGAGAAGAAAAGAAACTACATCTATTCACGAACAAATTAAAAAAGTTAAGCCAATGTTATTGTAGTGTCAACGAATATTTAAATGATAAATCCTTAAAACACATAAGTATTATTTTTAAAAGACATCTCAGCTCTCTATCTTTTGTGCGAGTACATGAAGCTAAGGAAGCGAATGAAGCTTTTGACCATTTCATGGAAGATTTAATTCTTCTTTATAGATTATGTTTTCCGGAAAAAATTATAACCATAAAAACTAGCAAGAGAACGAAATGGATATCACGCGGAATAAAAACATGTAGTAACAAGCAAAGGCAGTTACTTTGGTCATATCGATTAAATTCAGATTCAAAAAATAAATTAGTCCTTAAAAACTACACAAAACTCTTTAGGAGAATTATCAACTTAACACAAAAAGCACAGAATAATCATTTCATAAACACCGCTGAAAACAAATCAAAAGCTACCTGGCAAATTATAAATAAATCACAATTTAATCTGCCACTGGAGCCTGTAGTATGCGTGAAAAGAGATAAATTGACATTTACTGACCCCGTGGACATTGCGAACGAATTTAACGATTACTTTATTGACACAATCGAGAATAAGGATAAAGCTGACATAACAAATAATACAAATATCAATCAAACTTTAAATTCACTGTTCATGCAACCTGTCACAATTGACGATATAATACAAATAATTTGCAGCCTTAAAAACACAAATACTGTTGGATACGATGGAGTTTCCACCAAAGTATTGAAGTTTACCAAAGAACTAGTAGCTCCTCCAATAATTCATATAATTAACTTGTGAATAGTTGATGGCATTTTCCAGAACAAGCTCAAAAAAGTAACAATAAAGCCCCTGTATAAAAAAGATGATAAAACAGATTTTAAGAATTATAGACCTATTGCAAAAGTTCCAATTATTTCCAAAATTTTCGAGAAAGTAATTTATAACTCTTTATATGCCTATTTCGAGAAGTATAAGTTATTTTGCACAGAACAAAAGGGTTTCCGTAAGAACACAACGACAAATATGGCACTATTTGACTTGCTAGCTAATATCATGCCGTCTGTCGATAAAAGAAATCCAGTCTGTGCAATTTATACAGACATGACCAAGGTTTTTGACTATGCGGACCATAAGATTCTGTTACACAAATTAAATAGTTACGGTATTAATAAGAGGTAACATTTTAAACTTTATAAAATCATACCTGAGTAATAGGTTTCAATGCACGGAAATTTCTAGGATATGTCCTAAAACTAAATTAGAAACCATATAATATGTGACAAAACCAAGACATGTAAAATATGGCGTCCCACAAGGTAGTGTATTGGGTCCGCCACTTTTTTTGATATATATAAATGATCTCCCGAAAGCAACAACCAACAAAATGGTTCTTTTTGCAGACGACAGTACAGCAATAATAAAGTATACTAATTCAAATAAAATAAATAAAAAAAAAAAAAAATGTGTTTATTATCTTAAATCTAGATACAATTAAGTTGCCGGGGCTTCCCAGAAAGTAATCCGAAGATACTTGTGATGGGACAAGAATGACATAAATACTTGCTTAAGTGACATTATACATTGGTTAGATAATAATAATTTTGTTATAAACCTGAACAAAACAAAAGTCATGCATTTTTATCAATGCCGTGAAAACCCAAATCTTAGCATTTCCTACAAGGGCTGTGATATTGAAGAAGCTACTAAGGCTAGGTTCTTAGGCATTATAATTGATAACCAACTTACATGGAAACCTCATGTTGAAGAACTATGTAAAAAGTTAGCAAATCCGCATATGCTCTTTTTCAACTGTCAAAGAAAGTTAACAGTTAGGCTCTTTTAACAGCGTACCATGGATTGGTTGCCTCTGTTTTGCGGTATGGCATTATTTTCTGGGGGCAGTCCACTGATAGGGAGCTGGTATTTAGATTGCAGAAGCGATGCATTAGGTCAATGTGCGGTCTTAAGACAATTGATAGCTTTTTTTTTTTTGAGGATGAGACATCATAAAATAACTTCTCCCGCTCTGGGCGGAGCGGCAGGGCGTGTCAGACTCTTAGTGACTAAAACCCACCCGTGTTCCTTCAGTTGCCTGTGCCAGGGGCCACGGTAACCCTCTTGGACTTTTCCGCAACCCTAGCGGGCATCGGTCCTAGCAAACCCCGTCATTGGTGCTGACATCTCTTTGAGGCGCGCGTGGAACACAACGCGCCGTCGACCCGGGCCTGGTCCTTATCGAACGGCGAGCTGCCCATTGCTCGCCGTTCGCAAGCCCGCGCCTACGGTGGCTGGGAATCGGCCTGCGATTCCTGACGCCCAGGGCGTCTCCTGCGGCGGCTAGGGGCGTGAGGGCGCAAATTTTGCCTCTCCCTCACGCGTTCCGCCTCCTCCTTCGCGAACATTACTGCTTCGCAGAAGGAGGTGACGGCTTCCCAAGCCCTCTTGCTCCGTACCATGGCCTGAACCAAGGCCGGACGCGAGAGATCGCCACCGCCAATCGCCTCCACGAGGACACGGCGGTGCTCCGCCCAAGCCGGGTAGACCTCCACCGTATGCTCCACCGTGTCCTCCGGGTGATCCACACAATGGTGACACCCGGGCGTTTCCTCCCGCCTTATCCGGAACAGGAACCTCCCGAAACAACCGTGTCCGGTGAGGACCTGCGTCAGGCGGAAGGTGAGGACGCCGTGGCGCCTCTCTAGCCACTCCTCAAAGAGGGGACTTATCGCCGCAATTGTGGCGTGCCCAGCGCTGGGTTGCGACAATCGCACTCTCCACGCCGCCCTGAGATCCTGCCGGAGCTCTGTCCGCTGTACCGTGATTTTTCGCGGCAGCGGAGCTACGCCCCGGCGTTTCGCCTCCTCGCGCCACTCCCAAATGTGCGCGAGGACTTTTGCCTCCAGATCCCATGGCTGTAATCCGGCAAGGAGGCTCGCCGCCTCACCGGAGACCGTACGGTATCCCCGGACCAGCCGGGTGGCCATGACCCTTTGGGGCGCGTTCAACCAGCGGGCTGGCCGCCGCCTCAAGGAACGCGCCCACACCGGTGCCCCGTAAAGGGCCATGGACCGCACGACCCCCGCGTAGAGGCTCCGGCAGGAGGCGTTTGGCCCCCCTAGATTGGGCAGGAGCCGCTTTAAGGCAGCCCCGGCCCTTTCCAGTCTGGGAGCCAAACGTCGGAAATGCAAGACAATTGATAGCTGTGTTCCCTATTTTAAATCATTAAACATTACACACCTATGTATACTATACCCATGTTTGCAAGGAAATAAATGATTTGATTTGATTTATTTAATACTCGTAAGCTAAATGCTAATTATTATTATAAAAAAAAAAATATGATTTAAAATAAATACATACCTTATTGTTATGGTCAACTTTTCTTCCGTGTCCAAACACAATCTCATGCATGTATTATGCTTTTTTATTTTCTCTCAGCTATAATGAAGCTCATCAAAGGATTTCATTGACATACTATAATATTTGAAGAATTGACTGTCTGTTAATCTCCGAGTATTCAACGGGTGTACCCAGTAACGACGATTCCACTTCTTCTTGTTTTATCGCCAGTAAAAGTGCAATAGCAATCAATTCGTCGACTTCGTCCATGATTACGTGCTTTCACAAGCGTCTCTATACGTACCGATCGTATAAAATTCCGAATAAAAAAACCGGACGTTTGCGTTAGTCTTTGTGGAATTCCGAATCTGAATTCCTGATCAGAACACCTAATCAGGAATCCGAGGGTTTGCACCCAGCCTTATTATTCTCTATATATTAGGTTGGGGAAAAAGTCTTTTCGCATTAAAGTATGTATGAACTTGTAATAAAATCTCTTTGGCTATACTATTTGTATCTGGCTGGTTTTGGTATCATTGAAACTTTAAATTTCAAAGAACATAATTCCAAATTCAAATTAGGAAAATGTGTGATTTTGGTTTGTTTTTCGTACCGTCAAGATGAGTGAATCTAATGAAGAAATTCGATACATTTTAAAATTTTACTAGAAAAAAGGTAAAAATGCAACGCAAGCCGCGAAAACAAATTGCGATGTTTATGGACCTAGTGCAGTGTCTGTGAGAGTAGCACAAATTTGGTTTAAGCGTTTGCAATCCGGAAATTTTGATGTCAAAGATGCACGTCGCTCTGGTCGCCCTATTACAGATAAAATGGATGCCATTTTTGAAAAGTGGAGCAAGATCGGCATATCAGTAGTTACGACGTAGCTGAAGAACTGGGAATTGACCACAAAACAGTTTTGGCGCATTTGATAAAAACTGGGTACACAAAAAAAACTCGATATTTGGGTACCTCACGAGCTCACTGAAAGAAACCTAATGAACCGTGTACTCATTTGTGATTCTTTATTACGACGTAATGAAACCGAACCATTTTTGAAGAAGCTGATAACTGGTGATGAAAAGTGGATCACGTACAAGAACTTGCGAAACAGATCGTGGTCAAAAGCCGGTCAGGCTTGACAGACTGTGGCGAAGCCCGGGTTAACTCGTAACAAGGTGATGCTGTGTGTGTGGTGGGATTGGAAGGGCATTATTCATTATGAGCTGTTACCACCAGGCAGGACCATCGATTCTGAACTTTACTGCGAACAACTGATGAGATTAAAGTAAGAAGTTGAGAGAAAGCGGCCGGAATTAATCAACAGAAGGGGTGTGGTTTTTCATCGTGATAACGCTAGACCTCACACATCTTTAGCCACTCAGCAAAAATTAAGAGAGTTTGGCTGGGAGGTGTTAATGCATCCCCCGTATAGTCCTAACCTTGCACCTTCTGATTTCCACCTGTTTCGGTCTCTTCAGAATTCTTTAGGCAGTGTCAGGTTAACATCACGAGAGGACTGCCAAAACCACTTGTCGCGGTATTTTGATCAGAAGTCCCAAAACTTCTATAGCAATGGGATCATGTCCCTACCTACAAGATGGCAAAAACATATCGAACAAAATGGTACCTACATACTTTAGTTAAATGTAAATAAACTATATTAAAAAATGTTCAGAATTTTCTTAAAAAATACGAAGATACTTTTTCCCCGACCTATTATTTAATGGGAGTACCCAATAACGACAAATTCTTAACACAAAAAAATTCAACGTCTGCACTAGTCTCACGGAATTCCGAATCTGAATTCCTAATCAGGATACATATCCAGGAAACCGCAAGTGTACGTATGCGGCCAGCCAACTCACCGGCAATGAAATTCCATACAACTTAGCTGGCACCTATTCAAGCAGCGCGGAAAGGTCGACTTTGCTCAAAAAAGGTTGTCAAAATAATGACCACATTACAAGCAACCGAAGAGCAATTCGTGAACGGGCGCCGCGCGCCGTCAGTAGGCACTGGTAATTTCTTAGCTGCCACGGTTTATTTTAATTCCTGAATTGTTTTATCTTTTTATCACGGAAGCTTTTAACGTGCACGTCTTTCTACATCGTTCTCACATGTATCATTTCAACATGAATGATGTAACCACTTTTTTGTAACAATATTTTGATTTAAAAGAGTGTCCACTAAGTTTCATGCCCGTTCTTCTCCATAGGTACATACTACGCTTTGGAATGGGCAACTAGCTTCATCTTTCTGACTGACCAACCCCTTGACAATTCAAAAGTGCCTGTAATTAGTTTATTTGAAATAAATGCTTTGAGTTTGAGCATTTCTGAATAAAATACGTAATTCGATTTTATGCGGTGCTGATTTTTGAGTTATAAGCTGTCTAAAGTCAAAACTCACCACCATCATCGCAAGCATCCACTTCTGGATAAGTATACAGCATAGATCAGAACGGTTTGGTCATGTTTAAGGGTGTGGTACAGACCATTAAACTGAACCACTTTCTCCATGGGACCAGCATCGAAATCGCAAAAAAAAAACTTCAGTACCTACTCGACCCAAATGAATGGGACAGCTGATTATTTGGTATATTATTATAAGACTACATATTTCTGATACACACCGTATAAATAGACCTCATGTCTTTTTTGGTCTGCCCTTGGTCTTACTCCATCGACCTCGGACGTCTAGTTGTCTTATGTCAACATTAGGTGCATGCTCTTTATTACAGACCTAAATTAAAACTAATTAATGAAAATTTCATATTTCATTTGTCTACACGGTGACATTTGAATCACAGTTTTGCTAGAACAAACGTTGTTCAGACCATGGTCTACAACCATTCTATAGCATCTAAAAGAAAAAAATACGTTATTGGTTTTCGAAAAAAACACAAAAAAGGCAATGTTAAAAATGTCGGGATTATCGTTACGCCCTACAACACAGACACTGCGGCTGCGACGCGCGGCGCTCGCGTCTTGAATGCAATATCGCTACCGTGATGACTTGATGAGTACTTTGATGTTACGGTTAATGTTTCAAACATTATTACACGTTTGAGCAACATAAGACTAATTTGAGAACTCCTAGATTAGTTTGTTTTAATAACATATTTGATGCTGTAGAATAGTAGTAGACCACGGTCTGAACAACGTTTGTTCTAGCAAAACTGTGATTCAAATGTCACCGTGTATATTTAAGTTGGTTGTCAGTATGTCAATATATTTTGGTAATTGTAAGTCCCCATTTATGTGACGATTTGCACTGAAAACTACTGGTAATTAGTCTATTCAAAAATTTGAAATTAAATTTTAATAGAATAGACCAGCTGAATGGTAAATTGATTACAAAATTCGTGTCGCGAATCGTTGCGAAATTGCTCTCGGGGAATGACGTTCATTACAGCCACCAATTGCAGGAGTTAAACAATTTCATGTTAATTATGTGCATTATTCATTAACCTCCAGCTCTATGCTATAAGCACTCGATGGATACATTAACTATGAATGTTTTAATGACAGCAGTAGGTATGGTCTTTTCCAAAACTTACTGATTTTCATTAGTTAGTTAGTAATTATTAGTAAACAAATGGATCAGTATGTCGATTCTGTAAAAATGTGACCGTGAAGTGAACACTTAAGGCGGGGTGTTATCTCAATATTCCCAAAAATTGGTTTCTTAGAACGTCGAGTATGACGTAATGTAATAAAAATAAGTAACGCGAAAAATACAGTGAACAGAGAAGGGTATAAAGAAGAATTTAAACCGAACAGAATAATAAATAATAGTTTGATATTCCCAATAAAAAATTGGGAAGTTGTAGCACAAAAATAAACTTTGACGTCGAAGATCTCTGTATTTCCAGCGATAACAACAGTTTTTTTTTTAAGAATTTAGTAGGTTTTCCATTTTTTTAAAACTTTAACCAAACCATTATTTAATTTTATGTCTATATTTTAAATAATCTAAAGAAAAGCAGTAAAATAAATGCCCATTCGCAGCTTACGTCACATTTCAACACAAATAGCATTTTCAATTTTCAATCTTATTGACGCTCCATAGTGGTGACAATAGCTTACGCGGTCATACTTTAGTCGTCGGGCAGCGCTCGACTTGGATGGTTGGCACCGGACGCTCTGTGCATAATTCGATTGTAGTTTTCAAGTAATTTATGACTGAAAACAGTGTGTGAATTGAACTAAAGTTCTGTGGCGGACTACTAAGGCTACTCACTGCCTAATATTGAAGTGAAAATTCAGTCTCAGTGGAAATATGAGCAATAAAAATAAAATGTTGCGAAAGAGTTTTACAAGAAAAAGACGAAAAACTCGAAAAAATGATGGAATGTTTGGGTAAGTAGGATGATTACGGTATTGTATCATAATAACATTTGAAATTTGTATTTAGTTTAGTATACTTACGAAACTGTGTAAATCTATAGAAACGGTATTGACAATTTCTACAAACATTTTGCTAAATCCAAAAACAAATAGGTGCACTCTATTTTGATGTCTATAGAATGCATATTTGAATGCGCCTAGTGCAAACGTCTCTGGTCGAAGCAACCATCGAGGCGATAGCCATATTGCAATAGTAGGTATAAGTAACAAAAACAAACTTGCAGATAAATCAGAGTGCGTTCGTAATTATTATAATAATATAAATATTGCACTAGTTATATAAAAAGCATTTTGATTCTTTTGTAAGATTATTTTTATAATATTTATTGAGTCATTAGACCAGTGCCGATAATTTTTGAAAACGAAAAAAGTCACAGTAGGCTGAAACCCATTGGAAAAGAAAGAGAATATAACAAAAATGAAAGGAAAAATAATTTACGGGCGATCCGAGGTCGGGAAGTGGGGGTTATCTCGATTTCCGGCAACACTACAAGTCATATGGAAAAAAGTGTAATATCAAAGTTGTAGGTAATAAAAAGATCTACAACTTTTGTATTCACACTTTTTTCAAGTAACCTCAAAATTTATGTGAAAAATTCAATTCATGTGAAAAATTCAAATTTGACAACAAACAATTTATGTGAAAAATTCAAATTTGCCGGAAATCGAGATAAACCGCTTTTTACCCTTAAACCCCCACTTCCCGACCTCGGATCGCCCGTAAATTATTTTTCCTTTCATTTTTGTTATATTCTCTTTCTTTTCCAATGGGTTTCAGCCTACTGTGACTTTTTTCGTTTTCAAAAATTATCGGCACTGGTCTAATGACTCAATAAATATTATAAAAATAATCTTACAAAAGAATCAAAATGCTTTATATATAACTAGTGTGCAGTATTTATATTATTATAATAATTACGAACGCACTCTGATTTATCTGCAAGTTTGTTTTTGTTACTTATACCTACTATTGCAATATGGCTATCGCCTCGATGGTTGCTTCGACCAGAGACGTTTGCACTAGGCGCATTCAAATATGCATTCTATAGACATCAAAATAGAGTGCACCTATTTGTTTTTGGATTTAGCAAAATGTTTGTAGAAATTGTCAATGCCGTTTCTATAGATTTATACAGTTTCGTAAGTAAACTAAACTAAATACAAATTTCAAATGTTATGATACAATACCGTAATCATCCTACTTACCCAAACATTCCATCATTTTTTCGAGTTTTTCGTCTTTTTCTTGTAAAACTCTTTCGCAACATTTTATTTTTATTGCCCATATTTCCACTGAGACTGAATTTTCACTTCAATATTAGGCAGTGAGTAGCCTTAGTAGTCCGCCACAGAACTTTAGTTCAATTCACGCACTGTTTTACCAATTTTAGCAAATACCAACTAATATTCAGCCAGCAGCAGCTTCCATTCCCGTGGATGATCCCTCTATCGTCTAAATTTTTCAGAATTCTAGCTTCCGTCCCGGCTCCGCATTTTATTAGAAACATTATGGCATTTGTCACTTTGGAGCTGTGACATTATTGCATTTATTTAGAGTTTATGTGATTTTTAAGTGGTCCGAGGGCCTTTATGTTGGTTTTGTTTTCTATTTTTTTACCGCACCCACTAAGTAGGTACCTATCTAAAACACAAACATTAGTTTGAAATGGCATAACTACCCATTTAATTAACCCTTCCATCCCTGATACTGACTTACACCCGAAAAGCATAATTCCCCTTCTAGAGCAGTCGGGTAAAATTCGGAATGTTTATATTTGACCTGTTTATCATGTACTGTAATAAAAATAAACAGTAGTGATGTTTTTTTTTAAATTGTTATGTGTAATTATTTATTGTATCATATTATGAACCGACACTGTAATTACATCGAATTTTAGAACGCACGTCATAAGTAAGTATATTCAACAGAAAACATCTGATTTCCTTACGTATACTATGCAACTTTCCTTGAGCACACAAACGCCCGTGTTAGCGTTTGCGAGTGTGTGCATAATTACCGTAAAACGCGCAGATGCGGTTGTGTGAGTGCGGTAATAGCGATTAAAATCGTAGTCGGTCCGCGTCTTAAGTGAAGTGAGAGTGGAGTGAGCTGTCAGTGCAATCCCACTGATGCTAGGTATTGACCAAACATTACATTTACAATCATAATCGAGATTTTAATTTTTGTTTATGGTAATTCTGTTGATCATTTTATATGATTTCAAGGCTAGTATTTAAGTGGCAAAAATTACTATTTACGGGTTTTTTATATATAAAACAGCAAAACAGAAATTCAGTTAGAAACTCAAATACTTAAGTTCTTTTATTTTGATTTCCTAAACTAGTTTCAGACTGAATTTCTGTGTAGATGTTTCATAAAAAAAAACTCTAAATAATAATATTTCAACACTTATACTAGCTAGTAGTTTGAAATAATGTAAAATGATCAACAGAACTAACATTAAAAACATTAAAATCTCGATTATGATTGTAAAATAATGTAATGCTTGGTCAATCCCTAGCATCAGTGGGACTACACTGACAGCTCACTTCACGCTCACTTCACCTAAGTTTTCACGGTGAGATGGTTACAGAATCGCAATGCAGAAAACGTACCTATGGATGCCAATCTGTAGTGCTATTTACAAATTGAGTACCACCAAACTAGAAGCCAGACAGCACAGAAACCAGAAATTTTAATTTTAAATTAAGTACCTTATAGATGTTTTTCATTTGGCAATTGAGGTTATTTAATAACCTCCGTATTTATATAAAAAAATATGTTATGTGTATATGTTAAAAAAGTGGTGAGATTTAAAGTAGAACCTTTCTATACAGGTGGCAGGGACAACGATGCGCAAACTGTTAACATGAACTCAGCATATGATTCTATACCGTGAAAATTTTTCGTAATACAAAAAAAACTGTTTCATAGAAAAGTGCAAATAATACCTACGCGGTCAAAATGTATGGAACTGCTTATCTTTCTTTTAATAAACGACGAAAATAAAAAAATGGGCTTCAGAATCATGTACTGAAACCATGGTAAATAGGTTGCGCGTCAATGTTTGTGTCAAATGTCAAAATTTCGCAAAAACAATGCAGAGATGAATACTAATTACTATTTTACCCTTACTTATGCTCAGTGAAATAGACAAAGAAAATAATAACTTATTTGATAGATGGACGCAAGAGCGGCAACAAGCTATGACTCCGTCCATAGGTACCTACGAGAATTCGCTCCTAGTAGCTGCCCCTTCCAAAAGGTAGTTTCATATGGAGAAGAATGGGCAACTAACTCTACCATTATTCTTTTAAAATGGGTTACAATATTTTGTATACCTACATTAATTAGGTATATAATAATATGTGCAAACGATGTACCTAGGTGATGTAAGGGAGCTACCATCTTAATGCTCTTTTTTTTTTTTCCGGGGTGGAAAATCCTCATGGATGTCCGCCGCCCTGGGCGGCGGGGTCTGTCAGACTCTTACTGACTAAAAACCACACCGGTGTTCCATCTCACACCTACGCCGGGTGTCGCGGGAACGTACGATCCTTCCGCAACCCCTGACTGGTGCCGGCCTCTTCGGGTCTGGGGGGGGAGTGAGGTGTTTGACTCCCCCCACGACGTCTAAGAGGGGCGCGCGTGGAACACTACGCGCCGCCACCTCGTGTCCTGATGTGTGGGTACTGTGGGTAGCGACGGACGTTCCCCAGTCCGTCGACCCTGGACCAATTTAGGGGGGCTGGAAGAGGGCGTTGTCTGCCCTCCACCGACGCCCGGTGCGCCTTCTGCGGGCTGGGTGAGTGGATGAGATCTCCCTCTCCCTTTCCGCAGCCTCCTTCTGCAACACGACTGTTTCGCAAAAGGAGACCACCGCGTCCCAGGACTCGGCGCTGCCGACCATCGACTCGACTAAGGCCGGCAGCGACAAGTCACTGCCTACTTCTGAGATGGGGGCACGGCGCGGCTCCTCCCAAGCGGCACATTCTGCCAGCGTATGCCACGCCGTGTCCTCCCGGCAGTCGACGCAGTGGTGACACCGGGCGTCCGGCTCCCTGTTTATGCGACACAGGTACTTCCCAAAACAACCATGCCCCGAGAGCACCTGCGTCGCCCGAAACAACAGGGAGCCGTGCCTCCTCCCGAATCTTAATGCTCTAAGTCAACCTCACCTGCTCGTGGTGCATCCTGCTAAATAACAAACGAAGCTCTGACGACCAACAGATGGCGGTATAATCATCACAGCAATGGCGTAGTTAAATCTACAGGCTGGTGACGGGCAGCAGCGTCACCGGTGCGAGAAACTATGCCCTGTGGTCGCCAACCCGCAAGCCCTGCGTGGTGACTATGGGCATTACCTTTAATGAACGACACAACACAAAAATGGCCTCTGGTTCCCGGCCGCCCTGCTATTTCTGATCAAGGTGGCGGTCACGGTAACAGCAGGGCAGGGGGTGCGAAGTATCCCCGGGCTACGGTAGGCCAACATCCACAACTTACTTTGGCAACGTACAACGGACGAACGCTCAGGCTGGATTACCACTTAGAGCAGCTCAAAATGGAACTGGCAAGGATAAGGTGGCACATTCTGGGGTTATGCGAAGTCCAAAGAGAGGGGGAAGACACCTTAACTCTAGAATCGGGCCACCTTATGTATTACCGGGAGGGTGACCAACAATCCCAAGGTGGCGTAGGGTTCCTCGTACATAAAGTCCTCACTGACAATGTTGTTGAGATCTCCAGTGTGTCGACCAGGGTAGCGTACCTCATACTTAATCTGACCGAAAGGTATAGCCTTTAAGGTCATACAGGTTTGCGCACCGACGTCGGCGCACTCGGATGAGGCAGTAGAAGAGATGTATGAAGACATATCTTCAGCTCTTCACAAGACCACGAAGACGCACTACAACGTTGTCATGGGGGACTTCAACGCTAAAGTGGGAGTACGCAATAGCAGCGAATCGAAAGTTGGTCCACACGGTTATGGAAGCAGAAACCACAGGGGGCAAATGCTTGTCAACTTTTTGGAGAAAGAGGGGCTCTTCTTAATGAATACGTTCTATTATAAGAAGCAGTGCCAAAGAAAGAGGACGTGGCAAAGCCCTGATACTGAGACAAAGAACGAGATAGACTTCATCATGACTGATAAATACCACATATTCAGAGACGTCTCTGTAGTCCACAGGTTTAATACCGGTAGTGACCACCAACTCCTACGAGGCTCTCTGAATATCAACTTTAAGCTGGAATGATCCCGTTTGGTGAAGTCTACGCTCCAACCTAACCAGCTCCATACCATTGCGGGATCAGAACAGTTCCATCATCTAGAAAATCGATTTGCAGCTCTGGAAACCACGAGTGTCTTTGACGAGGCCCTACAACAAGTTGTGGTAATCCTCAGGGAAGAAGGGTCGAAGTTCTGTCAGCTGTAACGGTACGAAGTCCAAACTCTCGGCGGAGACTCTTCGGGTTATGGATGAGATGCGGAATGACGTGCATGCCACTTCGTCAGAGAAGCGGGCTCTCAATCGAAATATCAGCAAGCTGGTGCGACGTGACTTCCGATGCTCTAACACGCGCCGAATAGAAAAGACTATAGAGCAAAATCGCGGGTCCAAAGTCTTCGCGCAGCAATTGAGGAGCCCCCATCTGACGCAGCTTAAAACATCTTCTGGCAATACCGTCACCTCAAGGCCGGATGTTCTCGCAGAGATAGAGGACTTCAATGGCCGACTATACGACCTGCATGCTGTACGACCTGAACCTAACAGTGAAGATTCCCGAGCCACATTGATCCGCCACTACACCGATGATCTGCCGGAAGTCAGCCTTGACGAGATCGAGATAGCCCTCAAGCAGCTTAAAAATGGAAAAGCCCCGGGTGATGACGGAGTTACCGCGGAGCTCTTGAAAGCAGCAGGATGACCTGTACTTCGAGAGCTCCGGAAGCTGTTTAACTCTGTTCTGAACGATGGGAGAACTCCAAAGGCATGGAACAGAAGCATTGTTGTATTTAAAAAAAGGAGATAAAACGCTCCTTAGAAACTACAGGCCCATATCACTTCTGAGCCCTGTCTATAAGCTGTTTTCGAGGGTACTCTCGAATCGTCTATTGAGAGGACTTGATGCAGGTTATGCAGAAGACCGAAGAGTATAACCAGCCCCTGTGTCTTACTTTTGTGGACTATAAGAAAGCCTTTGACTCAGTCGAGACCTGGACTGTGCTTGAGTCCCTGCAGCGATGCCAAGTGGACTGGCGATACATAGAGGTGATGAGATGCTTGTATGACGCCGCGAAAATGTCCGTTTCACTGGCGCCCTGAAAGATATGTTTAAGACGCTGGACTGGAAAGGAACGGGCATACTGCTGGGCCCAACAGCTGGCTCGGTCAGGGAGCTATTACGCGTTTGTGAGCGATATGTCTCGAGCCATGGCCTCGTGTACAATGTGAAGAAAAGTGTGTACATGGTTTTTGAGACCCCCGGGAAAAGTGTACCATTGGACCCAATTATATCGCTTGGTGGGTTACCACTCAATAGAGTTCACAGTTTTAAATACCTGGGGCACTTTCTCACCGGGGACCTCAAAGACGAGATGGATATTGACCGAGAACGCAGGGCGTTGGCAGTCCGAGCTAATATGTTGATACACAGGTTCGCGCGTTGTAGTAAGGAGGTAAAAATTACCTTGTTCAAATCGTATTGCCAATCTTTCTACACGAGCGGCCTGTGGGTCAAACATACCAAGAGATCGCTTGACGCCCTGCGTATTCAGTATAATAACTGTTTTAGGATGTTGTTGGGACTGCCGCGTTATTGTAGTGCGTCAGGTATGTTTGCTTCCGCACATACCAATGACTTTTACGCGGTAATTAGGAAGAAAACGTTCTCAGTATTGTCAATGGCGCGGTCTAGTTCGAACAGCATCCTAAGAATGTTGATGGACAGGCACGATGCGCCGTGGCTGTCTCACGCTATAGCGGTGCTTGTCAAGTGATGTTATTTTTGTAGGTTGTTTTAATAATACACTCGAGAGCAATGAATCCGGGTCACTTAAAGAATGTTAAAAATCTCGGAAACTAAAAATGATAGGTTAATGCAATAAATTGTATTTAATAGACAATGTAATACTCCTTAAAT
Organism: Brachylomia viminalis; assembly: GCA_937001585.2. Lineage (NCBI taxonomy): Eukaryota > Metazoa > Arthropoda > Insecta > Lepidoptera > Noctuidae > Brachylomia > Brachylomia viminalis. The sequence goes on from OW443296.2 coordinate 6,356,173, forward strand.
GAAAGTAAAAAAAAATACATTTTATTAACACAAAATTACATAAAGAAAAAAACTGCTGATCTCTCCTTAATACAAAAATAGGAAACATGAAATTTTTGAACTTTATTACGATTTTCTTGAATTTTAATACTTCGTATTGCCTCCTCGTGCTTCCATTACTGCGTTTACGCGGTTTGGCATGCTGTACACCAAGTTCCTTATACGATTTTGGGGAATATTCTCCCATTCCTCTGTGAGAGCAATTTTGAGCTCACGAAGCGTGATTGGGGGAGGGTTTCGTTGTTTTACGCATCTGCCTAGCTCGTCCCAAGCATGCTCGATCGGGTTGATATCCGGGCTGCGCGCTGGCCACTCCATACGAGTAATGTTCATCTCTTGAAGGTAGTCATTCACAATCCTACCTGTATGAGGTCGGGCATTGTCATGCATAAATATAGCATCCTCACCTAAATTGACCATAAATGGACCAACGTGATCATTGAGGATTTCTTCCACATATCTTACGCTAGTTAAAGAGCCGTTTTCTATGATCACCAGCTCTGTGCGACTTTCAGAAGAAATTCCGGCCCACACAAGTACAGACCCACCACCGTAGGCTACTTTTTCTTCGATGCATGCTTGCTTGAATCTTTCCCCTGGTCTTCGATACACTCTGTGTCTTCCATCGTGCTTGTAGAGCATAAATTTTGATTCGTCGGAGAACATAACTTTTGACCAATCTTCAATACTCCAATTTACGTGGCTCTGGGCATATCTTAGTCTTGAAATACGATGCCCACGCTCCAGTTTAGGGCCGTTTGCAGGTCTAAGGGGTTTTAAGTTAGACTCAGCAAGCCGACGTCTTACTGTCCATGCACTTGGGTTACTTCCTCCGAGGCGTCGAAACTGATTGGTGAGTTCAGTTCCTGTGAGAAAGCGATTTCGAAGCATGGTGTTCACCAAGTATCGGTCTTCTCGTGCTGTGGTACACCTGGTTCTGCCCGTTCCTGGTCTGCGTAGGTAAGAACCAGTTTCTTCGTAACGTCGGAGAACTCTTTGTACTGTTGACAGCGACACACCGACAGTCCTGGCTGTATCGCGCTGACTCCGGCCGGTTTCCAGCATTGTAAGTATTCTGGTGCATTCTTCAGGCGTAAGCGACATAATTTCAGCTTGAATAATGAATATAGAGCACTATCAACATGGCTTATGTATCCACATAAATGACAGATTACAAACAAAAGCAAAACCAAATGCTGTAATTTCGTAGTTCCATCTTCGAAAGTGGCCCTTTTTCAAATTTGATTTTTTTATGATATAACTTTACAATAACTAAGAAGTTTTAATACCTTCATTTAAGGAGTATTACATTGTCTATTAAATACAATTTATTGCATTAACCTAGCATTTTCAGTTTCCGAGATTTTTAGGATTCTTTAAGTGACCCGGATTCATTGCTCTCGAGTGTATTATCTCATAGTTACTAACATAGATTAAGATTTCTGTTACTAACAAATTTTGGGCCTAGTTGCCATCAATAAACAAAATTATTATTATTATTATTATAAATGGTGAGTACATCTCACACCTTTTACAGACCGATTGTCATTGACGGTGTCCCCCTTGAAGTTGTTCAGGAATATGTTTACCTCGGGCAGAATATGCAGTTGGGTAGGAACAATTTTGAGACGAAAGCCGATTGGAGGATTCAGCTGGGATGGGCAGCATTTGGTAAACTTCGTCAGGACTTCTCGTCGTCCATACCACAGTGCCTAAAGATGAAAGTCTTCAACGCGTGCGTCCTACCAGTTATGACTTACGGAGCCGAAACGTGGACACTCACAGTTAGACTGGTCCATAAGTTTAAATTCGCTCACCGAGCTATGCTTGGAGTCTCTCTGAAGGATAAAATCCGAAACGAGGTGATCCGCGAGAGAACCAAGGTAATCGACATAGCCCAAACTAAAGTGACTCGACTAAGCAAGCTAAAGTGGCAATGGGCTGATCACATCTCTCGTAAACCGACCATCGTCGGGGAAAACGAGTTTTAGAGTGGGCACCGCGTTTAAGCAAACGTAGTGTGGGACGCCCGCCGGTCAGTTGGAGTGACGACTTGCGAAAGGCAGCTGGCAGAGACAGGATGAGGAGAGCCGAAGATCGGACTCAGTGGCGTTCACTTGGAGAGGCCTACGTCCTGCAGTGGACGAATATAGGCTGATGATGATGATGATATACCTAGGATAAAATGATTAAACCTCAATAGGTAAAAATAATAAAAGGTAAAAATCATATTATAAGCATTACCACTAGCAGCCATTACCTCATAATACGCGAGTTTTCTAATACAAAGAAAACTCATACACAGAACAAATTAGGTGATATTAAATACTATGCTATGTTACCTGACGTTATAGGTCAGGTAAATAAGTTGTTAAGCAAATTGGATACCAACATACAGAAAATATAATCAGCTGTCCCACACAAACCTTAAATTTTCGCGATTACGTTGTTGGTAACATAGAGAAAGTTGTTCAGTTTGATGGTCTGTACCACATCCTTAAATATCACCAAACATTTCTGATACACGCTGTATATTTTCCTTTAATTCATGTGATATGAATTAAAGGAAAATATACAGCGTGTAACTGTCATTCTTTGACAGTTGCATGAAATGGCTATAAAACGGAACATTGATGTAGAGTATCAATATGCTTAACAATTAGTTTCCCCGACTGTACTTTTTCTCCTCATGTAAAGGTCGTTGACACTGTTATTAAAGCAGACTTGAGCTTTTGCAAATGTGTTTGTTTATGAAATGCTTCTAAACGTACCGTGCCATGTTGATTTTGCTTTTAGTCGGCATCGGTATTTGGCGTTTTGGCTTTGTAAATACCTGTGTCTGGATGTAAATTCATTAATTAAGATTGTAGTCAGCTCGCTTTGTGTCTACACAGAAATTGTAGGCTTCACAGACATTTACTACAGTCGAAGTTTATCACTCGAATCTGGGGGCCTAATTTGTAGTAGGAGTAGAGTAGTAAACAACTGCCATAAAATTCCATGCAACAAAAAAAAAGTTAAATTTTGTTCCCTTGTGTAACTAAATAAATAAAGTCGTTAAAAAGATCGTATAAAATATCGACAACCACAAACGTCACATCACATCTCTAACTAACTAAGTCTAGTCGGCAGCGGCCGCTTCACGAAACTATCGTGTGAGTGAGAGTATCAGTTAAACACTTATCCATTGCGCTATTAGACCAGCCGATTCATTGATCGATGTGTACTAAGCAAACAATGGTTTTTGTTTCAATCAAAATAATTGCTTATGGTACTTCATCGTGTTTCTGGTATCACGAAGTAATGTTTTAATAAATTTGATAAGAAAAACAATAATATTTTAGTACGTTTAGGTGTGAAATGAGATGCCATCTTTCATGTAATTCACAATACAGCTGTTACTTTTGCAAACAATCACTGAACAACGCGGCATTTTGACAAAAATCATGAGCAGCGAAGACCTTGCAAGTTGACATTGTACTAATGGCCGAAGCTGGCATCATGACACTTTCCAGCCGGATGATTTCGCAAGTGCCACGCCTCCTTCCCATATCTCCTGTGTTTATATGATCTGAGGAATGAACCCTACTCCCGATTATAGGACGACTGTCAAATGGTCTTGTCATTCATTCTTAATTCGGGCCGAAAAGTAATCTTATGTCCCTAGGTGATATGGAGTATCAAACGCCCGTAATTTCGGCCAATACTACGGATTTCGTGCATAGAGAGTAGAACCCCTGAACAAAAGTATAGCATAACAGAATACAACATCACGCCTGTTGTCCCGACGGGTTGTGCAGAGGTGTAGGTACCTCCTTAAACATAGCTGGCGAAATGTGAGTGTAGATACTATACAACATGTAACATAATTAACGCAAGACCTCATACACCCCAATTAGAGTATTGAGTATTATTATTAACATTTCATGTTGAGCCTAGCATTACTTTATACATTTAAAATTTAGTCTAATTGCCTTGAAATAAGATTAAACTTTCTTTGGCTCGATCGGCGGTCGGTATTGCAAAATACCTATATTAATTGTTACTGAAATCGACTCAGTAGTCAATTATGAGCAAACTACTTTCAGGACTTGCGTTTATTCTTTTACACATTGTATAAACCAATATTTCGCAAAGGGAACGAGCCCATTGTCATCTACCGGGCACAAATCTAAACTGTACTGAGACATTCCTGATGATAAAACCTAATAACACCTTGCCTAACAATTTTTTTTTTTTTGATGGTCGGAAATCATCAAATAGCTTCTCCCGCTCTGGGCGGAGCGGGAGGGCGTGTCAGACTCTTACTGACTAAAACCCACCCGTGTTCCTACAGTTGCCTGTGCCAGGGGCCACGATATCCCTCTTGGACTTTCCCGCAGGCATTGGATGCATCCTAGCGGACCCCGACATTGGCGCTGACATATCTTTGAGGCGCGCGTGGAACAGAACGCGCCGTCGACCCGAGCCTGGTCCTTATCGGACGGCGAGCTGCCCATTGCTCGGTGGCCGTGAACCGGCTTAGGATTCCCAACGCCCAGGGCGTCTCCTGCGGCGTCTAGGGGTGCGAGGGCACGAATTTTGCCTCTCCCTCACGCGTTTCGCCTCCTCCATCGCGAGAATTACTGCTTCGCAGAAGGAGGTGTCAGAAGACTTCCCATGCCCTCTCGCTCCGTACCATGGCCTGGACCAGGCCCGGACGCAAGAGATCGCCACCGCCAATCACCTGCACGAGGACACGGCGGTGCTCCGTCCAAGCCAAGCCGGGCAGACCTCCACCGTATGCTCCACCGTGTCCTCCGGGCGATCCACACAATGGTGACACCCGGGCGTTTCCTCCCGCCTTATCCGGAACACTTTGCCTGACCTGGAAATTGAACCCCGGACCTCATGCTCGGCAGAACCACTTGCGGCCACTCAACCAAAGAGGCAGTCACTCTCAATAGTAAAGCCGTCTCTATACTATGTACAGCGTGATTCAGAAAAGTGTGGTCTTATTTAAGGGGACTACATGACCTAAACGCAAGTTTTATAACGCCTAAAAGTATATGATCCACTGCAGTAAACAAAATCAGAAAAATATATGATATTCTTCAGGATATATGCTAGTTAGATAGTGTGTTGAAAACTTAATACAACTAATTTGGTACGGTGGGCTGCATCAATTGGGTACCCCAGTATTAAAATTAACTTTGGAGGGGAGTACCCACATCGTGACGCTGACTGTACGATAGAAAAAAGTGACGAAGATACCTCTAAAAATTTATTTTAACGATTAAAAACCATTATTACCATAATTTCTTTTGATTAAAAACCATACTAGTATACATGCAATCATTCGGTTTTTTTTTTCAGATTGTTCTTCAAGCAACGTAGTATAACGTGATAGTGTTTTCATTTTTAGTCCAATCAATAGATTTTTTGTAAATAGAGAATTGCTTCATATTTTGCAATAAATTACCAGCTTTGTGTCATCGCGCTTCTCTTTCATTTGTATGCAGTCCGACAGTGACCGTGGTTTAGCTTTTGTCAGCCCCGGGTGTGTACAGGCCGTCAAATCGAACAAATTTCTCATACGGACCAACGTCATAATCGCGCAAAAATAATCAGCTGTTCCCAAAACGTCAATAGCGAGTCGACCCAAATGCATGACTGTCTTATTAGATATAGTATAGATGTATAACGTTGGAAGGTGTATTATGGGAATGCGCACACGACACTGAATGACAATTATTGGCAACGATTGCAGCTGGAAATACTTACCGACAAAATAGTTTTACCAATAGCCTCTGCTCTGCCAAATTTTTTTTATTGCGACGTTAATTTTTAAAATAGTAGTAACTGGGTACAATGCGCTTCGGTGAGAAAATGAGTTGGCGCTGATCGCCGGTTCATTTATACTTTTTTAGGGTTCCGTACCTAAAGGCTGCAAACGGGACGCTATCACCATAGCTCCGCTGTCCGTCCATCCGTCCGCTGTCACAGGGCTGTATCTTTTGAAACGGAATAGGCAGACACTTAAATTTTCACAGAGTGTGTATCTATGCCCGCTATCATAATCAGCCTATAATGTTCCCACTACTGGGACACAGGCCTCGCTCTCAGTGAGAGGGAATGGGTCATAAAGCAAGCCTAGTGCGGATTGGTAGATGTCACATGTCTTCGAATTTTTGGTTCTAGGACATGCCAGTTTCCTCACGATGTTTTCCTTCACCGTTTTGAGAGCAGTGGTGATGAAATAATGTACACAAAGTAAAACACCTGTTTTGGGTTCGAACCTACGACCTACACTAAAACTCGTAAGTCACGGCCGTTACCACTGGGCCACCCCTGCTCCACAAACAACGAACAAATAATAAAATAAAAAAAATATAGGGACTCCTTTTAATCTTTAGCATACAGAAACGTGTCTTTTTCGGTGTTATCTTTTACTGAGGTATCTATTTAATATAAATATGTAGTGTCAAATATTTTACGGTGGTACGGAACCCGTCGTGTGCGAGTCCAACTCACACTTTGCTGGTTTTTTATGTAGGTAATTGGACGGTAATCAAACAGGTAGCTCCCTGATGGTTTAAGTAGACACGGGCTACTTTGTAAATATTTATGTGTTATTTTTTTACTGTAAACGATTTAACCATTTCACTTCCCGATTCACCAGATGTGTACCTATAGCAGATGCGTTTTCATCCAAGAAACAAAGATAGTATCATTCATACTCATATTAAATATATATACTAACTTTGTCTGTCTGCCTGTAACCTTTTCACGCCTAAACGGCTAAACGCATTTGGATGAATTTGGCACACGGATACACCATGACCTAGGTTAATTTATTTATTTGGTTCACCAACAATTGTTTACACTAACATCTTGACAAACAATAACATGTATTTAAAAAAAAAAACCTTTGAACAGTGTAACAATTACTTAAAGGTAAACAGCACATGCACTAAATTAAATTATGTTAATTGTAAGCCTAGGTACATGTACAGTTTACAGCCAACTTAAAAGAAAAGAAAAATATGTAGCCTATGTATAAGCAGAAGCTCAGTTTTGTAACTAATATGATTGGTAAAATTAAGATCGAACAAATGAATACCTTACGACACATCAGATAAACAACTCAAGATTTTAGATTTCAGCTTAGTCAGAGAATCAAAATGGAAATCGATTAGATCGCTGCAACTATTCAAAACACTACCAGAACCTAGCGCATGTAGAGTTAGATCCCAACACCGTTCTTCTCTGTGGAGGACGAAGTGGAGTTATAGGTTTACGTGGAATTCTTGAAGGAGCACGAAAGTTTATAAGTGCGAGCAGCGGCGGTGAGTCAATATTTCCTTTCAAGATTTTACAGGCAAACATTGCGTCGTTTAAACGTCGACGCTCTTCTAAGATATACATGTTGAAAATGTTTAACATGTGTTTGTAAGAAGGCGTTTTTTTAGCTTTACCGACAGAAAAAGCTAAATGCCAAGCAAAGCGTTTTTGGACGCGTTCTAGATGCAAACAATGAGTAGCATAGTGCGGCCGCCACACCACACTAAGTACTCTAATATGCTTGCTACGCACCAAGCTATAGTAAAGTAAAATTTTTGTTTTACTTTGACGAAAACCTTTACATTGTCTTACGACAATAAAAATATGTTACGACGTTAAGACCCGAGTTCACCAACAGATGGTAAAATTTTAAACACCAGTTTAAACCATAAACGGGTGTTTTTGCTGTTCAGCAAGCACTAACCATTGATTAAGTACTGTAATCGAATCATTAACATAAACGAACTAGCCAACTCAGTTTAACCATTGGTTATGCTTCCTGACGTGAAGTTTGGCATTCGGAGAAGGTGGAGGTAGTCTTCCACCACCTAAAAATAATGTGTTACGATATAAATATCGCGACAATCTGGAAAAACAATGCAATTGGTAATTTAATTACCACGTTTGCTTAGCAGTCATAAATAGCTCCCGTTTCCGACTTGTTGATTGTTTTTTTGTTTGGCGTTTGATATTCTCCCAGCAAGTCTTTAAGCTCTCGGAAGTAAGTTTGCAGTGTGTGCTAAGAGCATCCGATTCGCCAGCCAGATGCTTCCAACCACTTGCTTTTTCGCCATTTGTTGTTAGCGTCCGATTTTTTATTTTCTATTATGTCTGTGTACTTTATTACAAGTTCCGTTACTATCGATTTCTTGGATTTACGGTACGCATTTACAGTACGTTTGCGTTTATCTTCCATATTTACTGATTATAAAAGAAAACTAACACGACACGACGAAAGAATTATGAATTGAGTTTGATGACACAGTTTGACAATGGGAATTGATTGACGTTGACATTTAACATTCACAAAAAAAAATTATACCATTCGATCTTTCGGTAATTTTCGACTCACTCATTCAAAAACGTTTGGTTATTTAACAGTTGGTTAGAAATATATGGTGAACTCGAAAAAAACGTGGTTTGTTTAAACGACTGTTAAATCCTAACAGAACGGTTACGTAATCAATGATTATGTTGTAGTTGGTGAACTCGGACCTTAGACATACAAATATGTTTTCTTAGACCGACGCGGGCGAAGCTGCCGGCAAAAGTGTGTGTGCTTATAACACCAGCACTCAATACCATTCAAACGTGGCTGAAAGTTGTATGGTGGCAGTAGTTTCCAGGATCAGTTCCTTCACAAAGAGACACAACTCTACTACTACTTAGAGGTACTTATGTATTCTATCGTTTGTCCCACTTACAACTCACATTAACCTCATAACTACTCCTAACAACTGTTAACTGCCTCTAACTATAAACAAGTTCAGTTCGACAGCATTTGACCCATTATAGTCACGTGTGCGAACGCGATACATATGTCGATAATGAGCATTTTATCGATATAGTATCTACGCTCAAGGGCCCTTGTACACCTCTATTCAGGGTTACGCGGAATTGTACTTGAAAGTTAGGTACTATTTTTCCACGTTCACACGGACGTAAAAATATTGTGGCGGGAGTTTTTCGCGCATTGGATCTTCAACGCTCTGCTTAGCGCCGAGAGTAGAAAATCCGACAGTGTGTTTTTTCGACGCGCTGGGATGCACTTTGTTGGATTCTTAATGCTCGGTCCAACACCGAGAGTTCAAAATCCAGTGCGCGATAAAATGCCGCCGTGATATTCTACGTCCGTGCGAACGTGGTCTTATACTAATTTCGTTATGAAAATTGCATTAAGTTTATTGCTATAATTGTATTAGAGCTCACTAAGAGCGAGTCTGTATGGTAATTTAGTGCGCTTTCCAGACTGAATTACTGCAACTATTTTATGGAAAATTGTCGGTGTTTTTAGTGAAATAAACAACTTTTACCTACTCAAAAAAAAACTCAAAGCATTTATTTCAAATAATCCAATTACACGCACTTTTGAAGTGCCATTCAATTGTCAAGGGGTCGGTCAGTCAGAAAGATAAAGCTAGTACGCATTCTAAAGCGTAGTAGGTACCTATGGAGAAGAACGGACAAGAAACTCCATGGACACTCTTTCAAATCAAAATATTTTTTTTAAAAATTGGTACATTCTTAGCCTTCGGATAGTTGTTTCGGGTTTGGATTTAAAAAAATCATTATCAAAAGTCCTTTGTTCAAACTAGGCTGAGAATCAGCACTTTTTGAACGTCAAAATCACATAAGACAGTCCCTCCAAAACGCCCACCCTTCACCACTTCCTAGTGCTTTAGCTGGGAAGAAGAAGTGGCGCAACAAACTCCCGAGCAGCACAGCTATCTGTTCAGTTAGAAGAACTGGAACTGGCCACTTCTTCTTCCCAGCTAAAGCACTAGGAAGTGGTGAAGGGCGGGCGTTTTGGAGGGACTGTCTTATGTGATTTTGCCGTTCAAAAAGTGCTGATTCTCAGCCTAATTTGAATAAATTACTTTTTATTTGATTTGTTCATGGCAAAAGACTCGCCCCTCATTACACGGGACTTAGCATAACCGGTGAAGTGTGGGTACTATAGCACACCTGTGCCTAATCCTCCGGCGTATACTGGCGTGATGTTTTGTAATGTGTTACTTGGTAACCCCCTAAATTGGTTCAAGGTTCAACTTAATAAAGAGCCTAAGTACTACAACCATCTTTGTAATCCCGTAATACCTTAATTCGGAGCCTTAACAGGACTTCAAGCGTATTGTGTGGGCCAAGGTCAAACGCGGCGACCACGCATAGATACGTGAACAACCACAGAGCGAGCTCGAGAAATCCTCTTAATCTTCAATAAACCTGATGAACACGGTCAGTCTAACGGTCAAGGTTTAAACGTTGGGTATTCTATTCTACTTAGGTGGGTATAGGTAAGTTGAATTGGGGCTCGTGACTAGATAATACAGCATCGCGGATCCTATACAACATGTGGAATTAACATCCCGGAATCAGATTCCGGGATCGGATTTTCTCAGTTAATTTTAATCATGATCTGGCAGGCGCAAACGAGTAATTTATGCGGCCTACCCAAATGTCCTTTCTTTGCTATTGTTCGTCGAATCGTCGAGCTCCTTATGATCTGAGTTGAGCTGCACGATTACTGACATGTCTTCACATGGCCTGACCAAGATTTTGTCTGGACTTTAAAAGAGACTGTGACCTCTGAGTTTGTTTCGGCCTTTCTTCTCAGAGTAGTCAGATAGGAAACGCCGACCTCATCTAGCTTTTAAAATATGATTGACGTGTAACAGTGTTTGTACAAACATATTTTGTTATAATCATAATACAAACACTGAATTGTTACTATTACGTATAAAACATTGTTTATTTACTAAATTAGTTAAACTGATTGTGGGAGAAAACTGTGGTCACATTACAAATCTACGCATACACACAGTCTCACACGTATAGGGGTTTAGCGTAGTAGAGGTGCGTCGCGTCGGCCATATTGGTTTGTTTTGATTATACAGCGGAGATGTGACTGTACTTTACGTAGTTTTAATTTTACTTTTGGGATAAATTATTGCCTATTCTAAAAATGACAGAAATTGATTCACTAAACGATACTGAACAAACTACTTTCATAATGTGTAATTCAGTGACCCCGCGAACTTCGTACCGCCTAACATTTTTTTTTTAATTTTTCTTTCCGTATGAACCATCCTCGTACTTCAAGGAATATTCTAAAAAAAGAATTAGCAAAATCGGTCCATCCGTTCTTGAGTTAAGTATACAATTACAACAAAAAGTGGCATTGATTTTTATATGTAGATAAGGATTGTGTGTTTTTCGCATAATTATTAGCCCGCTATAATCGTCGAAATAACGCATCATTTTGCGAAAGCAGCTTTAAAGGTCTTTAACAGGCGCGACACGCGATACGAATCGCACGCGACACAAAAGCACCACTCGTCGCGCGACAGGCGGTGCCTTTGTGTTACGTGCGATTCACTCCTCTCTGTGAGTAATTAAGTGGGCCGTAATCCACCAGCTGGGTCCAGTGCGGGTTGTATGATGTCACATGACGTCGTTTTTTTTTGGTTCTAGGCCATGCCGGTTTTCTCACGATGTTTTCTTTCGGCCGAAAAGGGTTTTTGAGAGCAGTGGAAATGTAAATAATTTACAAAAAAAAGTGCCTACCCGGGTATATTTATATACTTACCTTAAGGTATTAATGTTGTTAATACTTAGAAGGATGCTGTTGTCCATCGCAACAATCCGTTAGTCGCCTTTAATTTAATTTAATCGTAAGTTATTGCGTTGTTAGGTATTAACTATGTATATTGCCATACAACGTGGCAATGCTGCCAGCCTTTTGGGCACTTTTCCTGTTGACAGCGATGCGGATGAATTTTTCGATGCCCTTTTATTTATTTTTAATTTTTTTATATACCTACTTGTACATATTATTATATTAAGAATTAGCTTTTTAAATTACGTAAATATTAGTTCAGATTGTATAGATAATAAACAATGTACATATTAACTAGGTATTGTGTATTTATTTTATTTCTTATTGTGTTATTTCACCTTAGCGTTTGCTGCACCGGTTGACGTCACCACGTCAACGCCGGCTGTCGCTGAAAACCAGCGCTGGGGCTCTGTCTCGCATATGGTCGTAGCATTATGCTGAGCGATGGCCGTTTTGCGTGGATGTGATGCATATTTTACTCCAACTTTTTTTTTTGTATTTTTGTTCGTTTTCTGCGTCATGTTTACCGCAAATATACGCATTTTTTTTCTTTCTTTTCTTTTGTTCCTGGCTGGCAGGTGGTTTCATTGAAATATGTATTTCAATGAAACCACCTGCTGGCCAAGTAGATTAATTGAAGGCAACATTTATATGCTTATCATCAGTCATCACACTCATCACACACGACCTTTCTGATATTGGCGTCTCCTATTCGTCGAAACACATATAATAATAATATATAATTATGTACTAATCAGCCCTAACTAGAATTCCGTAGGTACGCCATTTTCCGGGTTTGTAAAGATCTTAAAAGTTTAATTCAGTATGGTTTTTTTTTAACTGTTTAACTAACAAGGTAGGTCATATCTTTATTTTGCGTCTCATAATGATGCACATAACATGCACGTAAAATAAGAATTGTATTAGTTACTTACCTACAAAAAAAAAAACAAATCACAGTATTTTATTTCATACAAACCTACAGAAGCTGGTGCACGGTTCCAATTTTTCATACGTTTCCTATGGAGAAGAGCCGGCAAGAAACTACACGACTACTCTTTAAAAAAAATGCCTTCAACAAAATTTTAATATTACAGTGTATGTGAGGACTTTGTAGGCCTGTGAACAAGTACACACGGCTACACATCAAGCTATACATTTCCAGTTTACACTGACCTCTCATTGTAAGGAAATCCTATACAATGCGAGATCAGCTTATACTGGAAATGTATAGCTTGATGTGTAGCCGTGTGTACCTACCAGAACAAAATAGAAAATGGTCAACACATCGAAGCATCTACAATTCCACAACGTTTTCTTATTTACAAAATAGAATAACAAACAATAAAAATACTTATTAAACTAAATGCTTCATGTCTGTCCAAAACTGCAATTGAAATGTACATACAATATGTAACAAAAACCCTGTTGTTCCTTTTAGGGACGTATACATTTACCTACAAGAACAACATTGATGAAATTATAATTTAAAAAAAATGAGCATTGGCCAGTCGAGAGGTCAATACCAAATAACTATTAAAATCGGCACATTCAAAAAAATGTTTAGAGTATCTGATTTTACAAGTACATCTTTGTTTCGCTAAATAGCCTACGAGTTCGGCGACTTTCTTTGAACCGATAGAAGATGCCGCCAAAAGCTACCGCGGCGCACGTGCGTGCCTACCTACCCCGCGACCCCGCCACCCGCCGGCGCCGCCCGGCGAATCACTTCATTTATCCTTTAGTCTCCCGCGCAACCTAGTTTTGAACGGATGTTATTGTTGACCTACGTAGTGAGTGACTTGTGATTTGTTTACGTTTACCATGTCCTATTCTAACGTAGAATATTTGAATATGCTGATGAGCACGCAGACTCTACCAAGAACGTTTAGCGAGTCTACCATTACCATCGGTGATTGCATTCTAACGTTTGCACGTACGTACAATACCGGAAGTGTGCCCGGACGAGAGCAACATCGAGCTGACGCAGGAAGAGGCAGACCGAGGACTGGAGACATTGACACCGAGGAGCAAATGTTGGACTTGCAAGATCACTGATCTGACGCCTTTAGATTCTTTCCTCTGGGGCAGTGTAAAGCAACAGCTGTTCAAAAACACGTGCGATACGGAGTTCGAAATGCGTTCACAGATAGTAGCAGCATTTGACCACATCAAGTCCGATACCTCCGTTCTGCGGAGCGTACGTAGGCGTTGCAACAAAGGTGGTCATATCGAAGAGCATCTCCGAGTCGTCAAATAGACATCATAATAAATTAATGCATTCAAATAAACATAAGGTTTTATGTGACAGACGCGGCGACTTTGTTTTTTTTTAATGTAGTGAAGTGTTAAATGTAGTTTTAACAATTATCAATTGTGCAAAATACCGTGTAAACCAACATTTTCAAACATTCATTCGTTAAAGTGAAAAACAACAGCTGACAAGGTCACGAACTTTTGTAGCAAAATATGTAGGTAAGTGGCGCCGGTGTACCGGCCGGCGGCACAGATCAAAGAGTGGGCGGGAACGTTCTATTTTTTTCTGGTTCGCGTCATCGCTTCATGCAGAATTGCAGAGGTAAGAAATCAGTTAAACATTACAAATATTAATTATTAAATATTTATTTTAATAATTTTTTTGAACAGTTTTTTATAAATGACTTGCTTTATTACGTATTTAGACCGATTCTTAAAACGTAGGTAAAAGGAACAACAGGGTTTTTGTTACATATTGTATAACAGAGCCACAGTACTGGTTTTCAACGACAGCCGGCGCGGCGTCGACACAATGACATCGATGGTGACTCAAAAAAAATTAACGTTTTGATAAATAAAACAAAACATATATAGGTACATTCTGTAGAACACAGAAGGGAAAACGTGTATATGGACAGTATCACTAGTTAGATCCCGGGTGTGTCCCAATATGTTACAAAAGTTGATTCACCATCGTGCTATATTTATCAGTAGCCTTTGACTAATAAGGAAAACGTCGTGCGGAATACCAAAGGGTCATAGCAAATTTAAGAACGTGCGGAGAATATATTAATAGTAAAAACCGTTCATATATACCTAAATCGTATAATGGAATGTTGCTTATTTTCATTTAATAATAATACTACATTTATTTATTCAGATAACTTCGATCCATACATGAGACATACAACTAGTACAAAATAGTAAGCAGGGACTTGGTCCGCTGCACTAACATCAATGTCAGGGGACAATCGTGCCTAGCTGCAATGGCACTCAAGATGCTGTGGCGACTTCCACGCAACCGGCTAATGAATACGATGGCACGGTTGGCGCAGTGGTTAAGCGATTGACTGCTGCGCTACGTGTCGCGGGTTCGATCCCCGCACGGAACAAATATTTGTATGACCTGCAAGTAGTTGTTCCGGGTCTGGCTGTTTGTGTATGTGAGTTTAAATGTTTGTAAACGCACCCACGATACAGGAGAAATTCCTAGTGTGGGGCAACGTTTTAAAAAAAGAAAAAAAAAAAGAATGTCGCGGTCTTTTTGCGCCATAAAGCTGCAAAGCCATTTGTGTGTGCATCAGCAAACATTGCTGATGCGCTACAGAAACGTGGAAGCCTGAACGCATTATTAAATTGGACCCGCAGAGCATTGTACGCTCGTTGCGTGTAATTAGCCTACAGACTCCCCGTGTACAGTGAGCTGCAATACGCAATAAATAGGGTAATTTTGACTGCGTCTGTACACATTTAAATGACAATGGGAAAATTTGTATAAGAAGCGGTAGACGAACCAACAGAAATGTGGTTACTTTGTTCGTCGAATCGTTGTGCTCCTTAAGTTCTGAGTTGAGCGGCAAGATTACTGACAAATGCGTGCACTGACTGGACAGGTCCGCTCAATCTGTATGGTTTTTCCTCAAAAGACCGTTTCAGACACCAATCTACATGGTCTTGATTATGACAAGATTATGTCTGGACTTTAAAAGAGACTGTGGCCTCTGAGTTTGTTTCGGCCTTTCTTCTCAGAGTAGTCAGATAGGAAACGCCGACCTCATTTAGTTTATAAAATATGATTGACGTGTAAAAGTGTTTGTACAAACCTACTTACAGAAATAAAATCATTTATCATTTAACTGGTTAGAAATCGTTAGAATACACATACACATAACAATATGACCAATTTTCCTTTCGAACCACATGTGATAATTCATTGAGTAGATCAAGTGTATATCTCACCATAACAGACTAATCATTTGCCAAGTCAACCGACTATGTTGAGGTCGGCTTCCAGTCTCACCGGATGCAGCTGACTACCAATATTTTACATGGAGCGACTGCCTATCTGACCTCCACAACCCAGTTATTGGGTAACACGTTACCCCTTGGTAAGACTGGTTGTCTGACTTTTGGGCCTCAAAGATCTACGAATGACACCCGGGACCAACAGCTTAAATTTAATAATAATAATAATAAATTTTATTTCAGAAACTTGTACAACTTTTACAGTAAATCTTACATAGGGACCTCCTTTTAAGTAAAAGATATACCTGTGCTAGGAGATCCCGCTCTTCGATGACAAATTTTGGAATGGTAAAAGTGGTGTACAGAGAGAAAACCGAATGCAAACAAAAAAAATCACAACATAAATCTAAAACTAAACGAGACTTGAACTATAATTAAGAGAAAAATAAACTCAACTTAAACTTAAAGATATAATTATCCTAAAATAGTTTATGTGAGTATGTGTGTGTGAGTGTGTATGTGCCTGTGAGTGTGTGTGTGTGTGTGTGTGTATGTGCATGTGTGTGTATGTGCGTGTGTGCATCTGTTAAACTTTATATTGACTATGCTTGAAGCAATAATTCAACATCATCATAGGACTTTAGTTTTAACCATTGAACTATTGCCTTTTTGCAGTCTATTTTTCTATTTTAATTCATATTCTAGTCAAATTTAGTACTACTTTTCTGCTTAAATTTAGTGATACTACGTTAGTACTTTGCTCTATGTATTTATTTTGTTACTAAACTGCTTCTTAACTTGCAAATTGATGTAGGCACCTACAGACTACAGCTGGTTAATATTATGTACTTGTAACTAGATATATTCATGTGGAAGCTTGTAATTTGCTCATTTCCTCTGCCTGTGCATGATATTTAAGTAGATTACTAAGCTTTCTTAAAAAAAAAAATACGATTTCAAATAAGTAGGTCCTACTCCGAATTCCGAATTCCCAAAAACAAAAAACTTCAGACGGCATATTGAGTGGAAGGAGTCTGATTCCCAGAAACATAATTACGTATTTTGTTAATTACTGTGCCCTGACTGTAGATGATCTTGTTCTTTTTTGTGATTTTTCTTTGCTTCATGTTTTATAGCAAAAGAACGTATTTCCATTCTTTCTGAGAATGTTGTGTTGTGGTCGTTTAAATAACACATGACTTATGTTGATAGCAAGTAACTTTAGGACTCGGTTCAAAGGTAAAAGGGCCAACAAAAAAGTATTCTTGTTTTGTTGAAATCTTAAGTGGAACGGTGCGTATTTTTTATCTCAACTTTATATTGGCTAATTGAATCATTCCATTCCAAGATTCACTAGATTTTTCTCTCTAAAGTCGAGCTTAAAAATTAAGAGTCTACGTCCGAAATTCACACTATGTAGGTATCTTTCTTTTCTCACGATTTTATAAAATGTATTTAATATTGAATTGTCGTCTGTAGCCACGTGAGATACATTTTTAGGTGATTCTTTTAGAAACCGTCTTGTAGATTTAGTTATTTTTGCGACATGTTAGTCGTCAGGTTTATTTTCTCAGTTAACTGAGAACATACTACCTACTATACCTCTGCCTAACACCCTTGGGAGTAAAAGGCGTGATGTTTTGTTATGTAACTATTCGATGGCTCCAAAGTCATCTTAACTAATTTTGTTGTAGACAATACTTTGGACTACGTCCTGAAAATCATCTGTGGAAAACCTAAGCACAGGTTGACCTTCAGACTTGACTAATTACTTACCAATCCAGTACGTAAAACATACAATAATGAATCATAAAATCCCCCAAAGTTATAAAGCACAGCTAATAATGTTCTTCTTACCTTACAGCCCACTTTTCTTCCATATGTGGCGGTTAATCAAGTTATTTCCACTTTAAAGGAACAGCCATAAGTTTTGTTGTTACCTACTTAATTTTGATTCCCACACCTCATGTATTTATGTAGCTTTAGTTCGTGCTTCTTTGTTTCTTTTTTTTTTTCCTTTTCCACTTGTTTTTTACATGCCGATTTTATCTCATTCCAATCCTTAAATTTGTCCCTAGTATTAAGATGCAGATATTATTAGATTTTTTTTTTCCACTTTATTTTATGCTCTACGAGATACATTTAAAATGACAAACCGAGTAATAATGTTAACTTTGTTATGAGTATCTTTAAGTTTGCCCTTATTGTTTTGTTATTATTAACATTACATATGCTAATTATTTTATATAGTAATTTGTGGATAACGTCGTGAGTAGTGTATTTGTTAATTCTATTAGTATAGTACTCCAATCATGTGTAATATTTAATATACTGCTGTTTGTTGTCCCTAATAAATAAAAATAAAATAAATAAAATAATTGACGTATACATGCGTAAACAACTTGGCTATCGAAATCAGGGAAACGAATGTAGTCATTGGGTCATCTTCATTCATGTATTTTAGTTGTAATAAATAACCTGTTATCAGGAGTGCAAGTTCTAGGCTTAATCCGGAGAGTAGGAGTACCTAGCCAGTCAGTGTATCGCTGGCTGCCGGCGAAGTTGCACGTCTGCGAGCTAACGCCATCTATCGCGTAGGTTGGAAAGTTTACGAACAGTTTTTGTGATGTGTTTTTATTCTGAGTGATAAGTGCTTAAGTTTTTGACTAGTGTTTTGTGAGTTATCGATTTGGATTTGATTTGCATTTGAAAACTTCCTGGGAATGTTTTTTAAATGCGAATTATAGGTAAGTGACAATTTCATTTTTATTGTTTAGTTTTAATTAGGTAGGTACTTACATGTATTCATCTTTGAATATTTTAAAACCCATAGTTTGGTACGACATAAATACGACGCGTTGATTTAATGGACACGTTAAAAAACACTATAGGAACATACGAAACAATGGTTGGAACAATCGGAATATAGGTACAAACTAAAGGAAAAAATTATTATTCAAGTGTTCTTATTAATACACGGATTAATATTAAAACTTACTTTGTTAAATAATCAGTAGTACACATACAAAAATATTTAACTTGGTGCCAACATAAACTCATTCATTACAGTTCATTAAAGTAAAACATAAATAAAGGGTCATGAATCAAACAGATCAGAATCTTAAATGTCTAGAAATAGTGATTAGGTATTGATACCCAGCAATTTATTATGTACCTACTTACCTATAGAAACTGCACACACCCTACTCAAATCAGATATAATCCAAGCACTATAAATAAATTAAAAACAATGAGTTTATTTTTTAAATATTGTCCAGGTATCACAGGGAAAAGTCGATTAATTTCGAACAACTTTGATTACGTAGTAGGTACCTACCTATTCGCAACCGGCGCGGCGCGGCGTGTATGACCATGTATGAACGTAAACGAGGCAAAATTAGTGTAAGGGTTTTCGCATGTGGCGTTCCGTAGTTTCTACCTACTAGACTACCCCCATGGGAAGATGGCGTGAGTATATGTAAGTACCTAAGTAACTTTGACAAACTAAAAAAACTCGCGTAAACGTACTATGAATTAGGTATGTCATAATGTGGTTTTTCGGAACAAAACATAATATTATCAGAGTTTCAATTTGCCTCCCATCGCTCATATCTTTTTATTTATAGTTAATTTTGGACTCAACAGAGGACTATTAAGTATTCTTTTTATACGAATAAAGTCAAAACTAGGTTATGTTTCAGTATTATAAATAAAATCACGCCTGTAATTCCCGAAGGGAACGGCAGAGGTGTACGCACGGCTACAGATCAAGCTACAAATTTCCAGTACAAGCTGATCTCGCATTGTATAGGATTTCCTGACAATGAGAGGTCAGTGTAAACTGGAAATGTATAGCTTGCTGTGTAGCCGTGTTTACTTATCCATTGTATATATCCACATTTCGCCAGTTACGTAGGTATATGTCCCATGTAATAGGGGGCGAGGTTAAAGGAAAAACCTAAGAAGACTTTGCCCGACCTGGGAATCGAACCTTAGCCTCATGCTCAACAGTAGCACTTCTGATTAGGGAATGCAATCCGGTTGTTATATACCGATTATTTTAATAAGAATAAGTACCTACACATAATAGCAATAACACCATAATTATGGTATTTAATGATGATACTCGTAGTATGAATAATTCCAAATAACAAAAAAAATCTAAAAATCATTTGATTAGATTTTTATGTGCTTTTATTTTAATCCATTTACACAAGTATAAAAAACGTCATATTAACAAAGTAATATGGATAGATTTGTTGATTTTCATGAAAGATCCGTAAAATCCGGGTCTAATTGGTCCAAAAATCCGGATTTTAAAACAGGGCGGATTTGCATTCCCTACTTCTGATCACTAGATCAACGAGCCAGTCAACCATGTTTTAGTACATCTGCATCATAATAATAATTACGTTTAATAGCATGACATTCAAACGTCGTGGAAGTCCCCCAAGGGTTTCCCTAAAAGTAGTCACTAGTCACTATGTACCTAGTGTCAATAACCTCAACGGATACATAGCTATCGTCCGAGCAGTGGTGGCCTACAGGTAACGGCAGCGACCTACGAGTTGTAGGTCGTAGGTTCGAACCCAGACAGGTGCTTTAAGGCTCCGCTCAAGGCTACACGGACACCGCTCGTGGCGCGTCCTATGTCGCGTGAGATTCGCGTCGCGTGTCGCGCCTGTTGGTGGCGCCTTTATTTTGTGTAATTTATTTCATCACCACTGCTCTCAAAACGGTGAAGAAAAACATCGTGAGGAAACCGGCATGTCCTAGAAACAAAAATCCGAAGACATGTGACATCCACCAACCCGCACTGGGCCCGCGTGGTGGATCACGACCCACTCCGTCTTACCGAGAGGACGCCTGTGTCCCAGCAGTGGGAACATTATAGGCTGATTATGTTATACATAGCAATCCAATACTTAGTCTATTTATAGAACAAATGTATAAAATATGCGGGCATTAATATGGTGCATCCAATTTTAGAAATAGTCTACACACAGATATTAAATTAAGTGCCAGCACAAACTGTGCGTTTTGTCGCTGCGACTCGACGCAGAGCTGTCGTTTCCGTCTGCGACTTTGTTACGTCAGAGGTCGTTCAGAAAGCTTTGCAACTTGACGTCAAGTGTTGAACACAATACTTACATGGAAATTGTCGGTGGAGCCTGTCGTTCCATCTAGTCGCCGAGCTGGCGCAGCCGCATGTCTCATTATGAGCGCCATGTCATAAAGACGACGCTCTACGTAAGCCAACTTTTACTTTAACTAGATATTATGCCATTTATGAAGGCTCCTTCAAACACGCGACGCGAATCGCACACGACGCAAAGGCACCGCTCGTCGAGCGACAAGCGGTGCCTATACATCTCGTCGCGTGTCGCGCTTGTTTGTAGGAGCCTTTAAACAACGGCCACGATAACTGCACTGTGTACATATGCACATTCAACTTGTCAGTTTGGTTTATCTATATCTTTAAAATGACGTCATTATTTCCTTATTAGTTAGACGACACACACAAAACACATAAATGCAGTCATCTCAACAAATTCTAATTTTTTGTTTAATATTCACAGCGTAACTGCCGAAAATGGTAAGCATTGTAGCCGAGCCAAGTATTGTTAAGAGTCAAAGCGTAATATAACATCACGCCTGTGATCCTCGACTGGTTAGGCAGAGATGTTGGCCCGTGTTGGTACCTATAGTACAGACGCCAGCAGGTCAAGCTACCCGAAACTGTCAAATTTTCCCAATCAACCTTGAACCTTAATGCTTTAGCGATAAAGTTGAAAATCTATTAAAGAAATTTGACAGATTGTAGTAGCTTGATGTGCTGGCGTCTGTACATCGACATTTTGCCAGTTACCTATGTTTTAAGTCCCATAAAATACGGGGCGAGCCTATTGTTTATTTATTGGTCTATCTACAATCGTTATAAGGGTGGCCAACCCTACTATATAATATAGTATTTAGATATTAGAGGCCTAAATATTAAATAAAAATGGTAGGTGCAACTACAATATTTTCATTTCAATACAAAGTGTTAAATAAGCGCAATAGGGCCGGTATTAAATCTCATAAAAGCTGAATTAATGGTATTTTGTAACTTTAATTTAGAGTGTAATAATACATATTTATGAGTCAAAAACCTGTTATTAGAGGCTCAAAGAAAAAATATCCTTTTTTTTTTCACCTACGAGTACTATATTGCTTCGTCATCCACTATATTTTTACAGGCGATGGCTTCGAATATACTATATTTTTCGGAAAAAAAGTTTACAACCCTAATCGTTACACTGTTTAATCAAATGAACACAAGCAAACATACAAATTGCAATTAAATTCATGCAGTCTGCAACGTCTCGGGACTGGAGAG
Source organism: Brachylomia viminalis (assembly GCA_937001585.2). NCBI lineage: Eukaryota > Metazoa > Arthropoda > Insecta > Lepidoptera > Noctuidae > Brachylomia > Brachylomia viminalis. The sequence goes on from OW443296.2 coordinate 6,378,471, forward strand.
TTAGACCCTAAACAGTTCTGCGGAAAGGGAGACGTAACAGTTTGATGGGGGGACGCGTTAATTTATGGGGTATGTTGAATTTAAACTTACTTAACAACTGGGGGCAGTCTATTTTCCTGTGAAGAATTTTGAACAGAAAGATTAAATCTGTATTATCTCTACGTTTTTCGAGTGAGGTCATGCCTAATTTTTCGAGACATTTTGCTTGGGTTGGATCATTTTTTAACTATTCTCGCAGAAAAGGCAAGGTGGTTTAAACATCTTTTACTCGTACTTGCTTTATATTCTAAGAATGTTCTGTTTGTTTTTATTTTATTTCGTTATAAGTAGTACCAATCATTGAACCTGAATTGGTTTCCGTACGTCCTTTTCGGATAACCACTGAAAATCAGCGCTGTGCTGTGGGTCCCCCATAGCACAGCATCATGCTGAGTGGAAGCCTTCTTGTCACAGTCATGACGTGCAGCTGTCGACGATTTCTGTTTTGTGCTCGTGATTAGAGATCTCTTTGTTATTTTTACTTTTTTCTTAATATTAGAGCTATTTATCTTTTTGTATGCACGTGTTTCTGTGACAAATAAATCTATTTTTCTTTCTTTCTTTCTTTTCTGTATGAGCTCTAACCTAAGACTATGTGATGCATAGTGGGGACGCCACACAACCACGCAGTACTCCAATACGGTACGAACGACAACCAAACATCAACCAGCGGGGCGAGCACGGCCTACCGTGATAGGCTTGAGCCACACATTTTTATCGCAGTTTGGGAGCAAAACCCGTGATAAAATGCGTGACTCAAGCCTATCACAGAGGCCACGCTCACGCCCCAGGCACAAATTCAGACTCTGGACTGCTAGTGATACTAATCAATATCGCTTTGGAGCGTTTGCGCACTGCATCCGATTCGAATCCGAATTCGAGATCCGATGTCCATCCGAATTTAAAATATTCTAAATTCAGATGGATGGATTTCGGATCTAGTGCGCAACTCTTGATACAAATCGTTCATTTGCGAAAAGCTTGACATAATTCGAAAAGAGCAATTTTTGAGTATGATGATTTAAAACAGTAAAAGTGTAAGAGTGCGACGAAACATATTATAGTCACATATTTCTCGCTCCCTCATTTTTAAGCTTTAGTGTAATGTCGTTTTTATAGCAAATAGCAAAAAGAATAAAATTTGCTGCGTTCACCATACTTAACTCAAAATTGCAATTTTTTTAGATAAGTCACCCTTTATGCAAATGAGCGAAATGGTACCTAAGTACTACGGGCATTTCGGACGGTCATTTTTCGGATTCGAATCGGATGCAGTGTAAAAACAGACTTAATCTCATAAGTCACCATAAGTCAGTTATATATAAGCATCACCTTATATCACCTTATATACCTAAGCATCACCTTTGTACCTATTTTTCTGCATTTTTTGTTCTTATCTGTTTATTTAGGTGTGTACATAAATGGTAAAATAAATAAATAAGTCTTCGTTAAAAGTTTGTACAAACCTACATTCAGAAATAAATTAAAACAAAGTCAATATTGTCCAAGCAACAGAAGGCATTGAATCATTGATATTATAGAGGCACGAGGAACAGGGTGTAAAGTTCACTCATACCTCCATAGAAAAGGGAGGATCCTCCAGACGGGTGTCGTGTCTGGTGGGCAACTGCCCAATGATTGATGACGGGAAGTTGTATATATGCTAGTCGCGCGGTGAACTCTACTTGCGCGATGCAGGATTTGTGTGACGTCAGTATGACGCGCAGCTCGCATGTGGCGGTGTAGATACCGCTACAATCGATCTCAGAACATCCTTTCAAACCTTTATTAAATATTACGTTGTGTGATATTGATGCAAAACGTTGATACTTTTTTACAAAGTTGTATAATCACAATGACGTGAAAAACTATATAAATAAAGAAATATAAATATGTATTATAGGCTTAATTAAAGGCTGTCGCAGATAGGTGCGACGCGACTCTTGTAGAACAATTTCCTTAAAGTTTTAATAGAAATTGTTCTACTAGAGTTGCGTTGCGCCTGTTTGCGGGAGCCTTAACAGTATTTTATAGGCAGCTGCTTAAGACACATGACCTTCAAAAGATATATACGACATGCGATATCAATAAAAATAGATTGTCTTCTTGCACTTATTGAGAATTCCAACGACGCTAACGCTACGCGTTATTACTTGGATTTTATTATTTGCAAAACAAGTATTGAATGGTTTTTTGCTTAACGAACATCTTTGTGGGACATTCATGTTTTCCTGGTCAATCAATAATTTACGTGATACACATTGTGTGAACAATTATGCCCTTGAGAAATATGAATTTTGTCGAATCTGTTTTACATAATTCGGTCGATTTTGTGACTCATGTTATGTCCTTCTTCAGTGTGTTTATTAAACCTTGTACTTAGATGGTAGATTTCCGGGAATGTAAATAGTTCGTGAAAACTACTAGATTCCCAGAATACAAGAAAGTTTTGTCCTTTCTAAGGTTGCGTACCCAAAGGATGCCAACGGGATCATATTACTAAGCCTCCGCTGTCCATCCGTCCGTCTGTCTGTCAGCAGGCTGTATCTCATGAACAGTAAAAGGTAGACAGTTGACATTTTCACGGAGTGGGTATTTCTAGTACTTACTGCTTTAACAAAAAATTATAAAAATAAAAGAAAGCTAAAAATTAAAGGGGATATCCATACAAGAAACGTGTTTTTTTCGTCGTCTTTTGCCTTATAGCAGGCCTCCGTCACTCCATGTACTTGCGCGCTATAATTACCTACCGCTCGAGCGAGCGCTCTCGGACCGTTTGCGGTCCAAATTCGGTTCGATCGCGCGGTGCGAAGCAATCACAACTGTACGCTTGAGCATTTAGGCACATTTTAGCATGCAGTGGTTGCTGAGGCGACGGAGTAGGCTATTATCTCAATAGGTATTGGAAATTTTCTACTGAGTGAAGTATCTGTTACGTATTTATTTTTTTATTTATTTCTATTTCTTATTAACTATTTAGTAATCTGTGCTTATAGTGCGGATCCGTTCGTGTGCGAGTCCGACTCGCACTTGGCCGTTTTTTTGGTGTCGAAGAGCAAAGCTCGCTCTAATTCTCAACTCGTAGTGAAAAGATTAATAAGAATATTAATAATTAATTGCAACTGAAAGGGAAGTTGGTACACACGGCTACACATCAAGCTTTACATTTCAAGTATAACTGACCTCTCATTGTAAGGGGATCCTATACAATGAGAGATCAGCTTATACTGGAATGTATAGCTTGATCTGTAGCCGTGCGAACAGCCCGATTCAAATTTTATTGCAGCTGGCTCGGAACATGAGGCGAGTCTCTGCGCAGTAAAAATTTCACGTGTCAGCGGGGGTGAGGGGCGAGGTACTGCGCAGCGAGTAGCGCACTTCAGAGTTAAGAGCCGCCATAAAGTTCCCAAATAAAATAGTTTTCTTTCTTTCTTTAACAGAAGTGACTACCCAAGGTAGACAACTGTTGGAATTTATTGTCGTCCCTGTTGGAGGCATAGACATATTATTATAATTGGAGAATATTTGCTAGAAAGCATCCATTCTGACATCAAGACACATTAATTTTGAGTAAAAACTAATAAAATGTGTTTTTTTTATTTTTTTATTTATCACAGTTATAAAGTTTACAATACATATTCAGAATATCTAGAAACACCCGTTCCTTAGTGATACGATACGAGTATGTTACAAACCAGGTTTTTCTGATTTATGAGAATGTCAATTAGCGACTAACAACAACGTTTAATGGTAGACATTATGCACCATAACGACTTGTAAGTGGGTATATATGTATATAATACTTAGGTGTAAATGTAACTATACAATGACTGACCGGTTGGCGCAGTTGGTAGCGACCCTGCCTTCTGAGCCGCTGGTCCTGGGTTCGATCCCCGGACAAGTCAAACATTTGTGTGCATGAACATGTCTGTTTGACCTGTGTCTGGATGTGTATATGTATATAAGTATGTATATCAGTCATCAGGTTACCGTATTACCGGCTCTACCTAGTTCGGGACCTGAAGACCTTGTGTGGATGTTGTCCCATATTATTATCATGTATTTGTGCTGACGAGCTATATGAGTACTTACCAATTTAATAGAGCTCCTTTGCAAACTGATATTGGTGTCAGACGAAGTGATTTATAAGCTTTTCGGGTATAGCATAAGCATATACATACTTAATGTTCCCATTGCTGGGGTACAGGCCTCTCAGTGAGAGGGAGTGGCCTGTAATCCACCACGCGGGCCCAGTGCGGGTTGGTGGTAGATGTCACATGTCTTCGAATTTTTGGTTCAAGGACATGCCGGTTTCCTCACGTTCTTTTCCCTCACCTTTTGAGAGCAGTGGAGATGAAATAATTTACACTGGTTAAAGCTATAGATACAGTTTGAAATTCGTTTTATAAAAATTACTCGTCATCGTGTCAACCTTTGCCTAAAATGGATGAATAAGAGAAGCCGAGATAAAGCCAGTAGATACTAGTAGCAAGCAATTTCGTGATAAAATTTCTGGCAGAGGACTATTATATGATGATGATATTAACCCCTAAACATCCTCTGTCTCTGGATCTTGAAGAGTGGAAAAGAGTTCTAGGTACTATCTACTCCTCCAAATCTATAACCGATCTTGCTCTGCAACTGCCTACCATAAGTGTCCTCAATATGTACCTAGGTAGGTCCTCTACCGTAATCAGTGAAATCTTATATTAACTCAGTAGGTAAGTCCTCGCGCACATTTGGGAGTGGCGCGAGGAGGCGAATCGCCGCCGGGGCGTAGCTCCGCTGCCGCGAGAAATCACGGTACAGCGGACAGAGCTCCGGCGGGATCTCAGGGCGGCACGGAGAGTGCGATTGTCGCAACCCAGCGCTGGGCACGCCACAATTGCGGCGATAAGTCCCCTCTTTGAGGAGTGGCTAGAGAGGCGCCACGGCGTCCTCACCTTCCGCCTGACGCAGGTCCTCACCGGACACGGTTGTTTCGGGAGGTTCCTGTTCCGGATAAGGCGGGAGGAAACGCCCGGGTGTCACCATTGTGTGGATCGCCCGGAGGACACGGTGGAGCATACGGTGGAGGTTTGCCCGGCTTGGGCGGAGCACCGCCGTGTCCTCGTGGAGGCGATTGGCGGTGGCGATCTCTCGCGTCCGGCCCTGGCCCAGGCCATGGTACGGAGCAAGAGGGCTTGGGAAGCAGTCACCTCCTTTTGCGAAGCAGTAATGTTCGCGAAGGAGGAGGCGGAACGCGTGAGGGAGAGGCAAAATTCGCGCCCTCACGCCCCTAGACGCCGCAGGAGACGCCCTGGGCGTCGGGAATCGCAGGCCGATTCCCGGCCACCGTAGGCGTGGGCTTGCGAACGGCGGGCAATGGGCAGCTCGCCGTTCGATAAGGACCAGGCCCGGGTCGACGGCGCGTTGAGTTCCACGCGCGCCTCAAAGAGATGTCAGCACCAATGACGGGGTCCGCTAGGGCCGATGCCTGCTAGGCTTGCGGGAAAGTCCGAGAGGGATACCGTGCCCCTGGCACAGGCAACTGAAGGAACACGGGTGGGTTTTAGTCAGTAAGAGTCTGACACGCCCTCCTGCTCTACCCAAAGCGGGAGAAGTTATTTGATGATTTCCCACACTCAAAAAAAGAAAAAAAGGTAGGTACTATCAACAAAGTTGACGCATGACCACCTTAAGGCTTATATTTCTTTACAGCGACTAGACCCAACCTCAGCCATAACCAATTTGACCAACCAATCAAGGAAGGAAGTAAGTACCAAAGATTTTTTGTCCAGGCAAAAGGTAAACATGTGTTTCTTTTAATCATAAATAAAAAAAAAATATCAGTTTAATACAAAATTGTGGGCGGGGGACTGAGCATGGTCACTTCGTGCAAACGAAAAATGTTTAAAAGTGATCATGCGTCGACTTTGTTGATGGTACCTATGTATATTTATTTGACATTGAAGAAACCGCACTTGGGTAAAGCCGCACATTAACCGAGGCTTATCCATAGGAGCGAAGATGTGCCGACTTAAGTTTACATGAATCAACTGAAATACGGATAACTAATTCAGGCAGAGAGACTCGTGGCTAAATGATAACCGCACAGGTCGATCGGTAATTACATATCGAGACACCTCCGCGACTCGTTGGTCCCGGCTGTTATTCGTAGATCTTTGACAGTCGTTACTTGTAGTCAGAAGCCCAAAAGTCTAACAACCAGTCTTACCAAGGGGTATCATGTTACCCAGTTACACTATACTCCTTGGTACGAGGTCAGATAGGGAGTCGCTCCATGTAAAATAAAGGTATTCAGCTGCATGCGGTCAGACTGGAAGCCGACCCCAACATTGTTGGAAAAGGCTAAGGATAACTAATGCAATAAATTCCAATTAATATGCATGACGTAAATGCATAGCATGTATAGCATTTTGGTATTGTTGCACCAACTCGCACTAAACACTTTTGTTTTAGTTCGATCTCTAACAGAGATTCACACAGTGAAGTGTCAAGCGATTTTGTACCATGTGCAGTGCAACTATAAACTGTCAACTTGCCTTGCCCTGTATCACCTGCAAATTATTGTACGAACCCTAGTCCCAACAGTCGAAACATCATAGGCTTACAAGCCGTGCGCCCGACGGGATTTCCCACCGTTTTCGAGGCTGTTAAAGCCGATAGTGAGGTCAAAATGAAGATCCAAGATGGTTGTTGCGAAAATGTTCAAATTTTTCATCATGTGTGTCGTTTTTATGGCAAAATGGGAATTGTTAGAGGTTCGTTTTGATACATGCCGTTTTCAAATAAAACACAGGCATGTCATTCTAAATTTCAGTAAATTTTATTTATTTATTTAACCATTTATGTACACACTTATATAAACAGACAAGAAGAAAAAAAAACAGAAAAATAGGTACAAAGGTGATGCTTATTTCTTGTTTATTTCTAATTTTAATTCTTTTTCATAGTCCCGATTGCGGCTCTTAAATGGTTTGCCTTGGAATTTTTATTTATTTACACAATATTTTATGTATTTGTTTACATTGTAAATTATTACAATGTTAATAAAAAAAATACTTATTTATAAATGCACATAAAAATAATTAACGAGCAGCGAGCTAGTCTATAAACGCACACTAATACAAAAATATCGTAAATATTTGCACTAACACAGACGTGTGCGCATTATAGTCGGTCGATAGCCGGAGCGGAACAACGATCAACCACAGACCTCACGTATCAATGCTAGGTACAGCACGACTGCCGATGCCGCAGTGCCGCCCGCGCCGCTCGGCGCAGAGTTCCTCTGAACCTCTCTCAAAATGGAAACCTTTTCTTTGCAAATGTTGATAGATATATATAATATGCGCATATAATATATCTGTAGTAAACCCATAAATTTTTAGTGTAAAAATATTTCCAAATACCAAAGCCGCTTAGTAGAAGCAGGGAATATTAGCCAAAAACTTGCGTTTTGGTAAATATTATTTATGGCACATGTATTAGCCACACGAAAAAATCCTGTCATGATAACGATGTACGGTATATGAATCTACAACAAAAAAAAAACCTTTTTCAAAACTTCTTACCAAACCGTTAATGAGAAGTATAGGCTTTATACAGTGACCGGGTTACGGTACTAAATGGGAGTAAGGGCCATAAGTAGATTTAATAATTGTAAGCTCTGCACTTCTCCGCTCCAATGGAAAATCAGCCTTATTGTTTATTCAGCAAAAGTTATTAGAGCGTAGACCATAGGTTCTCAACCTTATTTGGCCCACCGCCCACTTTGAGAATATTTTTTTTTCTAATGTTCCCCTTTTCTTTTACATACCCTTTATCGCCAATCTAAAACAGGTATTGACACGATTATTTAAACGTGTAATATTATATAGTCGGTAAGATCCCGTCTCAACGCCCCCTAATCCCTCTAGGTCTTCTACTGCCCCTCTGAAAGTCTCAAACGCCCACGTGGGGGGCGTTATCGCCCACGTTGAGAATCTATGGCGTAGACAGACAGACGCAGCTTTTTACTATAGCTAGATGATATTAATTAGGACGCACCGGACGCCGGTGTCAGTCACTCCGGTGTAACGGGTCAATTAACAACGATTAAGCGGCTTTTTAGATAAACGCGTTCCTTTCACGGACGGGTAGCGATGAAAGTCAACGTGCTGTAGTTCGAGGCCGGTTTATAAGAGGATACTGTAGTATATTGTTGATATTATGTGACTGTTATTAACCTGTTATCAGGAGTGCAAGTTCTAGCCTTAATCTGGAAAGTACCTGGTCAGCCAGTGTATCGCTCGCTGGCTGCCGGCGTAGTTGCACGTCTGCGACCTATCGCGTACATCGGAAAGTTTACGAACTATTTTTTGGGATGTGTTTATAATCTGAGTGTTATGTGCTATTTTTGACTAGTGTTTTGTGAGTTATCGATTTGGATTTGATTTTATTGCAATTGAAAACTTCCTGGGAATGTTTTTTAAATGCGAATTATAGGTAAGCGACAGTTTAATTTTTATTGTTTTGTTTTAATTACATTCATCTTTGAATATTTTAAAACCCATAGTTGTGTACGACATATATATGACGCGTTGATATAATGGACACGTTAAAAACACACGATAGGAAAATATGAATTATGAAACAATCTGACAATGCTTAAAACAATCGGAATATAGGTAGGTACAAACCTGTCACTAAAGGAACAATTTAATAATCAAGTATTCCTAATATGAAACGGATTATTATTAAAACTTATTATAGCACATTATTTTATTTTGTTATTTATTCAGTAGTACACACGGCTACACATCAAGCTATACATTTCCAGTTTACACTGACCTCTCATTGTAAAGGAATCTTATACAATGCGAGATCAGCTTATATTGGAAAGGTATAGCTTGATCTGTAGCCGTGCGTACACATACATTAAAAATATTTAAGTTGGTGCCAACATAAACTCATTAGAATTGATTAGAGTAAAACATAATTATAGGGTTATGAATCAAACAGGATAACTTGTCTAGATATAGCGATTATTGATACCCAGCAATAATTAAGTACCTATAGAAACTGCACACACATCCGTCCAGTCCAATCAGGGTTATTCCAAGCACTATAAATAAATTAAAAACAATGAGTTTATTGCTTATTTGCCCACTTTACCTCTACTCATGAAACCTGATGGGTCGCTAGCTGCAAGTGAGAAAGCAAATTTGTTTGCATCTCTCTTTGCAAGCAATTTACGTCTGGACGCTGGCTCCAAGCAACCACCTACATAACTCATTGCGTACCTCATTGTGACTTCTCGGTGCCGGAGATCGCAGTCCACATTAAAGAGGTCCGAAGAGTATTGTGCAGTCTAGACGTGAACAAGGCCAGTGGGCCTGACGGCATTCCAGCGAGAGTGTTGAGGCAGTGTGCGCCTGAATTGTCTCCTGTGTTGATACGCTTGTTCCGCCTCGCTCTTGATAAAAGAACGGTGGCAAAATCCTGGAAGCTTGCAAATGTGCAACCAGTGCCCAAAAAGGGTGACCCTGCAGATCCTGTCAATTACCGTCCAATCGCCATTACCTCCATTATATGTAAGGTTATGGAAAGGGTACTGAACAGTAAGTTTCTGACCTACCTTGAAGACAATGATCTGCTCAGCGACCGTCAACATGGCTTTAGCCGGGGACGGTCAACTGGCGATCTTCTTGTGTATAACACGCACTGCTGGGGCGAGGCCATCGAGAAAAACGGCGAAGCACTTGCAGTATCGCTTGATATCTCGAAGGCCTTCGACAGGTTCTGGCACGCTGGTCTTCTCAGCAAGCTTCCTGCTTATGGCATCCGAGCTGATTTTTGTAGCTGGATATCAGACTTCCTTAGTGAACAGTCAATCAGAGTAGTCGTTAACGGTTGCTCCTCTGACCTTATGGCTATTGATGCCGGAGTTCCTCAGGGGTCTGTTCTATCTGCAACCCTTTTCCTGCTGCACATCAATGACCTACTTCAGTCTGGTATTGTTGGATACGCAAATGACAGTACTATTTCAGAGAGATACTTGTCCAGCGCAAAAACCAGCGGGGCCGAGGTTCGTTCCTTGAGAGAGGGCATGGTAGAGCGTACAGATTTGACCTTAAGCCTTGTCTCCCAGTAGGGTCTCTTTTAACGCCACCAAAACACAGGCGTGTCTCTTTACCGCTAAAAGGAGTCGTTTCGACCAAACTCCTTCTTTTCGGGGTACATCTGTTCCTGTAACTGATCGGCTCGAGCTCCTAGGCACGGAGTTGACATCAGGTCTCAACTTTACCATCTTTACCATCGAGTACAAAGCCCAAACAGCGCCATGAAACTGGGCATTCTAAATAGAGTGAAGCGATACTTTACTCCTGGACAGCTTTTGACCCTTTACAAAGCGCAAGTCCGATCCTGCATGGAGTATTGCAGCCACCTTTGGGATGGCTCAGCAAAATACCAATTTGCCGCGCTTGACTCGGTGGGACACGGAGCTAAGAGGCTCATTGGCGACTTAAAACTGGTAGATGCTAAGCTTCACAGCTTGGCTCATCGCCGCAAGGTCGCCCGCTTCTTGATCTTCTACAGATTGTACTTCGGAGAGTGTGCCCAGGAACTCCACGATCTCATTTCACCGGCCCCCTTCTTCCATCGGTTATCTAGACGCATTGCAAGTAACAATCCTTACCTAGTTTATATTCCAGCAATTCGCACTAAACGTGTCCAAATGTCTTTTGTTATGCGCACATGAAAAGAGTGGAACTATCTACCTGCGTGCGTACGCATAAAACCCTAATCTCTTCAAGGTGAGAGTGAACAGGCTTCTTCTGGGTAAGCTCACTCCATCGTCGACTCTCTAGAGTCAAGAGCAAACCCATCTTAAATAAAAAAATAAAATAAAAAAATTGTCCAGGTATCACAGAGAAAAATCGATTTATTCAGAACCACTTTGATTACGTAGTACCTACTAACAGCCGGCGTGCGTGTATGACTATCTATGAACGTAAACGAGGCAAAATTAGTGAAAGGACCGTAGCAGGTGGCATTCTGTAGTTTCTGCCTACCCCATGGGAAGAAGGCGTGAGTATCTGTAAGTACCTAAGTAACTTTGACAAACTAAAAAAACAAACAATAAAAAAGGACATTAAATCTAACAAAATCATGAAAACAATAAAAGAAGAACATTCATGCTTTTAAGTCTATCAAAGATTATTATAACAAAATAGTAAAAACAACAAAAAAAATAAAGAGAAAACTTGTGCGAGGCCAAAAAGTGACTACCTATCCCTACTACTACTACCTACACGGAGTACCTACATAATAGAGCTCCTTTGCAAACTCATTTTGGCTTCAGACGAAATGACTCATAAGCTTTTCGGGTATAAATCGCTCATACTCGTAAATGCAGTATGAAATTCGTTTTAAAAGTTACTCGTCATCGTGTCACTCTTTGGCTAAAACGGATGAATAAGAGAAGCCGAGAATACAAGTAGTATGTAGGTACTAGTAGCAAGCAATTGCATGATCATAATACTGGCAGAGGACTATTATATGATGATGATATTAACCCCTAAACAGCCTCTGTCCCTGGATCTTGAAGAGTGGAAAAGAGGTCTAGCTACTATCTACTCCTCCAAATCTATAACCAATCTTGCTTTGCAACTGCCTACCATAAGTGTCCCCACGATGTACCTAGTAGGTTCTCTACCGTAATCAGTGAAACCTTAGATTAACTCAGTAGGTACATAATCATTTGGCATTGGAGAAACCGCACTTGGGTAAAGCCGCACATTAACCGAGGCTTATCCATAGGAGCGAATATGTGCCGACCTAAGTTTACATGAATCAACTGAAATACGGACAACTAATTCAGGCAGAGAGACTCGTGGCTAAATGATAACCGCACAGGTCGATCGGTAATTACATATCGAGACACCTCCGCGACTCGTTGGTCCCGGCTGTTATTCGTAGATCTTTGACAGTCGTTACTGGTAGTCAGAAGCCCAAAAGTCTAACAACCAGTCTCACCGAGGGGTATCATGTTACCCAGTTACACGATACTCCTTGGTACGAGGTCAGATAGGCAGTCGCTTCATGAAAAATACAGGTATTCAGCTATACCAATCAGCAGCAACACCAAAGCCGCGTAGTAGAAGCAGGGAATATTAGCCAAAAACTTGCGTTTTGGTCAATATTATTTAAGGCAAATGTATTAGCCGCACGAAAACATCCTGTCATGATAGTGATGTACGATACGTTAATCTACAATAAAAAAAAAAACGTTTTTTCTAATCTTCTTACCAAACCGTAAATGAGAAATAGGTTTATAAAGTGACCGGGTTACGGTACTAAATGGAAGTAAGGGCCATATATTTAATAATTGTAAGCTCTGCACTTTTCCGCTCCAATGGAAAATCAGCCTTATAGTTTATTCACCAAAAGTTATTAGAGCGTAGACCATAGGCTCTCAACCTTATTTTGCCCACCGCCCACTTTGAGAATATTTATTTTTCTAAAGCACCCGTTTTCTTTTACTTACCCTTTGTCACCAATGTAAAACAGGTATTGACACGATTATTTAAACGTGTAATATTTCATAGTCGGTAAGATCCCATCGCTCCCTAATCCTTCTTCTACTGCCCCCTGAAAGTATCAAACGCCCACGATGGGGCGTTATCAACCCACGTCGAGAACCTATGGCGTAGACAGACAGACGCAGCGTTTTACTATAGCTAGACGATATTAATTAGGACGCACCGGACGCGGGTGTCAGTCACTCCGGTGTAACGGGTCAATTAACAGCGATTAAGCGGCTTTTTAGATAAACGCGTTCTTTTCACGGACGGGTAACGATGAAAGTCAACGTGCTGTAGTTCGAGACCGGTTTATAATAGGATACTGTAGTAATAGATATTGTTGATATTAGGTGACTGTTACAGGTGTTACATCGTTTTTATACCGCGCGTGTCGATCGAAGGATACGCTACGCTTGCCGCGGGCGGATGAGTAGGTACACTTAGTTCGAAATAAACGTTTTGAATTTGACTTTGAGTGACCATCCTTTACATATTGAGACCTCTCCGTGCCTCGGAAAGCACAGTAAGCCGTTGGTCCCATTTGTCATTCGTAGATCTTTGATAGTTGTTACGGGTAGACAGAAGCCCTAAAGTCTGACAACCAGGATTGCCAAGGGGTATCGTACCAGTAAATGGGTTGTGGAGGTCAGATAAGCAGTCGCTCCATGTAAAATACTGGTATTCACCTGCATCTGGTAAGACTGGGAGCCAACCCTAACATATTTTGGGAATAGCTCGTGGCTTTTTTTGATAAAAGACGATAAAAAATTACGGTAGTGAGCCTTTTTCTTATTTTTTTCGGGGAGTATCCTTTAAAAGACACCTGACCTCCGGGGAGGGAGGTTGGGGAGTGTGGGATTTTTACCTCACTAAAACCACCCCGGTGATCACCATCAGCACATAGAGGAGGTCCCGGTTCCTCTTAAAATACCAATTCCGGAACCCCCCTGTGCAGCGCCTGTAAGGCACATCCCTGGGGAGACTGTAAAGAGGCCTCCCTGAGCCTCGCTACGCACGGCAGTACCTGACCACTGTGCCACCGTCTTTCTTCCCTGGGGTCACTCGTTGGGTGGACAGAGTCCCCACTCTGTGCGCCTGCTCCACCTACCTTGACTGGTAAGCGGGTTTCGGCGCTAAGGCGGTTCATTTCATTTCATTTATTTGCATACCATAATGTGAATTTAGTTGTTACAAATAGGCTTAAAGCTAAGATACAGTTAAAGACCCTGTATGTAAGGTCACAGCAACATTAATAAAGATAAATAATTAAAATTAAATTAAATAAGTAATAGCATTTAGAACATTAATAATTCTTAATTAAATTAAATGTATTTAAATTATAATAATTATAAAATATTTATTGTTTATTTTATATGCGTGTAAGTAATTGGCAAATGTAGAAGTAATCTCAATTAAATATTTAATTTTTATTGCAATTCCAGTCACAGTTCGGCAGTGTCAACTGTCAGGTTGCTTCCCCGACGCCTCGTTCTCCGAGCAGGATCAGCCCTCTCCCGATCCCGCTCGGCGGCTTCCTTCTTGACCATCACGGAATGAGGCTACTTCCGTACGTTAGTGGACCTAGAATCTTGTGCTGAATGCATAGCTACAGTTTGCACATCGATATCCCTGCCACCCGGTATAATCATAATCATAATCATCATTTATTGCACACAACACTTTCACACAATAGGCATAACGGACAGTCCTCTATGCAGGGCTTGCATGGAGGCTGACGAAACTGTCGCGCATGTGCTCTTCGAGTGCACAGGCGTCGCCCAAATTAGGTCAAAAACCCTCGGGACACCCAGATCTTACACAGATGTTCTTAATAGACCAGGAGACCTAATCAGCTTCTGGAGGGAGGTGGGCTGGTTGGAATAACCACCGACGGCCGACATGGCTCACGCACAATGGTCCACTGAAGGACTAAGTGCGGAAACCAAACCAATAACATAGAACATCATTTATTGCATTTATTGCAATCGTCATTTATACATGTTTACAAGTATATAGGTTTCATACATGAACCGTGTTAGGGCACAGCAATATAAATAGTTTAATGTGCCACAGTGTCACAAAAGCACTGCGCTTAAACAAAAATACTAAGCCTTCCGGAATAAATTGTCTAAATGATAATGAAAACCGCTTCAAAATCCGGTCCGTAATTTAGAAGAACCATGCGGTCACATAGACTGACACGAAGAGCCACTTTTAATTTATAATTATGTAAAGCCGTGTACGTACGATCGAACTCGAACATGGCGAACACGAACATCGAACACTTTGTTCGCATGTGCGTACCATTAATAAACAACGGACACGTTGTTCTGTGTTGTTGGGAATCGAACCCAACACAGCACGTTACACGCGGTCTGCATGCGCAGGCAGCGTGATCAGCGCCTCCTCGGCGAGTTGAGACGCGGCGCGGCGGCGACACGGCTCGGCCCGATGACCACTCGCTTCAACGGACTCCACCGCGACGGACGATACTTTATTAACAATTTGTCCGGTAAAGTTGTAAAGTTAAATCGGCAATACAGCAAGCCTTTATATACAGTCCACTTTTATTTATCCCAAAACGAGCAAGTCGAACAATGTGGACGGTGTTAAGATAGTTCATTTGATGCAAAATTGTTCGTACCGAACTCGAGGGTGAACGGCGAGAAAACAAGTGGAACTGCGCTCGTTGGGTGTTCGTGTTCGCTTTGTTTATTTACATCCACACGTACGAACCAAATGCTACGTGTGAATCGATGTTCGAGTTAACCATGTTTTGTTCGTTCGTGCGTACACGTCTTTATAAAAATAAATAATGTTCGTTTTGCCCTACTTTCTTTAATTCCGTTTGTGCTGTATAGAAAATAATATAATATTTAGAATTATAAAAACGACAGATACTAACTAATTGATATTACAATATAACACTTATTGATATAACAATCAACGTGATTAATTAATTAAAACTTATTACAACAATTCGACAATAAATGAATACACAGGCAATACAATGCATAAAAGAGTATTTTCGAACTATTAAAAAAAATCTAGCATCGAAATGAAACAAAATGATTTTTTTCTTAACTAAGTAGTAGTGATGGGCCGACTATGGGTTTAGCCAATCTTTGACGAGCTATAGTGAATAAACTATTGGATATAGGTACAAGGTACAGTCGCCAGCACATCACGTTATGCGAAACTGTCAAATTTCTCCAAATGATTTTAAACCTTAAAATGTTGAAGGCTAAGTTCAAAATCGAATGAGAAAATTTAACTGGTTGTGGTAACTTGACCTGCAGTCCGGGAACGGTATTAGATATGGTACGTAGTTTAATTTACTGTCGTTTTTTCGTCTTCACCTTGTATAACAATTCTTAAATCGTTCTACAATATTGTATCACAATAATTTATTAATTAGGTCGTACCTATACAGGATGGCCTGTTTACAGCGGCCAACGTTGACTAAGAGTTTTTTAAACTATTATGAAGTCTGCTACACTCCCGTTATTTATTAAATCCTTATGCACGAGTAAAAAAATACTGAACGAAGACGAAATTAATGCCCGAGGCATTTTGTACCAACCAACTGCAATATAAGAGATAGATAACTATAAAATAGAAGAATAAATACTACCACATATCTAAAGGGTGGCAGGAACATCGATGCGCAACCTGTTAATACCATGGATTCAACACATCATGATTCTGGGGCCTGCTCCCTGTTACGTATTTATCGGGAGCGGTAATAGCGCACGTGCAATCAAACCGCGACTCAGTAGGTATCATGGTATGATATCTTAGAACAAAAATGCTAGGACCGATTGCAGCTAGCGCCACGCAGCGTTCATTGCTAAAACAACTACCTACATCATAATATTGCGGACTATGTTGCTACTCTTAAAAAACCTTCTCAGGGTGTAAAATATAGTTATTGTTTTTTCTTATTACGTTACCTAAAAAAATATGATATTGTTTCAAATAAATGTATTCTTATTAGTCGTTCATTAAACATATATGTGAAATCAAAAAATTATGCTTAAATTGGAGATTTCTCTAAAATTTTCATCTTTCTATTACGGCAACATTTTTGGCAAGAAATTATTCAAAGTCAAATGTCAAACTGTCAAAGCAAAGATGTCTGCGGTGTTTTTGTGCGCACGGGCATTTTTTGTCGAGATACTTTCATTCAGCTATAATAAGCTTTCCCAAAGACAATGTAGGAATCGTTAGAGATTCTCTCTACTTATTCCTACATTGTGTACCTACTTGCTTGAAATATATAATACTATGATATACATATCTATATATATACGGCATACATACATACTGGTAAGAGTTTTGAATATAACCACCAGATGGAGCCACTTTTAATGGAACAAACTTTTGACGTAAGATACCTATCTATACCCTATTATACATATTAATATATGCTCAGTGTCATACTAATTTATTGCAATTGTCGATACAATGTCGCGTGCGCGCCGACACAGATCGTCAGACACGCGTGTCGTACGCGCAGTAGGTACAACCCACAACACTCCCTAAGCACGAAGTCCGTCGCTTCAACCGAAGTTACGGACATTTCCTACTCTGTGTCACTTACGGACATAAGATTAATCCGCGACTCGAACTAAAAATTAACAACAAAACGTTTAGACAGTTGTCCAGGTTGTCCGTACTCCCGGTGTGTTTTTGCCCGTCCGGCAAACTTAATTAATCGGGAGTAGGGTTCACTTTTAAGTATCGAACTACGTAACTCGTTGACGGACATAGAGAGTAGGCCCCCTGAACCGATAACCGACATTTATAAAAAAGTATAATTCTGATCCATACATTTTGACCGCGTAGGTATTACACTTTTCTAGAAAGCAACAGATTTTTTTAAAATTGCTACGCCTCTAGGGGGTCTAGAATAATTATGTACTGAATTAATGGTCTCAGTTTGTGCGTCGATATTTCCGCCACCCAACCTCTAAATAAAACAAATAAACTTTGTCTGGAGAAATAACGATCGATTGAGGAGAAAAGGAATCCCGAATCAGCGCAGGGATGTTTATTATTAGGATTTTTAGGAGATTAAAATCTGGAACGAATTTTATCGAACAAAATGTTTAGTTTTAGCTTTCTCATTAATTATAAATAATCGCTCAACGGGCCATCTCGCTATAAAGAAACTTTATTCCCAATAAAGACATTATATCACTTACTTGAGAACAATACTAAACATACTTAAATAGATTACAAAAGGTTCGTCATCAGTATTACAAGTTAATAGTGACCCATCCAATGCATTCATTTCTCCAGAAGTGATCGATCCGCAATTATGTCCTGGCTAAGTTGAGTTTTGAATGCATTGAAAGAGTGTTGATTTCTTATAAAGGACGGTAATTTATTATAAAGTGGTGCTCCTTCAAAAGTTAGCATTTTTTTGCAATAGATAGTTCTTGCTTTAGGTAAAACCAGCAAGCTGGCTTGCCGTGTGCTGCGTTGACTAACTTGTTTATATTGGGTGAGTGTTAAGTTGGAGTGAACGCTTTTATTGGTGAGTATTTAGTTTTTTTTTTTGTGTTACGTTCATTAATTGGGTGAGTGCTAAGTTGGAGTGAACGCTAGTTTCATCATTCTCCTACCCTTATCCCAATCTACAATTTGGGGTCGACGTAACATGTATTTTTCACGTATCATGTTTTTTTTTGTAGTCACCCCTTTTTTTGCCATATCATCTATCACACAGTTCATCCATCGTTTCTTTGGTCTTCCCCTACTCTTGTAGCTATCGACATTAGTTTCCTCACGACATTTTCCTCGTTCCTCCGCATCACATGCCCCTATGACGACATCCGATTCCCACACAACTTTGCAGTCACCGCCCACTTTGAGACTTCCTCCTAAGCACTAATTTCGTATTCTATATGCAGGCCTACCTTTGTAAAAACTATTATTAAAACATGCATAGTTAATTATAAGACACTGGTGCCGATTCCCTTGTTCACAAACTAAACTAAATTTAAGTTGAGTGCATCTTCTTCTTTCCATTTCATTATGAAAAGGACAGAAGATAAATATTAGTTTAGACCTGTCAAATTAGTCAGCACCTGACGTAATTTGATGTAATTTTAGTTGTCAACTTTTTAATCACGTCTAAACTTGTATGGAGTAGTGTCAGGCGCTGATTAATATGACAGGACTAAACTAAAATTTATCTTCTGTCCTTTTCTTTATGAAATAGAAAGAAAAAGATGAACTGAACTTAAATTTGGTTTAGTTTGTAAACAAGGGAATCGGCACCACTGTCTATCTTTCGGGTCAATAACCTCTTTACCTATATACCTACTGGCACAAGCTACTTACTATTGCATTCACTTAACCCATTTTAAGTTGCGGAGATGACAGCCCCCGCCGCGCTCCGTTTTGTTTTACTTATAAACAAGCGGTGAGTATGCAATGGGAGTTTCTAGAAAAGGAAATTGTTTTTAGGTCTGTTTCTACTCTCGTTTTGTTTAAGTTACCTGCAAGAGATCTCACTGAATTGGTTATGGTTTTTCACACTCTTTTATACATACGTTAGGTTTGGTAAAAATGGCGGTGGCGATCTCTCGCGTCCGGCCCTGGTGCAGGCCATGGTATGGAGCGAGAGGGCTTGGGAAGCAGTCACCTCCTTCTGCGAAGCGCAGTAATGCTCGCGAAGGAGGAGGCGGAACGCGTGCAGGAGAAGCAAAATTCGCGCCCTCACGCCCCTAGCCGCCGCAGGAGACGCCCTGGGCGTCGGGAATCACAAGCCGATTCCCGGCCACCGTAGGCGCCGGCTTGCGGACGGCGAGCAATGGGCAGCTCGCCGTCCGATATGGACCAGGCCCGGGTCGACGGCGCATTGTGTTCCACGCGCAACTCAAAGAGATGCCAGCACCAATGACGGGGTCCGCTAGGGCCGATGCCTGCCAGAGTTGTGGGAAAGTCCGAAAAGGTTACCGTGGCTCCTGGCACAGGCAACTGAAGGAACACGGGTGGGTTTTAGTCAGTAAGAGTCTGACACGTCCTCCCGCTCCACTAAGAGCGGGAGAAGTTATTTGATGACTTCCCAGCCTCAAGAAAAAAAAAAAGTTTTCGTAAACAGCACCCTGATTGCGTAAGTAACACACTTCAATAACAATCCGAAAGAGTTTGAAGGAAAATGCTAATCCATTACTTCATGTTTGAAAAATTCGTCAGCTCAACAACGTAAATGACGCAATGAATGTAGCAGCTGTCAAAATGAAAGGAATTGCCATTGGAAGTGTGTTACACAATTAGCTCGTAGTTCTGCAGTTGTAAGTAAATATTGCAATTTTAACGCAGATATCATTTACGTAGTAAAGGGTAGTTCCCTGGCACACAATATCTTCTCATGGAGCTACGAGTATATTATTAGAAGGCTTCATCAACTTTTTCTATCAATATTTATTGTTCAACTATTAAAGGTTTATGTCTGTATACCTACCAACAAGAAGTCTAAGCCATAGTTTAGCTGTACAAGGATCTTTTAATACGTGGCCTGAGTCGGAACTAGCACCGCCATCTTGTTTTTTTTTTTAACCATTTCACAAGTTTGCCAACAACCTAGTCAGTCCGCCAATCGCCTTGAGCTAGCGTGATGATCAACGCACTGTATACCATCTCTGTACGAGTCAGTAGAGTATGTTTAATTAGTCAGTTTACATGGGTAACTTATAAGGACATTTAACAATGTATAGTATATCTACTTTGATTACATGTAAATAATCAAAGTATATCTATATCAACACTTTGAAAGAATCATCGATGACTCAAACGATTTCGAATACTTATATTATGAGAAACAATCCAATACTTCACAAGTACTTGACAGTAAGTAATGGTGTTGCCAGAATACGATTTTTAATTTCTCCCAAAATTACCTATGTAAACTGACTTATTGAACAGAGTCTAATAGGCTGGTACTATTTACCAACAACGCCTCCTGTTAATGTTATTCAAGCGCCAAAAGATCCAACACTGTTACTATTATACCCAGTCTTTGACTCCGGTGACAGTGACATCTACATATCAAGGCCAATGTTACACTCAACTACAAGGTAAAACTCCGTTTTTATAAAAAAATTGTTATTCCATATAGTTTTCGCATTAAGTATTCTTATCAGAATCCGTCAATTATTATTTGAAATTGATATCGTATCTAGCGAGAAAATCGATCCACGCCGGTTCAGTTTCGGTAACTATAGACGACCACTAAGTATTGTGTGTGTGTGTATACCTATTTACTTAAAAGCTATCTTTATATTCATACACATAAATTCACGCCTTCTTCCCATTGGGGTAGGCAGGAACTACGGAACGCCACCTGCTGCCATCCTTATATACTTCTTTCTTAGGAATTTCTTAGTAACAGCCGGAGTTTGGAAGTTCGCGGTGATACCCCCGTGCCTCGGAAAACAAGTTAAGCCGTTTGTCCTGCACCTGATCTCTCTCTTAAGAGAGTGAGGGAAAAGAGAGTGCACCTGTGTCTGCGCACACAGTTGTGCACTATAAGATCTCCCGCGCTGAAGGCTAGTCCCCGTTGAGACTGGCCGCCATGGCCGAAATACTGTCTGGAGGACTATTATTACGTAGGTACTTCTTTTGCTTCGTTTATGTTAATACATACTACTTATAATTTAAATGTGGAAGCGTCTCCATCTCTTTGTTATGTTTTATGTTCTAAAAGGAAAGAAATAAAAAAAATTGTCGTTTAAAGCGGTGGCTAAAAGGCACTCAACATAATTATTCTGAAAAATAAATACAAAAAAAACGTGAAAAGGGTTGAAATGGGGTGTACAAGTTTTTATAGAAAAACCGAAATCCACGCTGAGGATACTGCGGGAAAGGCGTTAGTGTATAATCTATAGCTGTTGTACCCTACGAATGATAAGCTGTAAGTACGTAAATTGTATTTAAAACAGTGTCGCATTTCGGGTCTTCGCAAACTAAGTACACAATGGAATCGCACTCAAACTCAAAGCATTTATTTCAAATAAACCAATTACAGGCACTTTTAAATTGTCAAAGGGTCGGTCCAGTCTGAAAGATGAAGCTAGTTGCCCATTCCAAAGCGTAGTAGGTACCTATGGAGAAGAACGGGCAAGAAACTCCAGAAATTTGAATGCAAATGGTTTTTACCATTATCTAAAGAATTTATTCCTGTAGATTTATGTACCTAAAGAAAGTACATTTATTTAGCACAGACTGTAACGCACACAACATATTCAACAAATAACAAAATCAAATAAAAGTGTGCGTTGTAAGTTTGCAGAAATATGTACCTCGCGGCTGCGCCAAATAGGCCTGGTTCAGCAATAAGGCCAGGGAACTAGTGCCTGACGCTGGTTTTCAACTGGACCTGCCGGTCGATTCTGTAAAAATCTCACCGTGGAGACTTGCGTGAAGTGAGCAGCTGTCAGTGTCATCTCACTGATGCTAGGGATTGACCAACGTTACATCAACAATGTCGTCAATGTCGTTGTCAATGTCGTTTACAATCATAATCAAGATTTTAATAATATTTTTTTTATAAATTCTATTGATCATTTTATATTATATCAAAGCTAGTATGTAGTTAACTGGCTAAACATTACTATTTTCGGGGAATTAAAAAAAATATTAGCAAAACAGAAATTTAGTTAGGAACACAATATTGTTTTTTTTTTAGACACTTAGATACTAGCTTTGATATAAATATAGTCAATAGAATTTGCATAAAAAATATTATTAAAATCTCGATTATGATTGTAAATGTAATGCTTGGTCAATCCCTAGCATCAGTAGGACGACACTGACAGCTCACTCCACGCTCACTTCACCTAAGTTTTCAAGGTGAGATGGTTGCAGAATCGCACTGCTGAAGTGTGATGTTATTCAGTTTAATACTTCAACTAGATGCTGCTCGCGGTTTCGTCCGCATGGATGTCCAGAGGGAACATGCTGCCGGGACAAAAGTAGCGTATGTTATTCATTACAACATCGGCTATCTGCCAGTGAAAGTCCCGTCAAAATCGCTCCCGCCGCCGCACATTGGTACAAGGGCGGAAAAAAGTCCTTTGTTTCAACCTTGTTTAAAATGTCTACAATTTGGTACACACATACTAGAATGTTAGTAGAAACAAGTCCTAAAATTAATACGGATAAATAATTATACAGTATTTAATTATATGATGCCAAAGTAGGGTGATCGAGAATTTACAAATTTCGTGCAAAAAATATTGTTATTTCAAGTATGAATAGAACCAAAATACTATAATTATCAACTTTCATTTTTAGTTTAGTCATAAGTTTATTGTGTGTACTAATAAAATAGTAAACATAATGTTATAATATAATGAATAATTACTTACTATTACATTTTTAGTGAAGAAGGTCATTTGGAACCTTTTGTTTTCAATCATGAGATCATAACTAATCTCCGTTATCGACCGATACGTAATAATATACTTTCGGAGATTAATTAGACCCTATAGATTAAGAATACATTAGTTTTGGCTGCGATAACCTGCGATCTTGGAAATACCAGGTCCTTAACTAATGACGCTCTGTAATTAAGAAAAAGTGCATTATATTAATAAGTGTTTCTAATGAGGGTAATTAACATTTTATCATATCGTGTAAGTATAAATAGCATTGAATGGTAGTTTTAACTTCACTTACAATTATTTTCTCTTACGATAACAGTGTTATTATAGTGATGGATAGCTTTACTATTGTCTATGCCGATTTAGTGGAAATCATAATATCAAGTAATCGTGAGATACATAAATGCCTCGAAAATTTAAAACTTATGTATCCACAGCTTACAGAAAGTGTTTGGAATCAAGTTTATGAAAAGTTAAGCCGTAATTTTCTACCCGTATTTACAAAAAAGTGGCAAACTGCAGCGAGAAATAAAAATGCTTTTATGGCAAAAAATGAACAGCGGCTGAAAAATATTTTTACCGTTGAGACATCTTCGGTGCAGACTGATGTGGTGAATTGTGACAGTAATGTTCCAGGGCCATCAAAACGCTCTCATAGAGGACGACCAGAAAAATCATTTGATGAATGTTGCGATCGAACAAAGCGATATAAAGTTAAAAGATTGTGTGAAAGCGTTCCTGAAGAAATGATTAAGAAAGCTGCCTCTAAGGTACTCGTACAAGAAGGATCATCGGATACTATCAAGTTTACTCCAGAAAAAGCGTTGGCATTATTACTTGATGCATCACTTTCGAAACATCAATATCAAGTACTGAGAAATGCAGCAAAAAGTATTGGTTGTGATATTTTTCCCGATTATCATAAAGTACTTGAAGTAAAAAGGCAATGCTACCCCACGGATATTGATGTAACGGAAAGCTACGCTTGTGTAAGTTTGCAGTCATTACTGGATCACACAACCAGAAGATTATTTGAAGTAATGTCTGAAGACGACCGGGACCTTACACAGATTAGTGTAAATTCAACGTTTTTACACAAGTGGGGATGTGACGGATCATCAGGTCATGCTGAGTACAAACAGTCATTTATCGACGAAAATGTGTCAGATTCATATATGTTTTTGACATCATTAGTTCCACTGCGTCTGTATGAAAAGGAAAATAAATCTGTTGTGTATTGGACAAATGCAACTCCTTCTTCTACAAGGTGTTGTCGCCCGGTACAATTCCAATTTCAAAAAGAAACTACAGAATCTACGAAAAATGAAATTGCTAGAATGGAGTCTGAAATAGCAAACTTAAATGAAACTGTTATTAGTTTAAAGGAAAAGACTTACAAAGTCTACCATAAACTTGTGTTCACAATGATAGATGGCAAAATAGCGCAGACAGTTACGGACACATCATCATGTGCAGTGTGTTTTATATGCAAGTCAAAGCCATCAGAAATGAATAACCTTGACCAAGTGCGAAATAAAACTGTGGATACGGAGGCTCTCAAGGTCGGTTTATCCCCGCTTCACGCACGGATTAAATTTATGGAATGCATATTACATATTGCGTACAATATGTCATTTACCAGTTGGAGAACGAACGCAACTACCAAACAACAAAAAGATGAAGAGAAGAAAAGAATCCAAAGTGAGCTGTTTCAACGTTTAGGTCTAAAAGTGGATTTTGTAAAGCAAGGAATGGGAACATCTAACGATGGAAATACGTCTAGAAGATTTTTCAATAATGCAGACATTGTAGCTGAAGTCACAAGAGTCGATAAAGAACTTATTCATCGGTTTGGTATAATATTGCAAACAATTAATTCTAGTGCATTAGTTGATTCGGATAAGTTTGGTAGTTATTGTTACGAGACTGCTGAACTATACGTAAGCCTGTACAGCTGGTATAATATGCCAAATACTGTGCATAAAATCTTGCTGCATGGCAAAGAAATAATAAGTGTTGCTGCCTTACCTATTGGGATGTTATCTGAGGAAGCTCAAGAAGCGCGAAATAAAGATTACCGCAATTATAGGTTAGGTCATTCAAGAAAATGTTCTCGTCTATCATGTAATGAAGATGTTATGAATATGCTCTTAGCTACCTCAGATCCCCTTATCAACAGTTTACGTGCAGTACCGAAAAATACTATCCTCTTCACGATGATGCCAAAGCTTTATTAGTGGATAGCACCCATCTCTCAATCAATGTCTTCTCTATTTAATATTTAGTTTATTAATTTTTATTTATTTAAAAATGCTGATTTAATTATATGAAATTCATGTGAAAAAATTTGATGAATATTTTCATGTTAATAAAAAAAAAATACGTGTTATATCTTTCTCTTTGTAAACTGGTACATCCATTATATCATTTTAATAAAGTATTATGAAGAAACGCAACGTCTTTTCATTTAAAAATAATATTTTCCGCATGCCCGTACTACCTGCACCACTGTGCGCCGTTTCGGAGATTATCCGGAACAAACAGACATACAGAAACACAGACGGACAATCTTAAATAAATATGGTATTTTGTTATAAGTATACTATCAATATGCATTAAGTAAAAACCTGTTATGTGGACATTACAAACAGACATTTCAATTTTAATGATTTGTATAATTAGCTGTGTGTAGGTATACGTACTTAAATAAAAACATAAATTTAATAGACAGGCATGACAGACCTTCACAGTCAGATCTAAACCTGTTTTTAACGATGCCAGACTTCCACGTTCCAACACATTATTATAATTTATTAATCTGTGCCTTTCATCCACAATACGCAGCGAGCAACCGAGCGCGACTGACTAGACAGACATAGAATTATGTGTACCTATATATAATACATACTGACTGACCGGTTGGTGAAGTTGGTAGCGACCCTGCCTTCTGAGTCGCTGGTCCCGGGTTTGATCCCCGGACAAGTCAAACATTTGTGTGCATGAACATGTCTGTTTGACCTGTGTCTGGGTGTGTATATGTACGATATAAGTATGCATATCAGTCATCAGGTTACCGTAGTACAGGCTCTACCTAGTTCGGGACCTGAATACCTTGTGTGGATGTTGTCACATATTTATTTTATTTATTAACATTTAACTTAGACATAGCCAAATGTCGCCACATCAGTAGATTATACATGTGAAAATCATGGGTGGATTAGGAATCCGACGATTGTTAACGTAAATAATAAATAAATAGTGTTTTATTGCAGGCAAGGCAAGATAACTAACTGAGACTAATGACATGATTGCCATTACAAATGTAACAAATCTCACCGCACAGACTTCATTCACTCTTCCTTTTTCGTTCAATCTATCTCTCTGTGGAATGCGTTCCCCCAGGAAATCAGAATGGCAACCAACTGATTATCCTTTAAAACTAAAGTTCGCGAGCACATTCGCAAGAAGCTGGCAGTATCGTCACAGCGGTAATGTTTTCTCATTGTTTGTCCTATTTGTTTTTATTATATTCGTGTATTTATGTACATTTATTTGTGGTTATATTTATATATAATTAAAGAGATATATTTATTATATTTATATGTCCTAATAGGTTTATGCGTCTCTTTATATTTAAAAATATTTATTCCTAAATTATCATTATCACCTCGGCAATCTTATAACTTATGTCTTTTTATATTTCTGTTTATATAGTTGTTACCACTTAATTTTTATGCATTTCGTTTTGACCTATCTATCACTGTATTTGAGAATACTGGTTCACCTATTATTGGCAACTGTATAAGCCCTCAACTGTTATCTACTGTTATTTGATATTTTGTATACAGAAGCTGTTGGTGTGCCTAATAAATAAAAAATAAAAAAATGCACCTACCACTGTTTGTCTCTGCATCACTCAAAGGTTGACTGGTAGAAAATGCCTATGGCATTAAGTCCGCCTCTATACTTTTGTGTGCTTAAAGTATTAAATAAATACATAACACATCTGAGTAGATTATCATGTCCACAAATCAAAGCGGGAAAGGCGATAGTCTAATACAAAAAATGAATGACGACAGGCATTATTTGGAAACTAGAATCGTCTACTCGCGACAGCACAAAAGATAAGCCGGTCACTGTAGCCGGTCAGCAAGGTTAGTTGCAAGGTATAAGCCCAGAGTGAGCCGGATGAATCACTGGCTTACATACATAGGTAGGTTGCTTACATAGGTACATGCGTTTCGTCACAAATGTACCTACCTAGTCCCTGAAGCGGTAGGTGGAGCTGCATGGTACATCCATATATCGCCAGTAATTTTACAATCCTATAAACTAGGGAGCTAGGCAGATTGATACAATTTTTTACTCTTGTCTTAGTATTTTTGTGTAACCTTCAATTAAGATTTGCACACCAGATACCTGGTAGAATATGACGGAAAACTATGTATATTTGTCAACTTATTGTACTCGTATTCTTGCAAATCTTAACAATAATAACATTATGAAGAGAACGGATTTGATTTTTTGCATGTTTGTACATAGACGAATAGTCAAATTCCGAACATCCGTTCAGTCAAACAAACATTTGTTTGTTAGGCTTTCACGATAAAACGACTGAACGGATTTGGGTGAAATTTCGCACACAGGTAGACCATAACCTGGGTAAGAACATAGGCTACTTTTTATCCTGGATCGCAGACGAGTAGACCATGACCTTTTTTTTTGTTTAGGAAATAGGATTTTTATCCCGATATTTCCACTGGATTGAAACGAATGCGGGTGAAACCGCGGGGCTCGGTAAATAATATTCTTATTCTTATGATTATACCATTAACAGACACAAATACAGGTTCGATTGACTACTTTCACAAAAAAAAATGTTGTACTTACCTTCTCCGTTTCCAGCTCAAAACATGTAGGTACTTAAGATTAAATAATATTGGATATCGACATAAGGGTCGAAGTTGTATTCCTCGTATCTACTGGACACTAATTGGATGTGAGGATCACTACTAAGTCCGTGTGGTCTTGTTATTAAGGTCCGAAGTCCGCGGTTTTTTTCTTTTTTTAACGTTGCCCCACACTAGGAATTTCTCCTGTATCCTTTTTCAGATTAGCTAAAATACATACATCTTTTATGGGGTACTGTGTTAAATGTTACAACAAAATACCTAGCTTGTCATAGATTGCAATTAAATTAAAGAAAATTATCACTCATATAAAAAATTCACTTTGTAACCACGCATATTACCTACAAATTAGAGGATTATATCCAAGATAAGAATGCTTGGAAACATGCTGGTCCAGCTCCATAGGACAATCTAGGGTCTAAACAAAATCATACTTGTGACTACTGTAATTGTTTAGTTTATTATTTTTTATGACATTGATTTACATTCTGTGATTACTTTAACGTTCTTACTAATGAGTGAACAACTTTACGGCACGGTTGGCGCAATGGTTAAGCGATTGACTGCTGCGCTGCGTGTCGCGGGCTCGATTCCCGCACGGAACAAATATTTGTATGACCTGCAAGTAGTTGTTCCGGGTCTGGCTGTTTGTGTATGTGAGTTTAAATGTTTGTAAACGCACCCACGATACAGGATAAATTCCTAGTGTAGGCCAACGTTAAAAAAAAAAAGCTTTTCTATAAAAAAATGTAATGTATGTACGAGTATGTGTAGGTCTCTTTATATCAATGGCCGGCAGCATCTGACAGTGATGTACTCGTATACAGCGTGGCGATGGCGCTTTAATCGACATTAATTTAACACACGTATACGGTTCGCGTTTTTGTTTCATGAACATATGTTAATATCAATAAACGTTATAATTTATTGATTTATTTACAGATTTCTAAAATAGCATCTTGGAGCAACCTGTACCTCGTATATAATTCTGGCGCAGAGGCTATTTGTCGGGATAACCGATCATAACATCTCATGAATTAAATTAAAGCGAATAACGTACAAAGAGTAGGCGAATTGAAGGAAAGGGAGAGCCATAGGTCCGGCGAGTGGCGCAGGCGGTAGTTTTAAATTTACGAATTATATAATTTTAATATATTTTTATGGTTACTGGCCACTAGCCCTACCCGTGTGTTAAATTAATGTCGCCAGTGTAGCGGCACGTTGTATACAAAATTATGTTGAATTCGAAAAAGAAAAACGTTCATTGAGGGTAAACATAATTTATTAAAATAAAACGTTTATAGGCTCCTTCAAACAGGCGCGACACGCGACGCGAATCGCACGCGACACAAAGGCACCGTCTGTCGCGCGCCGAGCTGTTATTGAGGGTAAAAATCTCGAGCACACATGTGCTTTATGTTACTTCAATGTGCAATAAAAAACCTTAAAGATAAATAATTTAATTCAGGCTATCATACTGTCATAATTTTGTTAAGACTAGGCAATCAATTAGTACAATAAACAAAATATAAATAAATAATTAATTAAAAATAAATAAAATACATATTGAAATCAATATTTTATTAAAAATACTACATTTCTTCTGGTAACATGCAGTTTGATGAGCCTTCCCATAGCTGCCGATTTTAGTCTGTCTGCAAACATCCTCGAATTCGGCGAATTAGTGAGGCTGACCTTTTTAACAGTACCTACAGCGTACAAGGCATCCATCCACGATGCCGCAAACATGCCCAACGCCTGCCAAATTGAGGTAGCCGGATTCTAAAGGCGTTGTTACACTGAAATCTGAGACCATTGTAGGCCCGCCGCGTAAAGTTGGTCTAAAGGGCGCTCGCCGGTGTAAAAGTTTTGATAGTAGGCTCTGAACAAAGTTATCTTAAACTGTCCTGTACACTTTGCAAACCTACTCATATGTACCAACGTGATAGCGCTCACCGATATATTAACCTACAACGCAATATTCGTGTTGTTATCACTTATAAACAGGCACAACGCATTGTGATTGTGACTAACTCGGAAAGGCCATATTAAGGTAAAGGAAGGAAATTATAATTCTTTGTTACGAACTAAGTATACAGAATTTTGAAGATGTTAACAGTAGGTAGGTTCTTAGAACTTAGTTGCCTGTTAAGGAATAGTAATTTAAATGGTTTTAATCAATATAAGAAAAATAGTGCATTACTGCAGCGGCCAGCAAAAGAGGCATTGATGGATGAACGTGTAAATGTGGGCCGAGGTGAAGCCGAGGCACACATACGTAAGTCATTGTATAGTACTTTTCTCATTAATGCGTGGAAATTAAAATATAATTAAGTACGTACTTTTCAAAATCAATGACGAACAACGAACAACAATAATTTTCCCGCGTTAAACTGTTCTTATGTTTTTTTTTCCCAATAAACAGCTTTCTATTTGCAAGCCAGTTCGAAATATAAATAAAACCTTTGATAAGTTACCTCCTTGGTTGCCATGAGTAAAAGATCATTCCATTTTTAAATTACACGATAGCTATGAGTTTACTATGTAATTTATTTGGCCGCTAAGCCACGACAGATATGGATTTTCAAACAACTTCTGCCGGCCGCTGCTCGCATGTATTTGGCCAGTACAGCAATTTCGATTTATCTCGAAGAAGGTTGTCAAAATAATGCTCAAATTTCCAAGCGTGTTTGAGAAAAAATATATACATACTCAATATTACAGTTTACATTATTTAGTTTAGGTTAGTTCGGGGTGAGAGCCTGGTGATCCGTCACACAGGGTATCCTAGTATGGACGCCAGTCTCTCACAAAGGATCATATTTTATGCTTTTGTCTAAACGTTAAACTTGTTTCTATTGTGAACCTTTGTGAAGAGAAAAATAAAGATTATTATTATATTAATTATCACTTAGTCATACATTTTATATTATCTCATACTATTCTTACCCAAACTCACTTCATGGCTTAATTTTCAATTGACTATTACGCTTTGTGTTATTAAGAAAAGTTCTAACACGTTTTGAACGTTAGTGATACATTAACTATAGAGGGTGATATTAATTTCACCATCAAAGTATTTTTTTATCTGAGTATCCATTGATTTCAATAGATATTTTCGGATACCTGTGTTTTTTCCTTATCATTGTAATGTATTAGTTCATCCAGATTATAATAATACAACACACCGCGGTAATTCGCAGTGAAAACGTGATTAATGTTCTTTTACATAAAAGTTAATACGGTCGTCAATCATGCTAGGAAAGACAGATGTGGCAGACCCACTCCACAGTATTTTTCACTTGTTTATCTTCCCATTAATCTTACTTATTATGCGTTCTGGTAATCTAGATTAATCTCTCTGAATCTGAGTCTGCTTTTTTTTTTTTTTTTGAGGATGGGAAATCATCAAATGACCCCTCCCGCTCTGGGTGGAGCGGAAGGGAGTGTCAGACTCTTACTGACTAAAACCCACCCGTGTTCCTTCCTTGGCCCTTTATGTTCCGGGTCAGCGGTACCCCTTTCGGATGATCCCGCTTTCCCGGCAGGCTTGGGCCCTAGTGGACCCCCTCTTCGATGCTGACATCTCTTTGAGGCGCGCGTGGAACACGTACGCGCCGTCCAGCACGGGCCTGGTCCTGATCGGACGGTGAGCTACCCATTACTCACCGCCCGCAGGCCCGCATCTGAGTCTGCTTGTACCAATGTTCAGGTTACGCTTGCTATCTAAATCTATATGACGTTGACCATAATAATTGTACGTGGTTAAGAGAACCATCGTGATAAAATCCTAACCAATCTATCATTCTGCCTATCCTGTTTCCAACTATGTTGGGGTCAGCTTCCAGTCTTACCAGATGCAGCTGAATACCCAGTATTTTACATGGATCGACTGCCTATCTGACCTCCACAACATTATACTGGGTAACACGATGCCTCTTAGTAAGACTGGCTTGCATGAGAAAAGCTTGATTATTCATTTTGATCCTTTGCCTTCCATAACTCCCATTTTTTTCACGGAAAATAGCTATTTCTACTCTGAAATTGTATTGTATTCTATTCATAATTTTAAACATTATAAAACTAAGGCATAGCTCTGTTCAATTACCCTGCTACGCTGACTAAATTTTAAATCATTTATTTATTTATTTATATATATATTCTTTATTGTACACCACAAAAAACATAACAACAAAAATTAAACTGAACACTACTTAATATACAATGGGCGGCCTTATCGCTTTCTGCGATCTCTTCCAGGCAACCTTGGAATGGACAGAGATTTTCCTGGAAATAAAATGGGGCTGTTGTTGGTGCAAATAATAAGTATGTACCTATACAATACACTAAAATAGATACACATATATACATATCCTAAATAATAGATACATAAATACGTACATACTAAATTTATAAGCAACGAAAATAAATGAAGACTATAGATAATTACAATTATGAGAACACGATCACAACGACAAGTAATGTTCCTTCACGAGTCTTTTAAACACAAGCAATGACGGCGCGCGTTTAATTTCAACTGGCAATGCATTCCACAAACGAGCGGCCTGGACAAAGTAAAGATAAATAATAAGTAAGTAATAATTTATTTATATAAATTTGATTAGACTGATGCAATGTCTGTCTGCGGAGTCGCAACAACTAAACAAACAACGTGCTCTTTAATGCCTGTAGAGGAGTTACGTTGCTCAACACGGTAAGGAGAAACGGTAGCTGGTAAGAAAATATTATGAAGAATAAAACTGCAACGACGTGATATACACGAGGGTAGGGCGGACACTGTAATGTTCTTCTTAATAAAAGATGCAATTGTCTTGGAGAATACGTATTTATTCATTGTTACTTTTTATAAAATTACATTACGACATGCTTAAGACAAAAGTTATTTATTTATTGCCATTGACTAATTATTGAGATATTTCCGACCTTGCTTATATTTACAGACCCGGCCGTCGCACCGCCCCGCCCTCAACACATACAAATTCAGATATACGTGACATAACAGTTAAGTACTATACTAACAACGTGTACACACGTGCTTTCTGATAATTATACACATCAATGATGATCGTGACATTAAAACTACAAACTCTAAAATCTAGTTGGTAATAAGTAAAACGACGTGCTCCTCGAAACAAACAGAAAGACCACTGCGTATCGTTCCCATAACAAAAAACCGGACAAGTGCGAGTTGGACTCCCCCACCGAGGGTTCCGTACAAACTTGTAGTTACATATTATAAACAGTTCAGGAATCGATTCTCGCAGTTTTTTCCGAGCTTTTCCTGAAATTCAGTTTCCAAAACCTATAATTAGATACTTATAGGAAATTGTGGTTATAGGTACTAACAGTTCATACCGGAATTGGTTAGGTAAGCCAATCAAAGTTGTTTTTTACTTAAAGATCAAATACCTCAATAATATATAATAATAATTGATTACGTACTTTAAATAAATACCATATTTTTTATGATTTAATTACAAATGTATACTTAGTTTTCAGATTTTTCCCTATACTTATATAAGATAGTATTACTTGCCAAATTTCATAGTTCTAGGTCAACGGAAAATACCCTATACATTTTGATTCCCTCGAGAGTGTCGAAATATACGTTATCTGCGGCATAAACGGCCGTATCTTTTTTTTACGTTAACTGAACAGTTTGATTTGTTCTCAGCTTCAAGGGACTGTAGACCGGAGTGTACGGTTCCCGAGATAAAGGGTCTTGACAGACAGACAGACGGACGGCCGAACGGACAGACAGACGGACAACAAAGTGATCCTATAAGGGTTCAGTTTTTTTCCTCTTGGGGTACGGAACCCTAAAAAGAGTCAGAACATAGATTACCAAATTCGAAACATTAAGGGGTTTATTTATAAACGTTGCTTAAAGTTTAGAGACGTCAAAACGTCGAAAATTTATGGTAGAACAGACGCTAACCTTAAGCAACGTTTTTAAATAAAGAGTACAATCTTTATGACGCGTCCCTGAATTTCTCGCGAATTTATCCAAACATCCCAGACCGAAGCAAAACAAAAAACTTCGCGAACAATAATAATTAACCCTGCGTCTATATTAGTTGGTATACAATGAATTGTTTGTGAAATAATGCCTCGAGCCGCGGTATTAAATGCCTTTTATGACAGGCTAGGGAAGGGTTGATCAAAAGATAAAGAAGTAATAAGAATCGTCGGATAGACCCGCTAATTTTGTCGGACTTTATCTTTTATGGTCCGTGAACGGTAAGAAAAGGTTTCTTCATAGGTAATTAACAGAGGTCGGAATTAGGTAGAGTTATTTATGTACTTGCTTCGAATTGTTGATATTAATATGGATCTTCTCGGGATTTCTAATGGACAATCCCGTGTGGCCAACAATATTACAAATAAATAATAATAAAAACCTCAGAGATAGACAGACAAATAAAACAAAGATAATTAACATACAATTTTTGCGTGTTGGAATTTTGCAACTTCTGACATCCGATGTCGTTGATGTAAATTTGGCAACGTCGCGCGTGCTGTGGTTTAAATTGTATAAAAGTAGATAGCTTTTTATTTAAAAATACACGGGATTTTTCTGCTCATTAAAATTAATCTCGGTATTTGAGGCTTATCCACTTTATTCTTTCGCTGTATGAAATCAGTGTAAGTACATACACTGATTTCATACAGCGAAAGCAAGTTACTTACAAAATTTTCTTAAGACTATTAAATATAATTTAAGTACATAAATTATATTTTTAATAGTCTTAAGAAAATTTTGTAAGTAAAGTACCTAAGTAAGTGTGTGTGCAGTGTGTAGTAAGTTTTGTAAGTTACTTACAAAATTTTCTTAAGACTATTAAATATAATTTAAGTACATAAATTATATTTAATAGTCTTAAGAAAATTTTGTAAGTAAAGTACCTAAGTAAGTGTGTGTGCAGTGTGTAGTAAGTTTTGTAAGTTACTTACAAAATTTTCTTAAGACTATTAAATATAATTTAAGTACATAAATTATATTTAATAGTCTTAAGAAAATTTTGTAAGTAAAGTACCTAAGTAAGTGTGTGTGCAGTGTGTAGTAAGTTTTGTAAGTTACTTACAAAATTTTCTTAAGACTATTAAATATAATTTAAGTACATAAATTATATTTAATAGTCTTAAGAAAATTTTGTAAGTAAAGTACCTAAGTAAGTGTGTGTGCAGTGTGTAGTAAGTTTTGTAAGTTACTTACAAAATTTTCTTAAGACTATTAAATATAATTTAAGTACATAAATTATATTTAATAGTCTTAAGAAAATTTTGTAAGTAAAGTACCTAAGTAAGTGTGTGTGCAGTGTGTAGTAAGTTTTGTAAGTTACTTACAAAATTTTCTTAAGACTATTAAATATAATTTAAGTACATAAATTATATTTAATAGTCTTAAGAAAATTTTGTAAGTAACTTGCTTAAGGAAATGATGGGGCTGACATGACCTGTTAATGGTTGCAAGTCCCTAATAAATAAAGAGAAAAAAAAAAAAAAAAAACTCTACCTAATTCCGACCTCTGGTGATTAAACATGGTAAAAATGATGTGGAAGACTACTTGATGCTGTTAAAAAATAGAATCTGTAAGCAATGTGTACGGGTTGTAGTAATTAACTCCGTACACCGATATGTCGTGAAGGTTTGTAAGTTCAGTAAGTATAGAGAAACACGTTCCACTAAGATGCACTAAGTAGTTAAGTTTATTGAAGTTAAGAGTAAGTAACAGTACTAGAGTTGAAGGCGATTAATTCTCTCAGTTGTTGATAGCTACACAGTTATAAGTACACTATGTTTAAATTCGGTAGTCATGTTATTTTATTACGCTAAATTATGACGTGCATCGTTGGCCTAAAGTAGATTATAGAGTAAGTAAAAATATGTACGGCGATAAGACCGTATATATCGGCAACCCCATAAAGACATAAGCGTCTTTGATATGTTGGATTAGGTAACTGGATCTTATTCAGAGTTATCGAACCACACCACTTTTTGGCACAAGAGCACGCTATGGCGGTACCAGGCAATGCCAGACATAAAAATATTCTAAAATAGCTTTACTTTGAGTTACGTCTCGCGTTTCTCAATTTTCACAGGCTTCAGCACGAACGTGAGACGTAGGTAAACGTAACGTAAATTCGATAGAGCTTTTTTAATCTAAAATACTATCCAATGGCATTTTGTTGAAATTTTTTGTGACAAGCACAACGAAACATGCATACTTGTAGAATATGATCTTAAAATTACGTGCGACACGTATTTGCGATTTCAAAATCGTTTGAATTTTCGTTATGGCTACCCACTATGGCCCCACGCGTTCGTGCTAGACCACAGAATATACAGGGTCAAATTGAATTAGCTAGCGAAACTCCGCAGACGTGATGACATGACAAACATGAACATGATCAAAAAATAATTTGATGATTTTGTTTGTGTCATCAACCGCAGTTAGTTTAGTCACTTGAAGTATCAGTTTAAAAAATCAGTTTTCTTTGTGTTAACTTCAAAATCGTGATGGGTTTCGACATTTAAACACGATAAAACAAAGCAAAAAACGGATTTTCTCAACTAATACCACGGTCGTTGACCCCAAAAAAACCATCAAGTTAATTTATTTTTGGTTTATTGTGATTAGATATCGATACCCATCACGTCTGCGGAGTTTTACTAGCTAATTTAATTTGACCCTGTATAAGTTGGTAGTGTTCTGTGGTCGAATGCCTCGCCTGTCATTGACAATACGTCGCGTCGCACAGAGGAGTATTTGACTAAAAAAGTCGATCAAAATTATTTTGTGATAATTATCGACTGGATATAAAATAAAAAGTCGTTTAAGGTGATAATTTTGTATTTAAAACACCATACACACATACAATTTTACATAAAAAGTTTTTACACAAAAATCTTCTAGTCAGAATCACCTTCACTAGATCCATCGTCCTCCTCATTGTCAAACTCTGTAGACGAGACGTACGATGTCTCCGGGAGCAAGAGTTCTAATGCCTCAACGGAAAATGGCTTACTTTTTTTCCGTTGCCTTTGCCTGGTACTGCTCAAAAAAGGATCTGAAGTTAGCAGAAGTCTGTTTAGCACATCTTTGTTACAGTCTTCACGGGAAAACTTTCTGGAAAAATTTTGCCTGTACATACGGAAGTGTTTGTTTCTGGCCTCAGCCGCCTCTTCCGACAACTGGCCAATAGGCAGAATAGCGTGATCAATTACTGTGGCCCCATGTCTTAAAATTTTGTGCATTGTAGGCGACATGGGGTGCCACTCATACAAATCCACATATAGCTTTGCAGTTTGTTCAGCAAAGTTTTCAAATTTTTGTGTATCAATTTTTAGCCCACTTGACAAAGTCTCTAATATGACACTGCATTTTTTTATTAAATTGATGTCAATCCCAGTAATGCGGGAAGAAGTTTCGGGATTTGAGAAAAATCTCCTTGAGGTGTTCCCGTCATTAGTGTTCCCAAACCCTGCTTTCGGAATATCCACTAGCAGCCTCATTTCCTCTTTAAAAGCCTCTTGAATTTTCTTCTTTCTTTCTGCCACTATGTTTTTGTGTTCTTGAGTCCTTGCCTGCCATTTTTTTAAAGGTATTTTGTATGACAAATGAAGAAGTGATTCGAAAAATCGAATTCTGGCATGTAGTGTCGACAGCCCAAATTTAAGAGTATCGGGATTCTCTATGTTTTTTTAAATCAGGTTGTTGAAGTCCTTTGATGTTTGCCCACATATATAGCACCTCATGGTAGATAAAGTGTTTGTCGCAGCATTGCAAACCTTTGCATCGATCATGGTAAAGGCTAATGTGTGCTTTATTTTCAATATACCACCATTTGTCCTCGGTATTTCACTTTTTTTCAGGTTTTTGATTTGATTCTCTATGTAGGAAATTTCTTCATTTGTGATGTCTTTTGTTTCGTGAACAAAACGGATTCGTATGGGTCGGCAATATCTTGCAGAAGAAGGTACTGGGTTTTGCCAAATAATCTTATTTTGGTCACCAATATTGCAAATCAGTTGTAAGGGCACAAACGAACTCTGAAATATAGATGAATCACTGTCTGTACTGTTACCAAATTTTTGTTTAAATTGTTGTTGTTGGGAACCATCACAACCCCATTTTGATAATAGCTCTAAAGAGCTTATTTCTTCTTGATTTATACTTTCTAGTACTTCATCTAAGTACATACATAACCGTGCAGACGTATGATCTAAAAGATCCTGCAAGTTTATTTCAGCACATGTTTCAGTAACTCTCATCGACTCGTCACGCGGATAACAGTCTTTCTTGGCCTTTTTAACAAGTGAATAACACGGATAAATGTTCTTGTTTGCAGTATGAATAACTTCGTATTGTTTTCTTGTCAAATCAGCTTCCACGAAAATAGCCAATGCTTGTGATGGTGTATGCTTTTTGACTACCACGTTTGGTGTGGAATTATACCGTGTTCTGTACTTTTTGGCTCTTGTTGGCGTTAAAGTCATATCTTTCATAACTTTAGCCGCGTCACCATGTCCTGCAGCACGTTGACTCATTTGGGCTGCATAGGTTAACTCTTCACAGGGTATTTGTTCCCTTAAATCCTTTGTTTTGCGCCTCTTTGCTTGATCGCTCAATTCCTTGAATTCTTTTGTTGGTCGGCCGGCATTTGTTGTTGTCCACGCAGGCAGTGTAATAAAAGTATTGAGCCATTGTTCATTTCTTGTTAAGAAGCGTTCTTCCTTGTTACTGGCGGCTGTCCATTTTTGTTTAAATTGGTACTTAAACGATTTTAAGGCACTTCTCAATGATCCTTGTTTATTTTCAGGGCATTTCGTGATTATTTTAAGGCGATTTTCTAAAAACTCAAACTTTTGGTCTATTTTTCTGTCTGAACATTGTTTTATGACTCCATAGAGTGATTTTCTAGTCATCTCCATCGACGTCATTGGAGATTCTGGAATAGAAAAATAAAAATATAATATTGTTATATAAAAGCTGATTTCGATTAATTCCGTAAAAAAATTAAATAAAAAAATGGCGTGTATATGCGGAACCTTTTCCTTTAAAAACCTTATCAAGAATAATAAAACTATATGTTACATCTAAAATCATAAGTTAACTGGGTTTAACTCATAAACAAAAACACCTTTAATTGCAGAGTTTACTAAAAAGTTGTTGCATTTTTTATGGACTACATTTAAGGTGCAAAATATCCCTTTAAATCAAGTTTAATAACAAAATAAAAATGCTTTTATAAAGTAACTACATACCTTCTTCCAAAATATCCATAATGGTTATCACACAATTTCACCAAACACAGACTAAATGCAATTTAAAAATCACGTTTTAACTGTAGTGCCGAGAACAAAGACATTCGATTCACGCAACGACTGGGTTCCGACTGCTGCTACGGTTGGTGGAGGGGCGGTGCGTGGCCAAGTTGGCCGTTTAGTGACGTAATAGCTATTGGGCTCTCAAAATACAATAGTTGTAAAGCAATGTAACAAAATTCGAGTTTTCGACTTTTGATCGGCTTTTTAGATCAAATACTCGTCTGTGCGTCGTGAGTAACCCCTTTCCGACCAAAGTATTACTAGATATTGATGATGACAAATGTCCCGTAAATGGAACGGAACAGCACTATCCGTAAAAACGTTCGAAGCCAAATGCGTTTCTGATATCGACCAGTAAATGGACACAGATGGAAAATACATAATACATAATTATGTTTAGGTTTAAAGAACTTTATTTTTTTCTGAACATAGTTAGTTCACTTAAAATGAGAGTCACAAAAATATCTGAATAGGTAAATTCAAATACAGCTATATCTTAGGGCGAGGAATTTCATACTATTACAACTAAATAATTTTATTTCACATTCTGTTCAGCAGCATCTTATTAGAAATAGTGACTGTAAATATGCGATTTTAGTATTTTTTTGTTGTAAATATTTTAATTGTCACATTTTTATGTCGTTAGGCAGGCTGTTGTCAAGTTGTACTCCCTCAAACAGTATGTTTACCTAAATATAATAGATTTTTCATGTCACTATTAAGAAGGTTTTTGAAAACAACTAAACTAGGACTTTGATACAAAAATTCTACAGCAAAATAGCTACGTTACTAACTAAGTACGTTAGAAATGGTATATTTACCATTTCTAACGTACTTGGTCAATTGTTTTATATTTTGTGGCACTTGTGTCGCTTCTCTATAGTCGTCGCGTTTTAGCGTGCATTAGCGGTCATTGACCCACCTAAATTTTCTATAATTTTTAACCGACTTCAAGAAAAAGAGGAGGGTTTCAATTCGGTTGTATTTTTTTTAACGTTTGTTTCCTCAGACCTTCGTCATTTATAAACCGATTTGAAAAATTCTTCTTTTGTTTAAAGAATCTACTTATAGGGTGGTCCCATATACATTTGGTCAAATTCTGATGAGTGGTTTTTGAGTTAGCTTCAATAATATCTACGTATTTTTTCCACTTAGTGTTTGTTGATGATGTTTTAATAAACATCTTGTCACTGTTATTTACTTAGCAAGTGAAGATATACGAATGTATATGGGGTAGGTACTATAACTAAAAAGTGAAAACTAAAATGTCGAAACGTTTACTTTTTGTGATAAAGTCTTGTTTATTTTAAAACCTGAAATAAAGTCCGTTAACGTCCTGAACCAATATCTATCGTGATTTTCAACATGTTCCTATAACGAAAACCCATCCATAGTTTATTGTTTAGGTTCCCACAGACAGATATTAGGGAAAGGGCAATGACCGCTAATGCCATGCTAAAACGCGACAACTATAGCATCTCCTTTCCTATTTCTGCATCTATGTAACTCGAACTAGGTAGGTATCTATGTAACTAACTATATATAACATAATGTATGAGCTCAGTTTATTTTTAACCGGTAAAGGGGTATTTGTTCTCTGTCTTCAACAACACCCACGGTTGTAAACAGCATTGCTATTCTGTGTATCACCGTCAGTGTCATCCCTCTGATGCTAGGGATTGACCAAGCATTACACTTAGAATCATAATCGAGATTTTAACAATATTTTTTAAACTAATTCTAGTGATCATTTAGTGTTATTTCAAAGCTGGTATTTAAGTGTCTTAACATTACTATTTAGGGATTTTTAAAATAAAATAACAAAAGAGGAATTCAGTCAGAAACTATTTAAATCCGTGCCAAACAAATTTTTGAACTTCATAAGATTAGGACCTTTTTAAATTATTGCGGCTTATTATATTTGGTCTTTTACGATATCTGGGTTTACCACATTTAACTTAAAATCCAAGACGGCGGCGGCTGCCAAAATTTTTAAATTATTCGTCATGGGTGTCGTTTTACTGGGTTACAAGGGTGCTAAAGCCGATAGTGAGGTCAAAATCTCGATTATTATTTTATTTAATTTTATTTCTTAAGAAAACTTACAGCTAGGATACATATAGTTGACAGTTAGTGAAAGAAGGCCAATTAAAAGTTTTCACTGACAATATTAGGGTAGCACAAGAAACAGTAGACAGACAAGCGAAAGTAAGAATAAGTAAGCACTCTGAGAGAATTAAGATAACACTGAACAGGTTCTAGTTATAAATAAATAAGTTAATAAATTTAGCGGTCTTCAAAAAAGTTTTTACATAGCTTTTTTTTAGTTTAGGAACACTAGTGGAGAATAAATCAAGATCATCAACACTCTGACACAACGAGTTGTATGCCCTGCTAGCTCTTACCATATAAGAGTTTTGTCGATATATGCAACGAACAGAAGGAACATACAGAGGCTGATGATTCCTTAAGGTGAAGGATGGAACATGCAGCCCAATTTTGCTCATCAGTTCAGAACAGTCGGTTGAACCATTAGCCAAATTGAACAAGAATACCGTGTCGGCAATTTTTCTCCGCTCATTTAATGGAAGAATGTGAAACTTCCTGCAGCGGTTGTAATAATTAGGCAAATAGATTTTGGATCTAAACTGAATGCACCTTAAAAATTTCTTTTGAATATTTTCGATACGATTGACGTAAGTATGATAACTGATAAGTCAGTATGATGTTATGATTGTAAATGTATTGCTTTGTCAATCCCTAGCATCAGTGGGATGACACTGACAGCTCACTAAACGCTCACTTCACCTACATTTTCACAGAATATATCAGCAGGTGGCCTACTTTTTCCCGTGACCTATAACATAATAGGTACAATACATTATCCATAATCTGCTCACCCACATCAATATTGACCATTGTGTTCAACAAAGAGTACAAAGACAATATACCTAATGCCAGTACTCACGAGCGAAGTACATCGTGACGTCATGAAAGCCATTAGAAATGTTCGATCGTGTACACTCGTCTTAAGTGCTCTCGTCACTAAATGGAACAATTATTTGTATAAGGTGTTGAACGTGACGGTCTTTTTTAATGACCATAATACACGGTTCACTCATGTCTCTCAATTTGGTTGAATCAACCAAATTGGTTTATATCGTGATGGCCCAGTGGTTAGAGCCTCACTTCTCATGGATGAGGCTGAGGCTTCAAATCTGGAAAAGTACCAATGAGACTTTTCCAATTCATATGTACACACAGCAGCAGGTTAAGTTACCACAAACTGTCAAGTTTTCTCATTCGATTTTGAACTTAACCTTCAACATTTTATGGTTTAAAATCATTTGGAGTTTGACAGTTTCGTATAAACTGATGTGCTTGCGACTTTACTGTCTAAGTTTCTATTGGACATTACTGACATCTGAAAACATCGTGAGGAAACCTAGACTTTTAGTTAATATAAGTCTGAAATCGCCAACCCGTCTCGAGCAAGCGTGGTGATCAATGCTCGTGCCTTCTCTGTATGGGAAGAGGCCAGTGCCCTGCAGTGGGACAATAATAGGCTGGAATTGTAAACAAATTGGATCGTGTAAACATTATCGTGAATGTTGAGCATTACTCTCACGTCTGCGTCTTTTAATTAATGTGA
Organism: Brachylomia viminalis; assembly: GCA_937001585.2. Classification (NCBI taxonomy): domain Eukaryota; kingdom Metazoa; phylum Arthropoda; class Insecta; order Lepidoptera; family Noctuidae; genus Brachylomia; species Brachylomia viminalis. The sequence continues at coordinate 6,421,394 of OW443296.2, forward strand.
ATCAATTTAGTTGAACCGTGTAATATTTGCTTTATGTTCTTGTACACACGGCTACACATCAAGCTATACATAACCAGTTTACGCTGGTCTCGCATCGTACGGAAATCCTATACAATGTGAGATCAGCTTATACTGAAAATGTATAGCTTGATGTGTAGCCGTGTGTACTATTGTTAGGAGAATGTTATCTAGTAAAAATGTTTTAGAGTAAGTGTTTGATACGATTACTGCGTGTTAATGAGGTGTCAACCAACTTGAATCGATTCATTTGGTACAAATCTAGCTAAACAAAACCGAGGCACAGTGTGAGAAATGTCATGGATTTTGTGTCTGAATAAATGGTTAGATTATTAATATTGGAACTAAACATAATAAAACAAAACAAAATAAAAATTAAAAAAAATGGCATAATATCACGCTTGTATTTCCCGAAGGGTTAAGCAGAGGTGTACCTATAGTACCCCCACATTTAGCCAATTCTGTTTAAGTCCCGTGTAATAGGGGGCGAGCCTATCGCCATCAACCGGGCACAAGTCTAGACTCCGGGTGCTACTGAGAAAGTACAGATAAAAAAACCCGATACCACTTTGCCTGACTTGGGAATCGAACCCAGGACCTCATACTCAGTAGTAGCGCTTGCGGCCGCTAGACCAACGAGATGGTTTTATAAATAAGTAATTAGTTGATTAAAACAACAACAACCAATGTCACATGAAGACAAGAGCTTCAACCACCGATCAATTTACCTAAATAGGTTTTCACTATATCGTGGCCTTAAGAGGAAAACCTCGGGAATGCATTTTTGCTAAAATTTATTTTATTGCGTTTCTAGGAAGAAAACCTCGCAACGCACTCGCAATCTTATAATATCGAACAGTTCTGGATATAAAAGCGAAAAAACATAAAAGGCGCCGTACAAAAATTTTACAGCGCGCAGTTTTTCTTTCTCCTGAAAAGTTACTTGTTTTACACTTACGAGGTTTTCGGTCTATGTAAAATTATGTTTACATATAAAGATTACAATAAGTTGTGTTGTATTGTGTTGTGGCTTATAAGGTTATAGTCTCATATCGTAAAGTGCTTGTCTACATTATTTTATTTCATATTTTCAATACAAAAAAAGAAGTCAGAAGATCATCTTTATAGAATGCACGAAAACATTAACACGCATTTATTTTTTATTGTGGTGAAGTCACCTACTTATGTGGTGAACGGTGGAGTTTCTTGCCTAACTAAACTACCTTTTGGAAGGGGCGACTAGAATCAATTATATTTTAATGTAAACGTTGACGTTCAAAACCGCCTTTTATGTATACATACTTGAAATAAATGCTTTGACTTTGACTGTTTTAACAATGCAGATCACTAAAATGTAATTTATATGCCTACATTTTGTTAAACCTGTATTTCCGAAGCGATAAGCAGCAGCGAACAACCACGTTTTTATCCCCCTTTATTACATGGGATTCGAACATAGCTGGCCAAATATGGGTGTACTATAGTTACACTCCTGCCTCACCCTTCTGGGAATATTAGTAAAGTAAAGTAAACTTTATTTACTTTATTTACGGGACGCGGGTGAAGAGGCGCCCGCGCCGGCCATCTCCATAAAAGGCTGAACCGCGGCGGGGACCACAGCACACGACCATCTACCACCTTTCCTCGAGCATTGTATGCGTCGCCAAGTAATAATATATTGTAACTTCGGCAATAAATTCATTGAAATCAGTAACCAGCATCGTTATTGAATACAGTCCTCACAAACTCCTCAACACTTAGGTCCTTTTACAAAGCCATTGGTTACTTAACAGATTGGCTTAATTACGTACATAAAAGCTAGTTTTATTTACTCGTTTTTAATTACCTATGAAAGGTGCGTTGGTACTGACATTATAACTTGTGGTGACCTGCCTGAGCAAGGTTAATAAAAACCTGTGTCTCAGGCCATCCCCATACTAAGCGATCGGCTGATTATTTGTCCATAGTTAGTTTTTTTTTATACAGAGTTTATATGACAGAGGGGCATTAAATTACACTACGTTTACTATACGTGTTTAGTATTAATTCGATAAAAACAAAAGCACCAAAAATGAGTTTTTTTGTTTTTTCAAACAAATTAAATAGCTTACAAATCAGAGTAAAACACAACCACCCTTTGTAATGAAAATGCAAGTGTGTGTGTATTTATTGCTTCCTTGTTTGCATTGCCATCTTAGTAGCGTATATATTTGGTTGTACTTGTGACTTGCGTCAGACATAAACAGCTGTTAGGAAAGATACATCGTGTTCAAACGGGGCAAAAACTTAAAAAAATATTTGCGACTAAACTACTGCTCCTATTTAATTGATTTTTGATACAGAGCATGAAAATGGTACCTAGTATAGGCAGTTTAAAGGAAAGCCCCTCTGTCGTATCAACTCTGTATAATACTATCCTAATTATAGTAGGTACTAAATACAAATAAAAGTTGCCAATTTAATAACCACATCATTATTGAAGTACTTCTAGAAGTCTTTCTGTGTCTGTGTACCTAATCAAGTTTACCCAAATATTCTCGTATCTTCAGACTACAATGTTTGTAACCGGGCACTGTAAATATTAAGTATATCCTAAAAAGACATAGAATCGGTTTACAACGGCATGTCTAGTCTGAGGCTTTATGCTGACCAAATCCTTCCTTCTCTTGTCAGAAGGTACTGGCTTGTAATACTCGCTTAAGCGTTATGTTATGTTATTTTGGAAGTAATGTTGAAAATCCGACGTGATTTCACGTAATATGGGGCGAGCCTATTGCCGTTAATTGCGAACAAATGTCTGAGAATCTCCTAATGAAAAAACCCAATGCCACTTCACTTGATCCGGAGATCAAAACCACCACAACACGTTTATTGCGACACTCACTCACAAAATGAGTCACTCAAGTTTTTTTCAAACTTACTTAACAAACTTTTTATTCGCTGTCAAGATGAACCTTCTGTATTTGAATTCTTTGCTCCTTTATGTCCACTGAACTTCATAGTTTTATGGGCTCGAGGAAAGTACAAGATGTTTTTTTATCGTTTTTATGACGGTGTGGGAATAAAAGAAAACCTAAACCAAACGAATTACTTTTGTTAAAAATAAAATGTAAGTACTTAATTTCTTTTGTATGGAAGGAAAAATTTGATGGAAACAAAATATTATTTTATTTCAATACCTTTCCAGCTTTTTGTGTGTATACAGGGTCAAATTTGATTAGCTAGTGAAACTTCGCAGACGTATTGAGTATCGATTTCTAAACACGATAAAACTAAGAAAAAAAGTTTTTTTTTTCTGTGGGCAATGACCACTGGTAGTGTAGTTACTAGAGATGTGCCGACTATGACTTTGGCCGACTAGCCGACTAGCCGACTAGTCGGCAGCAAAATGGCCGACTAGTCGGCTAGGCCGATCAATACTTTCGGTAAAATAATTTCGGTAAACTTGTTTTATATGTATAATATACAAAGTACACATAGAACAACTTCCTATTTCTAGGTTGTAGTGTAAAGTAAACCTACCTACTTATTTCTAATATTTTGTTAAAAAAGTTTGTTGATCCAATTGATACTTACTTACTATACTTAGATACTTCTAGTATTGTTTTATTTTATTAATTTCGAGATTGAATAACTTGAGGATGTCAAAGGAAGAGTTCCTATTTTTTATGTTATAATTGAACCTACTTATTAGTAATAAGTAGGTTCAATTATAACATGGTAATAAGTTATTACCAATAATTATTTGCTTTAACCTATATTTTGTTATTTTATAAAAGACTAAAGGAAGAGTTCCTATTTAAATTTTCTACCAATTATTAAATTGTATTGTAAACTGAAACTGTGATTCTTATAATAAAAAATAACAAGAGTAAAGATACAATTTCATTTCAATCACTCTATTTTTTAAGCATATTAACATGAGTGAGAAGCGGGCCGACTAGTCGGCGGATTTAGCCGACTAGTCGCTGACTAGTCGCCGACTACAAAAATGGCCGACTAGTCGGCTTTACCGACTAGTCGGCGACTAGTCGGTACATCTCTAGTAGTTACATACTTGAAGTAGGTACCTAGCTGTGAAAATATTTTATTTTGTTTAGATATCTAAACCCATCACGTCTATGAAGTTTAGACAGAAAAAACTGATTTTGAAACTGATATTTCAAGTAACTACAGTCGTTGACCCCGAAAAAAAACATTTTTTTTTGTGTTTTTTTTTTTCGCATTTAGTTATCGACACCCATCACGTCTGCCGAGTTTCGCTAGCTTATTTAAGTTGACCATGTATATCTTCTTTGTTATCGGCACGAGAATAGTTCATATACCGAGTGAAGTCAGTAGTAAGACTGACAACCCGGGATGCGAGGTGTGGCTGGTGGTGGCGTGTGTATCGGATCATTAAGATCCCTTCAAAATGGTTGAGCTGAATGGTGCTGATGCATACGTCATGTTCGTGAACGGGCGCTGTCAGTGGGCACTGGTTATTAATTAGCTGCCACGGCCTATTTTAATTCCTGAATAGCTTTTATCGTTTTTTATTACGGACGCTTTTAACGTGCACGTCGTTCTACATCGTTCGCACATGTGTAATTCCATCCATAAACCGGGCACAAATCAAGATTCCGGGCTGAAAAAAACAAATTACACTTTACCTGAGTTGAGCTGCACGGTTACTGACAAATCCGTGCATTGACTAGACAGGTCCACTCAATCTGTGTGGTTCTTTCCTCAAAAGACCATTTCAGACACCGATCTACATAGCCTTCAAATGATCTGACCAAGATTCTGTCTGAACTTTAAAAGAGGCTGTGACCTCTGAGTCTGTTTCGGCCTTCCTTCTCAGAGTAGTTAGACAGGAAACGCCGGCCTCATCTAGTTTAAAAGAAAATATGATTGACGTGTAAACGGGTTTGTACAAACCTACTTACAGAAATAAAATCATTTATCATTTAACGGTCACGCTTGCGACCACTAGAGTAACGAGGCAGTCCGACGTTTAGAATCTAGCCTCAAAAATCATGGAAGACATAATACCTGAATCATACTGTAACTTTAACAATACTAACCTCCTCAGAGCACTATAATTCAATATTATGGCAACCCATTGTGAATCCACGCTTAAAATAAACCAAAAAAAGATTCGTAGCGCTTGCTACGTGATATGCTACGGATCTCGTAGCAGGTCTACGTGACTTCTACGGAGTGTAAGTAAAAGAAAGCATTAGCGATTGATATCTTTTTTATATGTTGGAAGGTTTTTTTTTTCCTTTTGGGCATTTTTTAAGTAAAAAAAAGTCGTATTAGTGCTTTGTGCTTGACTGGACGACACAGTTTTCTCCTCATGAGGGAGACTATAAGATTATTGAGATGAACGATTGAAATGTTCTTTGCAAACTGTTGTCGGCCATAAAGGTTTCACTGAAATAATAAAAAATACAATTTATTTATTTGCTTGAATATGCGTAATACATGTGATATACAAACGTTTTTTTAACTATATCCTACCTTGACAGGTGTAATGGAGGTGTGTCTATTGTATACAAGGTTATTTGTAATACGACGGCAATCCATTAAAGGGATGTAGGGGAGGTCATTTGCAATCAAATGACCCCATATGACCCCTATGCAATTGTCAATCATTTTCCAGTCATTTGACATTTTATATTTTTTTGAAGATATCTCGTATATTGTATCTCGTTGGATAGCTGAGAAGTTGTACATATTTTTGAAATGTTCTGTCGATAAAGTATATCCAAGTTTTTCATCAGGTTTTCGCAGAATTCAACCATTTTAGTCAAATAATCTGCTCAAAATGTTGAAAATTGTGTGCTCTGATTTAAAAAAATATCAAATAATTGTAGTTTTATGGTTGATTGTTAAGTATTGTAGTAGACGCAGATAATAATAACTTAATAAAAACCATGCATTAGGGATTTTTATTAAGTATCTTTCCAAATTGTGTACCGCTAAAAAAATATAAAATGTCAAAGTACTCGAAAAAGGTCCACATTTACAAGTTATAAGGGGTAATTTGGTTGCAAATGACCTCCCCTACATCCCCTTAATGGACTGTCGACATATTACTAATAAGTAACCCTGTATATATATTTTTTATAGTCTCATAAACAAAGTTCACAAAATGTACTGAAAACCTATTTTCACATAAAACCTTCTGGAAGTCTTAATTTATAACCTGATAGCAGGTTTTTTATCCATCCTGTTTTTATTTTTAAACCCTCGTTTATCTTTTTTATCGCTTAAATATAATCCACCTTCCAAGAAAGTAACAAAGTCACTAGAGCAACATTAAGATCGATTAGAGTGACGCCAGAAGCTCATTTGTGTCACCGGTATGGACGTCTGACGGTCTCTTAAGGCGAAAGCGCCAGGGTAGCCCGTGAAATCCAAATTTCCTTTCGTTTTTTTGAAATATGCATGCCAGAATTAGGTTATATTTTGATTAGAATATGATTCGCATCCAGAATTATCAATACAAGACTAAGTTCAAACGACCATATTTCATGAAAGCCTGACATTTGAGGCCAATTGTAACTTAGATGGTTGTATTGATGATTCTTAAGATTATAATTCTGTAAATACATATTTATTACGGTCGCAAATCATATTTTGATCAACATACAACCTGACGCTGATCTGCAAACTAAAAATCATTTGCGGCGAATGCTTCACTCTATCTGGATGCACCTTAAGTAAATTTTAATTACGCGGGCTACCTTAACGAATCCCCCTTAAAGCTCTAAACATACTTTTATGGTCTGAGATAACGGCTGTTGTCATTTATGGCTATAGTTTAATGATTTTGATTACATAGTAGTAAATGACTCGGTGTTGAGACATTGTTGGAGTGTCAGAGTTACCTTTAGTTATTCTACTTTGGGCATATATTGACAGCCGGGGAGTTGAATAAACATCGGTCGACTCCACGTCACACCAGTGTGACGACGAGTATATTTTTTCCTCGTCGTCACACCGTTGGTTTTACAACACCTTTTATAAATAATAGTGAGGTACCTAAGTATCTTATAAAATACTTGTTTCATTTTTCGGGCTGTTTGTTTTCCCATCTGATTTTTTTTTTTCTATCAAAATATCGACACTCGCAAAAAGGTTAGGTTAAATTAGAACAGCGACCCCCTACGTACGAGCCGAGCGAGCGAAGCGAGCGAGCCGCGTCAGCGGCCGCCGAGTGGTAAAAGCGACTAGAATACACAGTATTAATAAACTGTAGGCGAGTTGTCCATTAGGTATTTCATACATAGTTGAAATATCCAATATCTTAAAAAAAATCATTAGATTAATCGTTCGTTAGAGCGATTAGTTTTAGTTTAATCAAAATGAAGTACCTAAGTAAAACAGTACTTGAGTCGACCAATATGCGTTAGTTAAGATATGTAGATGGGGGATTTATCTATTACAAGAACAACACTTAATGTTGTGATACAAAAGGTGTAGTAAAACTAGCGGTGTGACGACGAGGAAAAAAAATTCTCGTCGTCACACTGGTGTTACAACCCGGTGTGACGTGGAGTCGGGAATAGAATAAACTTGTATGAGGACGGGAATTAAATACAATGAAACATCTCGTATGCTGGTTATGTACTATCTTGTATAGGCTCCATTTAAAGATTTATTTATTTTCCTTCTTACATCTACCATTACAGTATAACCCAATGCGATAAATGCGCTTATCTTAACTTAATTATCCTAAATACTCACATGCATGTACCTGTAACCTACCTACAACTCACACCTTGTAATATAATTTACTTACATAATACACCAAACTTGGTTGAAAGTAAAATTACCTTTAGGGATTTACTTTTACTATATGTGCTTGGGAATTTATTTAAAAAAAACTTTAAAAAAAACCCGTTTTTTGTTCGTGCTTCATGCATAGAGTGAAACAATGGTTGACAAAAAATCACCATTAAGCTCTCTAACTGGTTACTCTAATTTAAACATTCCAGACAGAAATAAAATAAAAAGTTTTAGAAAAAAAAAACCACCCACATGTACCCAAACCTTATTTTGTATACCTTTCAGCAATCCAATTCCTCAGAGATCATTTTCAAAGAGTAATTGACGTAAGTACCTACTCGCTAAAGAGGATTAATATTTACTTTAGTAAAATTGTTCGATCAGCAAAATACCGGCGAGACAACTTAGCAGACATTTTTTTACGCAATCGCTTTTCACTAAAATACACTGTTCACGAAGTATCTAAGTACCTACTTAATAAAATCCACCTACAAAAATCTTAAATTGGCAGTGACAGACAACACATGAACATGTCTGTTTGACCTGTGTCTGGGTGTGTATATAGGTATATAAGTATGTATATCAGTCATCAGGTTACCGTAGTACAAGCTCTGCCTAGTTCGGGACCTGAAGACCTTGTGTGGATGTTGTCTCATATTATATTATATATAATATATTATTATTTAGTTTTTTTTAATGTTTTTTCCGTCGATAAAATTAAGCATAGATTCCCTCATTTCGTTATGTGCACATTATAAAGACTCACACTGTATAAATAAAGTGCACTAAGAAACGACTTTTGAATATCATCCGGGGTTACATAGGTGACAAAATTTTGTATGGAAGTTCGTCATTTTGACCGACAGGAAATCACATCGAGCGCACGGAATGTAAATGGATATTAAAAAAAAAACAAAACACTATTTTGCCTTCAAATCTCGTACCATAAAACAGATTAAACACTAAAGCAACATAATGTTATGATAGTCCGCTAGATAAACTTAAGAGCATTGTCCACCCAGGTCGTTGACCTCGCCCCACGTGACTACCGTGCCGGTCTTTTCCACAACTATTACAACTTAGTCCATTGGCGGTACTTATGTTGTCATATACCTAATTGTGGAGAAACTAACGTACTTTGTGTAGGAGACGTTTAATGCTAACTCTATAAACGATTTTAAGAATGCTTGTAGAATTTAGTCCTTACGTGGTATAGTCATAAGTTCTATGTTGGTTGGTATTTAGTTGATTGGGTATGCTACTACACTGGTTATGGTTTGGTATTTGGTTTTCGACCACTCACTGGTTGAATATCATACGACATAGTATTGTTTACGACTAATATAGCCATGGCTTTAAGCCATATTAATACTTACCTACTATTAATTACTTTTACTGTGTAATCCTTGTTGTTATGCTGGTGAGTTTTGTTTTTTTTTTGTTTTTTATTTTTCAATATTAAAGTTCATCTATTTAGCCTTTTCCCAAATATGTTAGGGTCGGCTTTCAGTCTAACTGGATGCAGCTGAATACCAGTATTTCACTTGGAGCGACTGCCTATCTGACCTCCACAACCCAGGTACAGGGTAGTACGATACCCCTTGTTAAGACTGCTTGTCAGACTTTCGGGCTTCTGACGACCCGTAACGACTGTCAAAGATCCACGAATGACAGCCGGGACCGACGGCTTAACGTGCTTTCCGAGGCACGGAGGGGTCTTGGTATGTAAATATGGGGGTGCGCCAAAGTTCACCTAAATTTTCAACTCCGATAATTGGAAATCCGAAAATGTTCTTCCTAACATTTTTCATCCTAACAATCACAATTCCTAACTACTCTGTCTCTAATGTTCATAATTCCGAAGCATTCAACTTCATAATGTCAGTAGCAATAAACATCTATTATACTTTTATTTGTTTCCCTATATTTTCTCAACATAACCATCTTTTATACTATTATTCAAAGTCATATCTTTTTTGTTTAGCATTCTTTTTATTCATAATAATCAGTATTATATACATTAATCATTGTAAGCCCTAATTATCACATGCCATAATTATGATATGCCATAACATAATTTGCCATCGACATCGGGTGTGTAACGGTTGTTTATATCAAGAGAAATTGGATGCAATTGGGACTTTAGGGCACCCCGACTCGGACAGGTTAGGTTAGAAGGGGATGGCGGGGTCGTGTGAGCGAGCGAAGCGAGCGAATAGACCCCGCCATCCCCTTCGTGGTTATTTTTTTATAAACCACACAGAAGTAGGAGCCCCGCGAAGCGGGGCTCCGTCGACCTAGCCCACCATCAACCATGCACAGAAAAAAAAACCTAAAACTATAAATATCATCTTCTACCCACATATATTTTTTATAACACTTGGTAAATGTTTCATTCTGAGTATGAGTGAAAATATTATGGTAATTATGTTTAGGGATAAAAGCGTTATGATAAAAAACAGTAGGACTTTAAATATATTTACATTAATGATATTATTAATTACAATTTTCGGAAACATGAGTGTTTTCATAACACTCATGTTTCCGAAAATTGTAATTAATCATCGCCGGTAGCACTACAAATAGTATGAATGAAAACTTTAGGATAAAAAATTTTAGGAAGAGTGACATTCGGATTACAAATCGTTAGGAAGAACAATTTCGGGTAAAGAACTTTAGTTGAGCCAATATGGACCCAAATATGGTCACCCATCCACGGACCGACCGCGGCAAGCGTAGCTTAACCTGATCGATCGACCCGTGCGGCTATTATTACTTAGCCAAAAGCTCACTTATATATTAATACTACAGTTGATGATTATCAAATGATAGGTAAATCTATGCTAAATGCAATGATAAATCTATGTTCTGTTTGGTTTGAGTTACGCGATTGGTAGTCGAACTCAACTGGTAATAATTCCGATGCATTCATTTATGAAGATGCACGCAGGCAAAAGTGTCGAGCTATTTGGTTGCAAATATCCCGTACAATACTTTTGGATGCTATACAAAGCTTGTCTAAATTCTAAAATATAGAACGCTAGCTGTTGCCTGTGACTTAGTCTGCAATCCAGGATGAAAAGTAGCCTATGTTCTTACCCAGGTCATGGTATACCTGTGTGCGAAATTTCAAGCAAATCCGTTCAGCCGTTTTAGTGTGTAAGACTAACAGCCAAAGTCATTTTCGCGTGTATAATATTATATAGGACCACATTTTAATATTGTGGGAGACTGGTGCCTAAACTAAGCCCTAGAACACCAGGTCTCCGCCCTTTTACAAAATGATACATTTTATTTTGTTATGGGATTACAAAGAGGTCAATTGGGTTGTTTGTAAAAGGTAATCTATGGAAGTAATGAACGAATTACAAAAACGCTTTCACTTTTACTGACATAGGATATGTTTTATGGTATAGTTGACTTTTACGCGGATGAAATCGTGGGCTTATACTATATGTAACCAATATTTAAAAACGGCTCTATTTTACTTTAAAAGTGTAGCTTGATGAGTTGAGCAGTATTTGCCATTTGTATCTAGTTTGTTATTCAGATAATTTAGATCATACACGATCGCGACGGAATATTTTAGCTAAGTAAAGTATGTGCTGTGGGCTAATTACCAGTCATATTGAAATTCTTGAAATGACAACGTTACGCGATGTGAATAATTTATTTGACACCAAACAAGCGATTTCTCTTTTAAACTATGTGTGTTTAATAGAGTATTTGACTACTATCAAAAATATACATTAATTAATACTTATTTTAAAGATGTTACAAAAAATAAGACGATTTGCAAAAAAAAATTACGTCGGTGGAAAAATGGAGAAGTTACCCACTTTTGAAATTATTGTTCTGTCCTTGTCACGCAAAACGATCATTGTACTGAATGGTGCAAATAATGGCGTTCCTGTATTGGGACGTCAGATGCTAATAATGCTGTCTCTGTCTATCATCGACTTTAAAACGCACAGAATATCGCCATTGTTGATATTAAAAAAAATACTTTGGCTTAATAATTTTTAGGTTTGAAAAATCAATTAGATACGGTCAAATAGTCTAAAGGGTAGATTCCACTAAATATAAAACACCAAAGTCTAATCTTGCGAATTAAATCAACTCAAAGTTACTCAATATTACTCTAGTGTCCAGAGTAATAAGTGATTTTACTCGCGTGATAAGATTTTTTCAAGTTTTGTCGAATCCAGTATAAGACTCCCGCTGAAAGGCAACGAGCTGTCGCGTCACGCGACAGCTCGTTGCGACTCTAGCAGAACAATTTACTTATATGAAAACGTAATGGAAATTGTTCCCCCAGAACCGGGTTGCACCGTCGCGCGTCGTGTCGCGCCTGTCTGCTGGGAGCCTATAAGCGAACTTTACAGAACGGCCCCTGTGATTGGTGATCGTTATTTGTTTTTATGGGGCTGACAACAGCTAAAGCGCGGTCACTGTCGGACGGCATAGAAAAGAAAGAGAAGCGCGATGACTCAAAACTGGTAATTTATTGCAAAATATGAAGCAATTCTCTATTTCCAAAAAAACTATTGATTGGACTAAAAAATGAAAACACTATCACGTTAATATATTGCACGAAGAACAACCTGGAATAAAACCAGAATGATTGCGTGTATATTAGTATGGCTTTTTTAATCGTTAAAATAGATTTTTAGAGGTATCTTCGTGACTTTTTTCTAACGTACCAAATTAGTTGTATTATGTTTTCAACACACTATCTAACTAGCATATATCCTGAAGAATATCATATATTTTTCTGTTTTTGTTAACGCAAGTTTTATAATGCCTAAAAGTATATGATCCATACTTTTAGGCATTATAAAACTTGCGTTTAGGTCATGTAGTCCCCTTAATAGGACACAAGAGATACAGTCTATTCTCTTTACAAACTTCCCCTAATGCGAGCTTTACACAGGTGATTATAGTCTAAATGGTAATTCGGGTATGCCGCAGGCGACTAAAATCGCAAGTTTCAAGTAGAGTTTCGACTTTTGTCGTGCGGCGACAGGTCGCATGCGGCGGCGGGTGAAACTGCTCAGTTGCAGGCGATCGCCATTTCGATGCAAAATGAACTAGTCACCTGCGATTTTTTTCGACCTGTGTAAATGGGGTGGCGATGGCGGTTTGGATTTTTTTTTTGAGGGTGGAAAATCATCAAATAACTTTTCCCGCTCTAGGCGAAGCGGGAGGGCGTGTCAGGCTCTTATTAACTAAAACCCACCCGTGTTCCTTCAGTTGCCTGTGTCAGGGGCCACGGTAACCCTTTCGGACTTTCCCGCAACCCTAGCAGGCATCGGCCCTAGTGGACCCCGTCATTGGCCAAGCGAATAGCCGCTCGGCGGAAATCGACCTAGTGTATTTCCCATAAAATTAATATTAACAGGACCCAGGGGATGAGTTGGGTTAGCCTTTATACCCAAGTGAAATAATGCCAGCTTTCCATCAAAACAAATTACAAATTTTCAACAGATTATTTCACCTTTATTAGTCAGTTTGTTTTCTGACTTTTAAGCCTTTTCTAGCGGCTGTGGCCATAGCCATTTCCCTTCAATAAGGGGCTTTTATCTTTAATTGAAGTGGTAACCGGTTCTATAGTGGCAGTGTTACGTCATAGAGGGCGCTGCGAGCGAAGTAAATTGCTTGTCGACGTATATTGGTTTATAACGACGTCATAGTGGAGGGATATTACTTGGCGAATATTTAATATGTTACAGGTTGTGGCTGTCGCATCTTCCATAAAAAGCGTTTAAATAATTTATTTTTAACTTCGAGGTTTAGAATCACACACTCAAGAAAAAATAATATACTAACGCCCTTATCCGTAAACGTTGCTAAAAGTTAAGTTACGACTAGCGTCTGTTATACCATACGTTTTTTGACGTTTAAACGTCTGTTGACTTTAAGCAGCGTCTATAAATAAGGGGTTTAATGTTTAAGTCAGAAGTCTGAACAAAGTACCACAGAAATCTCAAGTAGATGAAGAAATAAATTGTATAAAAAATCTACGGAAAGTGTTAATAAAATCACTTCCAATGAGCAGGTTATTTCGCCAACAAAATTGCATCACAGTCTAATATACTAAATTGCAAGCTGGTAACGCGCTTAAACATTCTGTAAATTCATCTTACTTAACTGGTACGAGTTATGTAAAACTTAAACGCCGTAGCTTAATTGTATGCTCCAAACAGCGTTTGAGGATTTATAAATCTTATGCTATACTGGCTCCTGCCCGCAGCTTCGTCCGCGTGGAAATCGTAAGACACCACAGTACAGGGTCAAATTAAATTAGCTAGCGTAACTCTTGCAGACGCGATGGGTATCGATATCTAAACATGATAAAGTGGCAGTGGGCTGCATAGGTTTTACACAATGTAGGTACACACAGTGTAGGATTATTAATCGGCTAGGGACCTGCATTAATTTTTTTTTTGTCATATCTTTTATAGAGTATTGTTTATCGTTTTTTTCTTCTTCTTTTAACTTCTTTTTCTTTAAGTTAGCCCTGCTATAGTTAACGTTTGTTAACAGCTAAGTAGTTTTTTTATTATAAAATACGGTAATCTGTGGAAAATGATGTGGGTAGTAGGTATATTTGTTAAGTTTAATTTTAAGACAGTACTGTTTATACTACTGTTTGTTTTCCCAAATGTAATAAATAAATAAAAACAAAACGGAAATTATTTTAATGATTTTTCTTATGGTGTCATCAACCATGCGTAGTGTTCTCACTTGAATTATTATCAGTTTCAAAAATATATATCTTGTTTTGTGCAAACTTGACTAACCTGGTGGGTATCGATATCTAAACAGTTAAAATAAAAAGTTTTTCTCAACTCATACGTCAAGTAAAAAAGTAGTCGTTAACCTCACAAAAAAAATCATCATATCTTTTTATTTATATTTTATCGTGTTTAGATATCGATACACATCACGTCTGCGGAGTTTTGCTAGCTAATTTAATTTGACCCTGTATATACTAAAATAACAGGCAGATTTCCCGCCCGCGCCCTTTGTTTTCGTTTTGCGTTCTTTCCAACTCTTTTTCTTTTTGCTCGGCTCCTAAGCGTCGTATCGTGATGTCAAAATATAACCTATAAGCTTCCTCAAGAATTGTGCTATCAAATGCAAAAATAATTTTTCAAATCCGACTTGTGTTCCAGATATTAGTGCGTTCAAACAAACAAACAAATTCTTCAGCTTTATTATTAGTAAATAGTAAAAATAGATTATGCTTTTAGTAGTAAGTAGTCGAGATTCTTGTGTAAACTCGTTTGCAGGAGTGATACCACTATATCTAGCAGCTGTCAGAAGCATTGCTTTGTTGCGGTTCAAAGAGTCTATATCGTCGTCATAAAGTGAAAACCTCGGGAATGCATTTTTGCCCAAATTTATTTTATTGCATTTCTAGGAAGAAAGCCTCGCAATGCACTTGCAATCATATAGTACCTATCGAATAGTTTTGGATATAAAAGCGGGTTAAATTTCAATCAATCAATCAAACTTTATTACACTAGTTATACAATAAAGGTCTTATGTATACAATTTAGTCGAGCTCTATGTTCTACCAATGAAATTGGTGTACAAATCTATTCATTTTTTATATACAATAAAAAGTCAAGTTCGAGTAAACAATGTCAATTAAATAAAAAGACGAACAATATTCCACTTTATCATATTGTAAATAATTTAAATTAATGGTACTGTTATTAGGCAATTAATCAATTATAATTTATTGTTACATGCATGATTGTCAAAGGTAAATTGCATTAAAAGGTTAGCAATGTCATATTTTATCATTTAAAAATTCTTCTATGTAGTACGTCTTATCTAATAAAAATAAATACAATTTACTTTTGAATTTTCGGATATTATCTTCACTCCTTATACATTTTGGTAATCTATTATAGACCCTTAGTGCCATTACAAAAATACTATTTCCATATAGAGCAGTTCTAGACCCAACTGTTTGTAACCGATCACAACGGCGCGGCGGCGCTGACTAGTTACTCGAGCAAATTTATGTAAATTATTTTTGATGAACATAGACGTTTCATATACAGGGTGGCCCAAAAGTCGTGGATCAAACGCAACTAGGGGTTAGGTGGGGTCATCAGCTGCAAAAAGTTGTTCTACGGGAGGTCCTTAAGGTCAACCCCTGCAGAGTATAATTTATTTTGAGTTTTTATGAGAAAATTGACTTTTTTTAACTAATTCTTATTGAAATTCGAAAAAATCTACATCCTGTATCTTTTTTATAATTTTCACTAGATTGGTACTGATGAGTACTTGCCTTAGACATGCTATTTATGGTTGTTTATTGGGTGTGTTGAAGATAATATTAAGTTTTACGAATTTTTTTTTCTCAAATCATAACTTTTCATTTACTTTGGACCCCACTGTGAAAGAAAAATACTCTACCGAAAAGTGACCCTGTGTTACAAGTTTTGGCGCATTTAATAGGGATTCCGAAGAGGTATTACACATGGCCATGAGTGGCTCTAATATCGACGAATTATCGACTATGAACCCAGAGTGCGGTTTTGCAGAGAGATGCTAAGATACCACAGAGAGGATCCGCAGTTCTTCAACAAGGTTTTATGGACGGATGAGTCAACTTTTAGAAGAATGGGAGTATTCAATATCCACAATCTACATTTTTACTCTAGAGTAAACCCCCATATCATAAGAAATGATAGATTCCAGCATCTGTTTGGTATTAACATGTGGGCTGGTATAATTGGCCAGCAGTTGGTGCTGCATGAAATGCCAGCAAGGCTGAATGGTGCTCAGTATTTAAATTTTTTGCAAAATAATTTAAACCATATCCTTAACGAAGCTGAAGTTCCAGAAGAAAGAATAGCAGAAATGTGGCTGCAACATGATGGCGCCCCGCCTCACTGCGCTCGAGCAGTTAGAGATCATTTGAACGAGCGCTTCCCCAACCGGTGGATTGGTCGAGGCGGACATATTGCGTGGCCACCCCGGTCGCCCGATTTAAATCCATTAGATTTTTGTCTTTGGGGCTATTTTAAAGAAATAGTTTACCAAGGAGAGAACAATGGCGAACAAGAACTACGACAAAAGCTCGAATTTGCTAGGTTACAAGTTACTAACAACAGAGGTGCATTCCGTAAGTTACGGAGGAATTTTATTAGACGGTGCAGATTATGACGGTGCAGAGGCAGGAATTTTGAGCATTTATTGTAAAATGTTTTGCTTAATAAAACAATTATTTCACAATCGTTGTCTTGTTTTTTCGTCCTAGAAAGATATTAGAGCCACTCATGGCCATGTGTAATACCTTTTCGGAATCCCTATTAAATGCGCCAAAACTTGTAACACAGGGTCACTTTTCGGTAGAGTATTTTTTTTTCACAGTGGGGTCCAAAGTAAATGAAAAGTTATGATTTGAGAAAAAAAATTTCGTAAAACTTAATATTATCTTCAACACACCCAATAAACAACCATAAATAGCATGTCTAAGGCAAGTACTCATCAGTACCAATCTAGTGAAAATTATAAAAAAGATACAGGATGTAGATTTTTTCGAATTTCAATAATAATTAGTTAAAAAAGTCAATTTTCTCATAAAAACTCAAAATAAATTATACTCAGCAGGGGTTGACCTTAAGGACCTCCCGTAGAACAACTTTTTGCAGCTGATGACCCCACCTAACCCCTAGTTGCGTTTGATCCACGACTTTTGGGCCACCCTGTATGTACAGCGAGGACATCGTTAATATTTTTTGTATTTTTAAAAAACGGTTTGCAGCTATCAGTAGGTCAATTCTCGTACTTAAAAAAACGTTCAAATTCAACTCGCAATCTCATCTCAGCGACAATTAATGTCAAAAACCTGTCAAAAATGTATGTAAATTGATTGTAATTTTGACAGATTGAGACTGAGATTAGAATGCGAACGGTCTTAAAAATACGGGAATTGCCCCTCTGTTGTCTTTAAATTGTAAATAGCTCTAATGCACCTCTTTTGGCACTTAAATACCATTTCTTTACCCGTGGCATTCCCCCAAAATATATTTCCGTATCTCAATGTTGAGGCTACTAAACCATGATAAGCCGTTAAGACTGTTGCTCGATTGGCCGTTTTACTTAACATATGTTAAGCATAGGAATGCTGGTTTAGCTTACTGCATACTTTGTCAATATGTGAATTCCATTTTAAAGTGTTTTCTATGTTTAGTCCAAGAAACTTTGTCTCATTTGTTTCATTAATAATTTTGTCCTTGTATTTAATATTTAAGTCTAGATTGTAATTGAATCTTTGTTGGAATTTCAATAATACTGTTTTGTCAAGATTTATAACCAAATTATTATTTTGTAACCAATTCACAACTGATAGTAGTGTAGAATAATCTCAGGCTGTATTTTACTCACGTCGCGCGTCTTTTCATTTGAAAAGTAAAGTGCTGTCATCTGCAAACATCGTCATAGGATATGATGATGCTATCGGAAAGTCGTTAATATAAACAATTATTTCCATATTAATTAATAAAAAAAAACAAAAAAAAACCGCGGTAAAAAAAATTTACAGCACGCAGTTTTTTCTTCCTCCTGTAAATTACTTCTTTTACACTTACAAGGTTTTCACTCTAAGGCGTCGATATGCTGGTGACATTGCAAGCAAGTTATAGTCAGTTCCAAAGGTATCCGATGGAAATGTAAACAAATGATCAGTAAACGTATCTGTTTTAATTGTGGATACCAATTTGTAGTGACACTTATGAATTGAATGCTTTGATTTGATTATTTAAATAGGTACTTATACCCAAAATTCTAATTGTAAATCGGCTTAAAGCTTTTTTACATTCAACAATTATTTTGTCAATTACATTTTATTAATGTTATTTAAACAATAATTGCTGGTAAAAGTGGTGCGATATAAAGTTGAAACCTTCTTAAGAGGGATGCGCCAAGCCAGCCCGCAAAAAATATAGAATGAAAGTGGAAACAACTCCAGTTTAGGTTAAATTCTTACGCAATTACTTACTAAAGGGAATTAGAAACACGTTCATCTGTATTAGGGGGGATGCGCTAAGGTAGCCCGCGAAATTCAAATTACCTTACGTTTTTTTTCAATTTGCAGGTCAGTATTAGATTGTATGTTGATCAAAATATGATTCGCGGCCGTAATAAGTAACAAGTATGTATTAACAGAATTATAATCATTAAAATAAGCAATACAATCCTCTAAGTTCATAAGAATAACAATAATTTATTTGCAGAAAATATAGGTGTTACCAGTTGTGAAAGTTGGTGGTTAATGTACAGTCCATATTTTGCCTGTTTAGGGCATGCAAATTAGTGTTACATGAATAGGTACATAGGTAGGGTACTTATTTTAATAAAATATACAAAATATACACCTATGTTCTAATATAATTTTTAAATCAAGATAAATTTAAGTTACAATAATAATATATAAAAACACAACAAAACTTAAAACTTATTAAAATTAACATGTTTTCTTTAGATAACATAAATTCTTTATTACTTGAACTGAATAAACACATGCCACAAACAAAACTATAGGAAACTTAGAATATTGTCACCTTTGAATCTAAAGAATTCATTATGTTTCCTCACAAACACCGATAGTGCCCTATAATATGACTATTTCATGAAATCATAACATTTGAGGTCAGTTCTAATTTAATAGGGTTGTATTGATGATTCTTACGATTATAATTCTGTTAATACATACTTGTTACGGCCGCGAATCATATTTAGATCAACATACAACCTGATACTGACCTGCAAATTGCAAAAAAACTAAAGTAAATTTGAATTTCGTGGGCAACCTTAGCGCATCCCCCCTAATACAAATGAATGTGTTTCTAATTCCCTTTAGTAAGTAATTGCGTAAGAATTTAACCTAAACTGGAGTTGTTTCAAAATCGAAAGTCATTTATTCAAATTAGGCTGAGAATCAGCACTTTTTGAACGTCAAAATCACATAAGACAGTCCCCCCAAAACGCCCACCCTTCACCACTTCCTAGTGCTTTAGCTGGAAAGAAGAAGTGGCGGAACAAACTCCCCAGCAGCACTGCTGTCTGTTCAGTTAGAAGAACTGGATTATATATAGAAATAAGTAATTAACATTACGAAACACAAAAATATTAAAATTATTTGCCATATGTCAGCTAGCACACGCCAATATTTAAAACTATAGGTACTCAAGCAGAAATAAATAATAAAAACAAAAACGCAAACAGAACTTAATACATAATAAAAAGCCTCCTGGCATAAAGGGCGTGCCCGCTTACATATGCAATGCTGCATTATGTTTATATGTATATAGCTGTAACTTGTAGCCACAAATGATAAACTAGGACCTTCGAAGTAAAATAAAGAAACATTAATTACTAATAACAATAACAAAGCCATAGTCAGCAAGTTTCCACTTTCATTCTATATTTTTGGAACAAACCATAAACATTTTAGCTTTGTAGCTAGGGGCTTCAATCAAACACAGGGCAGGGTTCAGAGCTATGGTTAGCTGGTCGTTCATTGTTATTTTGTTATCTCACGTTGCGTTCCATATAAATGAACAGCGAAAAATATTGAGGTACTGCTGTATAGTTAAAACAAAACAAATGCATAGCGAACGCGCTTCGCTGGTGAAGTTTACTTACAAAGCATCGGCAAATCCCTCACTATTGCAAAACACTACGGCCCAGTTAGTTATTTGGTTAAGTTTTTCTAGTTTAGGTTATTATTGTGTTCAAATTATATGTTCTTAGTATTTGAAATAATGGATACCTACGTAGGTACATAGTAGTATAAGCTGATCTCGAATTGTAAAGGATTTCCTTACAATGAGAGGCCAGTGTAAACTGGAAATGTAGTTTGATGTGTAGCAGTGTGTGCGTCACTATCGCTGCACAAATGTAATGTAGTTACATAAGACATAACGAACGCAAAAAATGTTACTTTATTGTAATTATGTGAACCCGCTTAACATATTTTTTTGTCTTGCGTCGTTATTTTGACTATACATAAATATTAATTGTATTGAAGTGGTTTTATTTCACCTTGTCTTACATGGGTTCCTTCTAGATAAGCAAACTAATCAGTCTATTCACTCTTGACTAAAGGTGATCACTCATGGTGCACCCATGCGTGCCATATAAATGATATAATACACCCCTGTAAAACCGAAATAGGTACGAACACCAAATTCCTCACACGCGAGATACAAAAGCAATTTTCTCCGAAGGTTCATGGGTGTGTAAATAGTAGAGGAGTTAACAGCTAACTCAGGGTTAATCAAATAATTCATCTTGCGCCACCAAGAGTTAGAGGTAAACCTAGAATTAATCTTCTAAATATTTAACCCACCGATGTGGCAGAGTTAAGTCGCTAAACTCTGGGTTAGTGTCAAAATAAATTGACGTTATTTAGGATATCCCATGAACGCGCAAGTGTGCCTAATTATTTCTACCGTGTGCTACTGATCTCTGAAACGTAATCCTAATAAGATAATGTTCGAACTTTTATATACACATTGACATTGATTAATTTTATACATACAATGACATGAGTATTTACTTTGTGAAGTATTATATTATTTAAATTATTGTGAATGTGAAGATTATGTGGTTTATTACTTTTTTTATTTTATTTCTTAGTTAGTTTCACGATCTGGCAGCTTGAGTAATTTATGCGGCCTACCCAAATGTCCTTTCTTTGGTATTGTTCGGCGAATCGTTGTGCTCCTTAAGTTCCGAGTTGAGCGGCAAGATTACTGACAAATGCGTGCACTGACTGGACAGGTCCGCTCAATCTGTATGGTTTTTCCTCAAAAGACCGTTTCAGACACCAATCTACATGGTCTTCACATGATCTAACTAAGATTATGTCTGGACTTTAAAAGAGACTGTGACCTCTGAGTTTGTTTCGGCCTTTCTTCTCAGAGTAATCACATAGGAAACGCCGACCTCATCTAGTTTTTAAAATATGATTGACGTGTAAAAGTGTTTGTACAAACCTACTTACAGAAATAAAATCATTTATCATTTACTATTAACCAATATTTTGTAACCATATTATCATTTACAAGAATATCCGTGGAGTTTTTTACTCTTTCTTCTCCATAGGTACCTACTACGCTTTAGAATGGGCAACTAGCATCATCTTTCTGACTGACCGACCCAAAATTCATAAGTGCCTGTAACAGGTTCAGTTGAAATGAATGATGGTATGATTGAGTTCTAAAAAATTGGCTCAATCTAGGCCATAACGTCGGGCAATAAAAAATATATAAAATACCTACCTCAGTATACATACATTTTCTGCACTTAAAATTATAATATCAACGATGATTACACCGAAAGTCAAGGTACAATATGTATACGCTGACATCAGAAGGTGACATAACACAGTAAATTATGTAAATGGTGACACACGATGATAAGTGACATCCATTAAACGTGATAAAAGGGTGCAAAGATGAAAGTAAAGCGAACATTAACACCTTTTGAAGCCATGATTTAAGGCCTGTTCCCACGACATTTTTATACGACGCGCGTTTTTTAATACTATTTAGACAATACACAATGTGTATATTTTATACACATTGTGTATTGCATGTCAGATGCGAAAGGGGCACATAGATACTGCAATAACATTAACAAAAAATTATAAAAAATCAAAATCACGTCACGTCAGCGCCGGCTGTCGCTGAAAACCAGCGCTGGGGCTCTGTCTCGCATAGGGTCGTAGCATTACGCTGAGCGATGGCCGTTTTGCGTGGACGCATATTTTCCCCCAACTTGTTCTTTTTTGTGTCCTGTGTTCGTTTTCTGCGTCATGTTTACTGCAAATAAACGTATTTCCTTCTTTTTCTTAAATAATACTATTATTATTGAATATACAAAAGTTACTAATTGTCGTTTAAAATTGACTTTTTTAATACCAATATTACCCCAATTTCCTCATATTATGGGTATGATAGAGTTATGACACCAGCTACGCGACGCCGCGCCATATAGTTATACCTACTAAAATGTAAAATACCCCATGAAAAAAAGTAGATGTGTTATTTTTTCTGAAAATGATCACGACTCCCTCGCGGATCGGACGACGGTTTTTTTACATATTGTTAGAGTCCCACTACAGTTCAAAGGCCTCCGATTCGTCTCTCCACTTGTGTCGTTCTACTGCCCCGTTTATACCCAGTTAGATTGGAGGCTAGCTAATTAAGTACACGTGTTTGAACGCAATACATTCGCGGCTTGTTTACTTTTGTACTCGTTCACAAATGAAGCCCCACGTATGTTTCGTTATAAACGCGCTGAATCGATGATTTTACCGCGCTGAGTCTACAAAATTGTGCAAATTATTAAGTTGTTTCTATTATACACCACCAACCAAGTATCACGTGTTTTGTTAGGTTAGGTTAGGTTGGTGAACAAGGAGAGCAGTGGTGACTTACCGAGTTGTAGGTCGTAGGTTCGAACTCAGACAGGCGCTTTACTTAGTGTAAATTATTTCATCATCACTGCTCTCAAAACGGTGAAGGAAAACATCCAAGAGGAAACCAATGACAATGGAAAGACATGTGACATCTACCAACCCGCACTGGGCCCGCGTGGAGGATTAGCCCACTCCCTCTCACCGAGAGGAGGCCTGTGTCCCAGCAGTGGGAACGTTATAGGCTGATTATGATACACCTAACAAAACGATACCACAATCAAAATGATCTATAGAACATAATTATTGTCACTTTAAAAACGCGTTTTCTGGTAGTGTGAACAGGCCTTCGAGCATACACATTCATTGTTCTATTCACGAAGTAAATATCGACGAAAATTGGTTTATTCAAGAAACGCACAAGGTACGCGAAATTGATGCAAAATGGATTACAATATATTTGAATTTGAGGTTCGCGAGTGAGAGTATGAGAATAATATTATGTAAGTCTTGTGAAAAATTCTTCGTATCACGCGAGGAATCGAGTTATTACTTTATGTTGGAAACTTCAGATGCCTTCCTTGTGCACTGGCTGTAATGAAGATTCTTTTACAACTTTGTACGACTGAAAGGAAGGATATAATGTGCTTCTCTAACTAAACTTTATGAATAACATAGTTGCCTTCAGCATATTGATGTTTGCAAGCTTATATGGCAGGTTTTTTGCTAAAAGCGATTTGTGCCCGACAAACTTTGGATGTACTGAAGACATAATTATTAAACTAACTGAACCCCAGGAGGTGGCCAGGCACCAAAAGCAACAACATTGAACCTGTCTGGGAATAGAAAACGATATCTGCACGTCGCTAATTAAATACGCGCCTACTAGCAGACAGATAAAGAAAGAAAGAAGAAGATTAAGAAATTTTATTTGCTCACACATGTGTATACATACAGAATTAAAATAATACACGCATGCACGATCGTGCAAATATCTTAGGTACCTACCTACAATAATAAAATTATTGCATCAAAGATAAAAAAAAATATATATATTTTACACTTATACATTAAACATCAGTCACAGTTAGACAAATTTCTTATATTCAATCATTTACATTATCCAATTACATATTTATTATTATTTTCCTTGTCCAATATTACAGACAACAATAATTATCACAATTAATTTTTTCGTCACTTTAATAGGCATTCAAATACTATAATAACATTTATAATATAGGCATATTTAAATTCTCCACTACTACATGACCTTACTTACTACAATGTTAGTTATATTTATTTATTAAATAAGGTACTGTATATTCTTAATCATCAATAATAGCGAAAATCTGGGACTATTTTCGAATTCATACAAAACGTCAATCTACCTACTGGCATCATTTTTGTGTCGTTGAAAGGACAATGGGAAATGAATGTATGGAGTCTGGGCCCACCCTTCAATAGTAACATCTGATATACCGTTGGATAGGGCTTTTTAAGTGGAACATTAGTTACTAATATAACTATGGTCAAATGTTAGTACTTTCGGAGATACGACGTCTTAAAGTCGTCAGTCTAACATATTCTTTATGGATACTTATAAGGTAAAATAGTAATAATAAGTACACTTTAAAACAAAAGAGATTTATTATTCGTCTTGGACATCAAAGACAATTACATCATTTAAAAAACCCACGGGGGCCACGAATGGTACTGATGTCTCCCAACCCCTAGGTACCAAATCAAAGAAATAGTGTGAGCGCAACTTCCTACAGTTCGCCGTCCGGTCAAGTAAGAGCAATAATATTGTGATATCGCGTTTCTTCCAACTTGGTTTCGATCAATTAATATATAGCAATAGTATATTCTTGCTCTTACGTGGCGTGACTGTATCCTACCACGCAGCAACCACACATTCTCTGCTGGTATATTTTATTCTATTAAATCATGTAAATCGTTTTGTCTGTATATTTCTATAACGTATAAACCGTCTCGAAGATGTTCACTGCAATATGACTGATCGCCATTTGCAAATGCGCCTGGGCAAGCGGCGGGCGCAGCGGGTAGGGTGGGGGCGCAGGTAAGGTGCAAGCAGATAGGTGCCGTCCGTTTTGAGTCTGGCCATAGTTTATCTTATAACGAAGTAAACTACGATCACTTTTATGGCAGTATAACTCCGAAAGTACTGACTTTTGACCTTAGTCGTAATAATAAGTTTTATTCTGCATAAGCATACCTATTCATTTATGAGTGTCTTATTCCTATTGAGAGGTGGGCCCATCATTACTCATTCTCCTTTATTTTGTAATTTTTTTTTTTGTTTAATAAATAAGGAAGAAAACAAAATATAAATAGAAACATCACAAAAACCACAATAGGTTTGTCCGGATGTTGAAACACTTTTAGGAATCTTAAAAACTAACGAAGTATCAATATAGAAGGTAAAAACAATATAGAAAATTCATTGTGGCTAGTCCTTAAATAATAACTAAAACAAATACAAAAATGACGACGGCGCGGGTCAGACAGCCTGTCGATGCTAATTACTAGTTGAATGAAATTTACACAGGTGATGCATTTTCAAAGAGAATCAAAGAATTTTTTGTATACCTATATTTTTATAATTTAATTATTATTTGTTATTTCCGATTGAATTTTGAGTTAATGATGTGACATAACAATTATCGAAATTATGTACACATTTATTGACAAAATGCTATTGTAGTGGGTATACAGAAAGACTATTTTGGCGTCTGAAAAAAGATAAGGTATAATGAAAGGGTAAATAAAAGCCTCCAGGCATAAAGGACGTGTCCGCTTACATATTATGCAATGCTGCATTATATTTATTCTGTAACTTGAAGTCACAAATAATAAGCTAGGACCTTCGAAGTAAAATAAATTAACAGTTGATTACTAACAACAATAAAAAAACCATGGTCAGCAAGACGACCTGTCACCACAAGCAGCACCGTTCACGAGCATAAGTATTTGTAGCATCGATAACACCTGAACAAAAAATAATAAATAAAATAGTACCGCATCACTAAACCATAGACGACTTCGACCAGCCATCTTGGATTCTTTTGAAAGGCGACGTTAAGTACGAGTATAGTGCACAAGTTCCCAGCGTTCTTCAGATTCCAAGCTTCATCTTGCTTCACTAAAATCGGTCAGATCCTTTTTGTATAGAATATCTATAGAATAGTATAAAACAAAGTCGCTTTATGTGTCTCTCTGTGTGAACGCTTAGTTCTTTAAAAATACACAACGGATTTTGAAGCAGTTTTGCCATAATTTAGAGAATTTATTCCGGATGGTTTATGTGTATCAAGCATTCATATTTAGGTATGTATCACTGAAATCCTGACATTTTGACATGTCGCCACATCAGCAGATTGCACCCGAGTCAAGCAGGGGCGGCCCGGAGGTAACGGCCCCGACTTACGAGATGTAAGTCGGGGGTTCGAGCCCAAGCAGGCGTTTTACTTTGTGTAAATAATTTCATCACCACTGCTCTTAAAACGGTGAAGGAAAACATCGTGAGGAAACCGGCATGTCCTAGAACCATTGACTTATAATCCTAGAACCGAAAATTCGAAGACATGTGACATGACATCTGACAACCCGCACTGGGCCCGCGTGGTGGATTACAGCCCACTCTCTCTCGAAGAGAAGAGGCTAGTGCCCCAGAAGTGGGAACATTATAGGCTGATTATGGAAGCAGGGACGGGTCGCTAGTTAGAAAATAAATTGATGTACCTGTGCAAAAATTACTGAAAGCACTTCTGGGAACCTTGTGCCATTGATAATAATATTATTATCACAATCGTATCACGTAAAAGCTATCAGATAGTGAAGTTTTATCAAATAAACCGATTGGTCATGATTCACCATGAATAAGTGCAAAATTATACATTTTCCTCGTTACCAATAGATGTTATGTACCTACCTTGTATCTATAAAATCACATAATGTCACGCCTTTTCTCCGAAAGTGTAGGCAGAGGTGTACCTAATAGGGCATATTCACCTATTATTATGACATAGGCAGGCTTGTGGCTAACGGGCACGGGTCAATCGATCAGGTTAAGCTACGCTTGCCTCCGGTTGGTCCGTGGATGGGTGACCATCTTTACATAGCAATAACCCTCCGTGCCTCGGAAAGCACGTTAAGCCGTTGGTCCCGGCTGTCATTCGTGGATGTTTGACAGTCGTTACGGGTCGTCAGAAGCCCTTAAGTCTGACAAACAGTCTTACCAAGGGGTATCGTATTACCCAGTAACTGGGTTGTGGAGGTCAGATAGGCAGTCGCTCCATGTAAAATACTTGTATTCAGCTGCACCCGGTGAGACTGGAAGCCGAACCCAACTTAGTTCGGACAACGCTTACCTAGCGTTGTGATGATGATGGTGATGAAGGTTTAATAAATAAAGAGCAGAAGTGTTATGAGCATATTCTAACAACCATAATCCCTTGCACTAAGTTCTAAGTATAAAATGTCTTATACTGCATTACTCTTTTTGTTAGTAGAACCGTTTCCTTGAAGCAATCTACTATCCGTACAAACCAACGAGTAAAAGGCGAGGAAAAGAAAAGAAAAAACGAAAAAAACACAGTCGATAAGCGCGCCCTGAAAACGTCTAGTTTGAAAGCGAATTCTAAGAAGCTTCTCTACGAAAAGATATACAGGGTGTGGCGTAAGTAGTGGTCCACCGTTCAGGATTCGATAAACCAGATAATTAACTATAACAATTAAAATTTTTAACCATTTTTACCCAAGGGTTCCGAAAATATTTCCTTTGTCTTTTATTTACTAAATTTTTACCTTAAATAATTATTTACCTTTTATTACAAATTTGTTTGTAGTTTCAACAAAAACCATTGTTTTTTTTAATTTGGATTTCTGTTAATTACTGCTCAATACTAGAGCTATCATGACAAATTACGTTTTTTTATGTAAATTCTGATCTTTTTAAGAAAAATTTGGTTCTTCTCTAATTTTAACCCTAATTTTTAACACACCATCAAGTTCAAGAACGATTTTTGTAAAAACTTACAACTAAAAATGGTTAAAATTTTTAATTGTTATAGTTAGTTATCTGGTTCATCGAATCCTGAAAGGTGGACAACTACTTACCTACGCCACACCCTGTATACATAAAAATAAATAAATCCAATCACAATGTAATATAAACATCTTTCCGTGTATCGATAAAAATAGACATTTTGGCAAAACGGCATATCGGGATCAAATCAAAGCTTTGATACCAGGCCTTTGGAATTACATATACTTATGTAATGATACGTGGCTGTTTGTGGCCCGTACGAGGCCCTTCTCGCCCGATGGGATAGCCCTTTGATAGTAAGCGTGGAAAATAATTCGGACATCAAAGAAACTTTCCGTTACCATATTTTCGGATGGATTGGCCTTGTACCTATAGATCCAATAGTTAGCTATTTCTTAGCACCACAATATACACCTATGTATCTACTATGCTGTAGTAATATTGGTATACTGGGAAATAGGTAAGCACTGATTGGTTTCAAGATAAAAAGAGATATAAAACACGGCTGCAGAAATCATAGTAATAGGTATTTACCTATGAAGTTGCCGTTTTATAATACTGGCCATTTGAAACGTAATATATGTATGGCTGGTAATGAATTCTAAATTCAAATGAATTTTATTTTCAAATTCAGTCATTTGTTTATTGATTAGTGTTTTGTTTTCACTACATTTGTATCTTTTTTATCAATATGGACACAATAAAAATACGAGTAATTATGGAATATGAGTTCCGTCGCAGTAGCAATGCCGCACAAAAGGCTCGCAACATCAATCAGGTACGTGTACGAAGAGAACACTACAAACGAACGCACGACCCGTTATTGGTTTGAACGCTTCTGACATGGAAATTTTGATCTAAAAAAGGAACCCCGTGGTCGCCCGAAAACTAGAGTCAACAACGACGAATTAAAGGCGATAGTGGAAGCTGACGATACTCAATCTACGGCTGAATTAGCAGCAGCTTTCATCCTTAGCATCAAAACAATATTGGTCCTTTTGCGTCAAATTGGCAAAGTAAAAAAACTTTATAAGTGGGTGCTGCACGAACTGAACTATCGCCAGCGCGACGAACGCATTGAGGTATGCCTTGCGTTGCTTAATAGACACAGAAACGAAGGGATTTTGAACCGCATTGTCACTTGCAATGAAAAATGGATTCTTTTTGATAATCGTAAGCGGTCATCATGGTGGTTAGACTCTGGTTCAGTGCCTAGGCAATGCCTCAAACGAAAACTTACCCCTATAAAAGCCATGGTCAGTATTTAGTGGTCTAGTGCTGGTATAATTCATCACAGCTTCTTATCAAATGGCACCAGAATTACTGCGGATGTGTACTGTGAGGAACTGGACACAACGATGGAGAAGCTCGCAAATCTCCGGCCAGCCTTGTTTAATCGCTCGTCCCCGCTGCTCCTACTCGACAACGCTCGTCCTCACACGGCACAACAGACGGTCTCTAAGCTACAAGAGCTAGGGTTGAAACTTTTGCGTCACCCTCCGTACTCACCCGACCTTGCACCACCAGACTTCTACTTTGTCCAAAGTTTGGACAACTTCTTGCCAGGGAAAAAAATCAATACCCGAGAGGCAGTACAAAATGCCTTTGAGGAGTTTGCTGGCTCCCGTACACCTGACTTCTTCAAGAAGGGCATTGAAAAATTCCCACTGCATTGGCATCGATAGCACGGGTGCATATTTTCATTGATAGAAATAAAACATACACACATCAAAAGTGTCTAGGGATCAACATATATTTTTGCAATAACTTTTCTCCTGATTGATATTAATTAAAATTTTCTTTAAGGATTCATAAAATAAAGTGTTTTCGTTTGTCACAGTAACGATAAACCAAGTCACCTTTGCATTAATAAAGAAATTTGCCATTTTCCTAATAAAGGGATTTTTGACATTTGAACCACTAACACAAAAGTTCGAAAAAAAGACTGAAATAACAGTTTTCTTTAAAATTTTATTGGGTAACTGTTTCTACCGCGAACACTAACAACACAAGAACATCGGTTTGGCATACTCAAAATGAGTTCATCCAAATCACGCTGTGGAATGGCCGCCCATGTTCGTTGCAACAACAAAAAAAGGTCTTCTTGCGACTGGATACCCTCCATATTCGGCAGAGCTCTTCTCTGTAGCATATCCCATGCATGCTCAATCGGGTTCAAGTCTGGCGACTGAGCAGGCCAGGGCAGGACATTGATGTTAGCTGCGGCGAGAGTCTGTCTTACAACTCTTGCGGTGTGCGGTCGTGCATTATCATGCATTAACTGAAATAAGGGACCGATTTGCACTTGTAGAGGAACGATGACGTCTGATACAATCGTCTCAGCATAAATTTGAGCGTTGAGGTTGCCTCTGATCCAAATCAACTCAGTTCTTCCGCCGATCCAAATACCCGCCCATACCATGATGGTTCCACCACTATAAGGATGGACTTCCTGGCAGGATTTTAATCGCTGTTGGCGTCCAGGGGTTCTCCAGTGTCGTATACGTCTTGTATCCGGTCTCATACCAAAACGAGACTCATCAGAAAAGCACACGAAACGCCATTGTTCTTCTGCCCAATTTCTGTGTTCAAGAGCCCATTGATATCGAATCCTACGATTGTGCATTGCTATAGGTGGTACCCGTAGCGGTCTTCGGGAATGAAGGTTCACTTCATGCAAGCGGTTTCTGACTGTTTGGTCGCTAATTAAGTTCCCTGAAGAGTGATGAAGCCTCACGGCTAACATCATGGCGGTTATTGTTGGAGCTCTTCGAGTTAAGATTTGAATGTATCGGTCTTGTCTCCGTGTGGTGCAGCGATACCGTCCTCCATGGCGCTCAGCCACGGTACCAGTGCTTCGGTAACGTGTCCAAAGTCGACTGATAACACTCTGACTTGTATTCAGAGCTAAAGCCACAGTACGTTGCCGGGAACCAGCTTCTATCATTCCCACGGCTCTGAGCATTTCTTCCCTGCTTAAATGACGTCGCCGCTCCATAATAACGTTGGTTTTAATCAGTAGTAGGGAAACAGTAGCACTAATAATGTCTTCAATGCGTTGTATGTTTTTATAGGGAAAATATTGACAGCTGATTTTCATCTTTTACTCGAATTTGATTCACAGTTCCTGATTCAAATTATGAAATGCACCAAAAAGGATCCATATAAATTTATAAAATCATAAATTTATTACAAAGCCACATCTTAATCTCAAGAAATCCGCATAAAAATGCTTGATCCCTAGACACTTTTGATGTGTGTATTTATACAAAAATAATAATCTTTCCCAAGTATTAGCCGTAAAAACCTCACTATGAAAACTTAGGTAAAGTGAGCTGTGAATAGTCCCTTAGAGACACGGCAGCGCCTGATACCTTGAAGATGGTGTACTATGCATTATGCCAATCCATCATTGGATATTGCATTACAGTTTGGGGTGGTGCAAATAAAACCAGTCTTCTGAGGACTGAAAGAACGCAGAGAGCCGTACTGAAGGTGATGTCGCGCCAACCTTATCGCATTGCTATCCCACTACGCAATTATGCGCTGATTCTAAAGTATTTTCAGTGCGCCAGCTTTTTGTACTCCAGTCAAGTTAGAAGAAGTTAGTTAGAAGACACGCTAGCGTTCCCCCAACTGACCCTAAAAAGGAAGAAACTACCCTTAAGTACCCCTCACAAAACCGCCTTAGCTCAACACAAATACTACACTTCGTACATATAAAAACAAGTTCACAAAAACCTAAACATTGTTGATCTAAATAAATATCAATACCAAAATAGAGAACAGAAATATGAATATTTTGCATTTGCCATTATTTTTGTCACAAATTGAAAGTTGTTGTAATACTACAAATACCTGCTTACATAATAAAATAATGCACAGAGCATCCTTCGTTATGTAAATAGCTATTTATGTAAATAGGTACGTTATTATTTATGTCCTACGTGCCAGCCGGTGTGTGCTAGATGACAAATGAGTAACAAAATGGATGACAGGTAAAAACATTAAAACCGAAGAAATGTCTAGAGTTATTTATTTGTTTGTTTGTAAAGACTCGGCTATTTTTATTCGATATATCGAATTCGCTGGTTGGCTGTTTGATATATTATGCCTGTGCTGGAATAGAACGGCGAATAGAAATAACGTACGATTTTATGGTTAGAAATAAAATATTTTAGGGTTAGAAAATCGTAGGTTATTGCCACTTTGATTCTTGGAAAGCAAATAAATAAACTTCTCATACATCTGTGTCAAGGCAAAAACAACGATGTACTATTCCAATATTCAGGGCACACTTGTCTGAAAAAAAGAGTTTTACTGCAATAGCATTTATGTATTTGTTCTTATAAGAAACATGGCCAAACCGCTCGCCGTTCGATAAGGACCAGGCCCTGGTCGACGGCGCGTTGTGTTCCACGCGCGCCTCAAAGAGATGTTAGCACCAATGACGGGGTCTGCTAGGGCCGATGCCTGCTAGGGTTGCGGGAAAGTCCGAGAGGGATACCGTGCCCCTGGCACAGGCAACTGAAGGAACACGGGTGGGTTTTATTCAGTAAGAGTCTGACACGCCCTCCTGCTCTGCCCAGAGCGGGAGAAGTTATTTGATGATTTCCCACCATCAAAAAAAAAAAAGGGGGCATTCTTATCTGAAAAAAAAAGAGTTTTACTGCAATAGCATTTAAGTATTTGTTCTTATAAGTAACATCGCCAAAATACCAAATATAAACATGAATATGAGACAGCAGAAGAACGACATATTAGAGAGGGCACACGTAGACAAGACATTGTGCGTTACAAGGTACAGTCTTATTTAAATATTGTGAGGCACAGTCCCAGATATCAATCGGTTATATATTACTTAATAAGTTGCCCAAAAATATTAAAAGCGATATCTGCTCCGGCTCCTTTAAAAAGCAAGTAAAAATTTCCTGTTAAATAAGTGTCTATATGCTGTTGAAGATCTCTAACGATATTCCTGTAAATGTTGTTTTTGTACGTTGTTGTAATATTTAGTTTATTTTTATTCCCTTAAGTAATTTAATTTTAATTATCTTATAAACTATGTAATTTCAGATACAATGTATTGTTCATGAATAAATGACTTAAGACTGTGAAGTTTGTAAAACATTTTATTCGACACCGCCAATAATATCTCGAGTGAGCCATACAAAGAGGACTTGTACTTTTTATTCTAAAAATAAACGGTAATAACAGTCTAGATTTTTACTGGATACACTGCGAAGATGTACAACATGTAACATAATTAACGCAAGACCACATACACCCCAATTAGAGTATTGAGTTAAAAGCATTAATTATACAATGATAAAAGCATTGACTTTAAAACCATTCGGCATTTTTTGAGATATTTCATTTTAAAATTAAATTTATTCCATTCCATTTCCATTATTTAAATTCTTTATTTAAAAAAAAATCCGGGGCTTATTTCTAGGTTTCGAAAATCGAATAAAAACATACAGTCAAATAGTCTAACTCAAAGCATCGCAAAAAAGGAAATAAACCGATTTCTCGGAGACCCTTTACGACGGCAGTCGAAGGGATTATTGGTTCTTGTGATTTTGTTAGCAATAAACATTTTGCTTAGATTTATATCACTGTATAAACCTGGTGGTTTATCAATAATTAGGTCATATTTATACATTGATTTCAGATCGAGGTTTTGCAATGAGTGCTCGTATAGTAACGTAACGTTTCATAGTTTACAAATAATGACAATCTGTCGCAAAGACATATAACTACAAACTCCTATTGTATTTTAGGCCACAATGGGTCAACCCGATAGAGTATAGGTAAATGGACACCGGTATCTACATACTGAAGTAAATGTGAAAATTTCCAAAGTCAACTAGGTAGTCGTATGGAATGACTACGCTGTTTCACAAGCGAAGTTTTGACGGTACGCTGACGCAGCTGATAACGAAATCACTACACGTTAAGTATACTGACGTCAACATCCACCAATCTCTATAATTATGCTGTAGGTAGGTTGTATGTCAATATTTTGCATGGAGTGACTGCCATTCATCATCAGCCTATAATGTTCCCACTGCTGGGACACAGGCCTCATCACGGTGAGAGGGAGTGGGCCGTAATCCACCACGCGGGCCCAGTGCGGATTGGTAGATGACACACGTCTTCGAATTTTTGGTTCTAGGAAATGCCGGTTTCCTCACGATGTTTTCCTTCACTGTTTTGAGAGAAGTGGTGATGAAATAATTTATACAAAGTAAAGCGCCTGTCTGGGTTTGAACCTACGACCTACAAGTCGTAAGTCGCGGCCGTTACCACAGGACCACTACTGCTCTCCACTGCCATTAGACTTCTACAACTCTATTCATAGGCAATCACGGAATTCTCAGTCTTCTGCATACTCGTAATTACGCTACTGCGCACACAAACTCAAACTCAAATGAAACCTCAGAAATATGAAGCTAGTTGCCCATTCCAAAGCGTAGTATGTTTCTATGGAGAATAACGGGCAAGAAACTCCACGGACACTTTTAAATCACAACATATATAGTCAAACAACAAGGCTCAAGAAAATAGGTGGCTCGTTCAGATGTCAATGTATACGCTTTTATAATAAACTTCCAAGCCACGTTCAAGATCTAAGCCTTAATAAATTCAAATCATTCATTAAACGTAAGTTGTGCCAGAAAGGCTTTTATACCGTTAAGGATTATATTGAGGACAAAAAGGCTTGGGATTGAGTTGTTCCAATTTTCTGCATACTGAATGTTTTCTTTTATTTCTGTTACATACACTGATAAATTGATAATTATTATAACAGAACGATCAATTATTGTGAATGTGAGGACTATGTGGGTCATTGTTTCAGTTTTAATCATGATCTGGCAGTTTAAGTAGTTTATGCGGCCTACCCAAATGTCCTTTCTTTGGTATTGTTCGTCGAATCGTTGAGCTCCTAAAGTTCTGAGTTGAGCTGCACGGTTACTGACAAATGCGTGCACTGACTGGACAGGTCCTCTTAATCTGCGTGGTTCTTTCCTCAGAAGACCATTTCAGATACTAATCTACATGGTCCTCAAAGATTATGTTCGAATATTTATATACACATTGACATTGATGAATTTTATACATACAATGACATGAGTATTTACTTTGTAAAGTATTATATTATTTAAATTATTGTGAATGTGAAGATTATGTGG
This sequence comes from Brachylomia viminalis, assembly GCA_937001585.2. Lineage (NCBI taxonomy): Eukaryota > Metazoa > Arthropoda > Insecta > Lepidoptera > Noctuidae > Brachylomia > Brachylomia viminalis. The sequence goes on from OW443296.2 coordinate 6,456,909, forward strand.
ATTATTACTTTTTTTATTTTATTTCTTAGTTAGTTTCACGATCTGGCAGCTTGAGTAATTTATGCGGCCTACCCAAATGTCCTTTCTTTGGTATTGTTCGTCGAATCGTTGTGCTCCTTAAGTTCTCAGTTGAGCGGCAAGATTACTGACAAATGCGTGCACTGACTGGACAGGTCCGCTCAATCTGTATGGTTTTTCCTCAAAAGACCGTTTCAGACACCAATCTACATGGTCTTCACATGATCTGACCAAGATTATGTCTGGACTTTAAAAGAGACTGTGACCTCTGAGTTTGTTTCGGCCTTTCTTCTCAGAGTAGTCAGTTATGAAACGCCGACCTCATCTAGTTTTAAAAAATATGATTGACGTGTAAAAGTGTTTGTAACAAACCTACTTACAGAAAATAAAATCATTTATCATTTATCATTTATCATTTAATCATTTATCATTTATCAAACATATTTACATGGCGATTTTGTAGGTAGATATTTGAGTATTTAAAACAATGTCTCGAGATTAAACGGGGATCATTAATGACGTACTGTGTTTGGTATAATTATGTCGGAGAGTTCATTCTTAGCTCGAACCGCAGCTTGAAAATTACATCCATCAAGATATTTTTATAGAATTTGTCGCATAGTACCTACGCGTATACCGCCTTAACGTCGCGTCCCCCGTTGCGCGTCTAATCGTCAAATGGGCTACCGACCGCCTCCCGCCGACTCGGCAACTAATTTTCCGCCTACTCCCTTCAATTGTTTGCAATAATTACTGTTGCTGGGCGACTATCGCCTATAATTCATGTAATAATTGAATTTAAGTGGGATCATATGTCGTGTTGTGTCGTGTGATATATCTTAGGTAATTATGATGTGTTTATTCGGAGTTATATTCTGGGGCAACTGTACTGAGAGGGTGAGGATTTTCAGAGTCCAAAAACGTTGCTAAAGATCAATGACTAGCCTTAATAATACCGACAGTTGTGCACCTGTGTTCAAGTCTCTAAAATTACTTACCTTTCCGTCTCTGTATAAACTTGAAGTTGCAATGTTTGTTAGAACAAACATACACCTTTTTACCCTAATGGACGATATTAGAACACGTCCGGGATCTGTTAGATCGCAATACGAAAATGTAATGTTTACAGGTAGGTATAAAACAGCATTGTTAAGAAAAGGCTTCCTATCAATGGGACCAGTTATCTATAACAAAATACCTCATGCCTACAAAGAAGAATCAATAAGTATATTTAAAAAGAGTATAACATCCATACTAATAGATAAATGTTACTATTCTCTAAAAGATTTTTTGAATGATAAGAGTTTATAATTTTATATTATTTTATTTCAAATTTCATTATGTACCTTGTTAATCAAAATCAAAAGTCATTTATTCAAACTGGGCTGCGAATCAGCACTTTTGGAACGTCAAAATCACATAAGACAGTCCCCCCAAAACGCCCGCCCTTCGCCACTTCCTAGTGCTTTAGCTGGGAAGAAGAAGTTGCGCAACAAACTCCCCAGCAGCACTGCTGTCTGTTCAGTTAGAAGAACAGGTTTCTATACAGTAATAAGTAATTAACATTACGAAACACAAAAACATTAAAATTATTTGCCATAATTATGTCAGCTAGCACACGCCAATATTTAAAACTATACTCAAGCAGAAAAAAATAATAAAAACGTAAACAGAACTTAATACATAATAAAAAGCCTCCTGGCATAAAGGGCGTGCCCGCTTACATATGCAATGCTGCATTATGTTTATATATAGCTGTAACTTGTAGCCACAAATGATAAACTAGGACCTTCGAAGTAAAATAAAGAAACAGTTAATTACTAATAACAATAACAAAACCATAGTCAGCAGAAATAAGTATAAGCTTGTTGTTTTTGATGTTTGGTTTATGAAAGGAAGATTATTGATACCCACATAACTGTACTTTTTATGTTTTTTTGTTTGTATTATTGAGTAGATTACAACATGTTTTTATTTTGCATGCCGTATGGTAGAGCGTGTTGGAACTACCTTTACAATGTTTACACCTTATTTTGTACTCAGATTCATGGCAAATAAATGATATCTTTCTTTCTTTCTTTAATGTCGAGTAATTTGAAACATGCTGCTGAGTTTATTAGCATACGGATTAACAGTTTCGGATGAGACAGCATCTTCTGAAACGGACGAACAACAAAATCGGTTTATGCAAATGTGACAAAAATGTATTGGTATTATTTTGAAAATATTTTGATAGAGTTTGTAACTCACAGTGGCCGTTTAGATGTATTGATGTTGACTTAGAGAAAACCTAATTGTTAGAAAAAAACGGTAATAGAAAACGTTACTATAGCTTCAAAGCTCAACACATAAAATCTCTACCACAATAATCTTAAATTATGCCTGAAAGTGCGACAATATATTTTCTGATCGAACTATTAGGGCCAGTAGACTGCCTTTCTCATTTATCCTTCCCAAGCTAAAGGATACCTCGAATATCAATAAATTATTGCGGTGAAATATCCAAGGACATTAAGGGCACAATTTATTCAGTCCTCATAAGGCTGTGACGCGTGGTATAGCGGACGCGAGGACCGCGGCGACAGCGGTCAAAAGCCGAGCTGGTGAGGTGCCGTGCTTACAACTAGGTTATTCCGGATATAGGACGTCTAAAATGCAAAATTTAGGCATCTTGTAGCCAAAATAACGTGAAAACAAAGTGATAATAATCTTTAGTTTGGCTTGACGACTATCAATCATTCGTTAGGATTTTACTAAGACAAATAATGTACTAATATACTCACGAAGTACGGCAAATGTTTTTAGATCCTTAAAAAGTGTGGACTGTTTCGCCGTATGTTACTGACAATTTATCTGTTATCCTATCCGGACACCATAAAAGAGGCCCAAAATATATTACGGTAGGGATGTGCATACATAGGCCCGCTTGTCGCTCCTTGCTTACTGAAGTCGCACCCTGGCTGCGTGTTTTTCACTCGCTCACATGGAAACCTATTTTCACCGATTTGATTCAAATGCTCACTGGAAAGAGTTTTGTGTCTATTTTGGGTCCAGCCCACAGTCCCCAGTCTGTGTGTAGTTTATACACACGAGTAACTTTTATTCAATTATTTCCATCCGTGAAATCATATCTGATGTTGCTGGGTGGCCATTTTTGGTTGAGGTTTTTGACTCGTTTGTAAAAGGATTAATATGGAGGCCTTTATTAAGCAGTGAGATAATATACAAAATAATGGACAAAACGGCATTTTGCATAACATAAATTGTTGAAAATATAATTTATTTCTTAGTTGGTAGAGTATTGATAAATCTCTTAGTAGGGATTCATTGATCAAAAAAAAAGTGGTTGCAAGCGCTACTGCTGAGAATGAGGTGCGGGATTCGATTCCCGGGTCTGAAAAAGTGTTATTGGGTTTTTCGATCTGGAATTTCTCAGTAGCAGATATAAGTCTGGGTTTGTGCTCGGTTGTACTAAATTTTTTTCTTCACGATGTTTTCCTTCACCGCTTTGAGAGCAGTGGTGATGAAATTATTTACACAATGTAAAGCGCTTGCCCGGGTTCTAACTCTCGACATACAACTCGTATGTCGGGGCCGTAACAACTTGGGCACGCCACAATTGTGGCGATAAGTCGCCTCTTTCAGGAGTGGCTAGAGAGGCGCCACAGCGTCCTCACCTTCCGCCTGACGCAGGTTCTCAGTGGACACGATTGCTTCGGGAGGTTCCTGTTCCTGATGGCGGGAGGATACGCCCGGGTGTCACCATTGTGTGTATCGCCCGGAGGACACGGTGGAGCATACGTTGGAGGTCTGCCCGGCTTGGGCGGAGCACCGCCGTGTCCCCGTGGAGGCGATCGGCGGCGGCGATCTCTCTCGTCCGGCCCTGGTACAGGCTATGGTACGGAGCGAGAGGGCATGGAAAGTCGTCACCTCCATCTGTGAACCAGTAATGCTCTGAAGGAGGAAGCGGAACGCGTGAGGGAGAGGCAAAATTCGCGGACTCACGCCCTTAATCACCGCAGGAGACGCCCTGGGCGTCGGGAATCCCAGGCCGATTCCCGGCCATCGCAGGCGCGGGCTTGCGGACGGCGAGCAATGGGTAGCTGGCCAACCGATAAGGACCAGGACCGGGTCGACGGCGCGTTGTGTTCCACGCGCGTCTCAAAGAGATGTCAGCACCAATGACGGGGTCCGCTAGGGCCGATGCCTGCCAGAGTTGCGGGAAAGTCCGAAAGGGTTACCGTGGCCCCTGGCACAGGCAACTGAAGGAACACGGATGGATTTAGTCAGCAAGAGTTTGACACGCCCTTCCGCTCCGCCTAGAGCGGGAGAAGGTATTTGATGATTTAACATACACAAAAAAAAAGTGATCGGGATAGGGACCTACAACCTACGCAACCTTTTGCCATAGATTCAGTACATGTTTCTGAAAAATGCTGCGTTGAAATTTTTCGTCACCACCGTCGGCCATCACTGCTCTGCACCGCCATAGGGCAGTTAAAAGTTATTAACACTTTTTTTTGACTATCTTTATATGTACATACACATTTACATATACATTTACGAGTACATGGTTATTTGCTAATGTCCCAGATGAATGAAAAACAATAATATAAACCACGTGCGTAAGTTGTATGAGGAAAAACGTTTTATTATTTATATAAAACATGTCGATTGTCCAAGTGCTATTAGTACCGAAGCCAAAGTAAGTACTTACTCGCTGAAACTATACATTGTTATGGCGCCTGTCCCAACAATTCCCATCAAAACGATTTTCTCGCTCGAGAAACGAACAACAGATTGTTGGTCCCGTCTTCCTCTTAGCGTGTCGATGGCAATCTAAATGGACTCGGCCCAGAATTCGGCTACGTGTTTGTCTCCTTCACTAGCGTCCATCAGTTCCTGTAATGTGCAGGCGACAGGACACGATATTTAGGGTCCCATGGTTTGTGGAACAGCACCGCACTTGCACTCCAAGGCGGAGTCGTCTATGAATCTCCATCTGAACAGGTTTTCCTTGCCTCGGCCAACCTGGGTCCGGAGTCTGTTTAAAGACTTCCAGTTTAGCTAAAGCAACTCCTGTCCAGGTGGGAGATCCTCAGCAGGTGTAACAAACGGTATGGGTAAAGAAGCACTGTCTCGCCACAGCTTCAGTCTTTCTTTTGATCGTTCGCCAGTGAGTAGGACGACACACTTTAAAAATCTGTTTCGGCTTTTTAGCCTTTGTATGTTGTCGTGCAAAGGGTGTCGTGTGTCGGAGACCATGTTGGCTCTTTCGCTGGAGCTTGCCACCGTAGGTCCCGTGCAAGTGAAATATATACATTTATTAAATGTTGATCGCTGACTATTCACACCGCCCGGCGAGTATTCGTTTGCCGTAGCGACAAGAGCTATCAAAGAGAGTGCTCGCTCAGCGAAGCTCGGTTGGCGGGCAGAAAACTCGCCGAGATACTTGCGCTTGGTACATACGCACACCAGCGAGTAATCGCCCGTCACCGTCATGCACTCGCTGCTCGTTACTCGCCAACTCGTTTTTAGTTACTAGCTCCACTAGAGCGGGGCAGGTGCATAGAGCGAAAGTCAGCCGCGACCAATAACTTGTGACCCTGACTCAAATCATAATGAAATTTTTGTAAGTATGGTAATTTACATCCATACTTAACAAAATTACATGTTAAGCAGGTCCCGGCTGTCATTCGTAGATCTTTGACAGCCTGACAACCAGGCTTGCCAAGGGGTGTCGTGTTACCCAGTAACTGGGTTGTGGACGTCCGATAAGCAGTCGTTCCATGTTAAATACTGGTATTCAACTGCACCCGGTTAGACTGGAAGCGACCCAAACATTATATCTGCTTGAGTATAGTTTTCAATATTGGCGTGTGCTAGCTGACATACCTATGGCAAATAATTTTTCATCCCACCATCTCGGAAAGAGTATTTTTAATCTTCAATATCTGAGTGGAAAAGCCGTTTTTATTCTCTAGAGGATAAAGTAAATTGAATTTAGAACATCGTGTGCACTAAGTTTGTGAATTAAAAAAAACATTAAACCTATTTACTGCTACCTCTATGGTGCCGAATATATCATACAACTTTTTTTTAATTTGTTAAAAACTCAGACTCGGAACCTTCTTGGTGTTCTTTTTTCAATTTGCTTTGTACGCGGTTCTTTACGCGGCATTTTTTCACGTCATTGTTAAACCTTATATTAAAAACAAGAAACTTGAAAACAAGTGAAAAAACTAAAATGAGTGATTCTAGCGACGAGGAAGTTTGCTTGACGCCAACAGAATTGACTGAAACTGTTAATAATGCGCAAATGAGCTTTCTCCCTCAACAATCACGCGAGAAGTATTTAAAACAGTACGATATGTTCAACACGTGGCGACTAGCAAAAGGAGCCAAAACTTTCTCAGAAAATGTTTTGCTGGCATATTTTATAGAATTATCCGAGAACAAGAAAGCAAGCACTCTATGGAGTACGTATTCGATGCTAAAAGCAACAATAAAGATGAAAAAAGACAAACATATCGATACCTATCCTAAATTAGTGGCATTTTTAAAAAGAGCCTCATCTGGTCATCAACCAAAAAAATCGAAGGTTTTCACAGTATCTGATATTGAAAAGTTTCTTAACGAAGCACCCGATTCCGTATATTTGGCGGCAAAAGTAAGTCAGTTGCACATTCAGTATCTACTTAAGTATATTAATCTCAATTAAATAGTATACTTAGTAGATGTTGATAGGCATAATTATGCGTTCATATCAATTTTATTCATTTATCTACTACAATACTCTTTACGTTACAGGTTGTTCTTATTATTGGAATAAACGGAGCATGTCGAACTAATGAACTAACACAACTTAATGTCAAAAACATTGAGAAACATTCAGATGACTTACTATTAGTTAATTTACCTAATACAAAGACAAAAAGAGACCGCAACTTCGTCATTCGCAAGGAATACGTAACGATTGTTGAGAAATATCAAGCCTTACGCCCGCCTAACACTCCAATCAATCGATTTTTTCTACAGTATCGCAATGGAAAGTGTGTTAGACAGCCTATGGGTACTAATAAAATTGGCAGTATCCCACGCAGAAATAGCAACATTTCTTGAACTTCCAGAACCCCTGTTGTACACGGGTCATTGTTTCCGACGAACTTCAGCCACACTTTTGGCTGATTCCGGAGCTGATCTCCTGTCCCTTAAGCGCCACGGAGGCTGGAAGTCCAATGCAGTTGTAGAGGGATACATAGAGGATTCCATCCAAAATAAGTCTAAAATATGTGAAGGCATCGTAGGAGCCATTACACTGAAAGAGCCTCAATCGGATCCTTGGTTTGTGGTATGACATGGAAGCTACTGAATCACTAATACGATGACCAGTTCTGGTAATGGCTATCCTGCACCGATAGGTATACCTATCCAATTCAAAACCACTAAGGGCTGATTTGACCGAAGTCAGCATAGTATTTTAATAGTAGGTTGTAATTTATGTGTAATTTTTGCATGCCCAAGTGACGGTAGAGCATAGAGAACATTGTCAAAACACGTATAACATCTTTAGACATCTACCCATGTTGGCGAAAAATAAATGATTTGATTTGATTCAGATATCTTTTATCTGTGGAATAAAATTGACGTCTGACAGTTCTAGTACGGAAAAGCTGTCAAAAATTCAAAATTTATTCACAGGATCAGACTTATTCTAGGTATAAAAGTTTGGTGAAATTCGCCCTAAGTACTATTAAATTACCAACAATCGGAACAAATTAACGTAAGACCCAGTGTTTAATATCAAAGTTGTGCGTGTGAGATTAAACTTAGTTGCACAAACTCAAACAAACTCGCACGGAAGTGTGGGTACGAAACGCATCACTTTAAACAGTTGACAAACTTGTACTAACTTTAGTACAAACTGAACTAGCTAAGTTTGCCGAGAACAGTCATGTACCGAGTACCGCTTTGGGTTTACAAGACAAAATATAATCTGTTAATTTTATGATAATTTGATTTGACATTTACAAATGCTGTAAATAACACGGACGCAAATAATCGATTCGTCAAAATTAAACGTAAGTCAACTGCTGCGATTTGCTATTGATATTTTATTTAACCAATTTTAACAAGCAATTTTTGAAATGAAAACTTATTTAGCCGTGTTGAGCGATTTTTGGTAGGAGCAAAACCTTAGATCATAGAAAATGATCTGAGGGCAAAACTTATGAGTTCGCGTTACCCATATGCTCATGTGACGTGTTGCGCCAGACCGGCGACGCGCAGCGGCCTGTGTTCATTTTTCGATTTTCACTTCTGTCGGCAGTCCCCATGACTGACTGCCTACTTTTTTCTGTTTTCGTTCCAGAAACCGGTCGAAAGACTCGTAATTCGAACAAATCCAAAATAATTCATTCAAATAAGGCTGATAATCAGGTTATACATCAGAACAAATCGTAATAACCAACATTAATTTCTTTTGTAAGCTTAGCAATTAATTCGGTTTTGTCAAACCAACTCACCACTACCATTTACCTAAGTTAGTTTTCAAACCATGTCCCAACTTAGTAGACACAATACTAACTTGAAGGAAATAAACTAGTTAGCCCGATACTAATAGTTTGAAGCTCAAAGTTAACTGTACCAAATTAATATACACTATGGTACAAAGGCTCTAGTGCGAACGAACGAAACGTAAATTCGAACTAATTTCGAATCGAAAATACGACTAGCACAATTAGTATCACCTATTGATTATAATATACCTATCCTTCATTACCTACCTAGCCTCTCTTCTGTCCAGCCTTTTCCCAAATATGTTGGGGTCGGCTTCCAGTGTAACCGGATGCAGCTGAATACCAGTTGGTGACAAAAAACTTAAATTCGAAAACCAAAGACACCGACTTCCGAAATAAAAGTAATTTTTCCGTTCGTAGTGTTTTTTTTGTGAAAAACTTTTCGGTTGTGGTACCTATTCCAATCAAAGTCGTATACCACTACTTACAATGTAAATAACAGTGACAGGAAGTTATTACAACATCATCAACATACACTAAGTGGAAAAATACGAATGAAGCTGACTCAAAAATCACTAATCAGCAGGCCAATTCTCGTACTTAATAAACGTTCAAATTCAAGTCGCAATCTCATCTCAGCGACAATCAATGTCAAAAACCTGTCACAAATGTATGTAAATTGATTGTAATTTTGACAGATTGACACTGAGATTAGAATGCGAACGGTCTTAAAAATACGGGAATTGCCCCTCAGAACTTGACCAAATTTATATGGGACCAATCGGGAAGTATACCCTTTCAAACAAAAGAAGAATGTTTCAAATCGGTTTATAAATGACGGAGTTCTGAGGTAACAAATAAAACAAAAAAAAAACACCGAATAGAGAACATCCTCCTTTTTTTAAGTAAGTCAGTTAAAAACAACGTTCTTACCGACCTAGTATCAGCTATTTCAGATAAACCAATTTTTTTGACCAGTGAAGCGCTTTTATATCTAGCATTTGATATTACGTCGTGTTATTAAAATAAATCATGCTCGAATAGTGTTATTTATGGCGCGAACCCTGTTAGCGGCATATTTATAATGACCACTGGCGCACTACGCTCGACCACTATCCCAGGAGATGCCATCATCCTTGTTGTTATAAAAGTAGCCCTAGTTTCTGACCACAGTTCTGCTGAAGAGAAATTTCCTATCAGAGACCTTTTTGATATTCCTTTCAGCTTTTTTTAGGATTTTAGATCGCTTAAACATCAAGCCTGTACATCTTTGTTACTGTTTTACTTTATTTTATTACGTTTCGCAACAAAATGCATCTAGGCAGCAAGTTTTAATTTCAATAGTGGACTCTCCTATGGCATGTTAAAATCGGAAAAAAAAGTACTAACAAAGAGATTTACTTCGTTAGGAATAAAAAGAAGAGACTTCATAACCCTGCTCAGAGCTTTGAAAGAAGCATAAAATAAAACAATCTGAAAACGAGAAAACTTTAAAAGTTCCCTGCACAAAATTACGCCAACATCCCTTTACAGCTGAAAACCTTACTTACATTTGTCAGGCCACAAGGGCAGCAAGCATCGTTTATAATGCTCCTACAGCATCTAATTACTTGTAATTAACACTCCAGGGCCCCTTGTCTAGACGACTACGACGTAGTGTTATGACTTTAATCGTATAAATATAACTATAGCAGTGCGGATTATTTTTAGACGTAAGAGATATTCTTGTGGTTTATTTGTGAACTAGATACAGATTGTTTCGTACCAACTAGAATCGGCGGCTTCACGACACGAATTCTATAAATTCCATTATACATTATTGGTAAGTCGATCTGCCTAGCCTTGTCCCAACAATAAATCAAAATCAAAAGTAATTTATTCAAACTAGGCTGAGAATCAGCACTTTTTGAACGCCATAATCACATAAGACAGGCCCCCCAAAACGCCCGCCCTTCACCACTTCCTAGTGCTTTAGCTGGGAAGAAGAAGTGGCGGAACAAACTCCCAGCAGTACTGCTGTCTGTTCAGTTAGAAGAACTGGATTCTATACAGTAATAAGTAATTAACATTACGAAACACAAAAACATTAATAGTTATTTGTTATACAAGAGTGCAAAGTTGCTTTTTAACCGCGTGTTCAATTTTGATGACCGAGCAAGCGAAGGATTCTAAAATTGAATCACGAGCGCAGCGAGTGATTCAAAATTAGAATCCTGAGCGTTAGCGAGGGAATCAAAAGAGCACGAGGTGAAAAATCTTTGCACTCGAGTGCAACACGTAACTTTTCATTCCACCTCAGCGAGGAAATGACTAAATGCAAAAAAAAAACGTTTACAATCACAAGATAGGTACACTTTTATTTCAGTTTAGGTATTTATTACTACATTATGACAGGTAAGTATTACAGAATAATCTTTAAATTATAACAAAATAATACTAAGGTATAATTAAGAAAATTTTAAAGTAACGTTGCTACAGTTATTTAAATTGAGTGTAATATTTTTGTTTGGTACTGTAATAAAAAATCAAAAAATCAAATCAAAAGTCATTTATTCAAATTAGGCTGAGAATCAGCACTTTTTGAACGTCAAAATCACATAAGACAGTCCCCCCAAAACGCCCACCCTTCACCACTTCCTAGTGCTTTAGCTGGGAAGAAGAAGTGGCGGAACAAACTCCCCAGCAGCACTGCTGTCTGTTCAGTTAGAAGAACTGGATTCTATACATATAGTAATAAATAAATTAACATTACGAAACACAAAAATATTAAAATTATTTGCCATATGTCAGCTAGCACACGCCAATATTTAAAACTATACTCAAGCATAAATAAAAAATAAAAACAAAAGCGCAAACAGAACTTAATACATAATAAAAAGCCTCCTGACATAAAGGGCGTGCCCGCTTACATATGCAATGCTGCATTATGTTTATATGTATATAGCTGTAACTAGTAGCCACAAATGACAAACTAGGACCTTCGAAGTAAAATAAAGAAACATTAATTTCTAATAACAATAACAAAACCATAGTCAGCAAGCTGACCTGTCACCACAAGCAGCACCCGTTCACGAGCATAACGCAAAGATCAGCCATTACCCCCCTCGCCATATTTGAGGGAAGGAGGCAACCCGACCCCCGACGCTACCGCAAGCATTGACATCTAAGGGAGCATGACGAACTTGCTGCCGGTTGCTCAAAAGAATAATATGATGAACTGTCGAGGTCACTAGCTAACCATATATTGCAATACAACTCATTAAAAAACATTGAAATGAGTAGATTATGTCAATAATAAATTAAAATTAAATTAAACTAAGGTGACTAATAAATATAGTCAAATAAAATAAACAATTATATGAACTCGTATAACTTGTCAGTAGGTAAGCTAATTTTGGAGAAAGAACATAAACATTGTCTTGAGTTAATCACAGCGACCAACTATTTTTATCGTTTAAGTAATCGTTGATTGTATAGTATGCCTTTGAACAAAGGTTGGATTTTACTTTAGCTTTAAACGCATTAAAAGGCAATTCTAACAAAGAAGAGGGAAGCTTGTTATAAAAGTTTATACCAAGCCCAACAAATGAGTTATGGACCTTATGAAGCCGGTGAAAGGGAGCACGTAGTTTCTCCTTGTTTCTAGTGTTAATATTATGAATATCACTATTTTTTGTGTATAAGTGTATATTTTGCCTAATATATAAGATGTTGGCGAAGATGAATTGTGAGGCCACCGTGAGAATCGGGCTAACTAGTTTATTTCCTTCAAGTTAGTATTGTGTCTACTAAGTTGGGACATGGTTTGAAAACTAACTTAGGTAAATGGTAGTGGTGAGTTGGTTTGACAAAACCGAATTAATTGCTAAGCTTACAAAAGAAATTAATGTTGGTTATTACGATTTGTTCTGATGTATAACCTGATTATCAGCCTTATTTGAATGAATTATTTTGGATTTGTTCGAATTACGAGTCTTTCGACCGGTTTCTGGAACGAAAACAGAAAAAAGTAGGCAGTCAGTCATGGGGACTGCCGACAGAAGTGAAAATCGAAAAATGAACACAGGCCGCTGCGCGTCGCCGGTCTGGCGCAACACGTCACATGAGCATATGGGTAACGCGAACTCATAAGTTTTGCCCTCAGATCATTTTCTATGATCTAAGGTTTTGCTCCTACCAAAAATCGCTCAACACGGCTAAATAAGTTTTCATTTCAAAAATTGCTTGTTAAAATTGGTTAAATAAAATATCAATAGCAAATCGCAGCAGTTGACTTACGTTTAATTTTGACGAATCGATTATTTGCGTCCGTGTTATTTACAGCATTTGTAAATGTCAAATCAAATTATCATAAAATTAACAGATTATATTTTGTCTTGTAAACCCAAAGCGGTACTCGGTACATGACTGTTCTCGGCAAACTTAGCTAGTTCAGTTTGTACTAAAGTTAGTACAAGTTTGTCAACTGTTTAAAGTGATGCGTTTCGTACCCACACTTCCGTGCGAGTTTGTTTGAGTTTGTGCAACTAAGTTTAATCTCACACGCACAACTTTGATATTAAACACTGGGTCTTACGTTAATTTGTTCCGATTGTTGGTAATTTAATAGTACTTAGGGCGAATTTCACCAAACTTTTATACCTAGAATAAGTCTGATCCTGTGAATAAATTTTGAATTTTTGACAGCTTTTCCGTACTAGAACTGTCAGACGTCAATTTTATTCCACAGATAAAAGATATCTGAATCAAATCAAATCATTTATTTTTCGCCAACATGGGTAGATGTCTAAAGATGTTATACGTGTTTTGACAATGTTCTCTATGCTCTACCGTCACTTGGGCATGCAAAAATTACACATAAATTACAACCTACTATTAAAATACTATGCTGACTTCGGTCAAATCAGCCCTTAGTGGTTTTGAATTGGATAGGTATACCTATCGGTGCAGGATAGCCATTACCAGAACTGGTCATCGTATTAGTGATTCAGTAGCTTCCATGTCATCAGGGTTGTATCAAAATATAGTAGTTCGTCGTGCACGTGGTACGACAGCGGCTTCTGACATCATCTATCATCAGAAGACCGTCGCCACGCAACCATCGATGAGACGCTCTGCTAGAGTGACTGTCACCAGCCTGTGTCACTCATAACCGACCTTTTCGGCGATCCCAGTAACTTCGTTACAAAACTAAACGGCGCCCCTTTCTGCACCAACATTCCTATAGGTATCTGAGGTTCACATTTGAGCTTTTTGATAAGGGTCGACGCAATTAAGTACTTTAGAATTTCATTATTAATTCTGTGAGTCTAGAGTAGTATCTACCTATCTTCTGTAACTGATGTCCCTTTTTGTAAATGAGTTAGTCCGGAGAACTACGACGAGACCTACCTTTCTGTCGTCAAGAATTCGTCATCTAAATGATTTTATTCAAGTTTTTGACCACTCTATCTATTTATTTATCTATTTGACTGACCGGTTGGTGCAGTTGGTAGCGACCCTGCCTTCTGAGCCGCTGGTCCCGGGTTCGATCCCCGGACAAGTCAAACATTTGTGTGCATATGAACATGTCTGTTTGACCTGTGTCTGGGTGTGTTTATGTATATAATAAGTATGTATATCAGTCATCAGGTTACCGTAGTACAGGCTCTGCCTAGTTCGGGACCTGAAGACCTTGTGTGGATGTTGTCTCATATTTATTTATTTATTTGACCAAAATCCTTTGCTTGGCAAACTGTCAAAACTGTATTTCAAATAATTCGACATGTCCCCACTAGCCTACAGAACTTAATTTCATTCCTGTCAGTTCGGCTTGCGGCCAACATTTCCGTTTTTCAGTCCATTGTGGTGTCGCATATCGACATCACGTTCAGTCGGTGTGAATTCAGTTATTAAATAAATGACGTAATAACTTGCATCGACGTCACAACTGCGTCATATGCCGTAATCATTATAAAACGCCCACACTTGGTTGAGATGTATGATGTGTATGAGCTATTTATTTGTTTACGAGGGTATAATTTTTTTTCTTCAACTTATTTTAGAGTATTCAATCTTGGCAAAGATTCAAGGCTACGGAGTGAATGTCAGCTCTGTAACATTATAGGTTTACATGATATTGGAATAAACGTAGAGTTTCCACGAAAAAAGATTGCTGCCTACCACCTTGTACCATGGCAAAATTATACCGTGCATAGAAAGAAGTTCATGACGGTACATGTTTTTTAAATGATGCAAATAATCTTTAGTTAACACATCATAACTTGAAATTTGATAAGTGTGAAAAAGCTTATAATAATAATTTTCTAATGTTCGACTAGGGCATGGAATGCGAGTGAGTAAAGCTAAGCGCACATTACAGGCGCAGCGGCCTGCAGCGAAACGCATTTTCGTACAAAAAAGCGAGTGGCGGCCCGCTTGTAGTGTGCGATACTACGATGGTTCATACATATTGAACTATAGTGGTTGAGGATTTTTGCAATGAGTTGTGGCCTATCCAAATCTGCGTCAGCCTAATATACCATACTGTTATTTATTTATTTAACACTTTAAGCACACAAATGTACAGACTAGGCGGAATTAATGCCATAAGCATTTTCTACCAGTCAACCTTTGGGTGATGCAGAGAGAAACAGTGGTAGGTGCAATTTATAATCATATATTTTTAAATAAATATAAAGAGACGCATAAAAATATAATACATACACCTAAATATATATAAATATAGGCACAAATAAATGTACATAAATACATGAATATACTAAAACAAATAGGACAAACAATGAGAAAACATTATCGCTGTGACGATACTGCCAGCTTCTTGTGAATGTGCTCGCTAACTTTAGTTTTAAAGGATAATCGGTTGGTTGCCATCCTGATTTCCTGGGGGAGCGTATTCCACATATAGATAGATTGAACGAAGAAGGAAGAGTGAATGAAGCCTGTGCGGTGAGTGGGACATTGAAGAAGACGATTGTGTGATGACCGTAGATTTTTATTGTGGTTGGCGCAAATGTACTGAAAGTGGGGGACTAGATAACCAGGATGCACAAGCATTGTCTTCGTACTCGATGGTAATAAATTTTTCAATCGGTACAGAGCCCGCAGCGTTCCGGCAACCTTCTGACTTACCCTAGCGACTTGAGTACGCCAGTTCAGGATACTACACAAAAATCGTGAATTTCAAATAACACTGGTACTCTTGTTTCAGATCTAAAGTGAAAGGGCGTCGCCGCCCATCATGCCATCCCCAGACAACCGGAAACAAGGTAATGCACACTCACGTACTGTGAACTTTCCTTTTAGTCGTGTGTTGATACAGCATGGGTACCTACTGGGAGATAAAATGAAACGTCTGTCTGCGTTCCAACTAGGTACTGTACATTTTTAAAGCAACTAACTGTGCCCGCGACTTCGTTCGCGTGCCTGTCTGAAAACAAATGGGATTTCTTGGGTTTTAATTTTTTTGCGCGGGACGCTAATTATTTTTCTATAATAACAGTAACCTACGAGGGGTGATCCAAAAGTAATGATAATCAATAATAAACACAATGAATAAAATAAAAAAATAAATTTATTTCTCAACATAGTCTCCTAGCAAGTCTATACATTTAGTCCATCTCATTTCTAAACCTAAAATTCCCTTAGAAAAAAAATCTTTATCTTGACTCTCAAAAAAGTCCTCAACCGCGGCCATCACGTCGCTATCATCGTCAAATTTCTTGCCTCGGAGGTGTTCCTTGAGTCGTGGAAAGAGATAGAAGTCACTGGGGGCTAGATCTGGTGAATAGGGGGGGTGTTCCACCAGCTCAAAGCCCGCTTCCTGAATGGCGGCCATGGCAATTGCAGCTTTGTGAACCGGTGCGTTGTCTTGATGGAACAGTACTCCAGCCCGCAGTTTGCCTCGCCTTTTCTCCTTAATAGCCTCCCGCAATCTTCTTATTTGTTCTGCATAGTAGGAGCCTGTAATAGTGGCCCCCTTTTCCAAGTAGTTCACCATGATTATTCCTTCAGCGTCCCAAAAAACAGACGCCATAACCTTCCCTGCTGAGCTTGACACTTTGAATTTCTTCGGCGTCGGTTCATCGGATCGTTTCCATGTCATCGATTGTTGTTTTGTTTCAGGATCAAGATGGTGGATCCAGGTCTCGTCCATGGTCACAAAACGTGACAAAAAATTATCCTTGTCTGCCTGGAACTTTTCGAGATTTGCTCTTGACATGTCGACTCGTTTCTTCTTTTGCTCGTCGTTTAACATTTTCGGTACCCAACGCGCGGAGACCTTTCTCATATGCAATTCGTTTGCAAGGATTCTTTGAATGCTGCCATATGAGAGCCCTGTGACCTCAGCTACATGCCTGATAGTGACTCTTCGATCTTCCAATACAACTTCTTCAACTTTTTTCACATTTTCTTCAGTGAGAGACGTCGATGGGCGTCCTTCGCGGTGTTCGTCTTCCGTCGATGTTCTTCCCAGCTTAAACTCCTTAGCCCAGCGTGCAACTGTGGAATATGGAGGAGAAGAGTCCCCTAATGTTTCCACCAAGTCGCTGTGTATGTCTTTGGTAGACATTTTTTTCAAGCAGAGGTATTTAATGACAGCTCTGATTTCGTGTTTTTCCATTTTGATGTTCACTCCTTGACAGTCCGTATTCAAATGAATGTAGCTCTCGGGAATCGTGGCCTATTTATATGATTTTTTTTTCCTGAACTAGTGGGTAACTGAGCAAGTGACTGATATTTTTTTTGTATTTTTGTGTGCACTAGAAATAACTGATTATCATTACTTTTGGATCACCCCTAGTAAGTTACTTCTTATAACACCAGTAGGCCAATTCTCGTACTTAAAAAACGTTCAAATTCAAGTCGCAATCTCATCTCAGCGACAATCAGTGTCAAAAACCTGTCAAAAATGTATGTAAATTGATTGTAATTTTGACAGATTGAGACTGAGATTAGAATGCGAACGGTCTTAAAAATACGGGAATTGCCCCTCAGCTATCTGCTAATGAAAGTTTCGTTAAAATCGGTCCAGCCGTTTCGGAGACTAGCCGGAACAAACAGACAGAATACAAAAAAAATTAAAATAGCTTTTTTGTTTTATCACCGTATTATATAGGGTAGACCGGGGACAATAGTACCATTTTCGAAACATCGGTTGATTACACAAATTTAACTGTCGCTTTTTATTTTAAATATTATTATTTTACAGCCTTGGTTTATTATCTACCGAAGAAAATATCTAAAGTTGGCCTAGATTGAACAAAACTTGGTCAAAATTGACTTTGAATGAAATGATGGCTAGTGCTACGAATGACCCCCTTTAAGGGTTAATTGTACCAAAACTGCATAGGGTAAAAAAACGCGAATAAAGGTATTAATCACATTTTCTCAGTCATTTATTTGAAGTCTTATGGGTTTATAATCATTTTAAAAAATTAGGAACAACATAATCATGAGATCGGTGTTTTAAATCAACACAAATGTAAAGTAATAACATTATCATAACAATTCTTCACTTTGAACAAAAATAAAATAAGTTTTTATTATCATATAATCAACTTTGGTTCACACGTTGCACATTTGGTGTTATCTAGCTTTATAACAATTATAAAATAGAAATAATCAACAAAAATATATTAGTATGGAGGTACAATTGACCCCTGGTACAATTTACCCTCATAAAATATTTGTTACTTATAAAAAATATTATTCAGATTCGAAATTGTGACAAACATAAATTGAATCCTGAGGTGTACATTCCTCGTGTGCCCATAATCTGCATTGAGCGCATTGAATCCACATTTAATTAGGGCGGCTGGCACTATAAGGTTCCATACATACAACACAAAATCATTCTTCTTCTTCTTCACTGCTTTCAGAGTCATTTTTTGCTGCAGTTTTCTTTTTCTGGCTGGAATCACATTTATCCCTTTAGATTTTCCTGGGTGCTGTAGATTATTTTTAATTTGTTTAGCTTTCTTTTTTCAGCTTCCTCCGCTTCTTTTTGTATAGCATCTTTTTCCGGGATATCGGTGTATATAGCCGTTTGTATATATGTATATTTATATATATTTATGCGTATGCTACGCCCTTTAAAATCTCATCATATGCCTGTTCATACAACAAAGTATCTCTTGACCCACGGACCGTCTTTTTTATTCTATTTCGTGGCATCTAAAACAAACAATGTCTAATAAATAATTGCATATTTTAAGTATTTATTTTTTACTCTGTTATTATTTCTACGGGGTTATTTCTACCATGGGGTCAATTGTACCGGTACCATTGACCCCGGCGATGTTGGTACAATTGCACCAAAGTAACTAATTTAGAAAAACCATCTAATATTCACGTAATTCTAAACTTATAGTTTCCATATTTATCATAAATCAAATTTTGAATATCCGTTTAAACTGGCAACAACAATTACTTGTCGAAAAGGCTCTGGTAGTACGAGTTACAGGCAATAATATTTTACGTAAAAACTTACCGCGGCTTGCCGAAAATAAAAAATTCTCCACTAACACGTTCGTTTCACAGCACGCGCGCCGGTGACTGAGGGGCGCCTCGGGACTCAAGTAGCGCGTGTGCTGGCGCACTCACACATGCAAAATTTAGCTCAGTAGTAGAAATATCGATGATGGTACTATTGACCCGTGTTACTATTGTCCCCGGTCTACCTTTAAATGCATTTTGTAAAAAGCTGTTATTTTGACATTAAACTCAAACTCAAACTCCAAACATTTATTTAAAATAAACCAATTACATGCTCTTTTGAACTGTCAAGGGGTCGGTCAGTCAGAAAGATGAAGCTAGTTGCCCATTCCAAAGCGTAGTAGGTACCTATGGAGAAGAACGGGCAAGAAACTCCATGGACACTCTTTTAAATCAAAATATTGTTACCTACAAAATAGTGGTTACATCATTCATGTGAGAACGACGTAGAAAGACGTGCACGTTAAAAGCGTCCGTAATAAAAGATAAAAACAATTCAGTAATCAAAATAAGCCGTGGCAGCTAAGAAATTACCAGTGCCTACTGACGGCGCCCGTTCACGAACATGACGTATGCATTACAAACAGACATTTCAATTTTATTTATTTGTAGAGATTAGTTATCTGAAAAGTGTTATATAATGGTATTAAGACATAATATTTTATTTGGTGCCTAACACCATCTCAGTTTAGTTAGCCAGTAAGTTAGTTTCGTAACTACCGGAATGTGAATACACCTACTTACAGAAACAGAAATCATTTATCTTTAGTTTTGCAGCGTTATCTACACCGCTAGAGCAGAGTTTACCGTGCGACTGGCAAATATACAACTTCCCGACATCAATCGTTGGGCAGTTGCCCACCAGACACGACACCCTCTGTCTGATCTGGTCGGAGGATCCTCCCTTTTCTATGGAGGTGTGAGTGAACTTTACACCCTCGTACCTCTATATTCTCCTTTGGGCGGGCAGAATGCAGATGTGATATTGATTTGTGAGTCGGTCGGCAGTAAGATCAATGCCCAGGACGAGTAAAAGTTTATTAGGCTATCAATAAAAAAAAACATAAATTTAAATGAAAACCTTTTTAAAAACAAGCTTTTAATTAACTAAAAAGGACTAAATAGTAGGTACTTACGTAAACAATTAAATTTAATATTTTCTTAAAAGCTTAGAGGTTATCTTAAAGGGTAAGTAGCACGTTCACGCCTTAGTTCGTCTATTTTAGTTATTTTCAAAGCGTTATGTCCTACGATATTCTTATATTCTTCTGTGGGGGAAGGCCGCTGATATTCAAAACATATTTGTCCTTCAAAAACGAGCAATTCTAGTAATTTTATCAGCTAGGAGACAGAGTTTCTCTTAGAGATTTTTAAATAATTATTGCTATGCTCACATTGACATCACAATTCACCTTCGCCAACATCTTATACGTTAAGCAAAATATACACTAAAAACAGTGATGATATTCACAATGTTAATACTAGAAATAAGGACAAACTACGTGCTGGGATTTCAACGGCTTCATAGGCTTCATAACTCATTTGTTGAGCTTGCTATAAAATTTTATAACAAGCTACCCTTTTTTAGATTTCAAATTCATATTCAAAACCTTTAATTCAGACATGAGTCCATAGAGTTAGTATTACAAAATTGCTTGAATACTAGTGTTAGTAATTGAAATAAGGGACCTCAACTGATGTGGATCTTTATCCTGTGGCGCAGCAGAGGGGAGTCCCACCGGTCTCGGAACACGCTCTGGGGCCGTACTATGACATGTTAATTCCATAATTGTTCCAGCGTGAAAGAGAGACGGAGCTATACATGATCGATAGCACTATCTCTTTTTTGCAACGGAATCATGATGGTGTTAACACGTCATAGTAGGCCCCAGGATACTCTACGGTGGACGCCATCATGCGCGTGCGGGCTCTCACGACGGGGGATGCTGTGGCCCGGGGTGGTGTCGTCTTGGCGGTGTCTTTAGACATCGCCAATGCCTTCAATACCCTGCCCTGGAGTTGCATCAGGGAGGCACTCCGGTATCACCGGATGCCGACCTACCTCTGTCGTGTGGTCGAGGCCTATTTGACGGACAGGGCCGTCATCTACCCCGGTCACCAGGGAGTATGGAACCGGCAACAGGCAACTGAAGGAACACAGGTGGGTTTTAGTCAGTAAGAGTCTGACACGCCCTCCTGCTCTGCCCAGAGCGGGAAAAGTTATTTGATGATTTCCCACCACAAAAAAAAAAAAGGCCCCAGGATACTATTCGTGGCGGTGCGCAGCCGGCCGGCCATGGTTGCGATCCTTTATCTTCTAATGGCGTAAAAATCATCTGTGCGCGCTTCCGCAAACATACCAGACGCACTACAACGCGACGACAGCCCCAACAGTATCCTGAACGCGTTATTGTATTGGACACGCAGATCGCTGTATGTCCTTTCTTTGCTAGAATTTCCTGTTAATGCGTTTAAGATAGAGTACCTACTGTATGTCCTTTCTTTGCTAGAATTTCCTTTTAATGCGTTTAAGATAAAGTAAAATCCAATCTTTGTTCAAAGGCATAATATTCCATCAACGATTACTTAAACGATAGGAATAGTTGGCCGGTGTGATTAACTTGAGACAATGTTTATGTTCCTTCTCCAGAATTAGCTTACCTACTGACAGCGTGTATGGGTTCATTTAATTGTTTATTTTATTTGACTGTATAAGTCGATTTATTATCAACACGCCTTTACACAATTCATGGCGTGAAGCAAAACGAGTGCTACTACCCAAGTCATGCCATACTTTAGAACAGGCTATCATAATTGAATGCGTATACACAATTCCATGCCTGTGCTGTTGACCTCGGAGGAGGTTCCTCGTCTGGAGCCAATCCTGGGTACAGCCAGGTCATGGTGGACTTTAAAATGGACTATCATAATTAAATGCGTATAGGTATAAAAATATCGTGTCTGTACCGTTGACCGCTGAGGAGTTTCTTCGTCTAGACCTAATAGTGAGTGTAGAATCAAGTCATCATCATCATCTGCCTAGCCTTTTCCCAACTAGGTATGTTGGGGTCGGCTTCCAGTCTAACCGGATGCAGCTGAATACCAGTATTTTACATGGAGCGACTGCCTATCTGACCTCCACAACCCAGTTACTGGGTAATACAATACCCCTTGGTAAGACTGGTTGTCAGACTTTCGGGCTTCTGACGACCCGTAACGACTGTCAAAGATCCACGAATGACAGCCGGGACCAACGGCTTAACGTGCTTTCCGAGGCACGGAGCAGTGGTGATGAAATAATTTACACAAAGTAAAGCGCCTGTCGGGGTTCGAACCTACGACCTACAACTCGTAAGTCGCGGCCGTTACCACTGGGCCACCACTGCAGTGTAGAATCAAGTCAAGCATCATAAAAATGCATTGTCTTTGAAACAGAACCAACATGTAAAATTTCAACGCCGTGGGATAAGAGAAAGTGGTTTAAATTCAGCTTGCATGATTTGACCCATACTTACTAACTGACTAACTAACAAGGCTAGTTAAACAATAGGATTTTTAAAACAACCCAGCTGCGGTATATTGCCGCATCGCTAGTAAATTCTTCAAGAGAAAATCATAAACATTACCTATTTATTTGTGAGCATTAATTCACAAAGCTCTCTAAAATCGCTGAGCAGATCGAATTTAAATCAGCATAAATAGGTTAATTCCTCTCACAATAGTGTTGCCAGCATATATTCCGCTCACAATAGTCCCTAGATCAATAGTGTCTCGTCTCGCCTATTCATTCAAGGTACGTTCAGGAATCTAACATGGCGTCGACAACATAGACAAAAGACGAGCACTAATTACTATTTGAACAACAGACGACAAATGGATGATATATATCTCTGAAAGGTGCTAATGTGTTTATTGATCAGGCTTTTTTATTACCTACTGTAATAGCTTTTCATTCCCTTACACTGTTTGAAGACTTATTTCATCGCGATAAAAGGGAATACCTACCACAAAAAAAAAACGGTCAGAGTGCCACCAAGCGATTAGCAGAAATTGCAATATAATTTTATCATTATCTGAATCAGTATCGCTTAAAATTTCACGTTGTACGTACAGTATTTTGTTATTTAGGCTAATCTATAGCTCACTACACTAAGTATTCATTGATGACACATCCAGATACAACCTTACACGCTTCTGAACTAAGTTCAAAAAACTACACTGTTAAACTAAGGGTAGTATTGAAACGAGTGACTGTAAATTAAAGTTTTAAGTAACAAAATAATTAATTTACATTATAGTATTACTAAGTGAGCGACTGACTGCGGGTGACGAGAAGTCAACTGAACAGCAACTTACAAACATTTGAGTTATTTAAAATACAAAATGAGAAGCTTCATAATATTTGTTTCAGTGTCAACGCTACGTCCTGCATTTTTTTCAATATTTGGCAAATGATTTATTTATACTGAGCGGCATTTTATCTTAAATTAAGTGTTTCAAATAGAAAGAAAAATCACTTTGTAAAATACTACAATGATTTTTTTTTAAACTATACTTATCTAACCTCAATTGGAAAACTCGTCTCTATCTTAATATTGAAGTTGCCCTCTCTGTATGTCTAGTCGCTCACTTAGTCATTTAGTCGCACGTCTAGAATTTTAATATCTGAAATGGATTAATCACAATCCATTTTTAGTAAGCTCGTTCTGGATTTTTTAACCGACTTCAAAAAAAGGAGGAGGTTATCAATTCGACTGTATTTTTTTTTTTTTTTTTAGGTTTGTTACCTCATAACTTGCGACTGGGTGAACCGATTTTCATGATTCTTTTTTTATTTGAAAGCTGGTGCTTCCCGTGTGGTCCCATTGTCACCATTTCAATATCTGATGATGGGATCTTGTAGAAATCGGGGGAACTCTTCAATGAATAACAGCAGATTAACCGCGATTGTTGCTATAGCATATCTAAGCATTGTTTACGCCATCACACAACATAATATCACGCCTGTACTCACTACAAAGGTTATAAAAACTATTTCGAAAAAAATATATGTTTAATTACCATAAAGACTCTTATCATGCGCGATTTGTTACAGCTGTGGAAGGTAACTGGGGTATAAGGATTTGTAACTACCTAATCTTGACTTTTGGGACCAACACAGGTTAATGTATGCGACTGAGTTTGAATTGAAATAGATACTTATTAACCGACTTCAAACAAGGAGGAAGTTCTCAATTCGACTGTATGTTGTTTTTTTTTGTATGTTTGTTACGCAATATTTCCGGCAATTGTGGATCGATTTCGAATATTCTTTTTTTAATTGATAGGGTATGCTTCAAGGGTGGTCCCATATAAATTTTACTAACTTTGCTTTGGTAGTTTTTCAGTTAACTTATCTTTTTTCACTTCACGTATTTTTTCCACTTAGTGTATAATGATGAAGTTAAAATAACTTCCTGTCACTGTTATTTACATAGCTAGTAGAGGTATACGAATGTGTGTGTGGTAGGTACCACAACTAAAAAGTGAAAAATAAAAACATTTTACAAAAAAAACAACCGACTTCAAAAAAAAACACTACAAAGTTCAAAATAACTTTAATTTCGGAAGTCGGTGGCAAAAAACGAAAATACAAAACCATAGACAACGACTTCCGAAATTAAAGTTATTTTGAACTTTGTAGTGTTTTTTTTGAAGTCGATGGTTTTTTTTGTAAAATGTTTTTATTTATTAATCAATATTCGTCGTTAGTTTAGTTAATTTTTCGCTTACTCAAATTCATACCGTTCAAGTTATTAAAACAGTATCTCATCATCAGTCGCTAAGTTTCTTTTTATTCGTTCGTTTTTTAATTCTCCTAAAACTAATTCAGGAAAAATCTAACCGAAATCAAAGTAAGTACTTAAACACCATAAACCTAAACAACTTTAATTTAATATGTCACAGCTCTAAAACAAGCATTTGGGATGTGTAATGCAAATCGTCATGAAATGAACAGCGAATAAATTATTAGGTGTTAACATGCCATCCCTTGCTAATTTGCATTTATCTCAATTTGCATATTAGGTCGGGGAAACAGTTCTTTCGTATTTTATATTTTTACAATGTTTGTAAATATCACATGTGAGCACCATGTATCTATCACAGAATTAACTTATTTGTCATTGCTACATTTTGAATTATTTTTTCCTATTGTGGTATGGTAGTTTTATTATAGGTGCATAGGTCTTCACATATAATTTATTAATGTATACAAAATATTGTAACACATTTTAAAAGAGTAACGGTGGAGTTTCTTGCCCATTCTTGGTAGTTTCGTATGCAGAAGAATGGGCAAGAAACCCTTGGCGACTAGAATCAATTCTATTTAATGTAAATGTTGACGTTCCAAAGTGCCTTTTATGTGCCTACTTGAAATAAATGCTTTAACTTTGACTTTATATACAAATTCAAAACTAAGAGGTCGTGTTTTACCAAAATATAGAGCTTTTTCCGTACCCAGACTTTTTCAAATGGGTCAAAACTGTTTTGTGGCGAAGTCTTATCTCTTCAGCTATGTCGTTACTATTAAGATGCTCCACTTTTTCAAAAATGACATTGACTATATCCGTAACTCGTACTGACACTGCGGTATGTCCACAAACGTCACATTTATTTATTTCGCGGCTTGTAACGCATTTGTCCTTTTTTTGTAATAAAACTTCAAAATGTATCGAATTTCTTCCTTAGCTTCACTCATTTTGTGAGGACAGAAAAACAATTGAAAATTGGCGGGAAAAGTTTTTACTTTATTTAAAAAAAAAAGTTTTTACTTTTTTTTGTTTTGTCTTCGCACGGTTTGTGCATTTAGCTAGTGTCACATTTAGTTTTCGACCACAAATGTAGGGAAACGAAAGAAAAAAAAATATTTACATTTTATTTTTCATTTTTAAAATGTCATATATGTAATACGTATGTGTATGTTGACGGCACGGTTGGCGCAGTGGTTAAGCGATTGACTGCTGCGTTACGTGTCGCGGGTTCGATCCCCGCACGGAACAAATATTTGTATGACCTGCAAGTAGTTGTTCCGGGTCTGGCTGTTTGTGTATGTGAATTTAAATGTTTGTAAACGCACCCACGATACAGGAGAAACTCCTAGTGTGGGGCAACATTTTTTTTTTTTTTTTTTTAAGAAATAAATAGTATCAAAACCAGCCAAATACAAAAAGTACAGCCAAAGAGATTTTACTACAACTTTTTCTCCGACCTACTATTAATAAAGCTACAATTTCACATTAATAAAATCAATCATCGCTGTTAAAGATAATGTCATTGTCATTTTGTCATATCACTTGTTAAACTTAATCTCCATGTTTTGCAATAATTATTGGTAAAAGAATCCATCATTATCCAAACATAACCCAACGCCTGAATTCCCCGAAGGTATATGCACAGTTGTAGGTACCTCTAGTACACCTTCATCGAAATCCTTCTGCCCTTATTACTAATTTATTTGGGGTCGGAAAGGAAGTCTTCTTCCAGATGACGGCTAATGGACATGTCTCCATTAGCCGTCATTTCATTTCAGTGGTCACCCGTTTCTAGCCAGCAATGCCACCAATAAAAAACCTATTTATTCTCTAGAAAAGATATTGTCTATTCTGTAAAAATCTCACCGTAAAGACTTAGGTGAAGTAAGCTGTTATACAACGTGGCGCGTACCTATTATACCACGGTTATTACATGGTATAAATACTTAGACGATATACAAAATGTGAATGAAATCCATTCGCAAAAAAAATCTGCTGTTCCATACATTTTGTAACACGTAGCTCGACAAAATGTATGGAATAGCAGATTTTTTCAGTGAATGCATATCATTCAAATTTTGTATACCGTCTAAGTATACCATGTAGTATCCGTGGTATAATTTAATGTGATAAGGTACGCGCCACTTTGTATACAGGGTGTTTTTGACAGCCCTCCGGCTCCGCAAACTGATAGGGTGGCTTCAGTACATCATATTAAGATGACTGGTACATGAAATTCTTTCAGGAACATTAAGGGAATCCAAAAAACCAGATTTGTTTTATGGGGGGACATCGTGATCACTTAGCTCACACGCAATGTATCGTTACCGTGGCAAAACGCACGTAGCGGACGGCAGCGCAGCGAGCTTCAGCGAGGCTGCCCCCGCCCTCCGCGCGCTCCCCGGCGCACCTGGGCCGCGTCTTTTATTACGTTACGTTACGTTACGGCATTTTTTTTTTTTCCTGAGAAAATTTCCAGTGGGATATGATTCAGAATAAGGAGCAGAATCAATCGTGTATTTTTGTGGAGGGCTGTCAAAAACACCCTGTATAGTCCTCCAGACCGTTTTTTAGCCATGGCGGCCAATCTCAATGGAGACTAGCCTTCGGCGCGGGAGATATTATGGTGCACAAGTGTATGCGCAGACAAAGGTGCACTCCTCTTCCCTCACTCTCATAGTCCGATGGGACGGCAATCCGACACGACCGGAGAGAGATCAGGCGCAGGACCACCGCGGCTTAACGTGCTTTCCGAGGCTCGGGGGTATCACACCGCTGACTTCCAAACTCCGGGCTGTTATTAAGACTTTCCTAATGGAAAAACCCAATAATAACACTTTGCCCGACCTGGGAATCGAACCCAGGACCCCACGCTCAGCAGTCGCGCTTGCGACCACGAGACCAACGGGGCAGTCAAACTGTTATACCACCCGATGCTAGTGATTGACACTATTGACAGCTCACTTGAAGCTCACTTCACCTCAGAGTTTACGGTGAGATTTGAAAATAATTTGATTTTAGAATAGGTCAGCTGGTATCATGTCCATAACAAAGTAATAAAATGATTTCACCAATATACAGCGTACAACAGCAATCATCGTATGATTTTAACCACTGCACCAACATCGTATGATTATGTGTAGTACAGCCATTACAAACACATTTTCATCCAGAAACATTCAGGCCGGGCACAATGACAAACCAGGCTGAACAAACATTTTGTTCCCTTGCCGGAATTGAGAAACGGAAAATAGAAGAACATGTCTGGTACATAGCTAGGGTACTCTTAGGTAGGTACCTACACACTGATTCCATTAGGACTTTGTTCTTGGATAGATAACATTTTGTATTGAAGTCGATAGAGTCAGTTAAATAAGTCGTTCCTTTCTCATTAGCTCTATCTCTCTATCTAACTTAGAATCGAAATAAAACGCTTGAAACTTGCTTTTTGACGCATAACATTGATTGGTGCACGTAGATTTGGAAATTTATACTTTGATTGATAATAAATAGTGAGAGTGAAGCTGGTCATTGGTTACCCTGTGGATGAAACTTATTGGATGAGGTATTTTCTAAAGCTTCTTCGTCCCAAAATATTACATGTACTCCATTCACTGTTCTAGGTCCAGTATTTGAAGTGGTCTAGTCTGTGCATTGTCTGTCTTTCAAGCCATCAATCACTCAGTCACAGATCTGTTCTACAATGTACATGCAACATCAATATTTAATTAATCACGATCTGTAGAAAATCCTCTGAAATATCCTACGTCAAAGCAAGTACCGTACCGAGTTTTTTTTTTATTTTTTATTATTATTTAATCACATCCAACATCCTTTATTTTTTACAAATTTCCAACTCGCCAAACTTAACAGATTGATGGCGAGAAACGCTCGTTTGACATACGTTGCTTAAAATTACCAAGTAAGTACCCTATACAGTAACCAATGACGGTTTGATAGACTGCAAAATTAAACTACTAAATACGGTGCATTTGTCACCGATTTCCATGAAATTATTAAGATACCCACTTATTATACACAACAGGTTATTCACCTATTAGCACTTTTACCCTAACATATTGTTTTGTCACGGCAAACATCAAACTTAAAAAAAACATTAAACATCCTCCCTCCATACTAGAAATGTGTCCTCTATCGTGTACAACTATTTTGAAATTAATTGTGTCATAATAATATACGAGTATCGTATACCATTATTATTTCCAACACAATACTATATTTAAACAGGGTGGTGATTTAGTCACGTGCAGCCGTCAAGGGGGTGATTCTACCCGTCATTTCAAACAACTTTCGCTAAAGAAACTCTTATCGGATTCATGAAATAAAAATAGAATTCCTATACAACAGTAGACATACTATTTCGATGTAAGTATGTACCAGTATGTTTTTTTTACAATTCGGGTAAGAAGATAAAATGTTAAAATAGAGTTCAATTTCATATGTGTGTTAATTATAATATTTTTTATGTATATAGCTAGACATAAGTTTAATTAATATAATATTTTTAATTGTGAAAGTTCCTAATCCACTTGAGATACTCACTGCAATATTATTAGTTTTAAGTCTTGCTGCGACCTAACACGGCCATGTAGGGGAAGACCAGGCAATGGGGATCAGCTGGCAATGGGGATCACCCACACATGTACAAAACTAAACATTTGAGAGTCTCGTAAAGGACCTCTGCACCCCGCCCTGTACCCTCCGCCTTTGTTATAAACGATTCGCTTTAGTTCCGCGCGCGCGTTTCCGAGTGACAGCCGTGTGACGATTTTGCGCCGCGCTGTTATAAATTTTCGCAATAATAAAACTAAAGGTAAGGGTCTAATTTACTATTGTATTTTAATAAGACTTTTATGTGTATTTAGTCTGCCATTCAAAATAGTGGTTTGCAACTTAAATTGTGCTAATCATTTCTAGTTTACTTGATATTTTACTTTTTTGTCATTATTGTGGTTATGGGAAATGAGGATCAGGGTGATCCCCATTACCCGTCTCAGTAATTATCTTTGGAGTTAACTACATACATGATATTTTCTTTTGTAGATGCCGAAAGTACGTGTCAGAACTACTGAAAAGGCTAAATGGTCTATAGATAGTCCACAAAAAGCTATTCAGCTGATAGAAGAACAGGGTTACTCAATTAGACGAGCTTCTCAAACTGTAGGTATTCCATATACTAGCTTACAAAAGAGATTTACAAATAAAACTAACTTGGGACCACGTCTTGGACGGCATACTGTGTTCAGTTGTGAACAAGAAGACGAAATAGCAAATGCGGTGAAAAATATGGCCAATATTTTCTATGGTTGTACCGCTCTTGAGATAAGAAAAGTGGCATTCGATTATGCTGAGAGCAAGAATTTAAAGCACAACTTCAACAAATCTTCAAGAATGGCTGGACGTGATTGGTTGAGTGCATTTATGACCAGGAATAAAATTTCGATTAGATTCTTCGCTGTCAGACGTGAACACTATTCACTTATGCCAGGATGATGAGAATGATGATGCCGAAGACGCAGGAAACAGATGTCTAATATGTGGCGAATTCGGCAGAAACAACGAAATGTGGTACAGATGTACTTCATGTGGGCTGTGGGGTCACGCAGAATGCACCGGATGGGACTCAGCCAACGGTTATGTCTGCGATATGTGTTAGTTTTTATTTGATCCTGATTTCCCACAGGGTGATCACAATTGCCCTCACCTCGGTGCAATGGGAATCAAAACTGTTTTTTTTTTTAACTTCCATAATTACCAAAGTGTGTACACAAATTGATTAAAAGTGATCTCAGTTGATAGATGAATAAGTAAATTATGTAATTAGGCGGTTGCAATAAAGATTTTATTTTTAAATAAGCTTTTATTTGAATTCTCGCTTAAGTGGTTCCCATTACCCCGTTTTACCCTACGCACGGCTACAGAGCAAGCTACACTATTCCAGTATAAGCTGAATCAAAATCAAAATCAAAAGTCATTTATTCAAATTAGGCTGAGAATCAGCACTTTTTGAACGTCAAAATCACATAAGACAGTCCCCCCAAAACGCCCACCCTTCACCACTTCCTAGTGCTTTAGCTGGGAAGAAGAAGTGGCGGAACAAACTCCCCAGCAGCACTGCTGTCTGTTCAGTTAGAAGACCTGGATTCTATACATATAGTAATAAGTAATTAACATTACGAAACTCAAAAATATTAAAATTATTTGCCATATGTCAGCTAGCACACGCCAATGTATAGGATTGAGCTCGCATTGTATAGGATTTCCTTACAATGAGAGGTCAGTGTAAACTGGAAATGTATAGCTTGATGTGTAGCCGTGTGTACTCACAACTTTTAAGCCTAGCGTGTAACAATGGTGGTATACATTATGCATTACACAAATAAATAAATAAATAAGAGTTTCATAGCGAAAGTTGTTGGAATGACGGACCTTGACGGATGCACGTGACTAAATCGCCACCGTGTTGGGGTACTACACCTATTATTAAGGATAAATGTTCCGTTAATAACAACACGAGTTGTTCTAAGAACGATACAAGTTCAACCCACTCAGTCAATGACGACACGCTGTGGATAAAATATCAGTTAATTGACTGCTTTTTGATCAGCGTTGCCAAAGCGGGATTATTACGTCGAAAGAGGGACATAATAAAAATAACCGGGCCAAGTGCGTGTTTGACCACGCACAATAAAGGGTTCCGTAGTTGGGATGAATTTATCCCAAGAACAAACTTTACTTTGTAGTTGAATTATTTTTCTCTCACACATTGACATACGTCACGGTCAATTCTCCAAATGTAAACGTAAATTTGTAATCGCATATAAAAATGTTTTGCGTGATAAGACCATTTTCGGACTTTTTCCTTTACTTGTGCTGTGAGACCTCGAAATAAATAAATGTGACGTTTGTGGACATACCGCAGTGTCAGTACGAGTTACGGATATAGTCAATGTCATTTTTGAAAAAGTGGAGCATCTTAATAGTAACGACATAGCTGAAGAGATAAGACTTCGCCACAAAACAGTTTTGACCCATTTGAAAAAGTCTGGGTACGGAAAAAGCTCTATATTTTGGTAAAACACGACCTCTTAGTTTTGAATTTGTATATAAAGTCAAAGTTAAAGCATTTATTTCAAGTAGGCACATAAAAGGCACTTTGGAACGTCAACATTTACATTAAGTAATCAGAATCACTTACGAAGTAAGTAATCAGAATCACTTACGAATTCATTATTAATTTTTCGGTCCCGAAAAGCGGGACTTTGGTCTGTCCCGCGCGGGACATTTAATTTTGGGCAAACAATCGGGACGTCTGGCAGGCAACGCTGTTGTTGATACACATTACACAATTTTGGTTTCTAATTTGTTAATTATATTATTTTGATTAGTTTCAGGGTAAATAATATAAGCCCCGGGCGTTTCGATGATGAATTAAGTAACTCATTGTTCCTATTTAGAAATTATTTCAGCTAATTTGTCGGTTGACGGTGCTGACCGCTACTTACCTACTTAAAATAATGAAAAGGAAATCTCTGGCTATTCAAATAATCTTTTAATAATAAAATAATCAGGCAAATACTAATTACCTATTCAATGTCCTGCTATAAACTACAAAGTCATAAACAAATCATTCTCATTATAACAAAACGAGGTCGAGCAAAAAACGCCGAAAAATACATTTTACTTGCATGAACAAGT
Source organism: Brachylomia viminalis (assembly GCA_937001585.2). Classification (NCBI taxonomy): domain Eukaryota; kingdom Metazoa; phylum Arthropoda; class Insecta; order Lepidoptera; family Noctuidae; genus Brachylomia; species Brachylomia viminalis. Next base: position 6,489,454 of record OW443296.2, read on the forward strand.
AACATGTATTTTATGACTTTGTAAATAACATCTCAATCCTCATGGATTGAGGACCCGCTTTAATTTTGAATTATATTTTATTTTTATTATTCCTTATTATAGCGACCGAAGTACACACTCTGAGTTCAAAAGATACAGCCCTGTGACAGATGGACGGACGGACAGACAGCGGAGCCTTATTAATAGGGCCTTATAGGCACCCTTTGGGTACGGAACCCTAAAAATCAGATTTCCGCTAATTTGTCACAAAAAAAGTTAAAAAATTCAAATAAACTGTCTATCACAGTGATAAAAGTTTACTACGCCAATAATATTTTTTTACGACACTGCCGCTGCGTGGTCGCTGCGTACCGGCGCGTTTTATGGGATAAACAGACAAACACCGTAAATATATCACAGTCACTGTGCCAATATTATTTCGGTACCGGTAGCCCGATTTATAGATGAGCGAAGTTAAGGGTTTGTTCAGACGGCGGCGGTGGAGGGTGTTTAAGACGCTGACAACCGCTATTGAGCTCCGCTGTTTCGGTATTTTTAGCCACGCCCATAATTTCTCCGATATCCTAGCGCCATTCTTAAAGGGCGGTGATACAGCGAACTACCAAGTAAGGAACAGTGTGACGAGGTCAATAATAATTAACAATGAACCAACAGATGGCGCTCTTTTATATTTATTGTTCTGTATGAAGAGCTAGAAACAAATAAGACAAGGCGATTAAAGTCAATTACGACGATTAAAAATGAAAGTCACGGCTATATAATTGTAGGTACATATAATGGGTGATTAAACACTTGCTACAGTCTCTCGGAATATCAGCCCATTATTAGCTGTAAAGTGCCAGCTGTTGTGATAGCTAGATTAAAATAACAACAGAAATTAAGTACGTACGGTCACTTCACAACGATATTATGTTACCATTCTATTTATTTTTATTAATGATTGATTTGCTCTTGACTCTAGTCTAGGTCAGTGGTGACAGAGACAGAGTCGACGATGGAGTGAGCTTACCCAGAAGAAGCCTGTTCACTCTCACTTTGAAGAGATTAGGGTTGTATGCGTTCGGAAACACAGACGCAGGTAGATAGTTCCACTCTTTTGCATGTTTTGTACTTTTGTGTTTGTTTAAGTTGTGCTTTGATTTTACGGACAATTTATTTAAGTCGAAGTTTTGAATTTGCGTATAAATCTAATTCCGTGAGTTTACAATTTAAAGATATAATTATATAAGATAGAGATATAGATAGATATATATTTTTATATATTGTTTTTTATTGTTTCCCCACACAAGGAATTTCTCCTGTACTGTGTGTGCGTTTACAAACGCTTAAAGTCACATACACAAACAGCCAGACCCGGAACAACAAATTGTAGGCCATACAAATATTTGTTCCGTGCAGGAATCGAACCCGCGACACGCAGCGCAGCAGTCAATCGCTTAACCACTGCGCCAACCGTGCCGTTAAGTTTTGTTTTGTTTTTGTATGTTTGAAGTGTTATACTTACCTATTTATTTTTGTTTTGTATTATTTTTCTGTTGTACAATAAAGAATACAGGGTGGCAGGGAATTGCGGGAAAGTCCGAGAGGAATACCGTGGCCCCTGGCACAGGCAACTGAAGGAACACGGGTGGGTTTTAGTCAGTAAGAGTCTGACACGCCCTCCTGCTCTGCCCAGAGCGGGAGAAGTTATTAGATGACTTCCCAACCTCTAAAAAAAAAAAAAAGGGTGGCAGGGTAATCGCGCAACCGGTTGCCATAGATTCAGTAAGTACCTACATGATTCTAAAAATCCTGCGTAGAAATTTTGCGTCGGTTACAAAAAAAAAAGTTTAGCTGTTTCATACATTTTGATTGCGTAGATGTTGCACTTTTCTATGAAACAGCAGATTGTTCTTTTATCACCGACGAAATGTTTCTACGCTACGGGGTCTAGAATAGCTTTGGAAGCCGTCACCTCCTTCTGCGAAGCAGTAATGCTCGCGAAGGAGGAGGCGAAACGCGTCAGGGAGTAGCAAAATTCGCGCCTTCACGCCCTTAGCCGCCGCAAGAGACGTCCTGGGCGTCGGGAATCGCAAGCTAATTCCCGGCCATCGTAGGCGTGGGCTTGCAGACGGCGAGCAATGGGCAGCTCGCCGTTTGATAACGACCAGGCCCGGGTCGATGGCGTGTTGTGTTCCACGCGCGCCTCAAAGAGATGTGAGCATCAGTGACGGGGTCCGCTAGGGCCGATGCCTGCCAGGGTTGCGGGAAAGTCCGACAGGGATACCGTGGCCCCTCGCACAGGCAACTAAAGGAACACGGGTGGGTTTTAGTCAGCAAGAGTCTGACACGCCCTCCCGCTCTGCCCAGAGTGGGAGAAGTTATTTAATGGTTTCCCACCCACAAAAAAAAAAAAGGGGGTCTAGCATCATGTGCTGAACTCGTGGTTTCAGTTTGCGCGTCGATGTGCCTGCCACCCTATACCTATATAAATAAATAAACTTTTGGCAACCATTTACATAAGACTGTTTTTCAAAATAAGGGATTTTCTTGAAGGTGGAAGAACTTTGAAAACTGCACAAGATGTGTTGGCAAGGTCATAATGTAGCTCAAAATGAAAGAAAAACGGTAATTACGAGTACATCATAAAGTAAAAAAATAACATAATCACTTTTCCGTTACCCTAATGGCTCCCGCAGACAGGCGCGACGCGTCGGCATGACGCGGTTCTGGTAAAGCAATTTCCATGAAGTTTTAATAGAAATTGTTCTACAAGAGTAGCGTCGCGCCAGTCTGTGGGAGACTTAAAATGCCAAAATACGGGCCGACGAAAAGCGAAACAGCACAGCATATAAAAATAACAAAAAGCCATTGTTATTCACACAATAATTATAGCCGAGCACTCTGCTTCCTTTCTACACTATGTCCAACACAAATAGGAGTGGACGATCGCTCCGATAACAAAGTTACAGATGACGGCGCTCGTTTATTGGCCACACACCGTTGGGAACTTGTCGACGTGTCACGACGAGTTTCTAAGTGATGGCAGCTAATAGGTATATGGATGGTTCTGGAAGGTCGTTTTGTTAATTACTTGAGTATGGTTACGTACACAAAGAGGGGCTCGCGGATAAATAATAAACAGCACGGGTCGATTGAAGGTTAAGCTACGCTCGTCGCGGTCGGTTCGTGGAAGGGTGATCATCCATTACATGAGACTCCTCCGGGCCTCAGAAAGCACATTACAATAGAATAAAATACTCTTTAGTATGTATAAGTACACTATAAACATTACAGATAATTATAAATCGCTCATTGGCAAGGGACACAACACAAAAAAATCTGCAATTTTGAGTTATGTAAATGTATACAAGGGAACGCAGAAAACTTTATTATTTTTCGCTACAAAAACGACATTATGCTAAAGTCTAAAAATGAGGGAGCTAGAAAGATGTGACTTTATGCTCCGTCGCACTCTTACCGCTACCTACTTTTAAACTTTTAAATCGTCACACCCAAAAATTGCTCATTATGAATTATGTCAAGCTTCTCGGAAATTAAATGAAGGTAGAAAGCTTATATAAGTAACACAGTAGGCGGTCTTATCGCTAAAAGCAATCTTTTACAGACAGCCTTTGGCTGGTTAGCCGTTGGTCCCGACTGTCATTCGTTGATCTTTGACAGTTGTTACGGGTCGTCCGAAACCCAAAAGTCTGACAACCTTTCTTACCAAGGGGTATCGATCGAGTACCCAGTGACTGTGTTGTGGAGGTCAGATAGGCAGTCGCTCCATATAAAATCCTGGTACTTAGCTGCATCCGGTTAGACTGGAAGCCGACTCCAATATAGTTGATCATATAAATGATCTGAGCTAGGAACATTGATTGGTTACGTACACAAAGACAGTTGAAACACAAATTTCATTTAGCTAATAGAAAATGTATGTAAGAAACAGCAAATAGCGGTCTATACCTCCGTGGTTACTATGTAATTAACGTTAGGTACATAAATGGACCTATCCTTCGATGTCACATCTGTACCTATTATCGGCCAATATATGTGATCATTTGTGGAAGGCGTATACAACTGGCAAAACATATTTTTTGCCAGTTGTATACGCCTTCCACAAATGATCACATATATTGGCCGTCATCTTGACGACAGATATTAATACATAGATGAGCCATGAAATATATATTTATGCTCGTGACTGTGTACTAAGTAGCCTGTGATGTAGCTGCATCATCATTCCATGACTGCAGCGGGCCGCGCGCGCCGGCTGGGTGACCGACCGGAGCCCTAGCGCTCTGCTACCGCTACCGCGGTCGTGGCGCTCCCATTGTGAGTTTTGTGAACTACATACTAATACGTGCTGTGTAGTGATTTTTTAATGAAGGATTTGTATTAATAGCTAAGTTTTCTTAAAATTAAACCAGTACCGTTTAGTGTCTTGAACTGGTCGTTTCTCTTCATCACGTATATACCTAACAATGTCTATAGTAAATAATGAAATAAATTTATAATATAAATTATTTTTTAAATTAATTAAACATTTGTTTTTGAAGGCAGCACGGCAAAGGCAAACATAGATAATTAATATTTATTGTACCAAGAAAATATTGACATACATAAAAGGTAGGCAGCAACTAAGTACAGGTTGCCATCTGCTACGATCCTTACATATTCCTTTGGCTTCGCTTACGTTCATACAGGTCTACACACGACCGGTTGCGAAAAACTTGACATTGGTGCCGATTCTGTTGTGCACCGAACTAAACTAACTAAACTATCACTAAAATTCCTTACTTTTGGCTATGAGAATCTTAAAGCTATTCTGCAAAAAAAAATCTCTAAATTTAAAAATAATGTTGACACAACTAAATTGGAATTTGACAATCGCGTCTCCACGTGCTGCTTGTTTGCCCTGTCCCGTGATTTTTTTTTAGAGCCTGAGGCGCGAAGGTTGGGCAGCCTCGACGTGTTTTATATGGAATTTTTCACTATTTGTATGGAAAATATGAAAAATTATTACCTACACGTTGAGTTTTAGAGGTTTGTGGAGTTTAAAAAAAGGGTCCAAATTTTCATTATTTTTGCGGTAGGAACACACCGTTTTCAAGATATAAGCAGATGAAAAGAAAAACAGATACATTACTGTTTTTGCATCTGAAGTCGAGGTGTTGTTGGTGTGAATTTTAGTTCATGACAATTACCTAATTTGAATCTACACCTTTTTAATCGCGATTAAAAATTGTCCGATTTAGTTAGACAATCAAAATTTTTGGTGAAAAACGTCAAATTCAGAATAGCAAAATTGCCATTTTCACTAAATTATTATCTCAGTGCCGTCATAGTGCTGTCAAAATAAAACATAGCTAAGTTGTGTCACTTTAGTCAATTTCAGAATGGGAAATCGTCGTTTGACAGGAATAAACAAAATTTTGGTGATTTTTAGTCTAGTTTAGAGAATTTTGTGACAAGAGAATCGGCACCACTATTTTGTATTGTAATTGCGTTAGAAATTGGAAAGAAGACTTCGCAAGCTCGTATAGAGGTAAAGCAACAAATTCACAAAGGGAGTTTAAAACACACTACACACTAATGGAGTTTTGCAAACTACCTATGTAAATGCCGTTATTTTCCAAAGGAAAAATACTCACAGAAACTTGGGAGCTCATAAATAAAGATAAGTTTTGAAAGTTGTTCGCTATATGGTTTTCTATTGCTTTGAAATATTTTTTTAACAAAACGATATTAAAAATAAATTATCAGTACCTAGAATTTGGTAACCGTAGAAAAGAAGTAAGTAGGTACCTACATATTTAATGGATTTCAAGCCTTTAAGGTTTAATTAAAATTCTCAGAACATTTTAATAAATAATTATGATCTCATGGAAATATCCTGACATAAAATGTCGAATTAAGAATTATAATTAGATACCTATCTCATAGCGAAGACCTTGCTCAATCTTACAATAATTTTCTGAGCACGTCTAAAATAAGATTTCAGTCCAACATAACATAAACCACACGCTCCGTCAAACAGAGTTAATTATTAAATTAAGAAAACTAATTACTTAGCGCATGGATGATCAAAGAAAGTCGGAGAGATTCTCGCTAACAAACAACTGTGTCACTCAACTCGGCCAGCTCGCTGTACGTACAGAACAGGCCGGTGTACGCACACATTCACAAATAAGTCGGCCGACGGCGACGGACGCCGGCGGTGGGTGAGCCGCGACACCGAAGTTCAGCCAATAGGTACGCCCGCAATCGGCAACACTCACTCATAAATATTCACACCTTAAAATAGGGTTGAGCTACACGATGACTGATGCATGAATGCCGTCTGTTAGGACAGGTCAACTCAAAGCTGCAATGGCTTTTTCTTCAAAAGGCCCTTCCAGACATGGCCCTGCATTGTTAGGGTCACATAAAATCGTAATAATACAATGTTTGGACTTTAAAAGAGACCTTGACCTCTGAGTTTGTTTCGGCATTTCTTCTCAGGGATCAGTCAGCTAGGAAATGCCGGCGCCATCTAGTTTTAAATATTGACGTGTAAAAGTGTCTTAAAAGATCTACTTACAGAAATAAACATTTCATTTCATTTCACCTAAACGGGACTCAGTTTTGTCTTGGCGGAGTTCTGTCCAACATTTTTTGGTCGTCCATGACTTAGCGAAACAATTTTCTACAACTCAAAGACATGTGCCCGTCATTTCATTAGTCAGACAAAAATAGACGCCTAAGTACTAAATGTCTAAGTCAGTAATTTTCAGCCTTTGCATTGATTGTTTTTAGGGTTGCCACCTGTACTTTTAAATAAATTATTGCACTTTATATTGGGAAAATGTACTTTATACTTTATGAGGGCAATAAATTACGTGAAAATACTTTATTTGATACTTTTACTTTTGAATTTTTTTTTAATTGTTTACAAAAAGAAATAAAGGTTAAGAAATTTTTGCGTGTAACGGGAGATACAATATTGTAAAATGGAAAGATAATAGAACTGCCCAATGATATTACAAAAAATATTATTGCTGAAAAACAGTGATACTATTATGACTTGATAGATGTTTACCTTCATTTTTCTAGGCACATGCTGAATGTGTTTAATAAAACTTAAGTTCTTAGAAGGGAATAACATTGCAATTTTTGACGTTTACAATATTATGCACAATCTAAGGAAATAATTAATTACACGAATATGAAATAGGAAAAAAAATAAAGTAATTGTAGATGTCTTCATCTGAAGTTAGTCAATTCATAAATTTCAAGCGAATAATTACTTAATACTTTTCAGATGTTGTATTTTATTTTTCTACCTCAGAAAAGTAAATATATAATTATGCAAATAGAGCTTGAAAATAAGGTGGCAACCCTATTTGTCTCCTAAACTCCAAGAAAACGTAAATAATTTAAGAAATTTAATTCACGCGGGATTTAGTAATTGCCGAGTCGGATAGCAAACATTCTGTTTCTGACGTTTAACAACGACTGTTTGAAAGTAGAAGACTCGGTCGCCATTTTATAAAAGCTTTATATATTTGTTTCATAATTCGTAAAGAACGCCTACGCCAGATTAGGCGTAATGTCCTTAAGCCTAATCTGTCATCGTAATTATTTGGCGGCAGTTTTGATAGTTCCAAAAGAGACAGGTTTCTTTTTCATATTTTTTTTTGGCAACTGAGCCGATGTCGACGATTGATTCCTATCTTTTATAAACCATTTTTGTCGTTCATTACCCGCAAATATCCAAAAACATAAGGCAAGGTTTACGATCGCTACCTATTCGTGTATTCCCACGCATAAAAAGAAAAGAAGCTTTTAATAAGAATGTAGGGCACATAACGAAGGTTACTCGAATACGATAAAACAACAATATTTGCGAGATCCATTTGTTTAACGTCATCGGATTATAATTAACGACGTAGTGACTATATTTGCATATACATTTTGTTGACGTGGACTACATAAATCTTATCTGTGTAATCATGATGCATATCACTGTGGCTCCTCTGGAACATAAATAATAGTGTTGGGATTGCAATTTCTTGTTCCATTATTTTGTATGTTTTACGGGAAATGCTCATTTTTAATTTACTTCTGTTGATAGTCGTTTAGATAATATAACAACACGTCTCAAATCCCTAAAGGGATAGGCAAATGAGTACCTTTAGTATACCCAGATTTCGCCAGTTATTTTTAAGTCCCAGTAATAGTGGGCGAGCCTATTGCCATCAACCGGGCACAAATCCAGACTCCGAGCTCCTACTGAGAAATTCTTAATGGAAAAACCTAATAAAACTTTGTCCGACCTGGGAATCGAACCCAGGATCTCATGCTCGGCAGTAGCTCTTTCGATCCCTAGGCCAACGAGTTGTCATTTGGGCGCGATAAGAAGCAATTTTTTAGGTTATTGACAATAGCGCATCGCGGAAACAAATACCATCTTATTACAAAATACGGTCTAACTTTAGCCCGAGCCTTAACCATCGAGTCAGTTTTTGTATTTCGAACTTTATGCCGACTATAGTCAAGTTCTTAATACAAAATTGACGACATAAGACCGGACTAAGTTGTCGGTTTTGTAAAAGGAACTGTATTTCAATTTCTTTTAGATTCCAATTTCAAAAACGGGCTCGATGGTTTAAACCATGTCAAAAGAAAAACCTTGTTTTGTAGGTTCAAAACAGCGATGCGTTTGATGTTAGTAGAATCGAATGACCATCGAAATAAAAGTAATTTACAGTTTTCATTAAATTAATAAATAAATGCACGGCACAGTAGAAATAGTATTTAGGTATTTCCATATTGGATTGAATACCCTTTATTAGATAGCTTACGCTCAAAATTTTGAGAAATAGGCGACGAAATGTATTTAGTTGAGCTCTGTTTTACGATTGTTTCATCATGATACCTATAATTTTATTTTTATGGTATATTTTTGAAAAAGTATTTCTTTGAACATTTGACAATACCCTAATGTTTTTGTTCGAGCTTTTAATATGTACTAATACAGCTACAGTACTTTTAATTATGTTCATAGTTTTTTTTTTTTTTTTTTGAGAATGGGAAATCATCAAATAACCCCTCCCGCTCTGGGTGGAGCGGAAGGGAGTGTCAGACTCTTACTGACTAAAACCCACCCGTGTTCCTTCCTTGGCCCTTTATGTTCCGGGTCAGCGGTACCCCTTTCGGATGATCCCGCTTTCCCGGCAGGCTTGGGCCCTAGTGGGCCCCTTCTTCGATGCTGACATCTCTTTGAGGCGCGCGTGGAACACGTACGCGCCATGATAGCTTAATAATAATTGAAGTGCCCGCTACAATATCATATTTTAATGGTCTTAATAACTTTTTTTAACTTGGAATTACATGTAAAATTTTGGGTAAATATCGAAATACCCTTAAAATTCAAATATCTCGAAAACTATTGAATTTCAGCTATTCATATGGGGGGGGGGGGGGGTTCAATTTGTGGCATTTCGGCCCCCCTATCAGCTTCTGACGGATATACGTCGAATTACAAGTAGCCCAGTATACAAGGTCGACCCATAAATCTCAATTTAAACCAAGAGATTATTGTTTCATTTTCTACCCTGAAGTGATTTATGTATTCAGGTTACGGTAAAACACAGGCTTATTAGTAAGACGTCCTTAGTCTGCTTACGTCTTTGTACCTATCTACGTTGAGGTGTTTGTGAAATCCCGCAGTTATAGGGACTTCACGTCTCAATAGCATTGTAAATTACAAAGCGGGGCCGGGACTCGTCCCGGGATTTAAACCATTTGCACAACACTATCTCCATTTAAGCGTATAAAATATTCTGTCTACGTCTTTACAGCATTGCAGCTAGTTTTAAGGACACTTCTGAGAGTAATGCGAGATATTTCTATGGCTATCCTGAACGTGTAATCTTTTATGGGGTACTGTGTTAAATGCTGCAAGAAAATACCTTGCCATATATTGCAATTAAATGAAAGGAAATTTAAAACTCATATAAAAAGTTCACTGTGTAAACAAGCATTTATCAAATTAGAAGATTATATCCAAGATAAGAATGCTTGGAAACATGCTGGTCCAGCTCCATAGGACAATCTAGGGTCTAGACAAAATTAAACTTGTTGCTACTTAAATTGTAAAGTTTATTATTTTTATGACATTGATTTACATTATGTGATTACTTTAACTCACACACTGACATATTGACATATTACTTGTTTACACAATTTGGGAAATCGTATGCTAAAGAATGTTTGTAAATATGTGAACACCATGTATATATAATTTAATTAACTTATTTATCATTGCTACGTTTATTAAATTCTTTTTACCTATTTTGGTGGGGTAATTTTTATTATAGGTGCATCGTCTTCACATGTAATTATATAATTAATGTTACATACAACATATTGTAACACATTTTAAAAGAGTAACGATGGAGTTTCTTGCCCATTCTTCTCCATACGAAACTACCTTTTGGAAGGGGCGACTAGAATCAATTCTATTTAAATGTAAATGTTGACGTTCAAAAGTGCCTTTTATGTGCCTATTTGAAATAAATGCTTTGACTTTGACTTTGTAACCGAATTCTTATGTTAGGTACCTCTTTTTTTATATTTGTGTCACAATTTTATTTTCCATTGAATAACAAAATGAATAGGTATGCTAACAAAACTAAACTTTAACAGAAAGAAAAAGTTTTTCTTTATGCAAAAGGCACAAATTCATTATAATATGTAACATTCAGACGGACAGTTCAGGTGCAGAGTACCTACCTTAAATCAAAAAATTAAGTACGAAGTATTATGAGTTACGACTTATAAGTTAACGTATCTCATCCGTGCGTTGAGGCTACCATTATTCATCCTAAATCTTTATCCAATTTTTCGCCCGTAGGCAATCGGTCGTGAAGCTTTTCCGAATTTCGCTAGGGAACCATTTTCGTTCCAACTTTTACTTACATAGTACGTGTTTTCCCGCGTCACCGAACAACACACAATTACTCGCATTTAGGGCAACTTTTCCCGGGAAACTGAATACTTTTCCCCGCACTATTGTTGCCCATGTGTGAATAGAGCGACACGGCTAACAAGAATAGCTTTCCGTCCCACGCTTCAGCGCTGGTTTGCATATGTATGAGTGATCGGAGTGCCCGAATCAGGGCACCTGATTGCTGATGAAGCTTGTGGATATTGGAACCAGATCCTGTGTGTCTAACACAAACACACGGTTTCAACGTAATATGTTTCGAACGAATTTAAATATATTGCTTTCACTGGTCGCGCCCGGCTGACTTTCTTAGATCTGTCTCAGAAGCCTAAGTCTGCCAGCCTTACCGTGGGATATACCTGTGTTGTGGATGTCAGATAGACAGTCGCTCCATGTAAAAGACTGTATTCAGCTGCATCTGGTTAGACTGCAAATTGACCCTAACATAGCTGGGAACAGGATAGGCAGATTCATTGACTTTCGCAAGATTTTCTCCTAAACTACCTACTTATTGATAGAATAGGGGTCTAGGCTCCGAATATGATTTTGTCCCATTCGGTGTCGAGACCCTTGGTCCGTGGGGTCCTAGCGCTATAAAGCTTTTTAAGGAAATAGCAAAAAGGTTAGTCGACATCACAGGAGACCGAAGAGCTGGCAGCTACCTCGGACAAAGAATTAGTCTAGCTATTCAAAGGGGGAACGCTGCCAGTATCTTCGGAACCTTGCCTAAAGGGACTCCTTTTAATAATATATTTTAGTTTTTATCCTTGACATTGTATTTGATAGTAGTTAACGTTTTCCTTATCCTTGACATTGTATGGTTTTAATAATTAATTTAATAAATAAAGAGTTACATCCTATTGATAGAATATATTATGATGTTATGAACATAGTACCTACATATTATCGACACCATACCAGCGAGGTAATTGCATAACACACTAACAGTAGGAATGGCTTTCATTTTGACAGTTCAACAACATTCACTGCGTTATTTACGTTGTTGAGCAGACAAATTTTTCGAACATATGAAGCAATGGATTAGCAATATCCTTCAAAGTTATTCAGATTGTGATTGACAGTGTTACGCAATTAGGGTGCAAGTATTGCCTGCCAGGGTTACGGGAAAGTCCGAAAGGGTTACCGTGGCCCCTGGCACAGGCAACTGAAGGAACACGGGTGGGTTTTAGTCAATAAGAGTCTAACACGCCCTCCTGCTCCGCCGCCGAGAGCGGGAGACATTATTTGAAGATTTCCCAACCTCAATCAAAAAAAAAAGTGCACGTATTATGAAATTGGCCTTTTCTCAAATTTTCAATTTTATTTCAAAAGAAAAACGCTTTTGTATTTTGCGAAACTGTACGGTATTTATGCTCGTGACTGAAAAGTTCGTAGTGGAGCTTTTACCGCGATTTAAAATGTTTCATCAAGTAGAATTCATAGTTTCATTTTATTTAAGTACCTACTTAGTTACTCTCTTTTCATTTGGACACTGCAATGAATGAAGATCATTTATTAATTAAGTGGGCGTTCGTTTTAATTTAAATTCGTTGAACAAAAATAGGCACCTTCCGTAATGAAATTCGCTAGGTCACAATTCAATTTGATTTTGGTTAATTAACAAATGATACTTAATTGAAACTTAAATTGATTTTTTTACAAACGTTAACTACCTCAAAAGGTTATTTATGTATCTACTTAATCATCTTTTTATGAATTTGTCTCAAATTCACTTGTATATTTTATACCAAATAGGACATTTTTAATTCGAATTGCTGTTATAATATTGGTAACTACGATGATTAGTAAGTGTTCCTTGTTCTAAAATCGCTGACGGAGGCTTCTAACATGTAATGCCAAAGAAATTAATTGTTAAGCAATTTGACTACCAAGTTAAATTGTCCGTATATTCAAATGACAACTGACATTATTTGATAGAATAGAATCGAATACCTGCTCTTTATTATGTACACCATATGAATTACAGATAATATACCATACCATACCATACTATTCCATACCATACCATGTTTCTTACCTAGCCTGTAACATCTGTTTTACATTATTGAATTCAATAAACGATTACGAATATAAATAAATGTAGAAAATTTACTTAGGGTGACACAATAGGCGGTCTTATCGCTAAAAGCAATTAAAGACAATCTTTGGACAGTTGTATGAAACACGGCATCTTGACGTAGGGTGTCAATTTGATTAACAATTAACTTCTCTGACTGTTCCAAGCCTAGCTAGCCTTGGCGTTACACTTAGTTGCCCTAATACATAAATCAGAAGGGAGCGTCTGCGATGGCATATTAAGTACTTTGTGAAATGGATTTCTTTCCGATATTACAATGAGCTTTCAGCAATTGAATAAAGTCGGTGGGCATCAAAGTCGTGACTTATAATGTCAAATGATATATGTAGGTATGTACACAGCTACAAATAAGTTTTTGCGCTCGAATGATCGTTGATAAAGGGTAAACATGTTGTTCAATTATTTTGTGAAATGTCACTTGAAGTGTAGGTATTATATAAAACAAGACGGCGGCGTTGGTTTGTGCCAAAATAACCTTGTAGCGCTATACAGGGTTATTGGTAAAACACCATCCACCTCTTAAGGAGTCATTGTACTCATCATTATGATCAACTTTTACTATGGGACCAAATTACTTCTGAGCCGCTGGTCCCGGGTTCGATCCCCGGACAAGTCAAACATTTGTGTGCATGAACATGTCTGTTTGACCTGTGTCTGGGTGTTTATATGTATATAAGTATGTATATCAGTCATCAGGTTACCGTAGTACAGGCTCTGCCTAGTTCGGGACCTGAAGACCTTGTGTGGATGTTATCTCATATTATTAAAAAATATATATATATATTATTAAACATGAAATCGTGAAAAAAAAAGTCAGCTGGTCCCTACATTTTGACGAGTTCTGCAAACATAAAACTGGAGAACAACAGATTTTTTTTTCTGACTTAGTGATGAGTACAATGACCACCCCTTAAGAGGTTGATGGTGTTTTACCAATAACCCTGTATACTGATTTTACTGATTGTATGTCTGTAATGTTGTACAGACGCCAGCACATCAAGCTACTACAATCTGTCAAATTTCTATAATAGATTTTCAACTTTATCGCTAAAGCATTAAGGTTCAAGGTTGATTGGGAAAATTTGACAGTTTCGGGTAGCTTGACCTGCTGGCGTCTGTACATCATTTTCTAAAATCTATACAATCATATACTTAATAAAATATAAACGAAGTCAAAACTGTACATTGAATATTTTTGAAAAAAAGTAATTCATACGAGATGTGGGGACGAGTCTGATGCCGAAAATATAGTTTTTAAAATTTTCTCGGAGGTTTTGTCTGTATGTAGGTATGTTTCGAATTCGCGCAAAAACAGCTGAACGGATTCGTATGAAATTAGGTTCACTGATAGTTTATAACCTGGATTGACACATAGGGTACTTTTAATCCCGGTAGTACGTTCCCGTGGGATATTGTCCGACATCGACGCGGGCGAAGCCGTGGGTAAAAGCTAGTACATAAATAAACGGTTGAATTCATAGAAAACCTTACAAAACATAAGTTTGTTGGAAAATAAACACTCGCTTTCGATTCACTTGTTTCAGGTCCCAACTGGTTGGAGACGATGGTGGAGCTACCCTCGGGCGTCGGCGAGGAGGAGGAGCATCACCATACATGGACCACTGGCAATGTAAGTGGCGCTATAGTAACACTTATTTATCTTGTTTAATTACCGTAGTCTGGATGTTAATAGGCCCGCTTTCAACGCAATTGTTATTTATTATAGTCGATCGTGGGTATCTTAATACCCATAAAGGCTAGCGTAACAAGGACGGGCCGCACCGCAACGCACCGCATTGCAAAAAGTCTCCTACATCACTTTCGTACATATTCTATGAACCAACGCACGCTACGGGCGGGTATCGCCGCACTTTTTTGCATGAAAATGCATCGTGCTTCGGCCCGTTGCGGCTGTAATGTGCGCTTGCCTTAAAGGCTACTTATAGAATAATTTAACATGATAAATGTGTAACAGTAATTAATGTATGCTTGTCATATATAGTGTTCAGATATTACTGTTTAATGTAACGCGGTGATCATTTGACCATGTTTGTCAGTCGCCTCGCTCTCACTTTATTCCCTCTTTCACTGACGCCTCTGTCTATCCAAGTATCGCAAGCTTACATTACGATAACGGCTTGTTCGGGGAACCCGTTCAAGCACTTTTTCATATACATTGTGGAAATATATCACAAAGACCTTCATAAACTACGATGGGGTAGACGTAAGTAGATATGAGTATCGGTCGACGTAACATATTATCACATCGTTGATCGGAATAAATCAAAATCAAAAGTCATTTATTCAAATTAGGGTGAGAATCAGCACTTTTTGAACGTCAAAATCACATAAGACAGTCCCCCCAAAACGCCCACCCTTCACCACTTCCTAGTGCTTTAGCTGGGAAGAAGAAGTGGCGGAACAAACTCCCCAGCAGCACTGCTGTCTGTTCAGTTAAAAGAACTGGATTCTATACATATATGTAGTAATAAATAAATTAACATTACGAAACACAAAAATATTAAAATGATTTGCCATATGACATATGGCAAATCATTTTAATATTTTTGTGTTTACACAGTAATAAGTAATTAACATTACGAAACACAAAAACATTAAAATTATTTGCCATAATTATGTCAGCTAGCACACGCCAATATTTAAAACTATACTCAAGCAGAAATAAATAATAAAAACAAAAACGCAAACAGAACTTAATACATAATAAAAAGTCTCCTGGCATAAAGGGCGTGCCCGCTTACAATGCTGCATTATGTTTATAACAGAAGCTGGTAGTGTAATCAAAATAATATGGTAACTTGTATTTGCTTGTGTAAATAATAATGGCCGCACGGGTCGATCGATCAGGTTAAGCTACGCTAGCAACGGTTGGTTCGTGGATAGATGACCGTCTTTACATACCAAGACCTCTCCGTGTCTCGGAAAGCACGTTAAGCGGTTGGTCCCGGCTGTCATTCGTGGATCTTTGACAGTTGTCACAGGTCGTCAGGCGCCTGAAAGTCTGACAACCAGTCTTTCCAAGGGGTATCGTATTACCCACTAACTTGGTTGTGGAGATCACTTAAGCAGTCGCTCTGTGTAAAATACTGGTAGTTCGGTGACGTTAAAATTACATAAGACCGGCCCCTCAAAACGCCCACCCGTCACCACTTCCTAGTGCTTTAACTGGGAAGAAGAAGTGGCGCAACAAACTCCCCAGCAGCACAGCTGTCTGTTCAGTTAGAAGAACTGGATTCTATACAGTACCTAGTAAGTAATTAACATTACGAAACACGATAAGTTATTTGCCATGTCAGCGAGCACACGCCAATATTGAAAATAACACTCAAGCAGAAAAAAAAACGCTAACAGAACTTTATACATAATAAAAGCCTCCAGATATAAAGGGCGTGCCCCCTTACATTTACAATGCTACATTATGTTTATCTAAGTGGCTGTAACTTGAAGTCACAAATGATAAACTAGTAGGTAGGTATCTTCGAAGTAAAATAAAAAAACAGTTAATTACTAATAACAATAACAAAACCATAGTCAGCAAGAACTGTTAGACGTTAATTTTATTCTACGGATAAAAGATACATTGATAAAAGCAGCCCATAAACTGTTAAAAAGGTAATGCCAATTACAATTTCTCCGTAGTTCTTCAACTTTCTCTCTAGAAATACTTCAAATTCGCCATCGATTCTTATTATCGGAACCGAATTGTGTCAATTTAAACAAAATTATAGACTGCCATTGTTTTCTCATTACAATTCCTATCATTGTTGCGGCACGGTAACTAGGTAACGTGTTCAAACCGGACAAGTAGACAACTTCTTGCACACTACCTATAATCTACTGATTAACAGAGACGAAAAACATCGCAATGAAACCGACCATAAACTCTGAAATCGCCCACAGTAAGCAAGCGTGAAGATCAATGCTCATTCTCTGTATTGGACGTAAAGTTCACTTACGTCCAAAATGCTCATAACTTAGGATTTACGGTCACACGATTACAAAGTGGCCGCTCGGCCGATAAATAGAGCTGGGGCACGCTTTTAGCCTGCTAGCCGGCATTTCATTACATATAAGGATGCCAGATACGTTGTCTGTGCCTTTGCTAACAGCTTAGTGATTGTTTTTTTCCCGGCTGTGTACGATTGTATGATTTATATTTTACTAGCGGTCCCGACAGACGTTGTCCTGAAAGCAGCGCCACCTACCGGGTCCAATTGTGAATCTAAACCAATCTCAAATCCACTTGAACACACAACAAATTTCATCAAAATCGGTTCAGCCAATTAGGAGGAGTTCAGTCACATACACACGCACAGAACATATACATACAGGCTGTGGCGTAAATAATGGATAACCCTGAAACCGTCGATCGGCCAGATTATTATCTATCATTTACCCCACTTATATCCATTATTTACGCCACACTCTGTATATAAAGATACAGTACCTAGTTAGTTCTTATTTGAATCTTACTTATGAAAAGTTATGGCATAGGCAAGTACTTTGTTTATACTGAAGGCTATGTAGCATAAGCAAGTGACGTTATGATTTATTTTAACACTGAATATCTACTCAATACTGGACCATTACCAAAAGTACTTTGCCATGAGACACGTTTGGGTTAAAAATAGAGAAAAATCGACACAGATTTGTCATTTTATATTCCTAGAAATGTATATTTTTTTTGTTACGTACATTTTCGGAGTGCAGTTCAAAGGCAGGGCTATGTTACAGCGTACTTCTAGTTTACTTCAGAAGATACACATATCCCGTCACTTTATTTGTACATATTCAGAACCGACACTTTTCGCAGGGCTGACAACATTCTTCATTTGTTTTATTAAGTAGTTCAATAACTTTTCTTGTTTAGTTAGGTTGTTGAACTGCTCTTGTAAGGTGTTAATATATATTTGCCACATAGATAGTCTTTATCCTGGATTAACACATAGGGTACTTACTTTTAATCCCGGTAGGACGTTCCCATGGGATATTTCCTGATATCCACGCGGGCGATGCCGCGGGAAAAAACTAGTTCAATATAAATATCGCAGGCAAAACTATCGCAAAGTCATGCTTTTAAAAGTATTTAAACAAAACTTTGCGTACAATCGCCATGAGACAGATGAGCGTCGAGACTCGTTGGCGCCATTGTTATTTATTTACGGATAGTCGGGAAAATAGTTATAGTTTCAATCTATTTAAGTTTTCTTTTCCTGTAATAGAGTGTTGTTAATAATATTTAATAATAGCACACTATAAACTTGCCTAGATGGTACAGGTAGGTATTTGAATCCACACGCGTCTTATACCTAGGTACTTAAAAAAAAGGCAAAAAGGAGTCCAATACGTTCTTATGGCTAAACTGCCCAGCAAAGTTTTATTATTTTTAGTAGAAAGGTAATAGAGAACGAACTTTTTTCTTAAGAAACTTTTTTTAAAGCACTGTGTGACCTAAACCCGCACTTAAATAACGGTTTTTTGTGACTTAATTAGTCCATTTTTACACCGTGCGAAAATCAATCAGCTTACTTGACAGTTGCTTATTAAACCAGAAAATATACTTTTAAATGTTCTTTGACACGTAGAAATTCATAGCACACAAATGTCAAAAGATAGGTAGGTTAGCGTTTCGCCTAAAAACAGTTTCATGCTGTAGAAAAATAGACAACGCAATTTCAGAAACGCTAACCTTGGTTTGGTTTTCATTTTGGAACTTAATCCAATTTGTTGTTCTTGGTCAATATTTTTTCAGTGTTAAAACTGTGATTTTAATATGAAGCACTCAGGAAGTGAATTAAGTGAAGATGAGAGTGGTGACATTGAATTTGTTGCCTAATAAGTTTCATTGATTGTATACTTACACAAGCATACAACACATTTCATCATTCATTCATCATCATGAATTTTTTTTATTACCTATTTTAAAAGATGGCGGATTTATATCACACGAGCTATAAAACAGTATACGATACTTGTGACGTAAGTCTATTAATGCAAGGCGTTTAGCACAATAATGGACTACTTAAGTCACACATATCGTAATGCAGATACTATTTTTCAGGGGTACCTATGTAAACAAAGAAAGTCGTCCACTTTTCATGTTTTTTTTTTACATTTACTTCAAGCTTTGCCAACATTTTCCTCCAATATAGGCCTTTAAAAGCAGATATAGTATATTTTTTGCACTCGGATATGCCCCATTTATTTGAGTCTCGGCACACTCGGGATTGGCTACAGCTTAATCTGAGCGCTTGTCGACAGCTCGGTTTAAGGGCCCTGCTAACAATGGATGTTCTCCTTCCAATTAGTAGAAATTTTATTCCAAAACGTTGTTACATACTTATCAGAAGGTTCTGAAAAATAAACAACTACCGTCTCATTGCTTAACGAGCTCTAATTTTCATACACCTTCGAGCCAGTGATTGTAATTTTAGAACTCATTTTGTAACGAGACGCTTAAAGACCGGGCAAGAAAAGGTGTAAACTTGGTTGTATCGGGTACCTATATTAGGCATATACCTACCTACTTATTGTTTACTGATCGCTCATCTAAAAAACTATAGGTAAGTAAGTACTTTGCAAAGTGTATATGAATTTATTCCTATTGCCCTTTGATTAGCAGTCAAGTCTGGATCATAGATCACATCCTTAATGTAGTCGATTAAAAGTCCAAATACACCAGCTCAAAATACACTGTGCTTATTTTGATGGATTAACAGAACATCAAACATAGCATGCTACATTGATGACCTATTTTTCTACAGAACCCCTGCACAGTAATCAAACTTTCTAAGTACTCATCTAAGTCATAGTGATACACGCGCCGAGAGTCTGCCAGCCCTATTGTCCGCGGCCTAGCCTGGTTTGTTAAAGCAAAGAGTCAACAGACCGAGGGGCGGTCTATTTGCCGTTCGACTCAATAAGGGATCGTCCAAACCGATGCATGATCGACATTTTTAATAGACATTTGTTTAATTAGTACAGTTTAAATTCGAGACATGTCGGGAAAGGTTAGGGCAACCGAATCATAGGACTGTTTAAAAAAAATCAAAGGTTTGTTGTTTGGTATTTTTCATTTGGTTGCTCTAAAGTATTCAGAGGTTAAATGAACTGGCTCAGACTGAAGCCTATCACAATAAGCAGCACCGACTTTGTGGATAGTATGCTTACGCCGAGAGCAGGAAACAATACAATAATGTAAGCAGTGACTGACTTTGTGGATAGTATGCTTACGCCGAGAGCAGGAAACAATACAATAATGTAAGCAGTGACTGACTTTGTGGATAGTATGCTTACGCCGAGAGCAGGAAACAATACAATAATGTAAGCAGTGACTGACTTTGTGGATAGTATGCTTACGCTGAGAGCAGCAAACAATACAATAATGTAAGCAGTGACCGACGTTGTGGATAGTATGCTTACGCCGAGAGCAGCAAACAATACAATAACGTAAGCAGTGACCGACTTTGTGGATAGTATGCTTACGCCGAGAGCAGCAAACAATACAATAATGAAAGCAGTGACCGACTTTGTGGATAGTATGCTTACGCCGAGAGCAGCAAACAATACAATAATGAAAGCAGTGACTGACTTTGTGGATAGTATGCTTGCGCCGAGAGCAGCAAACAATACAATAATGTAAGCAGTGACCGACTTTGTGGATAGTATGCTTGCGCCGAGAGCAGCAAACAATACAATAATGTAAGCAGTGACCGACTTTGTGGATAGTATGCTTACGCCGAGAGCAGCAAACAATACAATAATGTAAGCAGTGACTGACTTTATGGATAGTATGCTTACGCCGAGAGCAGGAATCACTGCGTTACCGTGTTTCGGGTGACAGATCTCGGCGATAAGCGTAATACGGAACTAATATCGTGTCCTGTGTGTCCTGTTGTCTGCACGTTACAGGAACTGATGGACGCTGGTGAAGGCGCCAAACTTCAAGCCAAATTCTGGGCTGTCTCAATCTTGATTGCCATCGACAAGCTAAGAATAACTCACTGGCTCGTAGGCCTCCTCTTACAAGATACACTACATCAGTGAAGAAAATTGCGCGACGAAATGGCAAAAATCATCACGTTGTCAACCACAATAGTGATCGAAGCGCATCAATCCTCTTGACACGTGAACCATCTTTTATGACACTCAATGAAATAAGGTTTTATTGGCTTCTATACCTGAAACAAAATGGTAGACATGTTGATCCTGCCACTCGGTAAATCGGAAACTAACACTTTCAGTATGATAATAGGTCACGTGCTTTAGAATTATAACTTGACCCATTTTTTACAGCAGCGAAGAACTTTAATAAATATTACATAACCTACCATAACATCACGGCAGTAACTCCCCGTAGGGTTTCTCAGAGGTGTAGGGACCTTAGCAAGTACCTACTTGCTAAGGGTATATTGTGTAGGGGGTATATGGGTGTACAAACCTATGTACACCCAAGCAGGGCAGACCTCCACTGTGTCCTCCGGGCAATCCACACAATTGTGACACCCGGGCGTTTCCTCCCGCCTTATCAGAAACAGGAACCTCCCGAAACAACCGTGTCTGGTGAGGACCTGCATCAGGCGGAAGGTGAGGACGCCGTGGCGCCTCTCTAGCCACTCCTCAAAGAGGGGACTTATCGCCGCAATTGTGGCGTGTCCATCACTGGGTTGCGACAATCGCACTCTCCATGCCGCCCTGAGATCCCGCCGGAGCTCTGTCCGCTGTGCCGTGATTTCTCGCAGCAGCGGAGAGTTTGCCCAACCTGGGCATCGAACCCAGGACCTTAAGCTGAGCAGTAGCGTTAAACCAACGAAGCAGTCTAGAGGCAGTATAAAGATTAATAATCACATGTAAAGAGATAGAATCTTAACGAATTATGATCACAAAAAGACCAACACAAAATCTTTTATGTTATTTAAACAGGATGAGGACCTAAAATTATTTAGTTAAGATGTTCTCTTAATAAAGGAAAACTGGACGAGCCCTCTCCAACTTATCAAGAGGCATTTAAAGACAAGTCTATTGTAGCAAAGATAGGTACTCAAGTTTGTATCAGCCGTTGACTTTAAGATGAAGCATTAAATATTAAGGATAGAAGGTTATCAACGAAGCAGTAGTTATCTATACATAATATAATAAAATAGTAACGATGTCAAAACCGCACATTGAACATCTTTGAAAAAAAGTAATTGCTACGAGGTGTGGGAACGAGTCTGATGCCGAAAATAAAGTTTTAAGGATTTTTGCCCGTTTGTCTATTTGTCTGGATGTATGTTCCGGATGGGCGCAAAAACGGCTGAACGAATTTGGATAAAATTTGACACACAGAAAATTTTTAACCTGGATATACATAGGATACTTTGAATTCCGGTAGTATGCTACCGTGGGATAATATTCGACATCCACGGACAAAAGCAAAAGCTCAATACTCAATACTCAATTTCTTTATTGCGTTCCAAAATGTACATATTTAAGTTTACATTAGCTGGTAGGTTGTAATAACGACACAATTTTGGACCCTGTCGGGCACAGCATAGAATAATTGTGGGAGAGAGGAGGAAGAGCACTGAGTGTTTACTTCTAATACTAAAAAAAATTATTGCACATTACGTTATTATTACTCATAAAGGTAAATCTTCTAGGTATTTATATATTATAATATAAGTTGGTATAGACATTATTATAGACTATTGCGGGGTTTAATTGCAAGTATTTTATTATAATATAAATATTTTACTAATTTGGTTATTATTATATTATATTATAATTATTTTATGTACATATTTATAATTTATCATTTAAGTATTCATATACACTATAATAGGTTTTATTAATTAGGAATGTTTTTAATTTATTTAAGAAAATGTTATATTTATCTATATTTTTAATGGATTCTGGCAGCTTATTGTATAATTTTATAGACATAACGTAGGCACTGTCAGAGTGCATTTTTAGTCGTGACGTTGGTCGATTGAGCCTATTTTTGTGCCTAAGTGTTATTTTTTTTGTATATATTCCCTTTTGGTGTAGAAGAATTTACGTACGAATTTGCAAATTTCGAAAATATAGAGGGAGGGTAGGGGAAGAATTTTCATTTCTTGAAAGTGGGGCTTACAACTGTCGGTTTCTTCAATATTAACTATGATTCTGAGTAGTTTTTTCTGTAAAGTGAATAGTTTTTTCTGTAAAGCTAGTTTAGTATAAGTCCTCTTTTCGAGCAATTAGCTAGTTGCAACGTCATTTTTCATGCACCGCTTGCTACTGACATCTTACTAACATTAGAACGCACATAATGGCTACTAAACAAATATTTTTATTTACATCAAGGTATCTGTTGAAACGTGTGCTGTACCAAAGGATCAATTTTCATAAAATAACGATATTCTACTTACACACAATTTCTTAAAAGCTTAAAAAAGCAAAAATCACCCATTCGATAACAAACTCCTTTATTTAGGTACACACGAATCACCTGAATGAAACTCATCAAAAATTGTTCAGCGAATTATTGCGAAAACTTCTTCTAAATAATAAACAAAGTTTATTATTCGCATTAACGCAAATCGCTGACGATTAGGACCAGTTAAGGGATTCACGCCAACAAATCTCTTTTCTTTGGCAAACAAGAGACGTAATCAGACCACGTCAGAACTTCTGACTTATCAGAGCTTCACTGAGCATCAGTTATAATTGGTTGTTTTGCCAAAACAACTGGGGATTAAGACTTCTAATCCTGATTGGAAGGTTGTTGACGCGACGTGGGATATGAAGTAGGTCAAGTGTATTGGTCCGCTTACAAATTAGCATGTATGGGTGAAGATTATACGTGGGTTATGTTTGGCCCTAAGGTTCGTATCGATTTCTTGTTAGAATATTATCAATTTTGACGTAATAGAGTTCACAGTGTCAAATTCTAATTTATTTATCTGTACACATCTGTAGGTATCATGTAGTCGTAAATGAAGGTATAAAATAAAAAATAAATTGAATCACTATGTGCTGCCTTGCAAGGCGTACAAATATTGCTTACACAGTTAGTATAGCCTATATAATTATACAAATAATACTAATTAAGTAACCGTCTTAAATCGTTAGTAATAAAATAAACACAAACATAAAGAAAATAGTACAAATTAAGGTAACAAAAATTATTTATATAATTAATAACTAAAGTAAGTAGGTAATAAATAAATCTGAGAAAAAGGTAGATACTTAATATAGATTCTATGTTTCTATATTCATTTAGAGTGTAATAAATAATATGCTTTTTGTGTCAGAAACCTATGGAGTGTTTTTTTTTTAAGTATTTAAGCTCGCTTGTAAACTCGTTTATTAAGCTCAAGGTTTTAACATATAAACAGACTTTTTGTTCTTCATAGTGCCATACTTTCGTGTTATTTAGATGCATGCGAGATCTATAATTATGACAAAGATTTTGGGTTAATCCTTAGAATGGTTAATCCTTTATAATAATGTATTCAGCTGGTAAGAATTAAAAAAAAAAAAATTGATCTTTTGTACCTACCAACATTTTATTATAGCTAATTTAACTAGCTAGGATAGTGAAGAAGCGTCGTGTTGAAACCTAAACCTAATCGTCTGAAAGTGCCATCAATCAGAGCCACCGTAGTGATAAATGCTCGTGCCTGTGCTTGTGAAACACTTCTACGACGACAGAGAATAAAAAGGAATGGACAGACATTATTTATATCTTAAATCTTAAGCCTTGTTGTCTTTAAATAGACAAATTATTAGCAAGTGTCTAAGAATAATCGTTTATTATAAAATAAAAAACATTGAATTCTGGTAAAACCCATAGTACTTACACAATATTGAAACAGAACAGATTAGAACAAAATAAACTTACAATGCATGCCAACCAATGAATAGGTACACACGGCTACACATCAAGCTATACATTTCCAGTATAAGCTGATCCCACATTGTATAGGATTTCCGTACGATGCGAGACCAGCGTAAACTGGTTTTGTATAGCTTGATGTGTAGCCGTGTGTACAACTGTATTAAATATTAAAATCATAGTAAAGTTAGAAAAGTGGTTGAACACATTTCCCTTTTAATATCCAATTTAAATCAAATAATTTCAATATAATTAACAAACACAATTGAAATAAGTCAATAATTAAAATAAGTCATTAATTAAATAAGTCATTAATTAAAATAGGTCATTAATTAAAATAAGTCATTAATTAAACTGCCTCGTTGGTCTAGTGGTCGCAAGCGCGACTGCTGAGCACGAGGTCCTATAGGTTCGATTCCCAGGTCGGGCAATGTGTTATTGGGTTTTCCATCAGGAATTTCTCAGTAGCAGCCTGGAGTTTGGAACTGTGCCTGGATGATGGCAATATGCTCACCCCCTATTACGTGGGCCTTATACATAACTGGCGAGATGTGAGTGTACAATGTACTATAGGTACACCGCTGCCTAATCCTTCGGTATTATAGGCGTGATGTTATGTATGTTCTATTAATATAGGCTTAAGGAATAGTTTCAGATTTAGAGCTGACTGTAAGCTATACATTTCCACCTCCTGCGAAGCAGTCATGCTAGCGAAGGAGGTGGCGGGACGGGAGACTCTCTGTCTCCCGTCCAAGCCGCGGTGGACGCTCCGGGCGTCGGGAGCCGCGTGACGACTCCCGGCCACCGTAGGCGCGGGCTTGCGGGCGGTGAGTAATGGGTAGCTCACCGTCCGATCAGGACCAGGCCCGTGCTAGACGGCGCGTACGTGTTCCACGCGCGCCTCAAAGAGATGTCAGCATCGAAGAGGGGGCCCACTAGGGCCCAAGCCTGCCGGGAAAGCGGGATCATCCAAAAGGGGTACCGCTGACCCGGAACATAAAGGGCCAAGGAAGGAACACGGGTGGGTTTTAGTCAGTAAGAGTCTGACACTCCCCTCCGCTCCACCCAGAGCGTGAGGGGTCATTTGACGATTTCCCATCCTCAAAAAAAAAAAAAAAAAAAATGCTATACATTTCCAGTATAAGCTGAACCCCAAATTGTATAGGATTTCCTAACAATGAGAGGTCAGTGTAAACTGGAAATGTATAGCTTGATGTGTAGCCGTGTGTACCTAAACGTCGAATGAAATATTTCTCGATTTTCGTATCTTTGCGACAGACGCACATATCTGTGAGTAACTCCTAAGAGTAAAAGCTAAGTATAAGAAAATATATCGACACTAATGGTAACAGATTCAGTTTATGTGTAGCTGTGTGATATTTATTTCTTATTTCTGATTCGGCCTCGAAGGCCCTTAAGTTAGCCAGAATGTATGGATATAGTGTATTGTAGGTACAGCATTTTTATCTTACGAAGCGACGCCTGCTTTACTTGTGGTAACCAAGTATACAAACTCGCTGTGAATGAGTGTGTAAGCGCAGGAGCTCTCGTTATTTATTAATTCATGTGCTCTCAATGCCGTCCGAGACACTGGCGAAGTTGAAAGTGTGTGTGTGTGTGTGTTGTATGCTGACGCAGTGACGCCACTCCTATTCACGTACACACTCATAGCGTGTTTTTTGGCGTGTACACTTGGTTACCACAAGCAAAGCACGCGTCTCTTCGTAAGATAAAAATATTGTAAGTAGCAGTACAAGAGCTCAGTTTTGCGGGATAACTTGTCGCAAAGAATATAAGAAAGAAAGAAAAATAAGTTAATTAACTACTTGGTTAATATAACGTCCCTTGTCTGTCCTTGAGCACCTATCGTAAAAAACGATTACGAAGGATTGTGTCACGAGGATGGGCTGTAAGAGCCGCCCTGTGTGCTAATAACAAAGACTGCAAGATCACAAATCGATCTACATAAACAAGGTGTAACAGAATAAACGCAAGTCCTGAAAGTAGTTGCTCATAATTGACTACTGAATCCATATCAGTAACTATTAAAAAAGGTTATTTTTTTCAAATTGTATGTATTTTGCAATACTGACCGCCGATCGAGCCAAAGAAAATTAAATCTTATGTCAGGGTAATAAAACTCAATTTTAAATGCATAAAGTAATGCTAGGGTCAACAAGATTTTCTTAATAATAATAGTTAACTTTAATAAAAAATTGTATTGGTCATTGTATTATGCTATTTATTCATTGTATTATATTAACTCAATACTCATGTTGTATATAAAAAAAAATACTTACCTACTTACTCTTTGTTTCGTGTTAAGTGCATAACCTCGAAATAGTCCATGTTGAGCAGTAGACTTTTACAAGGTAGATATAACTGTTATTACATTTAGCTAGGCCTCGATCTGACCATCAGAAATCTAAATACCAAATATAAGTCTATAATACCGTCTTCGATAAAAATGATGATTTAATCTTTGACCGATATTTTACACTGTGTCAAGTAGATTCCGCATTTTAATCACAGCCTTCAAGCTTCCATTTTAATACACTTCGAAATTCTAAAACGACGAAATTATCATAAAAAATAACGATGTTTTCTTTGCTAGGAAACGTAATATGAATAGTTCGCATATTTACATTAATGGCCGTATGTCTGTGAGTCGTTTGTGCTTGTTTGTGACTTTCCCCCTTGTCCCCCTTACGTATTAGGGTAGTAACTGAACCCCGCAGATGCGAATCGTCCGCAATAAATCGTACCTCCGCCTCCGCAAGTTTTTATTTAACTTTTATGAAGGTTCATACTTCAATTTCTAAATCTGCTTGCGCGATGCAGGATTTTGCGTGACGTCAGTGTGACGTAGTTCTCATGCGGCGATGTAGATACCGCTACATGTGACTCAAGCCTATCACAGTAGGCCGTGCTCGCCCCGCTGCGCTGTAGTGGGATGGAAGTATGTATTCGTATGTCTTAATTTCTAGCCATTGCAAGAAAGTTATAATGTTGGATAACTCTGTTTCTTCTACAGACTACTACTAGACAATGTCTATGATCCTCATTTTCGTGAATAAACATTATTCCAATTTATTCTAGGCACGTGTATTTGCCTAGCCTTTACCCAACTATGTCGAGGTCAGCTTCCAGTCTAACCGGATGCATTACTTCACATGGAGCGACTGACTATCTGACCTCCGAAACAAAGTTACTGGGTAATACGATATCCCTTGGTAAGACTGGTTGTCAGACTTTGGACTTTTGACTACCCATAACGGCTGTCAAAGATCTACGCACGACAGCCTAATAATTAATCTAAGTCTAATATAGAAAGACGGGTACAAAACTTGGTAGAGATATAACACGAAGTTGCAAGATTTCGCTCCTATGTCACCGCCAGGGCCAGGTTCAGTATCAAGTGAGCCACTGTTTAATGAAGCCGGTTTAATTTATGTACCACTAACAGACCACTAAGAAATCGTATACAACGTGCCAAAGCCGCAAAACAGTTTTTTGTCAAATATAGGTTTCCCTCAATATTCTTATGACCAGAGAGATTGTGCGCTTTTAAAATTTCTAACGTGATGATATCATCGTGAAAAATGTTAAATGTATGGAAAGACGTGCACGTAACGTTATCGTGTACGAAAATTAAAAAGCCTCTACATATTTCATACATATTTACTTCCCTTTGTTTTTAATTTTTTTTGAGGGTGGGAAATCATATAATAACTTCTCCCGCTCTGGGCAGAGCGGGAGGGCGTGTCAGACTCTTACTGACTAAAACCCACCCGTGTTCCTTCAGTTGCCTGTGCCAGGGGCCACGGTATCCCTCTCGGACTTTCCCGCAAGCCTAGCAGACATCGGCCCTAGCGGACCCCGTCAATATTTACTTGTAGTGTTATTACAAATGTGTATTTACAAATAGTGTTACGTGATGCCGATGAACGTCCACGATAGAAATTATAAAAGCGCCCAGTAAGTAGATTTTTTTCCCTACCTTTTGTTTCTTTATTTTTCCACCTCCGCCTCGCTAAGCTGGTCTCCGTTCCATTCCTAATACGTACGTATCTTAACTGAACTAATAACGCAAAGCTTTTGTTCCGAAGACATTGTTTGCACGAAGGGGAACGTTCATGGTGACCTACCATGGTAGCTATGTTTTCATTGATATTGATTTTACAATAAAAATATGCGATACTTTGTGTGTTTGTCATTGATTTAGTGAAGGTAGAACATTAGTAATATTACGTACCCGGTTTCAGAAAACGTAAATCTCTTTCAGTAACCACGTTTTCTCTGTTCTGATTTGTGCGTGTTGACACGGTTTATGAAGCAGTAGTTATTATTAGTTATTATATAAGCCTGCGATGTCCCATGTCAGTGCAAAGAGCTCGGGATACTCTCTTTCCACTTCTCTTTATTTAAATCGAAAGATTACGCCATCTTCTTCGGACCGTTATGGCTTAAATAGAAAAGTAAAATTCATAAATAGATATTATATTCTATTCATAAATAGATCGCCCCCTATTACATAGGACTCGTAAAACATAGCTGGCTAAATGCGGGTGTACTTTAGGTACACCTCTGCCCAACCGTTCAGGGAATTTCACAATTTGACCCTCAAATCTATAAAAAAATAATGTTTTTCCGTTTTTTAATTAGCATTAGGATTAAGTAATTAATTTCATAGTTGGTTGTTTAGACTCAAATCTTTAATGGTTTATTGTAAACCAAAAATATGTTGTTTTGTACGCCGTTTATGGCAAAACATGCAGATCTTCCTGTTATTTTAAGACCTTGCACATGTTATTTGATGTATAGTCATGTTTTACAATAAATATATATATTTTTTTTTTTTAAACGTTGCACCACACTTTCAATTTCTCCTGTATCGTGGGTGCCTTACCAAACATTTAAACTCACATACACAAACAGCCAAATATTATATTATATTCCATTCTATTGCAGGCGTGATACTATATTACGTATGTCAAATTCATAAATGGTTGATTTGGTCAACTTACTTTGATATTAGAGTACATACTTGCTCATAAAAATTAAAACAAACTGTTCAGGCTTTCAGATTCAATATTACTAAACCCACACAGTCCTTGGCGGCCAGGCCCGTCGTTTCAACTAGGTATTAATTAATAAACGTAAAAATAAGCTTAATCTACAAACTTAACTACAAGGTCAAATTAAATTCCCTAGCGAAACTCCGCAGACGTGATGGATATCGATATCTAAATATAATAATACAAAAAAAAACATTTATTTGGCGATTTATTTTTTGTCCGCTGTTAGTGTATTCCCTTGTAATATCAGTTTTTTGGTATATTTCTTAGACGTGTTTGGTATCAATACTGATGATGATTACTGACAAATGCGTGCACTGACTGGACAGGTCCGCTCAATCTGTATGGTTTTTCCTCAAAAGACCGTTTCAGACACCAATCTACATGGTCTTCACATGATCTGACCAAGATTATGTCTGGACTTTAAAAGAGACTGTGACCTCTGAGTTTGTTTCGGCCTTTCTTCTCAGAGTAGTCAGTTATGAAACGCCGACCTCATCTAGTTTTAAAAATATGATTGACGTGTAAAAGTGTTTGTAACAAACCTACTTACAGAAATAAAATCATTTATCATTTATCATTAATATCTAAACACGATAAAACATATTTTCTCAACTCAAGGTTGAGTTGAGAAAATTTGTTTGTCAATAGTGACATCACTACCAGCGGACATTGAGCCCTAAAAAATAAACATCAATCTTTTTTTTTTTATCTTTTCATCAATCATTTTTTTTACATTTTATCGTGTTTAGATATCGATACCCATCACATTTGCAGAGTTTCACTAGCTAATTTAATTTGACCTTGTATATCATACACATTTAGGTACAAATATTCAAAAATACTTGCGAGTGGATTTGATGTGCCCCAAAAGAATAATTCGGTTCTCAGAGAGATTGCTTTAGATTTAGACATAAATCGTTCTAAAGGTATTTGCATAAGTCACAAACCAATGTCAACATGATTGGCAAAATGTAAAAGAAAACATATTTATAGGTAAATAAATTGGCATTTAAACTATTTCAAGTATGAGCAAAGTTGTTATAAGTTTTTAGTTCGGTAAGGATTGAGAATTTCAAATAAGTTACAACTTAGAAGCTTACTCGTACTTAAGTTTCGTAAAATTAAAGTTATTTTGTGTTCGTTAAGTTCTGAGAGATTTGGATTTTCTATACTTAATGATATTAAAAACTAGTAAGTGAATGAACTCAGTGAGTTATTTTATAAAAAGTATTTCAATACCCAATACTGAATATTTCGATTGAAATAATACGAAAATCCCTTACAAGCTTAGGTTACGGTTTCATAGAAGAGTGTTGGCCGCCACATAACGCCGCAGTGACGGCCGTCATAAAAATTATGGCTCCTGGGTTTGAAAATTGAAATTTCTTTCTAGGAAAACACACCAAATTACTTTCCTAAATAAAGTTTCAGTGACGTCATTCAACGACGCTATGTGGCGGTCACCGCAGTCTTAGAAAACACTAGCTAGCTTCACTAAAATCTTATTTTATTATTTTTCTTAAATACAGGTGATTTAGTCACCTGCATCCGTCAAAGGGGTGAATCTACCCGTCATTAAAAACAATTTCGCTACGAAACTCTCATAAGATAGGTACTTGAAAAAAAAGAACATGAATGAGTTTCATAGCGAAAGTTGTTTAAAATGACGTGTAGAATCACTCCCTTGACGGCGGGTGACTAAATCGTCAACCTGTATGTGTATACATCCTCTTTACTTCCTACTTGGTTATTTTAGTTTATGACTGGTTGAAAAGTTTCTATTAAAATCGTATATTTTTATTTAGAAAATTTTTTGCCAGATTGAATACTTATTAAAGTTAATTTTAAAAAGTTTTATTCCATACTACTACTTACCATAAATACTGTCTGTTCCTCAGAACAATAACTAAAGGTCTGTTCTCACGATGGGCACTCAGGTAGACTATGACCTAAATTAAAACATATCTCACATTTTATCCCTTACGTTCCCGTCGACCTAAACGCGGGCGAAGCTGCAAGCAAAAGCGTGTGTTCATATACCTATTTTCTACAAAGCCTTTTTAGGTTATCGTAGAAACGAAAACACGTTTTATTTCCATTTGAACCACAAGGTACTGTTACATTTCCGTCAAACCATCTGATGTCATACGGCGGGGAAAGACCCTTACTGACCTCAGTTAAATTGTCCAGCAAACTGAATGTATGTACTCAATACACAGTCCCTTAAGGGTTCCACACAAATTGAGGCTTTCGGTCACGAACACAAAACAAAATATTGTAAGAAAAAATTACGCAATAATAAAAGGCTACATTTTAAAGAAAAGTACCCAAAAATCAAGGATAAAATGGTAAAAGTTTTTTAGCCATTGGCTTTTCTATAGAATGTCATGTAAAAATATTTAGTTTTAATTCTGCAATAACTAGATCCAGGATTGGATGCAGAATGTAGTACAGCCCTTTTTTTTTGAGTGTAGCAAATCGTCCAATAACTTCTCCCGCACTTCGTGTCAGACTCTTACTGACTTAAACCCACCCGTGATCCATCAGTTGCCTGTGCCAGGGGCCACGGTAGCCCTTTCGGACTTTCCCGCAACCCTGGCATCGGCCCTAGCGGACCCTGTCGTTGGTGCTGACTTCTCTAGTCCCCATCCTGTATAATCAAAACCATAATAACCGTATCATTAGCGTTTGCATATATGCAGCACAGCCCTTTTATTTTGAGGGGGGGAAATCATCAAATAACTTTTCCCGCTCTGGGCGGAGCGGGAGGGCGTGTCAGACTCTTGCTGACTAAAACCCATCCGTGTTCCTTCAGTTGCCTGTGCCAGGGGCCACGGTATCCCTCTTGGACTTTCCCGCAGCACAGCCCTAGCTCGCAAATATATGCAAATGCTAAAAAGATGCGGTTATTATGATGCAACATGCCACATAGGAGCAGTGGTGGCCCAATGGTAACAGCCCCGACTTACGCGTTGAAGGTCGCTGGATCGAATCCAAGCAGGCGCTTTACTTTGTGTAGGTAAATAATTTCATCACCACCGCTCCCAAAACGGTTAAGGAAAACATCGTGAGGAAACCGTATCCTAATTGGTTGTTCTAAAAAGCAGGTTCGATTACCAGTGCATGTTCTTGGCAATGCTTCAAATATTTTTGTAAAGTAAACATTGCATACTTGGAAACACGTAATACGAAAGGGAAAACAGTAGAATATCAGCTTTTCCTGTTGGCAGAGTTAACCACTGCTTAAGTATGTCAACCAGATAACGAATATGGCGTGGTCTTAAGTTCCTTAAACTGAATCACTCGTGGAAAAGTCCACAGTTTTGAATCATTTTCACTGGTCCGGTGGGAATGTTATAAAATGTTTAAATGTGAAACAGTTTAAAATAACATTAATTGATTGAAAAATGTTTTACTCGTTCGAATTTCAATTGTAAATATATTAATGAAAACCTCGCAGAATATCAATCAACTCAGCCTAGCAGAATAAAGCTCACATTTATTATTGTTTCTACCTTTTTATTTGTATTTCTTTCTCATCTTATTCATTTTTATATTCCTTTTTTCAAACTTGATTTTCCTGTACATAGGTTGAACAAATTACTTATGACTTTAGCGGGACGCTGTGGAAGAGTCTTTTATTTTATTTTATTTATTTAGGAAAATAAACAGTTACACACTACAATAATATACAAACAATTCATACAAAGTGAGCAAGTGTATAACCCACGACATTTTCCACAGATTATAAAAAGAGTAATTTTTAATGCACTTACGTAGTGCGATTGCAATTAATAATTATATAATATTATTGTAAATAATGTGCTTAAATATATGACTAAAGCTAAATAGGCATGCAAATACAACGAAGAAACATCATTATGTTGTTAAAAACACATAACTGGGTTTACATTTCTGAAATTTTTTGGCGGATTAGGCTACGGAATTTATTAGCATGTAAAGCGAAGATATCAAAATCGTTGAAAATTTTATTAAATTGAGTAGTAATGCGACGTAAGGGTGCGCGCAAGCCAGCATTCGTACGAGTTGATGTTATAGCAAAAAGTGGTCTCGCACGCACTCCACGGCTCATGGTAGTTCTAGGTACTACATAACAAATCCTATTACTAATATCAATACAGTCATATGAATGGTTGCATAGGTCAAATAAAAACATTGTCTCTAAAAAAGTTCGTCTGGCCTTTAAGTTTAGTAGCTTATACCTATCCAGAAGGTCACTGTAAGATGCTTGGGTACGAAAACAACGGAAAAACGTGGCTTTCAAAAATTTACGCTGTACCTTTTCAATCGCATCTGAATACTTAGTATAGAAGGGATTCCACACCGCAACAGCGTACTCCAACTGAGACCTGATCAATGATTTATAAAGGTACAAATATGTATATGGGCGTTTAAATTCAGTGGATGACCTCATCACAAAACCATACATCCTAAATGCATTATTCACTATTTTACTAATATGAGCGTCAAGTTGCAGTTTATCATCTAGCAAGACTCCAAGATCCCGGACTAATGTCACTCTTGTTAGGTTCACATTATTTAAGATGTAAGAATGGGTCAGAACATTTTTGTTTTTGGTAAAACTTATACAGCAACACTTAGTTATACTTAGCTGGAGCTTATTGTGCGAACAGTATTCAGAAAACCTGTCTAAGTCTTGCTGCAGCAGGAGGCAGTCCTGTAAATTTTTAATTGGTCTATAAATTTTGAGATCATCGGCATAGAGCAATATTTTTGAATTTTGAAAACAAGTGTTAATGTCATTTATGAAAATAACGAATAAAAGAGGTCCTAATATGGAGCCCTGCGGAACCCCAGAAGTTACTGTCAAAGTGTTAGAATTAAACCCATTTATCACAACTCTCTGTGTCCTATTTGAAATATAAGACGAGAACCATCTTAAAAGATCACCGCGTATGCCATAGAACGCAATTTTATTCAAAAGTAGTGCGTGGTCAACTTTGTCAAAGGCTTTCTTAAAATCAGTGTATATAGAGTCTACTTGGATACGAGAGTCCATGTTATTAAATAAGTAGTCTACAAAAGTAACTAGGTTCGTTGTGGTTGATCTTCTTTGGACGAAACCATGCTGCTGTTGAATTATAATATTGTGTAGAATTGGATATACTTTATTATGTATTAGTCTTTCAAAAACCTTTGACAAAGTTGACAATATTGAAATAGGACGATAGTTCTCAACATCCTTTTTAGGTCCTGATTTATAAACAGGGGTTATGTTGGCCAGTTTCCATGCATGTGGAAAGGTCCCTTGCGAAAGTGACGAATTGAAAATAATATGCAAGGGTATGCAGAGACTATCAGCAGTATTCTTAATAAACTGTACCGGCAGACCATCTGGTCCCGGTCCCTTTGAGGGGTCCAAAGCCTTGAGGGTAAAGTCGTCATAAGTTACAGTCTCATTATTATTTTGCTTTTTTCAAAAATGGTTAGAGGATTGTAAACCAGTAATCAGTTCATATTCAATTCTAAAGTCAACACTATTGCTTAAAGTTTTTCTATTAAAAAACTGCAATTATACTACTGACAAACTTGCATAATAATCAAGCGACAGCGAAAAATTTCCTTTAACAGACGGTCAAACTTTTATAACGGGTTCGAAGTTTTCCGATGGCAGCAAATATGAGCAAAAAAGTGTTCTCGAACCAAATTACTTCTAAACGAACGCGCTTCTACATAGCCATAGTTTTGTGGACAGGGGACTGAATCCACCCCACTTGGCTTGTCTGCCAAGCCGGCTGTAAACTGCGACCTCTCCACTCAAGGTTAAGTTATTTTAACTAACTGTTGCTTGTGACTTTATTGGTTACATTTGGGCACTCTATTTACTAAAACTAGGGGTCATTTTCGTTCATTTCAGCAACTACCTTCAACTTTCTTATTAAGTAGGTAAGTGCCCGACTCCTTTACAATTCAAATGCCTGTAATGGTATAAATATTATAAAGAGGTTTTGTGAGTTTGTATCTAGGGGGTAATCTTTGGAACTACCGTAAAACGGGGTTAATAGGGACGCAGGGGTTAATTGAGACAAAACTTTAAAATGGAGTTTAACGTTTAAATAACATAGTTTGTTGCCAACAAGGGCACATAATCGTTAATTATAATACAGTAAGAGAGTTATAGAGTCTTTTTTGGCAGCAATCTATATTATTTCGATGTTAAAATCCATTTCAAAGTTTCGTCCCGATTAACCCCGTTTTACCGGTACTGATCCAATTCTGAAAATTCTTTCACTAATAGGAAACTACAATATTGCCGAATTTCACAAGATATGTTCCATGTTAAAACAAGACATTTAACGCAGACGAAGTTATGGCCAGAAGCTAGATTAAAATAAATGAATAGCTAGTTTTGTATTTAAGTGCTTCTTAAGAATCATAATCCTGAATGTACTATGGCAACACACATCAACACTTTTGATAGTGTGTTGTTTTCACACACTTATATAGAAAACGGTTGCGTAAAACACGCTTTGAATGATTGGAAGATGGAGTGTAAAGTTTCGTGAATTTAGAGTTATTTAAACTTCAGGAAATGTTATGAACGTATAATGCCGCTTGTTTTGACAATTTCGTTGGAAAAGAGGCGTTGCTAAACAAGTATTTAAAATGTATGTATGATACTGCGCGCGACTTCGACCGCGTAAAAGTTATTGTTTTAACGTAAAATATGCAATCGACAATAATTGTTAAATATCGAACACCGGGAATGGTACTCAGTACTTAAATTTTAAACTATGTGTATACTAGCAGGGTTGAGGGTTTGAATAAAACAACCAAACTGTATACTGATCTATAGCTGGCAATATATTTCCTAAAATTAATTGAGCTCCAACCAAATCGTTGTAACAAAACCATAGCGATTTATAATTCGACGACAACGCCATCTAGTTACGTCGTGTACAACTTTGGAACAAATATAATTTATTTTGTTGGCCTGGTGAGCGGCGTTTGATCATGCGTGATCACTAACAAGTTAACAACAATACTGTAGCTTTCTATTAGTGAAAGAATTTTCGGAATCGGATCCGCAGTTCCGAAGATTACCCCCTACATACAAACTCTTTACCCCTTTAGAACATTATTACTAGCGACCCGCCCCGGCTTTGCACAGGTGCAATTTACATGTGAACACGGTATTCTGTTCACGACACGTTGTGCACAAGTTCTGAGGAGTAATCTAACAAAAAGTACTAGGCCCCCATGAAATCAAGATAATATTTCATAAGTATTGATAAATACTTCTTTCTGTATATATTTATGCCTATATCCATCTACGTATCTTTTAAATGGTGAAAGAATTTTTCGACTAGGAGCTGTGGTTCCGTAGATTACCGCCCACATATACACAAACTCACAAAATTCGCTCTCTCTCTCTTTATAATATTAAAAAATAATTGCGAGTACCTACATATCGTATTTCAATTCAACCAACATGGCACGATATAAGTGAAAAGACACCTTAGATAAAATAAACTTAATGGGTTTGTGGTAGTTTAACCCCCGGTTGGATCTGGTTTCTGAAAAGCAAATAAATCTGTTGCTCAGGCACAAGAGATTGGGCTCCAGTGCCTCCTGTGCCCAGGTTCGCACGGGAATTTTTTTACGGGACTATTGAGCCGAACATTGAGAATCCAACAGAGCATCCCAGCCCGTCAAAAAACGCCCCTACGAACCAGGGCTAAGTGTTTTGTTTAGCTGGGTCCACACAGGACGAACCAAATTTGAAGCGTCGATCGTGGATCGGAGATTCTTTCGCACGATCCGTTTTAGGAAACGCGCACGCACAGCACGCGCGCACGCTTCAGTGCCGATGCAAGTTTAAATTTCAGTTGAACATACACTCGATTATGTATTGCCCAACAGCGCTCGGATCGGCCGCTCCACGGAGCGCGCGCTTCACCACTTATGGTCGGATGGCACGCGGCACGTCCTCACTGACCGCGCACTTGGATCGCGCTCTTGCCGCGCCTGATGGGAGCGCACTGGATGGTCCGGTGTGTAGGTACCCAGCAATTAGCTGGTGTTATTTCCGCCAACTATTTTCAACAGTTTAGCTAGAGGATTGGTATTGGAGTAACTATTCAGAGACTTAATCAGCTTTTTGGAAACCAGGTATTAATCGAAAGTAAACCAGTTACAATTCTATAAATAAACTAGTTTGCTATTTCATTCAATCCATTGATGGCTCCATCAAAAGTAATATTCCATTATTGTTTTTTATTTGTTTTCTGAAACAATTTCACTGTGCTCAAGATCGAATGTTATAACTTTTGTATCCGCAGGGAGTATAGAGGTTCTGAATGTGTTTGTAGATCCTTGTATGTAGGTACCCTTATATGTATACGTACGTACTTATATGTACTTTAAATGTAAACGGTAAAAAAAAATATTGCAACACTTTGTAAATTAATTTTCTAGTTTTTTTTTATTGCATACCAATGTATTTATTTAAATATTAAGAAAACATGAGGTGTATAGAAATTAAATAAAAACACATGATAATTATGATTCTATCTACCAATCGGCTGTCCAACTGCCACGTTTCTTAAATCAAATCAAACGTTTATTTGCCAGAAATACGTCTGTCCGCTGTATGTGTTAGGTAATTATTACTATTAGATCAAAGAACATGCTTGTTCACCTTAGAACGATGTAAAGTAGGGTAACTGCATTTCATAGGTACAGTATTTATCTCACGAAGCGACACGCGCTTTACTTGTGCTTACTGGTTACCAAGTGTACAAACACGCTGTGAATGTATGCGTAGGACCTCTCGGTACTGTCCGAGACAACAGCAAAGTCGGAAGAGTGTGTGTGTATGCGTGTGTGTTACGTGCTGACGCTACTCGTCCTCACGCACACATTCACAGCGTGTCCTTACACTTGTGTACCACAAATAAAGCGCGCGTCGCTTCGTGAGATAAAAATACTACAATAGGTATTATTAGTTGCACTCAACCGCACGTTGTTTACGGAGTTTCAATAGAGTGCGAGGCCAGCTTATACTGGTTTTGGTACTTCTGATGTGCGGCCTACTGAACCCAGCTTATGTAATACGTTCTTATGTTGAACTCGAATGAACTGGAAAGGGATTTCCTGTCTGACGATTGAATTCCTCCACGAGGAAAAACACTAGTACCTACTATGTGTAGGTAACAAAGGCGGCTTTCCCCATTCTTCCATCTGTACCTACACAAGCCGCTCGCTGTAGAAACAATGAAATACTAGTAGCTGTACCTACCATTCCCGACTCCACGTCACACCGGGTTGTAACACCAGTGTGACGACAAGTATTTTTTTTCCTCGTCGTCACACCGCTAGTTTTAATACACCTTTTGTATCACAACATTAGTTTTGTGCTTGTAATAGATAAATCCCCCATATAGGTACCTATCCTATCTAACGCATATTGTTCGACTCAAGTACTGTTTTACTTACTTAATTTTGATTAAACTAAAATCAATCGCACTAACGAACGATAATTCTTATGATTTTTTAAGATATTGGATATTTCAACTATTTATGAAATACCTAATGGACAACTCGCCTACAGTTTATTAATACTGTGTATTCTAGTCGTTTGTAGCGCTCGCCGGCCGCTGCCGCGGCACGCCCGCGCGCCCGCTTCGCTCGCTCGGCTCGTGCGTAGGGGGTCGCTGTTCTAACCTTTTTTTTTTTTTTTTTGTTTCCGGGGTGGAAAATCCTCATGGATGTCCGCCGCCCTGGGGCGGGCGACGGGGTCTGTCAGACTCTTACTGACTAAAAACCACCCCGGTGTTCCATCTCACACCTACGCCGGGGGTCGCGGGAACATACGATCCTTCCACAACCCCCGACTGGTGCCGGCCCGCCACTGCGGGCCTCTTCGGGTCTGGGGGGGGAGTGAGGTGTTTGACTCCCCCCGCGACGTCTAAGAGGGGCGCGCGTGGAACACTACGCGCCGCCACCTCGGGTCCTGGTGTGTGGGGGGCGACGGACGTCCCCGAGTCCGTCGCCCCTGGACCCATTTAGGGGGGCTGGAAGAGGGCGTTGTCCGCCCTCCGCCGACGCCCGGTGCGCCTTCTGCGGGCCGGGTGAGAGGACGAGATCTCCCTCTCCCTTTCCGCAGCCTCCTTCTGCGAGACGACTGTCTCACAGAAGGAAACCACCGCGTCCCAGGACTCGTCGCTGCCGACCATCGACTCGACTACGGCCGGCAGCGACAAGTCACTGCCTACTTCTGAGATGAGGGCACGGCGCGGCTCCTCCCCGCTGTTCTAACCTAACCTAACCTTTTTCGAGTAAAGATATTATGATAGAAAAAAATTATAGTCAATGGGCAAACAGTCCGAAAAGTGATAAAAGTATTTTACAAATTCGCACCTCATTATTATTTATAAAAAGTGTTGTAAAACCAACGGTGTGGCGACGAGAAAAAAAAATACTCGTCGTCACACACGCGGAGTCGGGCGCTGCTGTACTTACTATACAGTGTGTATCAGAAAAGTGTTTTCAATACTTAAGGGTGTGGTACAGACCAATAAAGTGAACAGCTTTCTCAATGGGACAACATCGTATACGCGAAAAAATTATCAGCTGTCACATACAATACTTCAATACCTACTCGACCGAAATGTATGGGACAGCTAATAATTTTTTCGCGTTTCCGATGTTGGTCCCATTGAGAAAGCTGTTCACTTTGATAGTCTGTACCACATCGTCCACGCCCTTAAATATGGCCACACATTTCTGATTCGCGCTGTATTTTTAACCCCCGACGGAAACAGAGGAGTGTTATAATATTAGTTTAACGT
The DNA here is from genome assembly GCA_937001585.2 of Brachylomia viminalis. Taxonomy (NCBI): domain Eukaryota; kingdom Metazoa; phylum Arthropoda; class Insecta; order Lepidoptera; family Noctuidae; genus Brachylomia; species Brachylomia viminalis. Next base: position 6,530,327 of record OW443296.2, read on the forward strand.
GTGTATCTGTTGTAGCGAAAAAACAAAGAAAATTCACCACATTAACGCGTATAATTTACAATTTATTAGTATTTAAAGAAATTGCATCAAAATATAAAATAAGTCTGTAAAACATTATTAAATACAGTTGCTGAACACGTAATTCGGTAAAAATTAAAGATCACGAGAAAATTTAAGGAACTTCGGATGTTTGGTGTTTGTAAGTAAGTAAGTATATATTATGGTTTCCGAACTAGGAAATCGATTGCAATAGGTTTTTAGGTTCGTGGCTACTAAACTACGTAAACTTTCAAATGAATATTATATCATCATAAAGAGGAACCTAAGTTATCCGGACAGAAACCGATTTGGTAAACAATCATCTAGTAAGTATCAAAATGTTAACCTTAGAGGTTCTAATACTACCATATTAGTTAACCGTAATGGTTTAAAGTAATAAGTCGATCCTGGTAGATTGGAGCCTCAAAGCGTAGCACGCCTAGTGGATCCTGACGAACCGCATCCTCAAAACGTCTCGAAGGAATCGCTAGCGACTCGACGTTCATGAGTCGCGGGCCACAACGGCCTAGCTGGTATCGAACTCGCAAGGATTCTATGCGATTGTTGCTAGCGACGCAAGAGCTCGCCAGCCTGGTAAATAGTACTCGGAAAAGGGCCGGAATCAGCCCTTTTTAATTGGTTTTACACCAACGACAAACAAAATAGGGTATTACACCAGAGAAATGGCTAAGAATTCCTCTGAGAGAGCAAATCGGGAAAAATACATAGGTAGGTACTAAATTCGACGAATATCGGACAGAACAGAACATAATAGGAGAAATATTAACAATAAACCAATTTAGAATTCCGGATCAAAAATGTATGGAGATGGATTAAATTCAATATAATATATCAGCAACTGACATTTTTTCCAGTAATCAAATGAGTTTGCGTCAATTTGAAATTAAAATTATACTTAACCAGCAGTGCTATTCTGTAACCATCTCACCGTGAAAACGTAGGTGAAGTGAGCGTGGAGTGAGCTGTCAACAGTGTCAATCCCTAGTATCAGCCGGTCGATTCTGTAACATTATCACCGTGATAACTTAGGTGAAGTGAGCTATCATTCCACCTGATGCTAGGGATTGACACTATCGACAACAACAAGCTCACTTCACCTAAGTTATCATGATGCGATTGTTACAGAATAGCAATGTTATACGAATTAGGAAAAAAATTGGTTATAACCGCAGAGGTCACGCTGCACTGTGTATCTGTGTATGTGCGTCTGTCTGCGGCATCGTAGGTCCCAAACAGCTGAAGCGATTTTGTTTTGTTTTTGTTGTGGTTGAAAGGTAGCTTGATCGAGAGTGTTCTAGCCTGGTCGCGTCGGGGGACGACTCATTAAAACGAGGCGAAGCTACAGACGAGGCTTATACTCAGGAATAATGAATTTCTGCTATTGTAGTAAGAATAGCAATTTATACTTGTACTTTTCGTAGGGAACATTTTACTACAATCATAATTAACTCGACGGCACGGTTGGCGCAGTGGTTTAGCGATTGACTGCTGCGTTACGTGTCGCTGGTTCGATTCCCGCACGGAACAAATATTTGTATGACCTGCAAGTAGTTGTTCCTGGTCTGGCTGTTTGTGTATGTGAGTTTCAATGTTTGTAAACGCACCCACGATACAGGAGAAATTCCTAGAGTGGGGCAAAGTTTAAAAAAAAAAAAAATCGGCCAATGGCCTGATGGCCGAAAGCTTCGATCAACATCTCTCGAAGCTCTCGTTAGGCGGTTGGATCAAAGGCCTGATTCAGAAGGCAGTACTCCTCGATGCGGCTCGTATCGTGAGGAGGTTCCTGTCTCTGCAGCCCTAACCACCGGTAGCTTGGACCCTGCTCCCGATACCGGTGGACTACTATTTTTATATTTTTAAATGTTTTTATAAACATATTTAAAAATGTATTTATATGTATGAAAATAAATAAACGGAATAATAATTCATAACTATATGTGTTCGGGTTATCAAGTGCACGTGCGATTTTACCCACACAGAGTCCATTGTACTAATTTTGCCATAAAAGTATTTTTTGCACTTTATTTAAGATACTTCTTGTTGTTTTGTTCCCTCTGTTTATTAATAGTTGGTTATGTGGTTTTTTATCTCATATGGGTTTCACTTTTCCGGTTATACCAAACACTTTCTTTGGTTCAACTAGATACTATTATGTTCAAAATTAATTCTACAGATATACCTACCTACGTACATGTAAAGTAAAATAATTCATAACTTCTAGCCTGTTTTTTCTGTTACTCAGAGGCGCAAGTATAGTACACCCGTATTTCGCCGTTATGATTAAGTCCCATCTAATAGGGGACGAGCATATTGGCATCTTGCACACAGCTAATAACCGTGGTTCAGTTGTTTAATACAAAAGTACAATACCTAGACCTATGAGGTCAGAATGTATGGAACAACAGATTTTGTTTTTTAATAAATGACGAAAAATAACAACGCTGGAGGGCATTGAATTCATGGGCACAGTTTCCGCGTCATCGATGCCCTTAGACCCTCTTTTGTTAAATCATAAGAGACTACATCACCCAAAAAAATAACACGAATATGGATATAATTCAGAGTACATTTTCCAACCTTACGCTCCAATCCAATCAATTCCATAAACTCAATATCGGAGCGTGGTCGGGCGGTCAGATTTTTCACGAAATAATTTGGGACCAAAAATATGGAGGTTCACAAAAGATGAAAATGTCCCTCGTGTCAAACAAAATATTAAAAATAAATACAACTCTCTGTTTTGTTATTCGAATAAATCAAATATTTATTCACACAACTTCTACATTTGGAGCTAAAGAAAACTGTATTTTAGTAGTTATTACAGAGTACCTACTCACATCGCATGCTAAGCTTAAAAGGGTTTACTAACTTTTAATCATGTCCATTAGCAACAGCTACTTATTACTTCTACATCTAAACTAATATATTATTATAAAGCAAAAAAAAATGTTTTTTGTATGTTTGTTTGTTACGCTATAACGGCTGACCGAATTTGAATAAAATTTGGCACATGGGTAGACCAAGAACTGGAGAAGGACAAAGGGTACTTTTTATCCTGGATCGCTGACGAAGTCGCGGGCAACCGCTAGTATATACGTAAACTCACGCTTTCTTCCCATGGGAGTAGGCAAAACGGGTACTTCCCGTTGGTTAATACTCCGTGGTTAACACTATTAACAACTGGGAATGATGCGTTCTACTGGTTAACAGTGTTGACGAACGCGACATTTTTTTGCCTATAGGTAGTTAATACCCTCGTCTCGCGTATAGTTCAGGAGTCAGGTTAAAGAAATGTAAAAAGGAATAAAAATTATAACGGTTCTTGAAAGTGTTTTAATTAACACTTGAAGTTTTTTATTTCTTATTATTTTCTTTAACCTGACTCCTGAAATATAAGCGAGACGAGGGTATTAACTATTGGGAAAAAAATGTCGCGTTCGTCAACACTGTTAACCAGTAGAACGCATCATTCCCAGTTGTTAATAGTGTTAACCACGGAGTATTAACCAACGGGAAGTACCCGGCAAAACTACAGAACGTCATCTGCTACGATCCTATATACTCCTTTTGCTTCGTTTACGTTCATACATCTGCGTGGCGAGCACGGCCTATTGTGATAGACTTGAGTCACACATTTTTATCACAGTTTGGGAGCAAAAACCGTGATAAAATGCGTGACTCAAGCATATCACAGAGGCCGTGCTCGCTGCCCTGGTCATACACGCACATCGGTTGCGAGTACTACGCACCTTACCTTTCTGAAGAACGTCACCTATAAGGTCACTTATATATCCTCCTAGGTCGTCCCTTCCAGACGCGGGCGTTTCCTCTCACATCTGCCTTGTAAATACCTTTTGTTAGTCGCCTTTTATTCATACACTTATGATGACCAAACCATCTAAACATTCTCTTTTCAATTTTTGTCACTATATCTTCTTTTAAACCGCACCGTTGCCTTATCACGTGTCATCATTCCTCAGTACTTTATTACTTCTAATGGATTAAAATCGACCAACTTAGAAAATATTATAGGTACCTCTTTGCCTACTTACTCCGTCACTACTTGGCAATATTCCATAAATAACACGACTCAAACCAAGATGTCTCGAAAGACTGAAAAAAGTACGAGGTAATTTTATTTACATTCCTTTTAAGGTGAACGCAAAAAGACTTTCGCTCTTAGGTACTCAGTCTTGGCAAATTGTAGCTAATATTTTTATAGACCTTGGCGAAGTCGGAATAAGCGGTAATATTATTTAATAGCTGTCAGCGCCGCAGTATTCGCGATTATGGCTATGTTGAATATAGTTTGTTAAAGGGGAGAATTCCTTATTAGCTGATTAAGTAGAAAGTTCACGTTTGTGCAATCAGGGAAATTAAATTAATTGTTAAACACATTGTTACCTTACGTCATGAGCTGTCAAAGAATGACAGTTGTGATTTGAATGTTTCCGGTCAATTTAGGTTGGTAGTCAATTTGCTTAAGAATTTACTTCCCTGGCCAACCATTTTCTATGTAACTGTTCGTGGAATAAATTCCGAAAAATACATATAAAACTACAACAGAGGACTCCTAATTTAAAAACAAGAAAATATTAAATATATATGGAATACAGTGTAAAGTGCGTTCCTTTACAGCGATTAGAACTATAGAGGTACGAGGAACAGGGTGTAAAGTTTACTTACACCTCCATAGAAAAGAGAGGATCCTCGGACCAGACGGTTATCGTGTCTGGTGGGCAACTTCCCGACGATTGATGTCGGTAAATTGTCAGTGTAATGCGTAGTTCACATTTGTGGCGATGTAGATACCGCTACACAACCATTTTTCTCATTTCCTTTAAATCACGAGATCCTACAGATACGATTATAATCTATATTATAAATGAATAAAGTCGCATTCCGTGTCTGTCTGTGCGACCGCGTAGTTCTTCTAAACTACGCAACGGATGTTGATGTCGTGTAACAAACATTTAGAAAATTTGTCCTGGAAGGTTTATGAGTATCTTCTTCTTCTTCTTCTTAAACTTACATTATAATAAAGAAATCTGGATGTTATATCAAGTCGTAAAAACCGTGCGAAGAAGGGTGCCTACTATCTAAGCCCGTCAACGAAGATACGGGCCCGTCCGAAAATAGATTTATACTTCGAAATTGACCCTATTCCCGATAAAATTAATATTTTCGGACGGGTAAATACCTCAGACTAAGGAAAAGAAAAATACACATCAGGTTTTTGGACTACTGTCAAATCGTGCTGACATTCATTCTTAGTTGGGGCCCCAAAATAATCTTATGTCCGTAGGTGATACGGCGTAGGGAACGCCCGTAATTTCGGCCGAAAATACGGATTTCATGCTTGGAGAGTAGACCCCCTGGGACGGTTCGCTAGTATTAAATAAAACAGTACTCGGAGAACTCTAAGAGCTATATTTTGCAATTATTGGCTGTAATATATTTTAGTTTTAATTTTACCCTCTGATCGGCGTGAGCGGAACGCGCATTTGTGCGGTGGTTTACGGCGTTCATCATTATCAGCATATTTTCGACCACTGCAGGACGTAGGCCTCTCCTAGTGAACGCCACTGAGACTGATCTTCGACTCTCCTCATCCAGTCTCTGCCAGCCGCTTTTCGCAAGTCGTCACCCCACCTGGCCGGCGGACGTCCTACACTACGGTTGCCTAAACATCGCGTCGTCGGTCGGTTGTCAGTTCTGCGAGAGATGTGGCCAGCCCATTGCCACTTTAGCTTGCTTAGTCTTTGGGCTATGTCGATTACCTTGGTTCTCTGGCGGATCACCTCGTTTCGGATTTTATCCTTCAGAGAGACTCCAAGCATAGCTCTCTTCATAGCACGCTGAGTGACTTTTAATTTATGGACGTAAACGTGAGTGTCCAGGTTTCGGCTCCGTAAGTCATAACTGGTTAACGGCGTTGTACAAGTAAAAAGATCAAGAAATATAATGTTTTCTCAAGAAAAGAGAAATCCAAGCCGTAAATTCAAATACTAGCTTTACTCCGCGGCTAAGCACGCGTGGAGGCCGAAAAATCCTGTAAATCCTTCTCCATTAAAAATACATACAATACTTACCTATGTGCCAACTTTCATGGTATTCGGTTAAACGGTGTTGGAGTTCACTCTGGACTCACAATATGTATTACTTATATTTTTTTTTATTATCTCGTAACACTAAGTTTCTAATAATAAAATTAAGTCATGGTTCGAAAGACACGTAGCGCCATCTAGCGTCCTTAAGAACGTTTATACCTTATGAGTGGCAACGTCGCAATTTAGTGTCATATTTCGTGGTTTTAAATTTTTATCATTTAATCGGAGCTATATTTAAAAAATCTGTTTAATTAACTTTTTAGAATTACGTGAAAGTGTTTAAAAAGTAAGTAACCGTAATGCTTACAGTTATTTTACAATGAAAATAACGCCCTGCAAGTTTCCAATGTATTATTTGCATATAAATAGAACTGTAAACGCAACGATTTCTTACCTTTTACACAGTTTTCTCATAATTCTAAAAAGTTAATTAATCAGATTTTAAAAATATAGCTCCTATTAAATGATAAAAATTGAAAACCACGAAATATGACACTAAATTGCGACGTTGCCACTCATAAGGTATAAACGCTCTTAAGCAATTGTGGCCGTCGAAAGTTATTGCGCTTTCCCTCGGGAACAGTACTTTTTTTCTGGATGAAAGGTACCCTATGTCCTTTTCTGTACCCCTGACAACGTATATGCAAAATTTCATGGTGATCGGTTCATTGATGTAGGCGTGAAAACAAACAAAGTTACTTTTGCATTTATTATTTTAGTTGGGATTAGGATTATTAACTCGTGAATATGTTGATCCCGTTGTGGATCACGGGGCGTGTTTTCTCCATTATTAGACGGATCAACACCTACTTCCCCAGATCACACACATATTGATCTGATCGCGTCTTCCGCGAACCAAGCCAAGTGGGCGAGATTGGCTCGCTCCGATCGACATAGGGATTGTTGGGTAAATAAGATGTTTATTGTTGGTCATTAATAAGCTACAAATAAATTGGTAGCCCCTCTCTCGTATTCCTGTGTTTTTTTCCTTATCAATGGTGAGTTTATATTTTATTATGACGGACGATCAAGACAAAAGCTTACATGAAAATACCGAAAAATACACACGTAGTTATATCATAAAAATGGCAATTTTGTTTTTTTGTTTTTCCTAGTTTGCTCTAACCCACTCCTGGCCTTCCTCCACTCCTTTCATCTTTTGCGAACCCGCGCAATTGTTTATACCAAGTTTACATAAGAAAAGTCAGATACTAATTTTTTACATAAAAGGATACTATAATATCCTAAAACCGGCTGAGTAGTATATCGTCTAGTGTCTCTTAAAGCTAATAAAAAGCTTTGTCCGGACTTAGACCCGCCGCCGCCGCTTAGACTTATTCACTTAGGTGCGCCCCTTGGTTGAGGGCGACCGAAAAAGATGGTCAACCTTGAACTGCTACGAGATAGAATGGTCGGTCAAGTTGACGAGACAATTAAGTTTATATTTGATACTAAATCAGATACTAAGCTATAAGTCAGCTTAGAATCGTACGTCGTAATAATGTTTTAAATAGATAAGTAGATACTGTCAGCGACAAAACTCGAGCAGAACTTCATGTTTTATTTTATTTAATTATTTAGCTAAATATTTAATCGAAATCGGAACAGAAGGAAAAATAAAAGAATATTAACCCTAAATAAATAAATAATTTTCTTTATTTGGGACAACAATGGTCCATAATATTAGTACGACACGGTTGGCGCAGTGGTTAAGCGATTGACTGCTGCGCAGCGTGTCGCGGGTTCGATTCCCGCACGGAACAAGTATTTGTATGACCTGCAAGTAGTTGTTCCGGGTTTGGCTGTTTGTGTATGTGAGTTTAAATGTTTGTAAACGCACCCACGATACAGGAGAAATTCCTAGTGTGGGGCAACGTTTTATAAAAAAAAGAAAAAAAAAAAACTACCAAACGAACTTCTTTATCTGTTTCTTTAAATAGATAAAAATATAAACTTCTTGCAATTCGTCTTATTCAATTTATAACTCAAAACCTTATAGCTAGTTTTAGTAAGTGGCATTATTATTATTGGAGTTTGAAGCATTTTGCACAGAAGATGACCACGTAAGGTAAAAGATTCTCACCTGGCCATCCTCTACACGAAACGCCTCAAAATGGGAGAGTATAAATTCTCTGACACTGTTCTCAGAATGCTGTTGCTACTGGCCCGTGTTCTAGTTACCAACGACGCATTTTTTTTCCGAATGACCGCATGGAGTCCGCCAAAGCTAAGCGTCTAATCTATTATATGATATTTATGCTAATACAATTTATCGAATATTTTTTTGTCAATTTCGGTGACGTGTGGTTAAAAGTAACAGCGTTAATTGGCTTTTGACGCTGACCGTATAATGCATATGTTTGGTGCACATTTCGTCATCGCAACTGCGAATCTCTTCTGTAATAAAATTACCATGGAAACTTAGGTGAAATAAGCATGAAGTAAGCTGTCAATAGTGTCAATCTCCAGCACCAGGTGGTGAAATGACAGCTCACTTCACGGTGAGATTTTTATAGAATAGACTAGCTTTTTTAGTTATTGAAGGGAATGGCCACGCTTTCTTGACTTTACGACTTCCAAGTCCCAGATTAAAGTACAAAGTAAGTACTCTGCTCCTGCGGTACTGGTTATAAATAAAAGGCGTACTTATTTACTACTAGCTGTCGTCGGCTAGGATGTCGGAAAACATCCCACGAGAACGAACTACCGGGATTAAAAGTATTCTATGTGTTAATTCAAGTATCCGACATCTTCAACAATCATCATCTTATTTCAGCCAATTTACACCAAACTTTAATGAATTATACACCTAAACCTTCCTCGTGAACCACTCCGTCCATTGGTGAAAACCGTATGAAAATCCGTTCGGAATTTTTTGAGTTTATCGCGTTCAGACAGACAGACGCGGTAGGTTGTCATCGTGGGACATTATTATTTCGTGAATGATAAATGATTTTATTTCTGTAAGTAGGTTTGTACACCTTTTTCACGCGTGTTTTAAACTAGATAAGGCCGGCGTTTCCTATCTGACGACTCTGAGAAGAAAGGCCGAAACAAACTCAGAGATCACAGTCTCTTTTAGTCCAGACAAAATCTTGGTCAGATCATGTGAAGGCTATGTAGATCGGTGTATGAAATGGTCTTTTGAGGAAAGAACCACACAGATTGAGTGGATCTGTCATTTGTCAAACTTGTGTTAACGGGTCGTTAATCTCTGCATTACAATACAAGCTACCAATATGGAATCTAATGTACGAATACCGCTGTTCTTGTTCTATTTCTTGACTGACCGGTTGGTGCAGTTGGTAGCGACCCTGCCTTCTGAGCCGCTGGTCCCGGGTTTGATCCCCGGCCAAGTCAATCATATTTGTGTGCATGAACATGTCTGTTTGACCTGTGTCTGGGTGTGTATATGTATATAAGTATGTATATCAGTCATCAGGTTACCGTAGAACAGGCTCTGCCTAGTTCGGGACCTGAAGACCTTGTGTGGATGTTGTCTCATATTACATATTATATATTAATATTACATATTATTTCTGTTTGCGTATTATGATTAATGATTTTAGTCTATTTAAGCAACATGCTGAACTTTCGCTTAAATTATATGATGAAGATGATTTATAATTGTTATTAAGTTAGTTTAACACAAGATTCCGCCAAAATATTAGGTATTATGTTGCAACGTTCAAAGAGAAAAGAGTTACACAATCACTTCGAACTTTTAACAGAAAGAAGGTGCGTCAACAAGCAACCTATTTTTAATTATTCATAAAAATAACTACTTACTTTTGAAGGGTTTCCTACATGTGCTCCCTCACCTGGAGCGTTCGCCTGTAATGTAACATTAGATTCGACTTTAAGCATTTAGTTGATTCTACAATGTCAGGCGAAGCGGTCGTTGTGCTGAGCGCGGCAGTATTAATTATTATTCGACATTGATATTTACGAAAAAAAAACAGAAGAATCGATATTAGTGGCATGAATTATTTCAAAACCAATGGAATGCTCGAACCTCTAACATTACAAATTGCTCACTGTAGTGCTCGGTTCTCTTCCCTCACTGATGTAATGCTCGACTCTGTAACGTTAATGCTGCAAGTGAGGAAGCACATTTAGACACGTTTTCCAAAAATTATATTGTTCTGTGTCGTAATATTTCGCAAATCAGTGCCCAAAATGTTGTAAGTTCAGTGTTGACTGTACAGTCAAAACTGTTATTTGATCATAACTGGTTTTGTCCGGTTTCTGTCAAAATGGTTATACAGTTTAAACGCGGTTTTACGGAACGCTTTCATATCTATCTACACTACAAACAAATGTTTCATAAAGGGTCACAAAAACCTACCAACCTAATAGGTTTCTAAGTAAATTTTAGTAATTGTTAAAATAGTTTTAACCGGTCAAAACGTAGACAGTAGTTTTATCTGTCTACGGGTCAATAGTACATTTGACTGATTTTTGAATTTCCAATCAAAGGTATTTTTGATCGATGAAGAGTTTTGAAGTGATACGAATAAAACTTGAATCTGGAATGAGTTCCAAATTACTTAGAAACAAATCACAAGTAAAAACTAGTTAACACAGTTTTACGTACGAGTCGTTAATCTATACGTCTTTTAATATTATAAAGAGGTAAGATTTGATTGTTTGTTTGTATGTAGGGGGTAATCTCCGGAGCTACTGTTCGCATTTGAAAAATACCTTTTGCATTTCATAGCCCAATTCTTGAATAAGGCTATTTAATATCACGCTACGACCCATAGGAGCCGAGCTAAAAGGAAAAAGTTAGAAAGAACGAACGAAGTGATAGCGCGGGCAGGTGATGTGATGCGACGGGGTGGGGAGGGGGAACAAGAAATTTCATGCGGAGAAAGTCTTGGCTAGAAGCTAGTTTATGATGAAACGCGAAGTCGAGACCTCCTTTACATATTTGATTGACAAATTCAGATTATAATTACGATGCGAGCTACGACACTTCAGTCCTTCGAGACGGAGCTGTGGAGGAAGGAATCGACAAATTATGTCAACGTGATTTAAATTCGTTTGATTCGTGTTTACATAACTTTGAAAAGCATTCATCTTGTTTATTTTCAATAAGGCGTTTGTGTAGATATTTTATGTTAAAGGAATCCAGGTAAGGGTAAATTGTAGCCGGTGGCGCTGACTACCCACCTATTTCTACAAATATGAACGAAACCAATCTTGGAGGATTGGAAATAACTATTCAGGTCACGTTACTCAGGTCAGCTTATTGCTGAGTCTTTGAATTCGCTGCTTTACTTTGGAAAAGTAAGAAAATATCCTTCTAAAATAATGTCCTTTTCAATGATGCAGTAAAGTCCTTGTGATCGCATTTTGCTTTTTTCGTCAGACCGGATGACGCGTCGCTGTTGTCTATCCTCTTAACATAAAGTAACGTACACTGCTATAGTATTTTTATGTCTAGAAGTGACACACGCTTTACTTGTGGTAACCAAGTGTACCTACAAACACGCTGTGAATGTGTGTATAACCTATCGGGACCGTCTGAGTAACAGGCGAAGTCAGAAGTGTGTGAGTATATGTGTTACGTGCTAACGCTACTTCTCTTCACGTGATTGTACACTTGGTTACCACAAGTAAAGCGCGCGTCGCTTCGTGAGATAAAAATACTTTACAAGGATCTTTTGGCGCTCGAATGACGTTAACAGGGTGGCGCTGTTGGTAAACATTGTGTAATAGTTATGTGAAATGTATTGAAAAAAAAGATGGCGGCTTTAGTTATAATTTTGGCCACGCGTCATAAGAACCATGTAGCGCTAATGTAGGTACACTTAATAACGGAGCCACCTGCGGTTGTAAATATAGAAAATAGCAGGGAACCGTAACCTTACTTCCACTTTGTTTAACCGGTTGAATGCCGGAATTACAGACACAATTAAAAAGCAATTGTGTCTCGCGTGGATCTACGGTTAATAAAGGGTTAATATACCGAAATCAAACCTCCCAAACATTACAACGATGTTCATCCTTACATAATATCCCGCTTACGACAAGGAACTGAGAAGTTATTTTCACATATTACATACCAGGTCACCATCATCTTCGCAGGCGTCATACCTCGAAAAAATATGACTCATAAAAATTCCGTAGCACATTTCATTTGGTGGGGACTGAGAGCCATAAAAATCGCAGTACGCAGGCACGTTGATAAAATGATAACAATATAAGTTGGGAGAGATAAGCCTTCGACAATGCTAATGCGTTTACATATCGATGCCATTAGCGCCATCCTTTGAGGCCGTTGCGACATTGTTGTGACGGCTGGACACTCGCACTGAACATGCTGTAGTCTATCTAAAATGATTTTTCATTTACGCATCAGTTTTTTGTTTTACATTCGTAGATTATTAGTAAGTTTCCATTACTTAGGTACTAGGCTTCTAAACAAAAAAAAAACTGGCATATTAACCATGCTTATCAACTGGGTAGGCATGCCTTACACTACCGACTCGTCCATCTCTACCAAACGAACTTATTTATCTGTTTCTTTAAATAAATAAAAATATAAACGTTTTGCAATTCGTCTCAGTACTGAACTGAATTTTGTAACACCGAACACTGCTCAGTAACAGCTGTTACCCGTTTCCCAGAATTTCCTTTTCTTGGGTTCCAACTGAGTCTGCCATTCTGCGGATCGGGTGGCAGATTTTTGTTTTACATTTATTTCCCCCCACGCAGTTCAAGCTAAAAAGAGTTATTTAATGTTCTCTAGAATTTACTCGTCTCATTTACGTGTACGAGTACCTATATCAAATATGTTTACCTACTTCACATTTTAGGTCCTATTCTATTAGTATTAAGTATAAAATTATGTTTTGAAACTGTTACACAGCCATCCCTCGTCCGTAAAGGTTTATTTGAATACCAACGTCAGACAGCATCTGTCTGGCATTATTGCTAAAATGAACCTTTTAGGCGCGGTCGTGAGGCACACATGATCCTATATTTTATTAAAAATTTTAATTTGTTAAAATGTGTTCCTTTGTACTATGCCTTACGATACTGTGCCAAATAAACGTTTTCCTTTTATACGAATTAGTGTTTTTTGTTTTAAATCTTTATCTTTATGTATTGGATTTTTTTCAGAATTTTATTAGCTATGATATCGTATTACATAAGAGAGTTTATAGACAGATATGATAACAGACCAACTTTCACATAGAAAAAGTTTATAAATGACTTAAATAATTTTCTGTTGTTTCAGTGTCTCAGTTGCGTGGACCATGTGAGGCCAGGCGACGTGGCCCAAACCCAGGCCCCCGAGGGGGAGAGGGTGCCGGGGGATGGCGCCAGCTGCTCTGCACCTGATGACCAGGTACACACTTCTTGTTTATAATCTTCATTCGGAAAGTGTGCTCTGTCTGTTTAGCGACATACGGCTTTATGAGAAACACTGAGACAGCAAGCGTAGGTACTACTACTAGTGGCAGATGCTGATACGAATACTGATGTTAGACAATCCTGCATAGTGTAAGTGGATTTTACAGCGAAATGTACATTATTTATTTATTTATTTTATTAATTACAAGTTCCTTACACATGTAAACAAAGCACACAATTAGACCTCTGGGGTCTGTCTTAGCATGCCATGGCCTGAGATTTGATCAACGCGCTATTAACAACTAAGTTATAATTAGTGTCCGACCGAAGGTCTATTTTTGGCCGAAGCCGAAGCCGAAGCCGATTAATCGGCAATCGCCACAACCTTCGGCAGAAGCCGAAGCCGAAGCCGAAGGTAATCTCTCAGTAATTAATTTTGTTCAATATTGTCTACAAGCTACAATTAATATTAAAATCCTTTTTCACTAGTTCACTTGTTTTGACGCGCATGCAATGTGATATTTGACAGTGACTCCCCGCGGCCTCTGCAAACACGACCGATCCGTCGCTCTCTCACTCAGTCTTTCGTAACAGTTCGTTCAATCTCGACGGTTGCTCGGACCTTCGGCGAAACCTTCGGCTTCGGCCGGGTTTTGGGCCGAAGCCGAAGGTTTCACCGAATATGGTTTTTTTGGCCGAAGGTGGCCGATGCCGAAGCCGAAGCCGAAGCTTCGGTCGGACACTAGTTATAATCGAGTTGATGTAATGTTCTTTCAGCGTACGCTTTATGTTTTTACTATTCATTGAGTCTCTAATGTCTACAGGTATTTGGTTTAGTAAATTGGGTATTGTGAAGGAAGCGGTACGCCTACCATAAAAGTTATTTTTTCGTGGCAATTGAAATGATTTTGATTTGGCTTGGCTTGACATATACAGGGTTATTGGTAAAACACCATCAACCTCTTAAGGGGTGGATTATTGTACTCATCATTATGAACAACTTTTACTATGGGACCAAATATTAAATCGCGAAAAAAAAATCTGCTGGTTTTTTGACAACGAAGGAAAACTTCACGCCTTGTTCTTCCACTTACAAAACTGCAAAGTCATGGACATTCAAATTAATCACCAGCGTGTTTTGTTTAATTGCATTCGAAAACCTACTCTCACTTTTTGTAAGTATCGATTATCAAAGCGCCTCCATTTACATTATCATAATAATTAATATCATCCCATTAGCCGTTGAAAGCCTTCACGCTCGTCACTCAATCGGGTACCAACGTAGATACACTATATGTATAGGTACAAGGAAATAAATTGCTTATCAAATTGACACACAACAGCAATTTGACGTGCTATAGCCATATCATACAGCTGTGAAAGAATGGCAGTTATTTGAATATACGGACTATTTAAGTAGGTCGTCAATTTGATGAACAGTATCGTATTACCCAGTAACTGGGTTGTGGAGGTCAGATCGACAGTCACTCCATGTAAAATCAATTAGTGCTTCAATACCCCAAGGAAGCGTAATAGGATGTCTCTTGTTTCTAATCTATATCAACGACTTACCCAAAATCATAGAAGGGCCATGTGTTTTATTTGCGGATGACATTTCTCTATTAGTCTCATGTAAAAACAATTTAAATCTAAACGAAGAACTAAATTCAATCCTCACTAAAACCATCACTTGGATGAACGCACACAACCTCGAAATAAATTATTCTAAAACTAAACTTATAACCTTTCATCCCCACCAAAAAACACCATTAAATACTGATTTTACTTTTAATAACCAAAAAATAGAAACTGTTAAAGAATTTACGCTACTTGGTCTCAATTTGGATACTCATATAAATTGGAAATCCCACATACAAAAACTTAGATCAAAAATTTCTAGTTTTTCATATGCTCTACGTGAAATAAAGAAAACCACCAATCTTCAAACAGCGCTCACAACCTACTATGCATATGCTTATGCATGGCTAAGCTATGGTGTTACCCTTTGGGGAAATAGCACAGATGCACCCTCACTATTTATCCTTAAAAAAAAATTAGTTAGAATTCTGGCAAATATTAATCAAACCGACAGCTGCAAACCTCACTTCCAAAATTATAATATCTTAACACTCCCCAGTATATACATATTAGAAACCTGCAAATTTGTTCATAAATATCAAGAGTTTTACACAAAGCGCGAAGATATACAATCACGTTTCACACTCCGACACAAATCAAGATTAAACATTCCGCAATCTCGACTAAAAATACACTCAACAAGCCCCTATGTAATGTCTATAAAAATATATAATAAACTACCTGAAATAATAAAAAAAGAAGAAAAATTAAACATGTTTATAAAAAAACTAAAACAATTTTTAACAGAAAAATGCTATTACAACATAAATGAATATTTAAACGATAAAATATAATTCAATAATGTATACAATTTCTATGTGTATTTATAAAGAATTATGGTATTATTGGATTTATTTTAGATATATTATTATTTTTAATTTTTTTTTTCTATTTTTAAAGCTTCCTCTCTCCTACTATATCTTTGTCTTTTGCTGTGCCCGACAGGGTCCATAATGATCTCATTTTTAATTTACCACCTAAGTACACATTGTGGAATGCAAATAAAGTTTGAGTATTGAGTATTGAAAAAAAAAATACTGGTATTCAGCTGCATCCGGTTAGACTGGAAACGACCCCAACAAAGTTAGGAAAAGGGTGGGGAGATGATGAGTCAATTCGATGAGCAATTAAATTCCCCGTCTTTACCAACCATGTTATAGTAGGATCGATGTATAAGTTCGGGAGATGCGATGCCAATTACGTGTTCACTGACCGACCCCGACGACCTTACCACCCTCCTCCAGGAAAGCAGTAGGGCCACCAGTACAGTATACAGCACACACAGACACAAATCGAAATTCCGACCTCGCCGCCGAGGTCCTTCGCGTCCGCGTTCCCCCCGATAAATTCCCCTTCCCCTCCCTTGATCGGATCCGCAGAGCCAGCTGGTGGCGTATCTGAGCCAGTAGTTTTAAACCCCCCTAATAATAATGAATCCATTCTGATCCAGCCTGTCCCCAACTTGCTGTCCCCCCCCAGCGACGCCCTAAGCCGAGGTTCGTACCCCACAGGGGGTGCCCTTAGGTGATGGTCGCTTAGTTTATAATTCATATTATGCCCCTGGCTGGAGGCTTTGAGTTAGCTCGAAGGTACCACAGGATTGACCGGTTAAGCAGTCACGGCCTCTCAAGGCCAACTGCGAGATGCCATACATACATAAAAAAAAGCCAATTACGTACTTCCCAGGCACTGACCGCAAGCGTGTTATTGCATAAAGTGTTAATTACTTTGACGAACCATGTCAGTCAGTGGCATTAAATAGGTATTACTTTATATTTTATAATGCGATAGGGACCCATATAGGGGCTTAAGTTTTATATAAATTGGGTTATTGGGTTTTGTTTCACTGCCTTTTATTTTTGAAGTGAAAACTTCTTTAGCCGCGTTGAGCGATTTTTGGTAGGGTGAAAAACTTATGGGTTCACGTTAGCGACATGCTCATGTGACGTGTTGCGCCAGACCGGTGACGTGCAGCGGCCTGTGTACATTTTGGGTTTTCACTTCTTTTGGTAGTGCCCATGACTGCCTATTTTTTATTTATGAAATACTTATTAATAGAACAATTGTGTGGTTTATTATAAGTACTAACTAAATCATATTTTTAACAGCGCCGTATCAGCGATGACAGAGTCTCCCAACACAGTATTAATCCATTTCAAGAGGATCCTGGTGAGTTTTATAAAAAAATATTATACAATTATTCTAATCTATTTCACACCTAACTTCAATAACTGTCTGTACATCACCATCAACAGCCTACAGCAGTCCACTGCTGGATACAGGCACTTAATTAAGATTAGCTGAATATTTAAAATAAAATCTGCTGGTTCCCTATCCATTTGCATAAAATTTTAAGACCTAATATAACTTGGCATACTTGTGTTTGTCCTAATAATATTTTCGCATAAACTATTTACGCATAACAGCTTACGCATAATTTCTCTAATTATAATAATGATTAAGCATAACATTCTAAAGCATAACTTTATTAAGCATAACAATAATAATAAGGCGTAGTCAACGGAGCCCCGCTTCGCGGGGCCCCTATTTCTGTCTGCAGGGTTTAAAGGAACCTAACACGAAGGGGATGACGGGGGGGGGGGGGGGTTTGTTTCCGTTACTTCTATTAATTGTATGCCTAAATATTATTATGCTAATAATCATTAGGCCTAGTAACGTTATGCGAATTAAATTTATGTCAAAACAAATTAGCCTTCAAGATAATGCCAAAATAAAAATATGGCAAAGTATTATTATGGCAAAACAAATTATGCCAAAATCGTTATGCCAAAGTATATTAGGAAAAATAATATTATGCGAAAAGAAGGGATCTTAAATCTGCTTCATCGTAAATCTGAATAGGATCTAAGTTTAGGTACACCAGTTTGCCAAAACTTTGATAGGGTAAGTAATCTGTTACATATGTGTGCGAGCGCTATGCTGGTGAGCGGGCTGCGTCCCACCATTCCCTGCGCTGGGGATTTACTTATGAATAAAGCAGTGTGCAACAGGCTAGTGAGTTTGATTGACGAGTGTCACCGTCCTTCCGAATACTGCATATCTACCTATCTAACATAATCCTATAACAACCAGAGGAGTTAACAACCGAAGTTCCCAAGTTCATACTTATTTAATGTTGTGTTATTAAACTTTAGTCGAACCGATCTCACAATTGTTTGAAACTAATCGAATTCGAACTGTGGACAAGACTAATTGTGTACCACCAAAAGTTGTTATTCGTAGCGATATACGCGTCTACGATACTGCTACGCCGTAGCACTGCTACGAACTTTGCAGATTACATCGGCGAAGTGGCGATACCGGAAGACTGGTACGATGGGCACTTCAACTACAAGCGTACAATCTGAATATTAAGTACGCCCCAGTACGAACCATTGTCGTGGGAAACGCACATTTCTCTTCAATCATAATTTGTTTAGATACTTACATATTGCTTATCTTAATACCTATTTTTAGCTATCTTGTTGTTTGGTCATAAGAGACTGGTATATTTTTGCCCGACGGCGAAGAATCTCAAAAGGAGTGTAATGTGTTAGAGACTTTGGAGACGGGAAAAGTAGATAGGTATGAAGATATAAACCCATACTTGATAATGCAATAAGCAAACAATCTTTATAATAAGCTCGTCTTATGATATTTTGCTGAAATGGGTCAAAGCAAATATAAGGGAAATCATGCTTTCCTGACTACCTCTCAGGTATTTCATCATTATAATTTTGTTTATTTCGCAGTGGAAACGGAAGGCATGCTCAGGAAACCCCGATACTACAGAGGTATATACTGTCCATCCATCACAAATAGTTTTAAGGTGAGTACACAAATATTTACTACACTCTACAAACAAGCTTTCTGCAGAAAATTCGCAGTAAAGTATGAAAAATAAAAAGACAGACGCCTTGCGGAGACCTTCATATGTAGGTCACCTAGCTTCTACATATTTACAAATGTCTCAGGAGATATTGCCTTTCGGGGATATTTCGTAAATCGGCCTGAATACGTTACCGACTTTCATTTCAAAGTGCTTCACAAGGAATATCACTTACGCCCGATTTCTTGAACAAAAATCAACGACGTGTCAAATTAAACTGATGACAAATGATCAGATTGGCTGCTGATAATCCCTGAATGAATTTTCGTTTATTAGCCGTTTTGTTTTTGTTGCAGAATAAAGCTGTAGAGTTATCATACCAAAGATATTCGAGGAGGCAGCGACAGAAGTCACTCATCATGGTCAACGTTGTTGATTTAGCACTTAAGGTTAGTTTTTAACATTCAAATTGGTAATCGCATTGCTTATCTTGACTTATAACTAGAGATCAGATATTCGGATCCATATTCACCTAAAGTTAAGATGTTGGCTACTATGGAATGCGCTTTTGTATCGATCGTAAAAATCCCGCGATTCCGGAATGAACAAATTTCGTGTTTTTTTTTCTGCCTATAGAATCGGATGCATATCTACCTACCTAATATTGTATAGTAAGTAGATAAATAACAAACTGCCATAGCAAATAACGTCAAGATAAGATAACGGACTACAGTTTTTTTTTTAGAATAATATATACTTTTTTTCAAGTCGCTTTTATAGTACCTATACACTCGACTAGTTATGCATTCCCAGTGTTCCTGGTAGAGATGTGTCCCTCACTCATGAGGTGCCTCATTTGAGGTACTCGTGATCGCAAATTGAAAGAGTTACTCGAATTTCAACATTGAACCACCTCATTCGTTCACGCGTCCTCAAAAATTGACATTGACAATATTGACTCGTCGAGTCGTCGCGACTACTCGCGAGTGGAGTGAGTATTGAGTGATTGAGTGAGCGAATGAACCGACTTAGTACAAAATTTGAGAATGAGTGCGGTGAGGTCTCGAAATTTTTAAAACACAGTATACTACATTATGATTTTGGTATGTAGGTACCTAATGAAATAATGATGTTTGGTGTGTGTGTGATACTGATGTTTGGTAGGATATTATTTAGATTAAAAAGAGATACAATAAAATGTATGAAATGAGTTGCAGGGTAAATAAAACACACGAAGCAAATAAAAAAAAATTGAGAATTAGAGAGAAAATATTTTTAATTTGGCTATTACTATGAACTCTAAAAACATTATCATTAGATTGGTAATCAATTGTCATTGATTCGTTTATTTTGGCGGTCAAAAATTTACGAACGAAAGAAAATTAGGTATGTGTGTGAGGGAGACGTAAAAATCGGAATCATGAGTACTCGTGAGTCGACGCGCCCGTCCGCCTCGCTGCCGCGGACTATCGGCTGAGTTCGGCTCGTGAGGTGAATACGCCGACGTGCGATTACTCGCCTCAAATGAGGGGTACCTCGTGAGGACCTCGCGAGGTAAAATGAGGTGCTCCCTCAACCTCATATAAAAATGATGAGTTACCCATCACTAGTTCCTGGCATTCGGGGCTTGTTTTTTTACAAAAAAAAATATTTTAAGAAGCTGCTTCCATACTTTCATAGCAAAAATAACTTTAGGTAAATATGCATCCGAATAACATATCTCTGTTTTAAATACTTAACTTAATTTGAGTAAGCTTGTAACTTTAAAAATAATTCGCGGTCTTTTGATGCAAATGAACCAAAATGCAACTTGATGCGAATGAAAAATGCATGACATGTCATAAAAACGTTGATTTAATGAGTATATGATATATGTAAGTTGTAATATTGACTTAACTGTTTTTCTAAAATGTTTTGTCGTTTCCTTATTTCAGATATGTCTAGCAATAATTTATACAGTCACAAACTTAGACGGTAAGTAAACGAAATACTTTTAAGACTAGCTTAAATCGATTTGCTACAAGATAAAAATAGACCCTAACTATTTGTCTTTACAAGGTATAGTATTGCACCAATTAAAATTAACTTTACACAAAAATCCGTTAGCCCAAGTGTTCACGTATAATTTAAGTATTATATATTATTGTATAATTAAGTATTCTTATTTGAAGATTAAGAGAACAGTGAAACGTGAAAATGGTTTTGTGGGGCATAGTTTTAAAGTTCAAGACTAGGTACTGTAAACTAGGTAAAAATAAATAAGAGAACCTACCTTATACCTAACCCCGATGCCTACCTGCATATACTGACTCAACATGAAGTATATGAAAATCATAAAACTTAAAAGCAGCACTCACTTCTACATATGTTCTCCAGTAGCATCACCGGGTCCATACCAGATTGCGTGGACGGTAGCCTTCGCCTGGCTGAATGTGGGGGTGTGCCTCCTGGGCTGGTGGCGATGCTTTGCCAACAACTACCTGCACTGGGCGGCAGCTGCCACGTGGATACTGCTCATCGCTCAAGGTATGCTATTTTTTAAGGGCTCATAGGACCAAGGACCAGACGGAGTTATTGTAATATTGATCAGGATTCCTTACCTGAATTTAAGTAGTTCATAAAAGCTTTTATAGTATAAGATTAACGTATAACTAAAGTTTAACTGCACTAATAAAAGATTTGATGAAGATTGGAATAATAGAATACCTCAGTATACTTTAAATGGGGTTTCTAGCAGAATTAGGGCCACAGCACACTTTAGGAAGAAACCATATAATATAAATTATTTTGAAGTCAAATAATCCACCTTGAGAACTTTTTGAAGTGAAACTTTTTTGGCGGCGATTCGATAATTGAACGAGAATTGAGAGTGAAATTTCAAGGGACGCGTCCACGGAATAGACGCGTCACGTTTACCCATATTTCGTTACATGAGAAAGATATAACTCTCTCTGTCTCTCATACTAAATCTCTCTAATTCTTCATTTTTTTATGATATTTAACACCATTTCACTCCAAAACTCCACCGTCCTTCCAGGTCTAAGCGGTCAAGGTATCGGCTTCCAAGACTCCGAGAACCAAGTATGGTACATGCTGTTCATAGTGTTCGTGCCGTACGCGATGTTGCCGCTCTCCCTGATCTGGTGCATCGTCATCGGACTCCTGTCTTTCTTGGCTCATATGCTGGCTACAGCGGTTGTCATCAAGGAACGTATGGAGGTAGCCAAGAAAGCTGTCAACTGTAATATAAATGTAAGTTTATCACCAACAAGTTTACCAATTAATTTATTATGTAAGAGACTCTTAAGTTGTGACTGATGCCTCAGCAGTACATTCTTGTCTTTATAATTATTGGGTCAGAAACGTTAAGGCACGTTGGCACCACAAATCAATACCTTCATGTAGCGCTAAATTAAGACATAATTCTATTTCTGTCAATATTTTGAAGATGACACAGACATAATGATGTTTTAAATACGTTTAGCGCTAAATTTATTTGGTGGTTCGTGGTGCAAGTGGGCCTAAGTTTATAAGAAGTTTGAAAGAACATTGAAATGTTGCCAACGTAAAATTTAGAGAAAGTAATTATATGTGTAAATGAATATATTGTAATTAATGATTATTTCATTATTGCAGTTTTCTGATATGTGTGTGAGTTGTTCAGCTTAATAAATTATTAAATTAAATCGTAGGCTATTTTTGTTTTTACTGCTTTCCGATTTTAAAACTTTCACGTAGGTACACAAGCTTATGATTTTGTAAATAGTACATTTTTTGCCTTTTTATAATAGGAAGATATTAAGAAAAACTAAGTTATAAGTTAAAAACGCTTACTAGGAACCCTTTTTGCTCTTCAACTCACCATTTCATCTTCTATTAGTACTCATCAAAGAAATCTTAATTTCTTCCTTAGATTTTTGTTCAACATTTTTTCGACTAAGTAAGTAAGTCAATGACTACTTTCTTACAGTCCTACACATGCAGTCTTCGTCTCCTAATCGGTAATGCGTTACTATACGTAGCGGTTAACTTCGCGGGAATGTATGCCAAGTCATTAGCTGATTGGGGGCAGAGGAAGGCGTTCCTGGAGACGAGAAGATCGATGGTCACAAGAGAAAAGACCAAGAGGGAGAGTGATCGGCAGTGGAAGCTGTTTCAGAGTGGTAAAACTTTCAGATGTTTTAAAAATACCAGTTTGTTGTCTTGTGCTTTAAATATCGATTTGCACTAAACTAACGACCTAAGAAATTATTGAACAATCTTAAAATTTCTTTATGCAGTCCTTAATTAAGTTGAGTGGTTCCAAAAGTGGATAAAGAAAAATAGAAATGTTGATAGTTTTTTCCTAAAGCTAAACGAAAGTAATGTAGGAGTTGGCAGTGCGGTGCGGCACGTGCAAATCTGCGTCAGCCTTGATATGGCAGGATCTCTCAAACATTTATGGAATCTAAAACCATATTAAATAATACATTATTTTTACTAATTAGGGTTCAGGACATCTACACAATCCGTCTTATTACAAAACACGATCTAACTTTAGCCCCAACCTACACATTCGATTTAGTTTTTGTATTTGGAACTTTGTGCCGACTTTAGTAAAGTTCTTAATACAAAATTGACAATCTAAGACCGGACTAAGTTGACAGTTTTGTAAAAGGAACTGTATTTCGATTTCAGTTAGGTTCTTATTTCAAAAACAGGCTCGATGGTTTAAACCATGTCAAAAGAAAAACCTTGTTTTGTAATAAGACCGAATATGTTTGATGTCAAAAGGAGAGTTGAGTTATATTTCTTCTTTGTAATAATACACAGTGATACCCGACTTTCTGGCGAAAGAGATCTACGGCCACGTGAACAAGGTGAAGGGAGAGTTTCAAGAGCAGCAGTTCAACAACCTGTACATACAACAGCATCATGACGTGTCCATACTGTATGCTGACATCAAGGGGTTCACCGGTAAGCTAATAGAGACTTTAGACATATTTTTATAGGGGTTTATTTTCATTGAGAACCTCTGCATAATGTAAACTGGTACTCGATATATTAGACCAGAATTGACATTATTTCAGAACTGTCAAGCAAATGCAGTGCGCAAGAGTTGGTGAAGCTGTTGAATGAACTGTTCGCTCGCTTCGACAGGTTGGCATCGGTGAGTTTTATTTTTCTAATAACTTTATATTCAAAGACCATTACACAATATAGGGGTGATAATCAAAGCTTAAGAATAAGGGGCTAAAGAAACATTCAAATAGTGGTTGCATATTATCTACGAGGTTTCATAAGTCCAATGACACTTGAAGCTCTGAACGAAATCATACGTCATATAACTCATCTACGCCATGTATTCCCTAGGAGAACCACTGCCTCCGTATCAAGTTGCTGGGCGATTGCTACTTCTGCGTAAGTGGGCTGCCGGAGAGACGTGAGGACCACGCTCACTGCTGCGTCAACATGGGGCTGCACATGATACGAGCTATCCGTGACGTTAGATATAATGCACAGGTACATACATAAATTATACCTCTATCTCAAAACGAAATGTTGTCCGCAACTCGACCGAATTTATTCCTTCGAGTCGCAAGGATGACTGCGTCTACTACACTAATCTCTAATATTGCTCCGTGTTCAGGTAGACCTTGACATGCGCATCGGTATTCACAGCGGTAAGGTGTTGTGCGGGGTATTGGGACTTCTAAAGTGGCAGTTTGACTTGTGGTCACACGATGTCACTCTCGCCAATCGCATGGAAAGTGGTGGACTGCCTGGGTAACTATTCTCTATTTCTAACAGCCTAAATTATCTAGAGCTTATCGAAATGCACTTATTACAATAAAGTATGTCACACATTAAAAATTGGTCCTTGTTTACTTGTCAATATACTTCCCAGAATTTTTCAGTCTTTTGCCGCTCAGCCACGTTGAAAATGAGTTAACTTTTACAGTCGCGTGCACATATCGTCATCCACGCTGGAGTGCTTAAACGGTGCGTTTGAAGTGGAGCCTGGAGACGGTGGGACCCGTGACCCTTACCTTCGGGAGCACAACCCTATCACCTACCTTATCAAGAGCACCGAGCAGCCGCGGCGGACCAGACACAGGTCTAGGACCAGGTAAGCTAGATATTGATCTTATAACTAGTGGAATATTTTGGGCAAACGTGCACTATCGTCATTCGTATTGCATGAGTTGTCAAAAACAACCCTGTCCAATACAAAAATAAATAGTTATTTCCGATTCCAAGGCCAAGATGAAGAAAATGAAGGTACCCCACCTTCATTTTCTGTCACTGGGTAGTGAACTTAAAATAAGCGATAATTCTAGTTACGAGCTAGGATTCGTGGATTACAAATGTTTATGAAACAACTTCTTAAAATATATTTAGTGCGTTGCTACAATGAGCACTTAGGAACTGTGACAGATACGAAATATTTATACGATAAAATTAAAATAAGATTATTATTATATTTAGTGCCTAAAAACCCATACTTACAGAATATTGTAATGTAGTGCCTTTCTATGCCAACAGTGTACCACAAGCGCCACAAACAAACTGGGAGGCAACACCACGTCGCCCCAGCAGCACCATCGAGGACGAGATGACGACCGACTGGACGCCGGAGATGCCCTTCCAAAATGTAAGACAAGTATGTAAGATCATGGACACTTTATAGGTGATGATGGTGCAAGAAGGGCTAAGGAATGAATATAATATACACACACATTTCATCAGATATGTCCCATGAAATAGGGGGCGAGCTATTCCAAAGAAATAATAAAAATATAATAAACTAGCTGCGCCCCGCCGTTTCACCCGCATAGGTCTCGATCCCGTGGGAATATCGAGAAAAAAAGTATCCTATGTCCGAATCCAGGTCATGGTCTACACATGTGCCAAATTTCATCAAAATCCGTTCAGCCGTTTTAGTGTGAAAGCGTAACAAACAAACATACAAATAGTCAAATCTTTTCTCATAATAATATCATTATTAGGTACCTAGTAAATTATAGTTTAGTTAAATAATAAATCATCTACCTACCTACTAGTAACTATTCTTTAACCATCTGAAACACAAGGTGCAATTGAATAAATGAGAGAAACTTCAAAAAGTTGGTATCGATAAGAAATGGTTTTGACAAAAATTTTAAAAAACCTTTCCTTTCAAAAACTACACCACCAATGTCCGTTGACCCCGCCATCAGCTGTCGTTACGTGAAATTATGAGTATTAGATTATTAGAGAAAAAAATACATTTTCTTAAAAATATGTATTTTGTTCTCTAATCTTAATTCAAAAATCAATCTGCCCAGCCTGTTCCCACCTATGTTGGGGTCGGCTTCTAGTTTAACCGGATGCAGCTGAATACCAGTATGTTACATGGAGTGACTACCTATCAGACCTTCACAACAACCACCCAGTTCCTGGACAACTGGACGACTGGAAGGCTGGTTGTCAGAATTTCGGCCTTCTGGACTACCCGTAATGACTGTCAAAGATCCACGAATGACAAATGACAGCCGGAACCAACGGCTAAACGTGCTTTCCGAGGCACGGAGCCGTCTTTAACTAATGGATGGTCAGCCATCCACGAACTGACCGCGACAAGCGTAGCTTAACCATTGATCGACCTGTGCGCCGCTATTATTAATTAGCCACAGCACCTCTCTAACCCTAATCTTAATTACTGAGCTAAATATTCAATTAAAATCGGAACAGAAATAAGATTAAAAGAATATTAACTCCCCTATTGTAATGAAATGCTGAAATACAATAATAATGTATCAATCTAGATAACGTGTAAAAGTAAGTGTTAATCGAGGTTTGTCACTGACCGTACCTAAAATGTCAGTGAAGTTTTTCAGATAATACACACAAACACAAACTCAATGCACAACAATCACAACATTCAACAAATGTTCACAAACTGAATGCTATCAGCTGACCAGAAAAAATATGAAACCAGTGGATTTATAAAATAATTCAAACATTATTTTATTGCAGTACTACTCAAGCGGCGCAGCAAGTATGAAGCGCACAAACCTCGAGGACCCTAAACAAGATCCGGAAATTGACGACGTGCCGCCACTCTCCGATGTTGAGGTGAGAAATAAATGGAATATAAACTAAGCACCTACCTACTAACACCTACTAGGGATTCTATAAAAGTTGATACCATTGCTTTTGATTTACGAGAGGAAATTA
The DNA here is from genome assembly GCA_937001585.2 of Brachylomia viminalis. Taxonomy (NCBI): domain Eukaryota; kingdom Metazoa; phylum Arthropoda; class Insecta; order Lepidoptera; family Noctuidae; genus Brachylomia; species Brachylomia viminalis. Next base: position 6,557,528 of record OW443296.2, read on the forward strand.
AAAGTAAGATACGCTTTGAGATTTTCCATTGAGCCAATAACTTAAAATATTAATGATGTATTATTATATTCAATTGTTCAAGTCAAACGCACACTACAGACGGGCCGCATCGCACTTTTTTATATGAAAATTCATTGCACTGTGGCCTGTTGCGGCTTTAAGGTGCGCTTGGCTTTACTGAAAAAATTGTGATAGTAAAATGAATCCTTGCGATTGTCTACATCTTTTTAAAGTTGACTGAATAAAAGAACTCTTTACCTCCATCACTATCTCGACAAAAAAAATCAACGGCTTCTTTGCAGGACTACGACATAATAAACCACTCGATCGAGGTCAAGTCTAACCGTCGCATGCGCGTCAGCAATATGCACGGCTGGTCCCTTCGGTTCCGTCGACCCTCGCTCGAGGAGAGGTTCTGCGAGCTCGACGAGAGGACCTTCAAGTCCAACGTCATGTGCTGCCTGGTGCTATGGCTGTTCATAGTCGCTGTGCAGTCTTTGGTGCATTACAAGTAAGATATTTTTAAGGGTACAAAGCATTATTACATTTGCTTTACTTTTAATTGGGACAAAAATGACTACAATTCTCATTCGTCACCACTCGTCATTTTGATGGACAGAAGCCTGTATCACAATTTAAAGAGAGCCACTAAGAATCTAGCTATTATACTTTTTAGCCGAATCTGAGAGTGTGGGCAGCCAAATCTTTTGAATCTTTGATCACTTCAATCATATATTGTTGATATATTATATACCTGAAGGTTTATCAAGTATAGTAGGGATTAGGACCAATATAATTTGTTGTTCTACATATAACTGTTCCCCGCCACAGCTGCCGCTACCTCGTGGCGATCCTGATGTCGATGACGGTGCCGTTCACCCTGTCCTTCGTGCTAGTGATGCTGGAGGAGTTCCCCGGGATCCTGCCGCGCCTATCCAAGATCTCTGCCTACCTCAGCTCGACGAGAATGATCAGGAATATACACATCTGCTGCTTTATTACTGCCATGTCTCTATCCAGGTAAAATAACTATTACTTATTATAGTTATATATAACTGAGATAATGGCAACGATTTATCTCACAAAAAATAAGAAATGTGTAGTTTAGTTGTATATTGTGAACAGTTTAGGAACTATACCATGATTTGATATTCCCAGTGAATAGTAGGTACCTAATTGATACTTAAACATGAGATGCCTTACAACTTTAAAAGATTGGCGAGCAAATCAAATGAAATCAAATCTTTTTATTGTGGGCATAGGTTATACAGACAGATGTTAGGTAAATTGCAGATCTAATAGGTCCTGCCTAGTAGGCCTACAATAATAAATTATGTCAACCTGCAGTATACAAAATTTACAAACTAAGAATAAGGTGTTTGGTGACAGATTGTAGAAGGTACTATAAGAAAATCTTGGATCGTGTAGTAAGCTTAGACAATAAAAAAAATACGCAATTTATATTTGAATAACAAACATAATGTTAAAATATATTCTTTGCAGCACAATAAAACTCTACGTGTGTCCGCCGTCATTCATTCCTAAATCTCTGCAAGTCGCAAATGCTTCAAATATAACATGCAACACTACCGACGCCGTCATTACCGCTGAGCTGAAAGATCCAGGTTAGTTCGTTACTGCTATTTGTCACCTAATACCGTCTAGTGTAGAACACGGGAACTCGTCCCGGTTTACTTCTACCGTTTAACAAAAATTGTGTTCAATTCATCAACAGATTTTTCTCCTCATTTTTAAACTGCCAGTTCTTCTCATGTAGTACATATTTAAAAATAAGCATACTTGGATGATTCCATTCCTATGTAAGTTTATCTTTCGTCGCCATATTCCATTTTCCTTTCTTTCCCCAGACGAATGTTATCGTCCAGAGTACGTGGTGTTCACGTGGGTGCTATGCCTGGTCGCGCTCACCTCGGTGCTCAAGTTGTACTATCTGATCAAGACACTGCTGGCGACCGTCAACGTCATGATGTACTGCATCCTACTGCTAGTTTACTATAACTACATGAACTATAACACAAGTACGAACACGTGAGTATTATGGATATTGTTATCTCACTGTTTGTTTTAGTGTTCTGGTCCAGCTTCGTTTTGAAGGTCACTAATGATCTCCCTTGATTGATAGCCCAAATCTCTACATAGTTACATCCTTGGCCGAATCTATTATTTCTTACATTCAGCCTATCCAAGTCTCGATGCTCCGATCACGAATCTACCAGGAGTGCAGCTGTTACAGAACAATAGCAGGATCGAAAATCGGGAAAGATCATGATCTAAAATCTATTCATGTGTATTATTTCGCGCCAATTCACTTTCACAGCTCAAACTCCAGCAAGTAATAAGGGGTAGCTATTGGGGACTATCTTTTATTTTACTTACATTTCTGAAAATAAAATCGTTTTCCAGGACACTTCCAGCCTACGTGCAAATGCTGATCCTAATGGCAGTATTCCTGGTAGTTGTGATATACCACGGGCGTCTGGTGGAAGTAACGTCACGCCTCGACTTCATCTGGAAGCTACAGGCGGAGACGGACCTAGACGAGATGGAGGACACGCAGAAGACGAACAGACATCTGTTAAAGCATATACTGCCGGATCACGTCGTAGTTCACTTTCTTAGTAAAGATTGGTGCCCTGATGTAAGTAAAAAATTTGAAATATAATTTTGTGTGTTACAAGGCTGTTTGATCGTTACATCGATCGATACATATGGATCGAAGTACCACGAATATGCTTTCTGAAAGAAGATTCAAATTAATCTGAGGGGCAATTCCCGTATTTTTAAGACCGTTCGCATTCTAATCTCAGTCTCAATCTGTCAAAATTACAATCAATTTACATACTTTTTGACAGGTTTTTGACATTGATTGTCGCTGAGATGAGATTGCGACTTGAATTTGAACGTTTTTTAAGTACGAGAATTGGCCTACTGTTTAAAAATCACAAGTCAACATGATTGATTGATTACTGCGGTTACTAGATCGGACTTTAAAAATTAGGGATATTCTTGGGCTTCCACTGATTCGTCGCTATCTTTTCTCGACCTTTGGCTGAAATTCAGGTTCAATTTCAACAAAAAATCGAATACTTCTACATTTTCCAGGAGCTGTACTCTCAATGGCGCGACGAGGTTGGCGTGATGTTCGCGGGAATCCCGAACTTTGACGAGTTCTACTCAGAGGAGAAGGCGGTCGAGTGCATGCGCGTGCTCAACGAGATCATTTGTAATGTACCAACCGAAAACATCTATAATCCTGCTTATTCTTCCTGGATTCTGTCAAAATAGAATCAGTCACTTTCTAGAATCTATATCACACATCATCTGCCATATCATCTACATCCTTGATTATCTACTAGCTTCTTTAGTTAACTTAGTTTCCACCTCTTTATCAATATTTTTTTATTCTTCTACAAAGGCAACTTTTTTGCTGCATATGCTGAATTGTTAACTTGGTTCTCAAGCAATATGTTTCTGTGGTCGCTAATTAGAAAATCTTAATTGTATTGTTATTTACAGTTGATTTTGACAAGTTGCTGATGCAGCAGCGATTCAAAAGCATTGAGAAGATCAAGACGATCGCTGCGACCTACATGGCTGCTTCAGGACTCAATCCAAACCACAATAAGGTAATTTTTCTTAATTAATATCTTTGTTTCCTTTATTTAAATTCGAAAGGCAGTTATTTTTTTTTGCTGTATTTTGGACTGCATCTGGAGTAGTCATGCATAGTCCAAATCTAACCTTTTGGACTATTAAACCCACAGAACAGATAAAACAGGTTAGAAAGGAAATAGTTCCTGATTTGTATTAGAACGCGTGTCGCCGCTTGTCTCCCACTCCTTAACTCCACTACAAGCAAGAGACCAATACGTACGCGTATTACACACACAAATAAACCACACGCACTTAGATAGTGAGTTTGCTATTGGTTGTCACACTAATACAAACACTGCGTTTGACGTACACTCACTCACGCGCAAAAGGTAATGTATTTCTCACGCATGTTACGGCGACCAAAAGGTCGATTACTTATATCGATAAAATTACTGTAATTTATAAGTTAGCAATTTTTCTCTATATTTCCGGGAAGAGGGGGACAATTAGTGTGGACTTCCTAAATACATATAAATAATTCAAACTCAAAGCATTTATTTCAAATAAACCAACTACAGGCACTTTTGAATTGTCAAGGGTTCGGTCAGTCAGAAAGATGAAGCTAGTTGCCCATTCCAAAGCGTAGTAGGTACCTATGGAGAAGAACGGGCAAGACACTCCATGGACACTCTTTTAAATCGAAATATTGTTACAAAAAAGTGGTTACATCATTCATGTTGAAATAATACATGTGAGAACGATGTAGAAAGACGTGCACGTTAAAAGTGTCCGTAATAAAAAGATAAAAACCATTCAGCAATTCAAATAAGCCGTGGCAGCTAAGAAATTACCTGTGCCACATTCAAGTCAATGAAAGACGAACCCAGTAAGTTTTATAGTAGGTACATAGTGCTCACACGTGCTATGCAATTATACAATACTAAGAAATTGAATTTATACAATGCAAAGATAGATTGTACAACCTTCATCAGCTCACAATATTTTCGAATGCTAATCGATTCGTTTAGGCGCTCTTGTAGAGCAGGACCAGCGCTGAGCCAAGCATTTTTGTCAGCGATATAATCCCCCAACTTATAATATGCTTGGCTGTATAGTGTGCGTTTTAGACAAGATTTAAATTTCGTTTCATTCAGTTGGAATATGTGGGGAGGTATTTTATTGTAACATTTTAAACAGTACCCCATGAAGGATGAATCTACATACTTTAGCCAGTCTGAAACCTGGTTGAACTAATTGGTCCCTATTTCTAGTCCTTTAATTGTGTCTTTCACCTCTTTTAATGAAGATTAAAATTTTTCCTTAATACTGTCAAATTAAGGGGGAACATCTAACATAGCCGCGAAATTCAAATTTTCTTTGGTTTTTTGCTAATTTATTTATATATATATATGTATAAATCCAGGAACAGTTTTGGCAACCATTCATTTTGCAACCTTCTGGCAACCACGAGTTACAGCAGACTTAGGGCTTTAAAAGCTGTGAATATTAACTTACTACAAGTTATAATACTGAGACTATTACTTAAAATTGACCTTGTTGCAATATCCTCCAAAATAAATTTATACGGGTACATATATTTTTCGCAATACTTTTGACAACCAATCCATATTGTTATACTTACTCCGTCCAGGTATATTGATGTATATTTATAGTTATTTTAAAAGAGATAAGCCTACCGTTCTTACTTACATAAATACTACTTCCGTATTTTCAAGTATATTGTCAACTAATTCCTAAGTACTTTGGGCATCCTACCATTAACGAGTACTTTTAACGCCTTATTATACTAACCGTATATTAACGTTTAATTAGCTAGCAAACATGCTACCTTTCAGTCGGACTGTAATATGGAATCCGGAAAGTACCATCAAGCTCAAAAATATTAACCGAATCAGTAACAATATGTTATTTACATTTCATCTTCTCACATTTCATCGCCAAAACGAAAAAATGCGAACAATAGAGTTCATCCCGCCATAATCCTCATCTTAAAAATCATCATGAAAATCAATTTTAACAATGCCAAAAAATAGTCCACATATAGTCATAATTAGTCCACATTGTAGAAAAAATAGTCCTACTCTAGTATGATTTTTGAGATGAGGATTATGGCGGGATGAACACGAAAAATAAACCCTTTGCACATTAATTCACAGTTAATATAAGGTACAGTCAGTCCGTCTGTCAAATGCTGAAGTATATCTGTTACGCACAATCCCCGAAATCGCCCATTGGCCGGAAAAAAGGCACGCTTCGCGGATTGGCAAATGCAAAACGCGCAATCCCCGAAATGTTCTTTAGTTTCGGCCATTGAGCGTTTTACAACAGTTTGAAACAACCATTTCGCGGACTGGCAAACACGAAAAAGCCAATTGCCGAATTCGGGGTTTGGCAAGTATGTAAAACGACCAATCCGCGGAGTGGTATTGACGAAATGCCAGACCGCGAAGTGAGCAGTTTTTGATTCAACCACACCGCGAAATGGCATGACAGTAATGCTAGAACCCGAAATGAACAACCCAACGCGACGTACGTTAAAATATGGCTGCATTCCACCAGAAGAAGAAGATTATGAATCAATAAGAAAGGAAAAAGGAATAAAAAGATCATCATTAATTAAAACAGTTTTATTAATCTCAGTAAGTGAAAAGAAAAATTCAAAAAACAGCATATTCTTACATTTGGTAACTAGCTGAATTATAAAATAATATTTGGAACGTTACCGCCACAATATAAAGAAATTACCTGCCTAAAACATAATAGGATAAAAAGTTATAAAGAGGACAAAAGATAAAAGTTAACTTTCGTCTCTTGTGTCTTTTAATTTAATATTTATAAACCACGGATAATCACATTGGTACAGATTCGAACCAATTTAACTCAAATAAAACTAATAACATAAACAAAAACATGAACCTCAATTTGTCATGCATGGTAGACTAAAATCTTCAGTACCTATTGGTATAGATCTTATACTTCACGAGCGCGGTCGGCCCTTGGTTGTGTTTAGACGTGTACTGTACAGTGTGCGCGCGGGGCGTATGCAGGCACGCGCACTATCACACCATGCATGTACACGTCTAAACACAACCAAGGGCCGACCGCGCTCGTGAAGTAAAAGATCTATATTAATGTGGGTTTGAAAAAAATCACAACACGCTCAGAAAAAATATCAATTTGGAATTATTTATCTAGTGAATATATTATGTAACTGTTATTGACAAACAAACATTTTCTAAGTTCTGTAAATATATAAAAAGGTATGTATTTATAAGTTTTAACCTTCAATATGGTTTTATTTTTAAGTTAAACTAGGAACAGAGCAAATTTGGTGAAATTATGTATAAGGGTTCCTTGTTTTTTACTACTGAACCCATAAAATACGCAAACATAACATCTACCATCTGCACAAACTAGACCGTGTTGAAATAAGAATATCATTTTATGAAAAAGTCAAAGATAACTTTTAAATATCCATAAAATTAATAACTCCTTTGACCCTATGGTGACGTCACGTTCTTACAAATTCCTAATAACTAAGAAAATAAACATAACAAAAACAATGCTATGAATAATATGATTTAAAAATAAACTATTTTGTGGTACTTAATCATTTACCTAAGTACTTTTGTTTCAGACTGTACTTTTTCAAACAAGTTTACCTGTAATTCTAATGTACTATCCGTTTACTAGAAGTTTGCCATCCGTGACCGTTAGAAATTTAAAAAGTACAGTTGACATAAAAAGGTGTAATTTTAAGTTTTTGGTCTGAGGGTGTAAAATGGTGACAATGTTTCATAGGTATTTCGTTTATAACATCCGTCATTTCTCAGTTATGAAAACAAAAACTCTTAATAAATTATCTAATAAACGTTCATCTAAATTTTTCATCTAATAATGTCAATGTTTTAAGGATCTTTAAAGGATATTTGCAACAAATCTTAAATGAATCGTCATAGATGATATCATAAAGAAAGAAGATACAAAGATACTTCATAAAATCCGCTGTGATAAACTTTCCTTTTCGACTTACATTATTTATTGAAATTTGAATTTGCTTGCTGTCGGTACAGCGCGGGTGAGCGCGGGTGGGTGGTGAGACGAAGCGGGAGCGGGAAAAATGGCAAACTTCTAGTAAACGGATAGTACAAGTTTTTCAAAATAATAGTTGCGTATCTGACATAACCTACCTATCTAGCGTAACCTACTCTTGGTTTGGTAATTTTGTTAGTATAATATACATACTTTAATAAAAAACACTAAAGAACAATCTGACAAAATGATTTCCTAATTTGTGTGCCCCAAGTGAATTGAAATCGAACCCACTAAGTACCTCCGAGATTCTAAACGATAGAAGTTGAAGATAAGATAAGAGAAGAAGAAGATACACACAACACTTCAACTCTTTCACTTTAATTCACTAACTTATTATCATGAAAAGTAAACAAACGATTTTTTATACCGGCCGGTCAACGATCTATCTGTCTGTGCTGTAATTGATTTGCGTTGCGAAGCGAAAACAATAACAGTGGCAACGTCGCGCCGTCAAGGGCACGAGTTGGCAACATGCGGTGAAAGAAATCGGTAGCAAAATGATCGGGAAAATAAAAGTGAATATACAGTGCCCAGTATATAGGCCCTCTAGCGGCATCACCGTGAACTAAAATATTCATTTTCATACGCATCCGAGGCAATTCGGTGTCCAGCACAAAAATTGATATGGTCTCCCTAGTGCCATCTATGATCAAATAGTGTAAAAATTCAAGAAAATTAATCTGACGTCCGAATATCGGACGTCAAAAGTCGGTGGTCGCCACTTTAAATGCAAATAGTGCCATGTTGGACGTCAGATGGGTTCAAGGAGATAATATCTATGTACATATATACACAGTATACATATAGCTCATGGGAAGCGTGCGGTGACAATGACGCGAGTTTCACGCTTTTTGTTCACCCAAAAAGTACACATATATACATAGTATACATATAGCTCATGGAAAGCGTTCGGTGACGATGACGCGAGTTCCATGATTTTGTTCACCAAAAAAAGTACTCAACGCGCCTAAAGAAGTTTTCACTTAAAAAATACTAGAATATTTTAAAATTGAACAATAATTTAAACTCAATTTAAATGCTGATTTTATTATTGTCCCTGAAATAATACGAATTTATTAAGTAACATGCGCTTTGCTATCTTTTAAATTCGATTTTTTCAGAATAAAGTGCAATCTTAAATTAATATATTTTCCAATAATAGCCTTAGTTAGGTCTGTAACATGGTTTGCAGTAGGATATAATCCAACCTGATGATTACTAATGTTGCTAAATAATTCAGTTCCGACGAAGCTGCGCAAAATCTTTGCTGTCAACATATGTTTGTTAATATTCCGGAGATTGAAAACCTACTCAGAAACTAAATTAAAAACGCACTATAAACAATAATTGGTGATAGTAAACAAAGTTATTTTAATTATAATATTACTGATAATAATCAGCTGTATCAAACACACATACTTAATATCGACATTATTTACAACTTGGTACAACACTATCGATAAGCATGGATTTCGCCGAATTTCAGCTTTGGCTAGGCGTACGCGACGTTCGCAGTGAACGCAATACATTGCGCGATCACTGATCTAGTACAAGATGCTACCCATGCATTGCAAGCAATGTATAATTTTGCAACTACTGTTGCGATTGTATCGTTTTTATCTACAAACTACATAATACTATAGTAATAATTACAAATATCACTTGTATTTTAAGGTTTTTGGACTTACCGGTGAAAAGAAATCCCTTCCCGGGCTACACTACATACACCTGTCTTCTTTTCCGACACGTTATAATAGCGCAAGACGGCATAATTCTTTGTTTTTCACGGAGCGTCGTACGTTGTCACAATATGAGCGCGACTGTTAGCCCGTGAAACAAATTTCGGTTGACTTTTGAGCGTTTGCTCATAAGTGCGGCGTGCCTGCCCCGCCCACAAGGCCCTTCTAACCTCTTTATCTGTTCTGTGATTAAACCCCTCCTCATGATTTTGCAAGATAGTGAACTAAGTGCAAAATTGCTACTACTTCTGTCGCCGTCCCCGAATAATATCAACTTCGTTTCTTTATGTAGACTGGAGAAGACAACTGTGAACATTTGTGCGCACTGGTGGACTACGCCTTTGCTTTGAGGGAAGCGCTAGAAGACATCAGCAAGCATAGCTTCTACAAATTCCGGCTAAGAGTAGGTGAGAGAAGTTTTTATATTAATTTACTTAATTCTGAGTTTCTATCTGTTCATTGGTTAGGTACGAAAGTCCACATTATCCAAAGAAACTTGGTTGGGTTCTCTTTCTTTGGTCTTCAACAACTTACATATTATTCTAAGCAGTCTTGCGAGTAATTATGTAGCATTTCAGGTTCAGATTGCTTGGAATGATCAAACTTGGGCTTTATTGGGTTCTGATCGTTTTGGGGGGACTGTCTTATGTGATTTTGACGTTCAAAAAGTGCTGATTCTCAGCCTAATTTGAATAAATGACTTTTGATTTTGATCTTCTGAAGTAACTTCTTATAAATTCGATGTTTTTGTTCAGGGATAAGTTGTGGTCCTCTCGTGGGCGGTGTGATCGGCGCTCGCAAGCCGGTGTACGACATCTGGGGCAACACTGTCAATGAAGCGTCCCGAATGGAAACCACCGGTGCCATGGACAAGATTCAAGTCACCAAATATACTAAGCAGGTTTTTAGCTTTATGTTTATATTAAGTGTTATTTTTTTTTCACCTTCTTTTGTTTGGGATCGAGCTTGGTGAATAGCTCATCCCGTTGTGTTAAGATTAGCCAGTCAGCAACATTGGCAGCGTGACTTGTTGTGCCCATGGTGCCTATTACTTACTTAGTATCGATATCTTAATTTCTTATAGTAATCTGCTCACAAAAGGTCAAAACAGTGACAAACATATTTACACTACCTACAATTACAAACTAATAAAGCTAAATAGTAATTGCAAATCTTACCCTACAGCTATTGGAACTCCGCGGCTACGCTCTCGACCGACGCGGCAACGTGGAAGTAAAAGGCAAGGGTCGCATGGAGACGTGGTGGGTCACAAGCGCCCGCGGGCCCGCGCCGCCCGCGCCCGCGCGGCCCTCCGCGCCCGCGCCGCCGCGCTCGCTGGCCGCGCTCGTGTACACCATGCTGCAGGCACGCAAGCGCATCTACACACACCCACTCGATACTTCGGCTGTGCGTAAGTACAGAGATGGATTTATTAAGAAACTGTTATCGGATCCGGAAGGACCAACATGTAAACTTTCTGGTCCTTCGTGTTTATAGAATGTATCAGATATAAATGGGTACCTACTCCACCGCCAAATCAACTACAAAACTGTATTGTTCCATAATATTGTATTTTTATATTGCAGCTAAACGCGGCGGCAGTGTGCGGACAAGTCGAGCGGATACTGCCCCGAGTGGTTCACAACGACGGTCTGAGTTGCGCCGAGCGCGAACACGGCATGTGACGTAAGTAACGATATCAATAAATTAATTCCTTAAAATAAAAATGTGGGTCAGCAAACCCTACATAACCCACAGTCTTAAATATATATATATCTATTAAATAATAAGTAGTTACACATATTATGTAAAAAAGACATGATGAAGTGAAGCCTTTTAAACAACAAAAAGTACCTACAAATACAAATAGTTTAGTTTACAAATGTAAACTAACATTCCAAGCAAAAACCTAATCTCACATTTAAAAATCAATTACTCAATCACCATTTTCTTGATAAAAAAATCTGCTTGTGAATTTGGATAGGTAGGTACTCCAAGTTTCCGAAACCGAAGTTAATTAAAGTTACATCGAGTATCATACAAACTTACTTGTGTTTAAGTTTTTCGTCGAAATTTTCGTAAACTCTCGACTAGGATGTGTGTTCTTTTACAAAGAGTATTCTAAGTATCTATATTCTATCAAGTATAGTTCAATAAAACATGCAAGAGATAATCTCCCTGTGGTGTGTGCTCGAGCATGCTCGCTCATATTTTTACTCAAAACTAGATAGAAACGAAAATGCCCAAGCATTTTGCTGCCGTCTCTAAACTCGACACACGTTCTTTGGAACTTTATTTGAATCTTTCTGACCATGTCGATAATATCACCTGACTTTCCACACAGCACTACTGGCAACGAGCTAGAACTGGGCGCGATCCGGCCGCACTCCAGCAGCCTGGTGGTGCGGCGCGCGGACGTGGCGTGCGCGCCGCCGAGCTCGCTGTCGGCGCCGCACACGCCCACCGGCGGCGCGCACCCGCTCGCGCCGCGCGACTGTCCCACGCCGAGGGACAAGCAGCCCAAGCTGGGGCTCGGTATGTGATACAACTACAACGAGCTAGAACTGGGCGCGATCCGGCCGCACTCCAGCAGCCTGGTGGTGCGGCGCGCGGACGTGGCGTGCGCGCCGCCGAGCTCGCTGTCGGCGCCGCACACGCCCACCGGCGGCGCGCACCCGCTCGCGCCGCGCGACTGTCCCACGCCGAGGGACAAGCAGCCCAAGCTGGGGCTCGGTATGTGATACAACTACAACGAGCTAGAACTGGGCGCGATCCGGCCGCACTCCAGCAGCCTGGTGGTGCGGCGCGCGGACGTGGCGTGCGCGCCGCCGAGCTCGCTGTCGGCGCCGCACACGCCCACCGGCGGCGCGCACCCGCTCGCGCCGCGCGACTGTCCCACGCCGAGGGACAAGCAGCCCAAGCTGGGGCTCGGTATGTGATACAACTACAACGAGCTAGAACTGGGCGCGATCCGGCCGCACTCCAGCAGCCTGGTGGTGCGGCGCGCGGACGTGGCGTGCGCGCCGCCGAGCTCGCTGTCGGCGCCGCACACGCCCACCGGCGGCGCGCACCCGCTCGCGCCGCGCGACTGTCCCACGCCGAGGGACAAGCAGCCCAAGCTGGGGCTCGGTATGTGATACAACTACAACGAGCTAGAACTGGGCGCGATCCGGCCGCACTCCAGCAGCCTGGTGGTGCGGCGCGCGGACGTGGCGTGCGCGCCGCCGAGCTCGCTGTCGGCGCCGCACACGCCCACCGGCGGCGCGCACCCGCTCGCGCCGCGCGACTGTCCCACGCCGAGGGACAAGCAGCCCAAGCTGGGGCTCGGTATGTGATACAACTACAACGAGCTAGAACTGGGCGCGATCCGGCCGCACTCCAGCAGCCTGGTGGTGCGGCGCGCGGACGTGGCGTGCGCGCCGCCGAGCTCGCTGTCGGCGCCGCACACGCCCACCGGCGGCGCGCACCCGCTCGCGCCGCGCGACTGTCCCACGCCGAGGGACAAGCAGCCCAAGCTGGGGCTCGGTATGTGATACGACTACGACTAATATCTACGTTCCGTAACAACAGAAAACATCTGTTTTCACTACAACGAGAAAACGAACACTAATTCTGAACAAAAGCTGAACAGTTCGCGTTTTCATTCGTACTCAGTAGATATGGACGAACACGACGTTGGTTTGCTTTTGGCTAGATTTAGATATTTCACGCCGAAAAGAATCTTCTTTTTAGCTTTCAGTGGTATGCATCTCCAGATATCGGCATGTGGGTATGTTGAAACATCGTTTTTTAGTGTGTTATTTGTGTATTCTTTGATGCGCGGGTACCCTAAGCATGGGTGAGCTCACTCATGCTTAGGGGCATTGGTGAGCTCTATAATTTTGCAATTACTTGCAAAGAGTTTTCTTAATTCCACTCCATGTTCGTGTAGAATATAAAAATACGTAGGTTGGTGTCCTACCGAGCACATCCAACGTCGAGCGAATGCTCAGAACAACTGCTCGCTTGCCGGTGACGTCGTGAGCGAGCGAGCAATCGGTCGCAGAGTCAAACCGATCAATACTGAATAAACATATTCGCTCGCGCAAGTGTTTTCATTTACCGCGCGAACAAAAGCTTGCGCGCCCAGAACTGTTTAGAATGTGAAGTGAAAATGCAGCTTCACTCTGTGACTGAGCCTGAAGTTGCTACATGAATAAAATGTAATTACGGTGGTTCGGTTAAATTGGCAATAGAATCAATTCGAGAATATTGAGGGCCTGGGGCTGTACTATGACGTGTTAATTCCATCATTGTTCCAGCGTGGAAGAGAGACGGAACAATACATGACCGATAGCACTATCTCTTTTTCTCAACGGAATCATGATGGCGTTAACAGCTCATAGTACGGCCCCAGGTTGGTATTCCGCAACTTGCCTGAAATAACTCCATATGCAAACGAGCTATTTACTCTAAAACCGCCGCGTCTACATTATACCTACAATTATTTAGGTCATACACACACCTGTATTACCGTAGCTCACAAAATCCAATTTTCATTACAGGAGCACGCCTAAAAGCAGCAAGTTTCTCATCAAGAACACGACCTAGGGACCGGTCGCCGAACATCCGACACCAGCAACACGAAGGGTCCGGCAACTCCATAGGCAACGGCATACCCGGCTCCTTCCGCATCCGGTCCATAACCAACGCTTCCATATTCAAAAGCAGGAATAAAGAAAAACGTAGCAAGGAACAGTTGGATGGAGAGAACACAGAGAATGGAGATGCAGTCTCGACTAGAATGTGAACTGAAATATGGTTCTTATTAATTTTTAGGAAAATTCTTGCTATAATTATTACTTACCGGAAAAGGTAACAGAGAGAGGTGTGCCAGACTATGGGGGTGACTTGCCCAAAAGAAAAACAGTCTATGTTAGGAAAAATGATGGTCTTGAGTTAGGAAGCCTGTCCTATTATTGATGTTGCTACAGTTAGTTTTTTTTTTTTAATAATGTTTTATTCATGACCATAGATACGAGTCTTTCAGTCGCAAACATAGATTGGTTTTAACTTATAATATAGCTACAGTTAGGCCATTTTAATGTTGCCATACCTACTTTTCTATCACCTTGATTAAGGTCTAATTTTCCCGTTGTTCATTTTAATGTTGCCATACCTACTTTTCTATCACCTTGATTAAGGTCTAATTTTCCCGTTGTTCATTTTAATGTTGCCATACCTACTTTTCTATCACCTTGATTAAGGTCTAATTTTCCCGTTGTTCCTTTAAGATCGTGTCGGGTTGTGTTCCCGTGCTATTAGGCGAATTTATGTTATGTGAAATATAAGTATTTTTAATTTGCACCTTTACATGACTGTGATGTGCAGCTAATCAAGTTTATATTTGTATATTTTTAAAGTTAGGTAGAGCCTGTCACTTTATGCGCAAATTGTGTAAAAAATCTTGTGAATTCTAGCGGAGTTGCTATTGATGTTATCAGAATAACACGAAAATGACCTAATCAATGTGTATTGTACAAAGAATCTTTTAGAAGGTATTTTTATTTTTACTAAATATTACTATGACATTATTTATTTCAGTCTATGACAATTTAAACTTAGTACATCTGATATAATTATAGATTTTATTTATTGCGGAAGCACAAAATGTACCGTTTACCTATTTTATTATGGAATCGTATTTATTTAAAAGAGCGCTAAGCGTTTGAAGATGTAAATATTGTATGATATTTTTGTATAATCAGACAAAACTTTTGGACTCCGGGTGTGGGACCAAATGGAGACTTAATGTGTTGTTCAATAAGGGATGCAGACGCCTAACAGAGGAATCACGAACATAAGAAGTGTAGTTTGGTCAAGTTCATTTGGTTTTCAAAAGCTTTATTTCGTGGCAGATCGTTGAATTTATCAGTTATATATTTATTTATCATAAGTTTTTTTTTTTGACTCTGTCTCTGTGACCACTGATCTAGACTAGAGTCAAGAGCAAACACATGTAAAAAAATAAGTGTGCTTATGCCTGCATATGCCTGACCGTTTTATAAAATGGAAGCATGCATGTGTAATGTAATATGCTTTATCATAGGCTAACTAGATTTTTACTGACTGTGTTTCTCTGTAAGGCGCTAGAGTCCATCAGTTCTGCCTGATTGCTATATTTTAGGGATAAAAGTAGTCATTAAGAAATCAGACAGCGTTTTACTTTAATTCGAATAACGGTAGGAATTGAATGTGCCACCTTACAGTAGAACAGACAATGCCAAAGATTCTGCATGATCTCAAAAAGCATTTTTAGTAACACTTATACTAAGTAGACATTTATATTATGTATTTAATGTTTAAGATCTGACATTCTACACATTAATATCTGTAGATTATTTTATTGTCTAGAAACGTCGGTGTTGCCAAAGCCAAATTAAATCTAAGTAATTTCGAACAAATATTTTAAAATGGAATCTATGAAATAAAACGTCGAATGAACTTGAATGTTTTTTTATTTCAATTATAATTTCGAATAGATGTTTTATATTTTACATAAACTTTGTTTTCACAAACATTAAAAACGAATACAGAAAAATATTTTGATATTTTTTTCAACATGATTTCTTGTTGTTTTGCAAAGACGTGAATTAAATTATTATATTCCTCCATTCTTATATTAAACTCATAAACTGTTGCTTAATAAATAAATGTATAAATAAAAGCTTTGGGAATATTCACACATAGTAGCACTCGAAATATGAATCCATTAATTTAACATCGTGCATATTTTAATATACAGTAAAACTTTTGGAATTCCAATACATATCAATAAAAATATGATTTGCGATGAAAATGGGAAGATGAAAACCTTGAGGTATCGATACAGATTTGTATCATTCGCGCTTCATTCATTGTTTTAGTCTAAATCGTTCAGTCGGTTATCATTCGTTCAGTTGTACAGTTTATTCACTCTCATTGTATTGTTTGTACCATTTCAACGTTTGATGAGGCATCAACCGCGCTTATTTATTAAATTTATAAAGTACGTTGATTATTCTAACATTAACTATATAATTTACCTGTGATGCTTTATTGCTTATAGTCAACCAATGACCGTATTAATGTGAATTTGTTAATATATTATCAACGTCTAAAAGACTACGCAGCCGACAAACATTTTGGAAATAATTTTATTTTAACTAAAGGAGCTTACTTCCGTCGCACCATAATATTTTAATAAACAAGATCCAATATTTTGGACCCACCACTATCGTTTATGAGGGGTGCGATAAGGTAGCCTGCGAAATTCAAATTAACTTAAGTTATTTTGCAATTTGCAGGTCAGTGTCAGGTTGCATGAAAGTGGTTGTTGTATTGAAGATGTTTATGATTATAATGATATAAATAAATATTTGATACAGCCGCGAATCTAAATATTTAGATCAACATACAACCTGACACTGACTTGCAAAGTGCAAAAGTCGTAAGAAAATTTGAATATCACGGGCTACGGGCTTTTACAATTGAATGAAATAATGAAAAGACCGTCCGTCACGTATCGCTCGACACTGGAGCTCAATAACTTCTGCTTACTTATTAATACAATGTACTCTTATTATTATTTGCCACACCGTAATCTCGACTTTGACGACTAAAAGGCCAATGTTTTGGGACAGGAACTCCCAGACCAATTTTGTAAGGCGACAGCAGAGACCGAATCGACCTCCGTCTTTTGGAAGCACACAACCAATGCCTTAATTTGGCGACTTTTTCGTTCCAAACAATACAAAAAACAGTGTCAAATTCATTCATTCATCGTGGCCTATGTACAAATAATTATTGCTTACCATTCATCCAATAATCGTCGAATATATTTCCTTCATAAGTAGGCTTGCTTAGACATTTTCTTTAAAAGAACGCTACTGTAGTTGTTAATATCTATAAATATCAAGGAGACAGTTCCCTTTCATAAAGTGAAACTATAGTCAGTACAGAGTACAATACGGCCGATGAATCAAGTCCGGTCCGAACTTTGCGCAGAAGGCTGCGCTATACCATTTTTAAGAACCAAGTGGTGACAGGAAGCCAGTGTGAGTAAGAGGACATGCGCGAAAATCGGAGAGTCTTATGTTCTGACCGGCCGTAATGTTCTGGCTCGGGCGATAATATGACACGACACATCGAGCTTTAGAAAGAGACTGTCACAGGCGCTGTACAGCCGAACTGTTTCTGAAACTCAATGTGCAATATTTACGGCCACTACTTTGCCTACGAACTAATGTGTGACGTCCATATTTAAACCAATGTATACAAGACTTATCTAAAATCATAATACATATACTAAGTAAGGAAAGTTAAAGCGGGGATGTACCCTAAATATTGATGCCACCAATTATTGCTCAAAGGAAATGTTCGATTTATTTTTAAGTTAGTTGAAAAGTCGCTTGCCTGTTCCAGGAATGAAACCAATTCAAATACGAAAAAATAACACCTGTAGTTTTATGGCACCAATCGATAGGGTCAATCATAAGGATAACAAATTAAGGTTTCAATGAAAACATACATTTGTTATAAAATTTGCTGCTGTTAAAGCATTGCATACATTTTTAGCGATAACAAGCTTCGATCAACAATAGTACTAGATTTCCGATGAGCGCATCAAAAACGGCCGGAAAAATAAGACCACAAAAATAATGTTGTGGTCTTATTTTGCAACATAGTTTTTTCAACCTTATTGCTTAGGAATTATGTTTTGTTTTACCATAAATATGTTTGTTCTTATTTTAAAAATACATTTACTTTTCAACTGACGTAGTGAATAAATTGCAAACGATATTAAAATGCATGTTTGAGTGTTAAGGTTTATCATCAAGCTATATGCAATCGCGGCCACTTAAGGGATGTGTTTTGTTCCTAATCCTTAATATAGTGCTATTGTTGATCGAAGATAACAAGGAAAGTATTTAAATATAAATTCTTTATACATTTGATTAAGGTTGCGACGGACTTGCGCCGCTATATTCGTTGACTTCATTTAGATATAAAACGTGGATACGTTCAAACTTAAAAGTACGGTAATACGCGTTCCGAAGTTAAAATGCTATTTGTTATGGGCACAAACATATCCTACAAATGATAAAAAGTGGATACTGCAGCCGTATGCAAAAGGGAAAAAAACGTAAAGAAAAATAATCCTAACTAAACAAAAAAGGCGCATCTAGTAACGATCATTTTTCCACGTTACCTTTCCTCGGATTCCCTCCTCTTTTACGTACGGCCGGCAGAATAGCTGCTGAATGATTCTAGGATATCTACAGTTTTCGCAACCAAATTAATTCGGTGAACACTTCTATTTATGAAGGGTTTTCTTCTATTTAAAACCGAGGCATCTGGATGTGAAAAATTCAAAACAGCGTGTCATATTTTCCTTAAGGTGGTTCCTAAGTAGTTGCCCGCCAAATTCAAATTTATTCTGAAAAATTCTTAGGTGGAACAAATTTCCATAGTCTATCAAAACCAGCCAGATACAAACAGTTCAGCCAAAGAGATATTACTAAAACTTTATACCTATAAAATACCGACGATTGATAAGAATAAGAATAATATATTTGCAGAAAATATAGGTGTTACCAGTTGTAAAAGTTGGTGGTTAATGTACAGTCCATATTTTGCCTGTTTAGGGCATGCAAATTAGTGTTACATGAATAGGTACATAGGTAGGGTACTTATTTTAATAAGATATACAAAATATACACCTATGTTCTAATACAATTTCTAAATCAAGATAAATTTAAGTTACAATAATATATAAAAATTGAATATGAAATAATTCTTATTATTCAGTAAATATATTACTCTTACAGCCACGAATCACATTTTGATTAACATACGACGTAAAACAGTGCTGCAACTAGTAAAAAACCAAAGAAAATTTGAATTTGCCGGACTACAACCGAGGATTCAGAGAATATCGACATCTTACTTTTATGCCGACCAAATAACAAGCCGCGTACACATTAAAACCTTTATACATAGTAAACTGTACATAACACCACGTCGGTATGGGGGGTAGGTAGAGGTGTCTGTTACCCACCTTTCCCCAGTTACGTTATATTATACATTAGCCACCTAATATTATGACTACAATGCAACGTCTTTGACATCCGTCAGTCTTGATCTAATACTAAAGCGATCTATTCACACAATAAATACAGGCAAGATTCACTTCGTAAAGTTCGTACAAAAATATATGTGGCCATGATTCTATGGCACCAATGTTGTATCGATTCGTGTGTTGTATACTTTAGTATTTAATTTTCTAATTATCTAGTTACGATTTCTGTACATTCAATCGTGTTCAGGCCGCATAGTCGCGGTCTGTAGAACTTCCGTCCATCTGCAAACAACACAATGATGTAGACAAGTGTAAGTTGAGTTACTACAGGTAAACCAGAATAGGTATGCGCTTCGGTAATCTTCGAGTTTCCGAATTAGCACGAGCGTCGCGCCACAGAGTAACCCCCTACAAAGGCAATGCTTCTAAATTTTGTATTGCCGCACTTTGTGGTTAGTAGTGTACCTATCATTGCGTGTTTGAATAGTTTTCTCTCTGTAGGGTTACCTACTCCAGTTTCAAATCGTCATAATTGTCACTCAAAAGTTTGGAAGAGTTTTTTGGAATTGTATAGAGTTGTTAAACTTTGCGGGCCACTAAACTCCCCCGAGATAGCCATAAAAGTTCTATTGTATCTCGTTCTGTGTCCTTCATCCGCAAATTCAATAATTTTGTAAACACGGTAATACAAAATAGGCAAATACTTCCATAGTTGTAACAGCTTTATATTACATCTCATCATCGTTCGTTCATATTTCCGAAATAAGACGATGATTCCCGAAGCGCATATTTTTCTTTGGAAAGCCGTAAAGTTAATCTGAATGCAGGTAAAACTAAAAGTCCTATCTTCCATTTTAAATGAAAGAAAAAAAAAATTAATATCATTATGCGGGGGCAGTAGTAGATAGATGTACAAATAAAACATACCTATTGAAGGTATACTGGCTGTCAGCTCTGAAGAAGTACACGTGGTTCTTGAACTGGAGTTTAAACACGAAGTCTTTGTCGATGTTGTCGTCCGACGTGGGCGCACCCACGCTATAACTGTGAACAAAGGAACACATTTAGGAATATCGCCGAATAATCCGCTCAATAGTTACAGGAATTTAGTCAAACATGCAAAATAACTATAACGCTAGTAAAAATCTCTACAAAGTCTGTACAAAGTATAAAACAAAGTCACTTTTCTTGTATGTCTGTGTGACCGCTTAGATGTTCTTAAGAGCGTTCATCCCGCGCCGGCTGGCAACTTCGCATTTCTAGTGGTTTTTCGTGATTATTTTATTAACTTTAAATCAAATTACAATTTTTTCAGCCAAGCACTAGATCACTGGTAATTATAATTATTTTCAACATTTACTCTTAAATATTTTTTTATAAGAAAATACAAAAGTAGGTAAGAATTGGGGTTTCCAGATCAGATAAGATCTGGAAACCCGCAATTCTCACTCATTCATTCAGATCCTAAAACTCACAGTTTTCACTATTCATTATAAAGTGAAAATTTATTAAAAACGGAAATAAGTATTTCGGGTATTATCCATCATCCAATTCATCAACGATCCTGCATCCGATTTTTATGAGCAGTCTGCATGTCGATAACTCGAAGAAACATACAAGCATCTTCATCATGGTTCTGTTTAAGTCCAGTGTAGTATAGGGAGAGTAAATTTGAATCTGAATCATACAAATCTATTCAAATAGTAAAGAAGATCTGTAAACGTGTCTGCCAGCTCTGTATCTATTTTTTACCTCAGTTAGCACTTTTCGTCTGATTGGAATTGAAATTTCTTTAAAACTGATTTAAATAAAAGGAATTTCATCTTCCGGTAGAATCTGGTAGCATATAATGTCTTCTGAATCAGGTGTCACTAAATCATGCATTATATTCCTTATTGATGATGTGCTGGTGTTCCGACACTTTGCTGAACCCGCTATCAATTTCTCAGGACCAATCTGCATATCGTTAACTCGGGAGAATGTTAGCTCTCTATTACCACTTTTAAAGACAAGTTCTTGCATGTTTCCGACCTGAGGCTTTGATGAATCAGCGCTCGATTTTTTATGAGCAGACTTCATATCATGGACAAATATAACCTCACCATTAGCGTTCTGAATAATAATTTTACAAATGCCTTCAGAAATATATTTCGCTGAATCTTGCATTGTAGCTAATATAATTTATTTTTAAATTATTTAATTCAGTTTATGATTCAACCTTTTAACTACTATTGTAGGAATCGAATGTCGCATAACATTACTGTAAGTAATTTATATTTACTTAGGCTCCATTGCTAATAGCATTTAGTAGCTTATTCAGCAAACAAACAATCGATCTATCCTCCTCTACTTTAGAATAATTTTATATTTTTGTTTCTTTTAAAAATCGACGTTTTGATTTGTCTACATAATATGTTCCTTTCACGGCGTTCAAATAACAACATTGAGGAAATTGTATAGTATGTTGCATCCAAGGATCATCGTAAATCTCCCAATCTTGTATAATACCTCCACATGAGAAACAAGCTGCTTTATCGTTTACACCATTTCCACAATAAAAAAATCCAGCATCAGCCATTTCCATTACCAATCTCCTCCTTGAATCAACCGTTGCCCAATAGTAACTAAATGAAAATTCACGCATTTTATATGTATTATACATGTCATATCGAGGATTGTATTTATTTTGAGACATGTTCTGTTTACTTAATTCCTAGTCTTGATACAGACAATTGTAAATGTATAATGACATCGCACAGCTGATACCAGCAACTTATAATGAATGATTAACATTGGAAAGGATTGGTAGGGATAGGAAACTATATTACCTATTACCCAATTGTGAAAAATAACAAGAAAAAATTTATTTCAAAAATTTATTATCTATACACCATTTATTTAAACATATTACATTTTTTAAAGCACATATGGTATCGTGATAAACACAACTATACACATCATGAGAATTTTCATATTTATTGTACAAGCTTAATAAATTAGGACAACCTTCATCTTCTAAATTATTTATGTTATTATTATTTGAAATATTTTTTAACCACAACACTTTTTCTAAACCTTTAGTGTAAATACTTTTATCTCTTAAAATATCTACAATCAAATTCCGATGATTTGAGTAAGGCACAAATCCGTCTCTCCAGTATATCTTTCTGTTACGTTCAATCCAACTGACTTGCCGTTTTTCTGGTTTTGTCAAATTGTAAAATGGAAATGGTGGCTTAATTAAAAACACCTGAATGTTTTTATTCCATAATACAGCAATTTCTTTAATGATAAATTCATTTGTTTCTGTTTTAAAACCTTGAACATCTACAATGGCAGTCATGATAACCTGCGCACTATGTTACTCAAAGGTTTATATTCTACAAGTCGATCATTAATAATTAAACAATATCCAGTTGTGTTATCTGGTATTGGCGCTGAACATTCAATCTCCAGCCGCACATCTACGGGGCCTGTTTTCAAACTATCGTTTTGTCTTGAACAGTCTATGATAAAGAGAGGAGCCTTCTCCTTGAAATCGACCAAATCAAGCAAGGGGTCTGCAGGGCAGTTGTAATATGACTGACGAAATTTCACATACATTTCATATAATATATTGTATTTGTTCTCGGAAAAATTTAAGCTTAGAGGCTCGTAAGGATAATACTGTGAATTCAAAAATAATGTTACGTTGGTAACCCCACAGTGATCAAACAGAGCACTGTCTTTGGTTTTATTATTTTTTCTGTTGGTTTGCAAGCAAAAAATTACATATCGAGGTTTCTCTAATTGCGATGCAGTCTTAACTGACCAAGAATGTTTTGTAGTTTTAGGGAGCAAAGGATACTCATATAAATCCCAATTTCGAAACGCTATCTGAATAGGTTTATCTCTTTCCAAGTGTTTTAGTAGTGTCAGTCGTTCGCGGTCTGATACTTTTATATGTGGTACACGCCATTGCAATCTTTGTATGTCTATTTGAAAATGCGCAATATCATCAGTCGCTATGATACTGTTTAAGTTAGAGTTACTTCTATTCAGAATAAGTTCATGTTTACAATTTATCACAATTTTATTGTAATCCTCCGCAAATCCTAAAATCTTATTAAGAGGTACAATAGCACTAAAATGACCATCATTTCTGAATCCATCTATGTTCCAACCCCACAAGGCAGCAACTTTATTTTCTCCATCATTCATTGAAACGTATGACTTTATTGTCGACGTTATTCCAGAATTTTTAATGCGATCTATTTCAATACCATTTATTTCGTATCTGATATCTTGAAACAAAAACATAACAGGGTTGTTACTGAACGTAATATTTTTCTTAATCGGTTTTCCATCTTTGTCGAAGAACTTCGCTTGGCCCTCGACGTAAATTGAACTGGCTGACGGTAATACGTATATGTCTTGTTGGTGTATGGGAATTCTGATTTCATCGTTTTCTCTAAAGCTGTTAGTGTAGGGATTGTATGAATGGACTTCATAGCTCTCAATAGAACTATCGAAGTGGGGTAATTCTGTAATTTGTAGTATATTCATACTTTAAAACCTAGAGCTCTAAGAAAATCTTTATTTGCTTCACTCAATTTCTTCACTTTTTTCTTACGTCTATGCACCTTAATGGTCGTAGATGGAATAAGACGTTTGATTTTCACTGGAGTGTTTTTATAATATACTATCATTTTGTTTTTCTTAAATGAAGGCGTAATTGAATATGTTCTTCACCAAAGTTAATACAGTTACCAAGTTGATCAACAACCTTAACAGATATAGATGAAATTAGATTTTTGTTCACTGGAAAGTAAATAACGTTTTGCGGTATTTCTATGTACCGGTGACCTGGTGCAGTATCAGATACAAATTCGTGAATAAAATGAGTTGGTAATCCGTTGCAGTATGAACCGTGAACAAGATCACATTCGATTCTGATTACAGACAGATTGCTATTATTTATGGTCACATTTGATCTGGAATTTAATACTGAAAAGTATAGCAAACCGCACTCGTATTGATCAGATAAATGTAGAGGTGGTTGAAAATACGCAACCAATTCAGATTTATTTCCGGAGATGGTAACCGTAGTAGGCATGCTTTTATACTGAAGTCTTAAAGAAGATCCTGTTCATTTTATTCCTTGACTACACCAAAAACTCTTTAAGAAATCCAAACATAAATGTCCACAATTAAAGGGGTGACCATGTTGTATATTTTCATAATTATATCGGACTTTAGGCCCTACGTATTTTATAAATTCTTTGGGAGGTTTAAGATTTCCGTAACTGTCGAAATACTCAATATAATCATTATATTTTGCATAGGCTACCCAATGAGAACCAGGGTTTTTAGAACTATCTAAATTAATAACTCCGCATTCTTTTGTAAAAGGGCATTTAGGGAGCTCATCTCTCATAAAGACACCTCTAAAATAAGGAATACTATTCCCATATTTCAAAATGTCAAAGTTAGTTAAAGCTCGTTTGGGTAGCCGATATTTTAGTTTTTTTCTTTCGATACAAAAATTCCAAGCCCATTTTTATGCGATTTAAGGTGTAATCCTTTCCCAATGCAAAGCGCTTCCATTTTTTCATTATGTCTCTTCGATTCATCCAACAATTTTTTAGCCATCTTGAATTCGTTAATGGTTTTAGCAATACCAGCTGCACCACCTGCTAAAGCCCCTGCCGCTGATAACCCCGCAAAAATAGGAATCAACGGCAACACTCCACCAGTTTTTGGTATAGGAATAATACGAGGAAGTTTAATAGATGAATCTTCAGCTAATTCTCTGGCAGCGGCGATAGCCAATTCTATAGCCATTTTTTTACTTTTTGGTTTTAATTTTTTCATGTGTCTCTTGGTTTTAGAAATTACATTTTTTAATTTACTTTTTAACCCTTTTCCAGATGTAACTTTTCGACAGCACTTTGTACTACTACTTTTCAGACCAGAACCAGTTTTAATTTTTGTCGACATAGCCCGGCTTACTAAGCGTGCTGCAATTTTTTCACCTACACTCGCATCCGAAGCAATTGCTCGTTCTTTAGCCATATTTAACAAAATTAAATCAGCTTCGTGTCGATCCTTTAAGTTTGATGATTTATGATAGGCAATGTCGTGATCTTTGCAGTACTCGTCTAATTTATTAATTCCGTTATCTCCTTGTGTAAGCCTTTTAATTAATTTTGTACCAGGACCACAATAATTGTATCCTGGTAAGTGTAATTCAAAAGGTAAGTGATTTATAATCCAATTGAGAAGACTACTCTCTCCAATACACATTATAAGACTGATGAATCTGGATTGAACACTTTATTAAATACTTATAATTTGAATTGTCGTTAGTTAATGTTTTAATATTTATTATAATATATTTGATTTATCAATCCAACTATTTTCAGCTGAAGACAAACCTAACCATTTTACTAAAACCCTATTACCTTTTCTTCTAAGAACTTTCTCCACTAGATACAAATTGGGATGTTTTGTTTTTTGAAGCTCTTGTGCATAAAATGCACCTAAAATAGGCTGACCTCTGATTGTATCTTCTATTAAGTAGGTGATAGGAGTTGTATTTTGTATCGTTCGAATTTTAAATATTTCTGTAGACCAGTTGGGAGTGTAACCTTTTTCAAATGTTCCTTTGTACTTACTGATACGCACATAATCACCAATTTTATATTTACTTCTAATATTATGATTTTTAACCAACCTTGAATACCTTTCTAATATATGTTTTTTATTAATGTTATCAACATTAGCGGGGACTTCATCAATTGTCCGATGATAAGTGTGATTGTATTTATAAATAACATTATTAAGCGTACTATCTATCCAATTGTAGCTGCCTCTTAAACTAAATTCCTTATAGACTTTCGATTTCAATGTCCTGATAAATCGCTCAACTATTGAAGCCTTTTTTGCTGAGAAGGTTGAATAATGATTAATGTGATAAGTTTTCATAAGCTTTTGAAATTGATTATTGTAAAATTCTGCTCCATTATCCGTTTGCAGATTTTTAGGAACACGCCCTTTATCCAATAATTTATTAAAAGAGTTACATACATCATCTTTGGTTTTACTTTTTAGAGGAAAAGTCCAAGCATATTTCGAGAATGTGTCAATAACAGCAAGAATAAATCTGTAATTTTTATTTTGCTTTGAAATTGATTGCATGTCGATTAAGTCTGCTTGCCACAGGTCATCTATATCTTTAATAATAACACATCTTCGTGGAAAGTTCACCCTCGCATTTTTATGAATTTCGTTTACCACGTCGGTTTTGCTCATATTCACAATTCGTGTACATTTGTTTTGAATCCGTCTATAATACTGAGTGAAAATTTTATTATATTGAGTATTTATTCTTTAATTATGCCAGCTTCTTTCAATTCTTCAACTATCGATAAAATTTCATTATCATGGTTTGTGTTGCCAGCATCTCTGGAAGCAACTAATAGTTTCAATCTCTCAACCAGTTCGTTAGGGTCATCCCAATATACCCAGTCAGTGTTATTTTTGTATTTCTTTAGGGTTGGTAAGCTTCCTCCAGTGTGAAAATTTTCATTTAACGATTCGGAAAATAATGGTTTGATTACTTCACGATATTTTATTCCCTTATCGCCTCTTATTTGCCCATCAGGATTAAAATCTCTCTTATGAGCATTTGTATAATGCAGCATATCCTTATAGACAAGTCTATCTTTGCTCGATATTAATTTTAAATCAGGTTTTTTTCGAAATAAAAGTTCTTTCAAGCCAGGGGTTAAATTATAGGATTCATCACCGACTTTAATTAAAATGATACTTTTGTCATTCAATCTATCGATTTTAGAAAATGAGACTACTGAATTACCCATAAGCAATGTTTTGTTTACACTTCTTATTCCAAACGGTATATTTACGCCATCATAAATATCATGGATATCACGGCCCTCTAGCGAAATTTCTAAATCATCTGATATTTCTTTTGTAGGAGATTTTTGTGCAGAATTTGGTTTTCGATCGTCGCAGTCTTCAAACTTTGTAGATGAACTAGTATTAATATCATCCAATTCAATGTCTTCAGAATTTGGAGGTGTTGTATTTTGTAAATGCTTTATTTTTTCCAATGATATATTCGAATCGACTAGTGCTTTAAGGGGATCTGTGACGGTTTTTAGCATTTTATCAAGTGACAAGTTCATAGAGTGTTCCTGGTTCTTCATTTGTTTAATTTTATTCTTTATGGAGTCTACAGACTTCATTAATTCTATTTTAATATTCTTATCCATGTTGTATTATAACAAGTGTACTCAGCCAAAGAAGATATAATACTAAGTTAGATTTATATGTTATTGATTTATATAATTACACATTTTCGCTCAAAATTTAAAAAAGCTGTCTAAATTTTGTCTATACCTTCCATTGTTTAATGAGGAGTCTTTGCAAATACTAACAAAGTTATATGGCTCTCTCCAAACTGTATTACAAATATTCTTGAATTGATTCCAGGACATATCTGAACTAACATGCTCTTCATAAATATGTTTCAAGTTTACATCGTCTTGTTTAAATATTATAAGAAAGTTTGCATTATCACGCAGCAGTTGTTTCGGAATTTTAGAGTATGTTTGACACAAATAAAAGCAATCGATTTGTTTATGTCTACCCATAGAGAAGTAATTACGAATGTTTATTTGATTTTCAGATGCCACATCATCGAAAATAAATACAGAATTGGTTAGTGCTTCATCCGGGGCTATGACTTCTTTGTTATCATTAAATTCATAAAACTTAACCTGATGCACTCTCTTTATAACTTCTCGTAAGAACCTGTATTTTGGTTGAAAGTTAGTTTTCGAGTACAGGTAAAGATTTTTAAATTTTAAACCATTCTCATGTAACAATAAACTAAGCACTACGTTTGTTTTTCCACAATTCGAGGGACCGCATATAATACAACGAATCGTATTTGGTAACAGAATGCTATGCCTAATGTGGTTATCAGAGTCACCAAGATTTATATGATTGACATTAAGTAATGTGTGTTGTTTGATCAACTTCATTTTGACTATTAATTCAATTTTACTCATACATAGATATATAAAGCCTAAGTATAATAAAAATAAATGATTGAGATTGGTTTAAAGTTGTCATGCCAAATGTAAAGCGAACGTATTATTCAGTATCATTATACTTATCCATTTCAAGTTTATAACTGCTGTAAATAATATCTTAGTATGGTATTTATATTCGTGATTAGTGATCTTATAGATTAATAAAATGAAGAATACTGTAAAACCAAAACAAGAATAAAAAATCATGCATCAGGTATAAATGTTTTATTCAGATAATACATATTTAAATACAAAAAAATCAACACTACCACTCACATAATTAATAATGTATGATAGACTTATACTAATTATAAACAATGATTATAATAACATTACAATTTATTTATATAAACATATTTATATTCAGAAATTCGTTCTCAAAATAAAGTTTCACAGTGCCCCCAAGGTAAAGTTTCAATTAGGTTCGTGAGTATATGTCTCTTATCATCAGTTCTATTTAATACTACTTTATGAATTTCTTGAGAGTATAGTACATGCTTGAGTGATTTAATTATATTCATTTTACATTTGAAATTGGCATTGGTTGTTAAAGCTTTACTGTAGTGAGATAATTTTAATCGATTAGTAACAGCTTTAGATATTCCTTTTGCTTTTGTGATGCGAGTTTTTGAAGTGTTTATACAATATAGTTTAGCTCTCAGTCCTACAAATTCGCTTATGATGTCACCCCCAAGTTCATCTTTAAATAGTCCTGGAACTTTAGTATTTACTCTTGGCATGCTGTAACAATTATCAGTCTGGAAATTACTTGTATCAAATTTTGCGACATCATTTTTTATGTCTTCATATATATTCTCTGTATTTATAAAATAAAGAAGGCTGTCTGTGTCTGTATAACACAGTTTTGCACGAGTTTTATATTTATTTTTAATAAAGTTGTAGTGAAATTTATACAAATGTTCCTTTGCGAATTCTAGAACTGTAAACCCAATGTAGATAGGACGATCTAAAATAATTTTTTCAGGAGTTAATTGAATAGCAACAAAATTTTCAGAAAATATGGCTACACTTTTCAGATTTGGTTTTGCAATTAATTTTTCTGCACCGTGGTGCTTGTTAGTTTTATTATTGTAATCATCCCACATGGTAACTAATTTGATATTAACCTGTTTGCGTCTATTTTCAATCGTTTTCCCAAATATAGCATTATTAAGGAGTTTGAAAAAATCTTTCTCAAATACGGTTGTTGAAGCTTGACGCAATGTAGTATTCAAGTCAATGTATTTTTGTAAATAATTTTCTTGTCTAAAAGTTAAAATACGGTGAATTTTTTTCAAAATTAGTCCATTCATTAAACATGCCTTTAAATGAACGTAATGTATTACATAGTTGAATTTGTCGTATAAATTTGCAATTAATTTAGGTGTTTTGCCTCCAGGAGGTATGAACCTCTCAGGCGCAAAAGGTAAATCACTGTGTGTATTATGTAAACTCTCAGGATATATTAAATCAACTTCTAAAATATATCCATATTCAGAATCATCTGATATTGATAACACATTTATTGTTTTAATCTCATCTGTTGTCAAAAAACGGAAATCTGAAATAGGCATTTTCTTTGTCATTGCGTAACCATATAAATTGTTACAGTCAAGATAAACCAAATAAGTTGTTTTTTGAGAAGCATCATAATTTGATAAATATTTATTATTAGCTTGAGCATGGCGAAGAGAGCATTGTGCCAAGCCTCCACGTATTCCCTTTTCCAAAAATTCATACATTTCTAAACTATGAATTAATTCTAATTTAACGCCTGTGTACAGTAGCATCGCATCCCAGCTTAAACTAGGTGCAGTAATGTAATACGTTGGATCAAGTTGATAATGATCCAGACAAGTCTGTCTAAATTTTTCAAATACGTCAGAAAGAAGTAATACGTCGGTCTTTAAATATAAATCTGTATAGTCTCCAAGTGATTTAATATTAAATGACTGCCAAATAGATTGTGCATGTACGTATTCATCATCGCTAATATGTTGACAATTCAAACTGTTATAGAAGCAAACTTTCGATGGAAGTTGAGTCTCGTTATATTTTGAGTACGCATTCATATAATCATAGGGATAAATTCCTTTTTGTCGTAACAACTTTAACTGATTATAACTAATATCTGGAAATTCTTTTGTTAAATTAACAAAGTCGGTTTCATTCAAATTATTTACTAATGTGCTTAAACTTGAATTAAGAAATTGATAAGAATCTATGAACTTAACTTGAATTGGCCTTGATTTTAATGCATTCTTAGTATGGAGTACTTTTGTGAATGACATATACCTTTCTTTGGTTTTTGGTATAATTTTAAAAGCACCTTCATACTTTGATAATTCTTTTATAAATAGGTGAGAGTCATAGCCGGATAGGTTATGAAAAATAACAGGCACGAAAGGACAAACTCTTAACATTAAATTACAATGAGAGTGTGCTGCGCCACGGTATTGTGATGTAATGTGATCATGATCCATTACTTTATCGTCTAAAAGCAAATAATTACAGATATGACATGTAGTGGCATTTTTGTAATCGTTTTCTTGGTCCTTAGTTAAAAGTGTCATAGGTATTTTATTTAATAAGATACTGTGAATATACTCCAAATCTCTTATTAAATATTTTATAAATACTTCTACACAATCAGCTCCTCTATAAGTAACATACTTATTCAGATCCGTATTGTGTGAACAACAAATATAGTAACCAAAACATGAAGGTTCGTGAACCTTATAGGTACGAGTATTTTCAGTTACATTTATGTCGCAGTTTAGTAAAAGACTTTCAAAATCGGCGTATATAACAAAATTAATTTTTTGTTTTCTTTCGAAGTTCTTAAATTGAAGAATACTGTTTTTTTCAGGTAAAATTGTCATAATCTTTGGACACTTATTATGAGCACTATATTTCGTTTTACTCGTGAAAACTTGTAAGCATGTCTCACATAGGTACATTTTACCTTTATGTTTGCTTATTTGACGTTTGATCAATCTCAACAGATTTTTTACTAAGCAATAATGCCCGTTACCTTTCTGTTCAAAGTACAATAAATTGACATGCTGGTTTTTTCTTGAACTTGTCACATATAAAGGACCAGTGACCATGTTTTTATTATCCAATCCATATACATTAATACTTATGTGGGGATTTAAATTTTCAAATATTTTAATATCTTTACATGATGGGGGAAATGATAGACCATCTATATTTAAAACTTTTGAAAAATGTGGATATGAACTTATTCTGCAAACATTAATTTCGGTGGGATATAATGCTGCGACAATACTCCATAAAAAGCAGTTGTTATCGCTGTTTTTAATATTTAAACAACTTCTAGTTTTTTTTATTACTTGCGGCAAATCTATATAGGTGCCGCCTTTCATAGGACAGTATTTGTTCATGTTAATTTCTAGATGACTTATAAAGAAACAAGACCAACCAGAGTCACGATGTTGAAACTCTGAGACCTTTCTGTCAAATGTATATATTGTTTTCAAATACAATTCATTTATATCTGTATTATTATTATATACAATTTCATATTTTGTGTTAAACGATTTAAGCTGTTGCTCATCAGATTTTGGAAGAATGAAATAAGCAAAAAGCTCAAAGTTTAATTTAACACAATTATGTTTTATCAAACAATCGTTAATTAGTCTTAAGACCTTATGCCGATTATCCATTAGGAATTCCTCAGGTGTTAGGTATTCCATTGATGGATTCAGTTTGTAACTTATTATTCTCTTTTTAAAAGCCGTGGCTATTATATCGATATTTTCAATTTCAGTTTTTATTATGCAATTAGATTTATGAAAATTCGTTTTCAAATGATACTGATATTCAATTTTGGGTATTTCAATATGACATTTTTGACATATTATTATTTTATCGTTGTTATTTGTTCTGATTCCGGATCTAGGTGTAACTGTAAGAAAGAAAGAAAAAAAAAACAATAAAAATTAAATCAAATTTGGTGTATTAAGAATTATTACTAATACTTAAGTTCTATAATAACCGATAACATGATTTATTTATATGTATAAGTAAGTACCGCCTAGGGTTGCTTTTGCAATACTTACAATAGATTTACATCTTAGATCTATTTATTTATAGAGTACAAAAAAAAAATTGATTTATAAACATCTAAGCATTGCAATAGTGTCTATCTATAATAATGTAATCGTGATCTGCCAATTATTTATTACATAATTTTACTTTTAACCGATTTGATAAAACTTGAATTATAAATATAATAATAATTATCTAATTATTAGAAGAGAGTAATACAAAAAAAATGTATATGTGAATAGGCATGTGTTATATCATGGGTTAAGTACCTACTTTTTTAATTAAGTACTATTTCAATAATAGTTACACACAAATGTTGGTGGGCACTTAACATACTCTTTTCGTGTAGCTATAATAAAATTAGACAAATGTTGCCAAGCATCTGTATTGTCAAAGGTTTGATTTTTAAGCGTGACAATTGCTTGGCGCCACCTATTCATTGGGGGGACTTTCTCTATTTCATCGCACCGGTATATTTTCAAATCAATATAGTGCGTTCCCGGCTTGTTTTCGTGGGTTTGGCGCGAATGGCCGTTTGCAAGGCGTCGTGTTATATATGAAGGTAACGGTGTTTTACCAGTAACTGCAGGGACCTCTTTCTCGTCGTCCTCGCTATCGGTTCCAAACAGATCGTACACCGTGCACTTCCTCGATGGCTTCTTTGAACCTGATGGACGGGGTGACGGTACGGCAGGCGTCGCGGAAGTGGACGGCCCTGGCATCGGACTTGCTCTCGATGGTGACGACCACGACCCTCGTGCCGGCTTCGTCGTGCGAGTTGATGCGTGCTTCCTTTTTCGCCCGTCGTGCTTCTTTTTTGGAACCTGAGGTTCCTCGTCGACGTCGGAGGGAAAAAGGGTCTCGGCGTTTTCGTGCGACCTGAAATGGAGTGAAACAAATAATTAAATAAATATGAATGCTATCAAATAATTATTCAAGCGCACATCCCACTTTGATATGTCAGGTAGGTACACTATTAGGTACAATTAATTATTATTTTATTGTTATTGTCTATCTATCTATCTACACTTATTATTTAAATACATATTTTTAGAATACTGAAACATAGCCATCGCAGAAATAATACTCTATTAAACCACAATACTATATCGCGCTAGATTAACTGAACAATATAAATAGAAGAGCAGATTGATTGCTATTACGAATATTAATAGCTCATTGCTCTATTCGGGGGATCGAACCCCTTGGCGCTTAGCTGTTGCTGCTACTAGTTACAATACATTTTGCTACGACTGCGTTAATAAAAGTAAGTTAATGTATATTTTATTAAAGAACTACTTACATTTTTCCTTATTGCAGGTTGATTCTTGGTAAGTACTTGATGTTAATCTGGAGCTCCTGGTAGCTGAAGTGATGTCCCTAATTCACTCTCCAATATTTATATAGCCGGGATCTAGTGAGGTTTTTCCATATATGTAATGCACGCGAGACCCTAAAATCCTGACTCAGGAATTCTTCACGGAACAAATGCTTTGCAATCATAACCAAATCTACAAATCTCAACCTTAAATCATTATATCTAAAGTGTACATTAATATTTGACTAGGTATAGTAACTACAGTCCAAGTCTTACATACTAGTTAAATACCGCGACTAGTGATAGTGATATAATAATATTAATGTAATTACAACATTATTTTTAATTTATTCTATACTAATTTAACGCAGTAAGAGAATTACCCGACTATGTCAAGCAAAAGACGGTGACATTACCGTTGAACATTACCTTTCTTTTGGTGAGTTTAAAATTATAAGTTGGAAAATAAGATAATAATAGCAGGCAGAACCAGGCGTAACAATAGTATGTCAATATTGCCATTTTGTTTTGATCCATCTCCTTATATGAAATTAGAACTTACATTGCAAATTAGACATACTACTTACATGCGATGGTTTTGCTTGCTGAATCTTCTCAATAAAATGTATGAAAAAATTACAGTGAACAAACGTACAGTAGTGTTTATTTTATCAATATATATTTATAGTAAACAATAAAATGTTTGGCGCCGTGATGTCTGGAGGTTTCAATTTCACCATACCATTTTTGTCCTGGATATCAACATCTAACACAAATGTACGACTTTGAACTCTATTGATTAAAATTAAATTAGTATATAAATGGTAAAAAATATATTAAAATCGTTCATTTCAATTTTTGCTCCTGCTGAGTTCTGAGTCCTGACTGGCTAAAACGGTAGCATTGCGTAATGTCGGTAAGTGTTTTTTATCTAACAATTAAAAATATTACATTATTTTTATGTACTTAAAACATCCGAATTGAGAACCTCCTCCTTTTTTAGAAGTCGGTTAAAAAACATATTAATTGATTGAATATTGTAGCAGCTCAAACATACAATTAGATCCTTGACATCAGAGTTTTCAAATCTAACGTATGTTTGCAGGTACGCCTAATACAACACGACTTTAATTGCATTTTGTATTTTTATTTTAAGGACTCCGAAAACGACCTCTTCAACTTTGTTCCTATGAATATGGTGGCGGGACAGAAAAACGAAAAACAACTGAATCTGGAGGGGCCCAGCAGCAAACAGCTCAAGAGATGCTCAACAGCTGCATTCACCTGTGTAAAAAAACTTACGCGTGGTGCTAAAGTGATCAGGATCGAAGTTTATGATGTGGAAAATTTTCCTGATACCATAAGTTCGCTATGTAATTGTAATGCCGAATTGTGCGTGCAGCATGTAGTTAAAAACATATTCATGGACGATATTTATAAATCGGTTAAAGAAATTGCTGTAAAAGTATCAGATAACATGCTGTAAATAAATCATAATCCTTATTAAATGATAAAGTATTTTTATTTTACCTTTCACATAAGCACCCACGTTCTTTTACGTCACTAAGCAACGTCATGTAACTTTTAAGGCTATGAGTGTAAGGTTGATAGTTGAATAATACACGTCGCTTCGTGATTTATAAGAACTATACCTACATTATAAAACACATATAAAAATAGTTGATGTAGATATAGGTATGCACTCTCTAGTACAAATATCAATACTTCATCTACGTAACCCAGATCAACATTATCTTCACGCCTGTTATTTCTAGTAGGTAGGATCCAGTAACTTAGACTTTTCATGCGTAAATTGGGCATCATTTTAGGAGGTAGGTACTCGGCCTATACCTGTTTTTTTTTTCATAACAGAAAATCATCAATCAGATTTGTATATGTGTAGGTTCTTTTGAGGATGAAATAAATAAGTAGGTAATACCTACATACCTTAGTAAGTATAATCAATTGATAGACAGTGACATAGTGACGTATATCAGAAATCTGATATAAGACGACATCGGAGAATGTTTGAGCGCATTCAACTATCAGAATTCTAATGTGCTGCATACCTAGGTGGTAGTGTGAACTATCAAATAGCTTGCATGGAGATAAGGATAAGCCACCGGTACGCTCTACTGATTATTTTATATAAATTACGAGAAAACACTCATTATCTTATATTCAAGTGTCTTATACTCATGATGAAGATGCTTGTATGTTAGTTCGACTTATCGACATACAGACTGTTCATAAAAAATCGGATGTAAGATCATGATGAATTGGTTGATGGATTGATGCCCGAAATACTTATTTGCGTTTTAATAAATTTTCACTTTATATTGAATAGTGAAAACTGTGAGTTTTTAGGATCTGAATGAATGAGTGAGAATTGCGGGTTTCCAGATCTTATCTGATCTGGAAACCCCAATTCTTACCTACTTACAAAAAGAAATGTAAAAAAAATAGCATACAAACTTATAAATAAAAACGATCTAGTGCTTGGCTGAAAAAAAATAGTATTTTGATTTCAATTTAATAAAATAAACACGAAAAACCACTACAAATGCGACGTTGCCAACCCGCGCGAGATGAACGCCCTTAACTACACAATGCATTACACCATTATTTAGAGAATTTATTCCGGAAGATATTATCAGGTGTGTGATAAATTGATATTTAATTTAGATAAATCTCAATATTTTGACATGTCACCATTGCACCCATGCGAAGGTGGGTCGCTAGCAATACCCGGCTAATAATATTCGGCTTACCCTAATAAAGGAAGAGATGCCAGCGGCGTTTCGTCCTGCCAACTCTTATAGAAGAACAACGTTGACACCGCGAACACGACCCACAGCTTCTGCCAGCCCGGAGACTTCTTGAACTTGCGCAATAAGTAGCCGGACAACTGTGTCTGGAGACAGATTGACATAACATAACATCACGCGGGAATTACCCGAAGGGTAAGGCAGAGGTATACCTGTAGTACACCTACATATACACAGTGTGTCTTTATATTGTGCACATATCGAAATTAAGGAATCTATGCTTAATTTTATGGACGGAAAAAAAATACCAAAATTTTTTTTGTTTTAAAAATATGTAAAAACAAACAAAACAATAAACAATAGTGCGCTGGGCCTTTCTTAAACAGTCGATAAGAAATTATGGGATTGAGGTAAAAACATGCAATTTTTATCAGATTCAATTTTTATTAGATTGCTTAATACGAAGAAAAATAGCCTAAAGTAATAAAAACATTAGATTAGAAGAAATTTTACGATTATTGTAAAAAATTATGAAAAAAAAGACTTTTTAGAAAAAAAATACTGTTTATTTTCAATTGAGGGTACCTTGTATTTTTTTTCCAAAATTTTCATTTTGTGAGGACGCCTAATATTACTTCCAACCATTATGGAGTTTGTTTCATCGCGATAGATCATTGAGTTTAAAATTTACACCGTTTTGTTTACACGGGGGTCACAGCAGGAAACTATTTTTTTTTTCAAATTCCATGAATATAAAAAAAAAAAAAAAAATCCGTCCAAAACTTAAGCATAGATCCCTCATTTCG
This sequence comes from Brachylomia viminalis, assembly GCA_937001585.2. NCBI lineage: Eukaryota > Metazoa > Arthropoda > Insecta > Lepidoptera > Noctuidae > Brachylomia > Brachylomia viminalis. The sequence goes on from OW443296.2 coordinate 6,595,164, forward strand.
ATATGTGCACAGTATAATGACACACACTGTATAAGTCCCATGTAATAGGGGGCGAGCCTATTGTCACCAACCGAGCACAAATACAGACTCACAGAGATTGACATTTATGTATTTAGATTCTCCAAAAAAACTTATACACATCAGGCAACATCAGGTATTAAGTAGGTGTACTCTTTCACTTATAGACCACAGCATGCACAATAAAATTAGCAAAGAAGCTTACAAAGTTAAAATATTAATAATACGTTCCGTGACGTGAATAGGTTGAGGTTTCTTTGCTGGTCACCGGGGTATCGACCCAGGGGTTCAGTCTCTCTTGGTTGTTGTTTCTATTATATTTCATTGAAGCGGCAAGGAAACTCACGCAGACGTGAGCTACTAAATTTGACGAGAATAGAACGGAGCCTGGTGCTTTGCGTCTTTCTTAGCTATTCTGGTGCAGTGTAGCCTGTCGGGGTCTTAAATATGACAACTAATCACCTTATCCGGTTGCAGCACGGTGGTAACCTGATTTTCTGCTTCGTTTTCGGGTACACGCTGAAGCTCAACGTTGGCGGAGCTCGAATTTTGTTCTACCAAGTTCAGACGCTTACTAAGTTGTTCAATTGCATCCCGTAATCCACAGTTGTCTTTTTCAAGCTTCTGTATCCTATCAGATTTATCTTCCAGCATAGCCTTCATCTCTTCGTACTTTTTGTTGTAGAAAGAAAGTGACTCATTGAAACCTGCGACCAACTCGAACTGATCGTTTACTGAGTCTTTAAGCGCACACTGTATTTCTTTCTTAAGCATTTCCCGCAACGTGCCCCTCGAGAACTGGACTAAGGTGTCATCATTTGCTTGAACTGGGGTGTGGCTTTGTGACGTAGCGCGAACAGTGACATTGGTGCCCGCGGGAGGTAGCGATCGAGGGGAGCGCTCCGTGATGGGACTCACAAGTCTCATCGTTCTAGCATGTGTATTTGTATTATTGTCTTTTGGTTGTTTACTGACGCAGCTAAGACACTTCCAGGTTGATTTTTGTTTGACACTCATACTTTTGAACACCGTTTCGCGAATATTAGCACACAGAAATTCTGTCCATTGGTGGCAAATAGAGCATTGCAAGCAGTCTTTGCTGTTAACCCCATCATAACAACCAGCGCAGCTTTTAATTGACATGTTTGTCAGTACAATTAAAAATATCAGTTATGATAGTAAATCGCTTTCAGCGAATTACAGAGCATGCGGCGTCTAGCGGTGCCAAATAGAATAAAACGGTGAGCGGCGGTGGGGTGTGGCTCGCTTGTAACCTCGCGACCGAAAGATCGCGATCGTTTTGTAATCAAAACAGCACTTATCGATTTGTAACGGATAGTTGTAAGTTAGTGATTTATGTTATTTAACTGAGTTATTTCACTACATAAACTTAGTCACTGCACTTTTTTATGTATAACACTAAAAATAAAGTTAATAATTACACTTTAGACTAGAAAGAAACAAATTTGAAGCGGAGCGAACGGTAAAACACTTGTTACTTTGTTGAATTCGTATGGTGAATCATGATAATTAATAGATAAAATATAGGATTTGATTAAATGTACATTCCGTCATTGATAGCACTTACGCTGCTTAGCACTTCGCATTTTTGTAAATTTACTGGCGTTATTTCGCTAATACAAAATGCACTTTATTTCAACAAATGTAGGGTGTGTTTTGTATTGCCCAAATTCTGCGAGTATGGACAAGAACGCCAAGTGAAGCGTCAGGTTAGCCAACAAAGTGATACGGTGACCAAATACTTCTGAACAATATAAAATGTCACAAAGTTGTCAAAAAGTGGGCCTAGTTGGACAAACGGAATTTTCAGGCTTAGGGTGGATTCTCGGACATGCGCTTCCGCGTATCCACCTTAGGGTGGATTTTGTGGGGTGGATAAACGGACTAACCGTACAAAACCAGGATCTATTTTCTTTCAGTAGTTTGACATTAACATATCAGTTGTATCCTCGACAAATGATTTTCTACATATTTTTTATTCCCTTTTCATCGTGTTTAAGCCACTGAGAGTTAGTGTTTGTTATTGGTTCGTCCTTTATATCACACAGTAACGAATTATGTTAGATCAGTGTTTGTCTGCGTAGATACACTTGATGTTGTAAGTGTTCAGATGTTTTTGGTTAGTTGTGTGTATAGAAATTACTGACAAGCATCTGCTCAGATATTAATGAAGCAATGAATGTTCAGATATTAATGGTTACTTGTAGTGAGGATCTATTTTCTTTCAATAGTTTGACATTAACATATCAGTTGTATCCTCGACAAATGATTTTCTACATATTTTTTATTCCCTTTTCATCGTGTTTAAACCACAGAGTTAGTGTTTGTTATTGGTTCGTCCTTTATATCACACAGTAACGAATTATGTTAGATCAGTGTTTGTCTGCGTAGATACACTTGTTGTGTGTATAGAAATTACTGACAAGCATCTGCTCAGATATTAATGAAGCAATGAATGTTCAGATATTAATGGTTACTTGTAGTGTATGGAACTTATTGACGTTTTATATGGTTCAGAAGTATTTGGTCACCCTGTCTGCTACAATATATCTGACGGCGACTGTACATCAAGTCGTTTTCATGACTTTTCAAATTCTTTCCTGTATCAAGTCAGGACACAAATAATACCTTTTGAAGCTAGTGCAAGAAAAACTATATTTAATTACTTCAAAATAATATTTTAATCATTTTTACTCATCAAGTAATTTAGGGCGGCTTGCGCATCGTCGTTAAATACAGTATAAGAGCGACGTAAACGCATTTAGTCTGCTAATTATAATTAGCGTCTTGCACAACAAACATTTAGGCACTAATCACGTTTAACGAACTGTCAAAGTTAAATACCCAAAGATGGCAATTTAGCGTCGCTAAATACGTTTATCAGCAATCGCGCGTCATCATTTTGAGGTTATAGAAATTTTACTATTATTTTATAAAAGATTGTAAAGAGTTCTGTAGGAAGTTTGTAAGATGGATTTGTGGGAATTGTATTCTGACGACGATGAAATAATGAATGGAATTGTTTGAGAGAGCAGACTTATTTGGAATGTATTCGGACGGCAAATTCTTCAGAAGGTTTCGTCTAACGAAAGAAACCACTATAATTTTCTTACAGCAAATAGCCCCACATTTAAAAACCAGCAACAAGTAAGGAAATGTACCTACCTACTCATTAATGAATATTCAATAAATAGATAGGTAGCTAATTAGCTATTTTTGTTTGTTTTGCAGGATAAAATCAGTCACTCCTATGAACCAACTTTTATGTACGCTGAGATTTTATGCGACAGGAAGTCAGCTAATAACTTGTGGTGACATGATTGGTGTACATGTAAGCACAGCTTGTAGAATAGTGCATCGTGTTACTCATGCCATTACATTATTGTATAAGATGTAGGTATATAAAATTTCCAAGCACAACAGAAGAGCAAAATAAAACAGCGAATGATGTTTATAGAATTGCAAAGTTCCCTAGAGTAATTGGTGCGTTAGATTGCACTCATGTGAGAATATTATCTCCAGGTGGTGATAACGCTGAAATATATAGAAATAGGAAAGGATATTTTTCAATAAACACCCAATGTGTAGCTGCTGCAAACCTTATGTTTTTAGTAAAAGTTCTTTTTTGTACATTTGTTCATTAAATTCCTTTTTTTTCATTAAATTATCCAACTCTATTTCATATATTTTTTGTTTATGTTCTATTTCCATTTCCAGTGACAGTTTTTGTAATCTAACCACCAAAAATTACCACGAGAAATAGCACGAGAACACTTCACAAATCACAACAACACAATTTGTGTGACTTGACAGCTCGGTTGATATTCTAAAGCTAGAAATATTAGTACAAGAAACAACGCCCAGCTCGGTTGACTTGATGGTCTTGATGTGACAGTTAAAAGCTCGTCGGTCCATATCACGCATTTTTTTTTAAGAAATGCAACCATTTTGCTCTAAGTCAAGTGTACAACGCACGAAAACGTAAAAAGGAACGCAAGAAACTGCTTAACCGACTCTCTAACTACGATTAGTTAAATTACCATCCAAACGGACGTGAGCAAGACCTTTTTAATTGTATTTAGGCTAAACATATTTAGCAAGATAAACGCATTTAACTAAATTCTGTTTAGACCAAATGTTGCGCAAGCCGCCCTAAATATATTAAACACCTTACGGTGACGTAATATAAATTTGTGGCTCCACAATAAGCTACCTTCTAGTAGTGGTGTAATGAACTACATACCCTCATGGCGAGATGTAGATGCTGCGTGTCGAGTGCCGTGAAGCGGTGCCAGCACACGTGCGCCAGCCCGCCGCCCGCGCCCGTCGCGTGCGTCTGCGGGCTCTCTGTACGCACACACCAGATATTACACACGGGCTCATCATAACACAGACCCTGTGAAACATTATAATTTAATACAATCGCATGAATGGCGACGCAAAGGGTTTGTTGTAGAGTTATAGGGTGGTTTGCTGTAAGCTTCGCCACATGAGAGAGCTGAGTGTTAGTTACTTATCAAAGTGATCTTGAATGAAAAGCGACCAATTGTGTAAAAGGTAAGAAATCGTTGCGTTTACAGTTCTATTTATATGCAAATAATACATTGGAAACTTGCAGGGCGTTATTTTAAGCATTACGGTAACTTACTTTTTACACACTTTCACGTAATTCTAAAAAGTTAATTAAACAGATTTTTAAAATATAGCTCCGATTAAATGATAAAAATTGAAAACCACGAAATATGACACTAAATTGCAACGTTGCCACTCATAAGGTATAAACGCTCTTAAACCGCACCGTTGCCTTATCACATCAGTCCGCAGCCTATCATTCATAGTCACACCACACATGCTTCGCGAGGAACGCATTTCCACAGTATTTATTCTACTTTCATGCTTCTTTTGCCACACCCAACATTCACTTCCATACATAAGCGCAGATACCATTGTGAACAGCCAGTCGAGCCTTTTTGGTCATAAACTGGCTGTTAGTAAACATTAGTTGCGATTTCGACCACGCGCCAATATCTCCTTGTACAGCTACAGTTAGCAATACATACCAATCTCTTGTTCATACGGCGTCAGTTCTACATCCACGTCGGTGTACTTGTCGCGCGCGTTCTCTATCGTCCTCTGCAGCGCGTTGTACCAGCCCAAGTACTCGCAGTCGTTGGTCGCGCTTAGAAGTAGGTTTATGTCACCGCCTGTGTATAAAAATGGCATGTTATTATTAGTGAATAGAATAGAATACTCTTTATTGTGTACACCATAAAAATTACAGATATAAATGTAGAAATTTTACATAGGGTGACACGATACAGACAACCTTTGGATGGATTAAAGGAGAAAGGAGAGATAATGTGAATGCAGGTCAAGAAAATTACATCGAGAGTGAAATATGCAATAACAAAATGTTTAGCCAATAAATTAGATGCAGCAACAAGTTTCAACTTCAAACATGTTTTCGCAACACAGAAACATGTTGTTGAAACAATTAAGTGGAACTTGTTTCTCATTAGTACGCTTTACAAATACTGAGACTCTTGCTTCATGAATGTAATAATATGTGTGTGTCATATTTACCGGTAAGTGTGAAGGAATGCGGTAACTCGGAAGGCTTTAACTCCAACGCGTGAAGCGGTAACGCCGAGTGCGCGCGGAACTGCGTTGAACCGGCTTTCGACGTCACCACTAACACGTCACTAAACTGAAATAAGAATACAAATGACAATTTGTTTTGTGGTCAATATTAAATGACCGTACCGTAACATATACGTAGAAAACATACCAAAAACAGCATTCTTTGCTGTAATCCTCTCGACGAATGCTTGTAAACGCAGCCCATTCTAATAAACTCCCGCTCCGCTACCAGTAGTTTATCGTATCCTGTAAACAGATACACATAATTGCTTTAAAACTTGTAAACCGTACTGTTAAAGGTGCGTTGTTCTCACACATGCCAATTTTATCTACTTTTTGTATTTGAATTTGTAAGTGACTACTGTTGGTGTGCATATAAATATATAAATAAATAATCTGCATACAAATTACTCATAATTACACTCTAGTCTAGATTATAGGTTCTCAACGTTATTTTCCGCACCGACCTTTAAAATGTTTTTTTTTTCTAGATCTCCCCAGATTTTTACTTACCATCTGTCGCCAAACTGAAACAGCTATTGAGCTGTAATATTATTTGGCCGTAAGATAGGATCTCAACGCCCCCTAATTTTCTCTGGGTTCTTCTAGTGCCGTCCTAAGTACGCCCACGAGGGGGCGTTACCGCCTACGTTGAGAACCTATGCTCTAGATCAATAAGGGTCTAATTCGTTTCTGATAAGTAGTTTAAGTAAAAAACTTTTTAATACTGCCCGGTTTTTGACAAAAATCACATTTAATAAATTCAATCACTTGAGAATTCTTAAGTACACTGAATAGTTTACACAAGTACTGACCTGCGATGTCCCTCTGCAGCTGACAGAGCGCGGCATGGTTTTCCCCGTGCTGTAGTTGTTCGCGCGCCTCCGATGCCACGTGTTCCGCTAGTTCTAATGCCGCCGCAGAACACTCGCTTTGCGTCGCGTTAAATAATTCTGTGGAAAAGAGTGATTTGATGAGGTTTTTATAAGAATCAATAAAATATTTATTCTGTTAAGTCGTCGTCCGGAAAATAAGAGGTCGCGGGTTCTCATACTTAATAGACATATTTATACATGAGGAGGACAGAACCATAAATAGACACGAAAATTAGCAATATAAATTTAAGTAATTTTAAGGAAATGTTATTTTTTTTGTTGATAAACGACAAATACTGCCAAAATATGACCTTTTTTATTAAATAATGCAGAATAAACTCGATACCTTTTTCCCCAACTTGGTTGGGGTCAGCTTTCAGTCTAACCGTATTTGTAGAATTATTTAAAGTATTATCGATTTATATGAGCCATAGCTTTGAAGAGATAAAAGGTACCATTAGCTAGTCTCCTGTAGTGCAGCGCCCTATGCAGCGGCCGCAACAACAAGGCAGCGAGCGGTAGCGGCGCCTGCGCGTCGAACGTACCATTAGCTAGTCTCCTGTAGTGCAGCGCCCTATGCAGCGGCCGCAACAACAAGGCAGCGAGCGGTAGCGGCGCCTGCGCGTCGAACGTACCATTAGCTAGTCTCCTGTAGTGCAGCGCCCTATGCAGCGGCCGCAACAACAAGGCAGCGAGCGGTAGCGGCGCCTGCGCGTCGAACGTACCATTAGCTAGTCTCCTGTAGTGCAGCGCCCTATGCAGCGGCCGCAACAACAAGGCAGCGAGCGGTAGCGGCGCCTGCGCGTCGAACGTACCATTAGCTAGTCTCCTGTAGTGCAGCGCCCTATGCAGCGGCCGCAACAACAAGGCAGCGAGCGGTAGCGGCGCCTGCGCGTCGAACGTACCATTAGCTAGTCTCCTGTAGTGCAGCGCCCTATGCAGCGGCCGCAACAACAAGGCAGCGAGCGGTAGCGGCGCCTGCGCGTCGAACGTACCATTAGCTAGTCTCCTGTAGTGCAGCGCCCTATGCAGCGGCCGCAACAACAAGGCAGCGAGCGGTAGCGGCGCCTGCGCGTCGAACGTACCATTAGCTAGTCTCCTGTAGTGCAGCGCCCTATGCAGCGGCCGCAACAACAAGGCAGCGAGCGGTAGCGGCGCCTGCGCGTCGAACGTACCATTAGCTAGTCTCCTGTAGTGCAGCGCCCTATGCAGCGGCCGCAACAACAAGGCAGCGAGCGGTAGCGGCGCCTGCGCGTCGAACGTACCATTAGCTAGTCTCCTGTAGTGCAGCGCCCTATGCAGCGGCCGCAACAACAAGGCAGCGAGCGGTAGCGGCGCCTGCGCGTCGAAGGTAGCGGCCGCTCGCCCCGCCTCCGCGCCGCGCCGCCGCACGCTCTCCACGACGCCTACCAGGGAGCCGGCGCGGGAACTGTACCATAGATAAGCCTGCAAAATAAAATGTTGCTTTATTTATTTAGTTAATAGCGGCCCGCGCAGATGTCAGAAATTATCCCACGGGAACGAGCATATAAAATCATCTACTGTCTGATTAGCCGGAACAAACAGACAGCCAAAAAAGAAATGGTTTTTTTTGTTATAAGTACCGTATACACTTTCAAATGCCAAATTAATGAAGAATCCAGTGTAATGAATTGGACTGAGAGAATCGGATCAGGGAAATCAGTAGACGATGCGCTGTGTGAGTTTTATAATATTATTTTTAATCTAATTAAAATAAACGTCCCACTTACCAATTCAAAATCTACAAAGTTTTCGATTTGGTTTTCACCGTCTCTCTTCCATAAAAAAGAATAAAAATCAAGAAAAAAAGAATAAAAATAAGGCTTGGGTTACATTGAAGATGTATGATAGATAATATCTCTGATTATGAACTTTTTTCCTTATACAGATCGAGATTTCACGTCGAATGTAAAAACTGCTATAGCAAATATATGAACTCTGTTGAAGATGGCATACGCAATAATGTAAAATATTTCTGGACGTATATCGCCAGCCGTAAAGCTACCACTGGCATTCCTTCAGAAATGAAATACCAGGATCAAACCGCTAATGACTCTGGAAAAATATGTAAGTAATCTTTTTTACTTTGAATCCGTTTATGAACGACCGTCTGCTAGCGATACATCACATGTTAATGAGGAATTTTCAGAAGACTGCTCTATTATAGGTAAGATGAGCTCAGTGTTGATGAGGTGTTGAGGGCGCTAAAGTCTTTGGATTTGACCTAAGGACCCTGATGGTCTCCCCGTCGCTTTTCTTAAAGCGACTGCAGAAAACATTTCAATCCCAGTGCAAATCTTATTTAATAAATCCCTGACACAAGGAACCTTTCTCGAGGCATAGAAGTCTGCGAATATTACACCAATTTTTAAGTCCGTGTCTAAAGACAATGTAGAGAATTATTGCCCTATATCAATTATGTCTGTACTGCAAAAGCTTCTCGAAAGGTTTGTCCACAGCAGAATGTATCCTGTACTTCACAATAGCATTCTCCATCAACAACACGGATTTGTTAAAAAACGCTCAACTACAACTAACCGGGTTGCCTTTGTAGATTATTTATTTAATAATATGGATTCTCGCACTCAAGTAGATGCCATATATACTGATTTTCGGAAAGCATTCGACAAAGTAGACCATAATTTACTTTTGCATAAAACCTCCTTTAACGAAATACGTGGCGATCTATTACGTTGGTTCTCCTCCTATGTAAAGAACAGAATTCAGAGAGTAGTTATTAACGGTTTCCATTGTTCTTCAATTCACGTCACTTCTGGGGTGCCTCAGGGCTCAATTTTAGGGCCCCTTTCGTTTATTGTTTTCGTAAACGATGTTATAACGTGTTTTAAAAACTCAAAAGTATTGTTCTATGCAGATGATCTAAAGATTTATAGGCCAATAAAACATTTGCAGGACTGCAGATTAATGCAAGTAGATTTGGATTGTTTCATTGATTATTGCTTTAGTAATAAACTACAACTTAGCATATCCAAGTGTTGCTGTATCAGATTCACTAAAAATAAGAATGTCGTGAAATACTCATATTCATTGGACAGTACTACATTATTGAGGGTGCGCCTGGTTCGAGATCTCGAGGTTATTCTGGATGAAAAACTTCACCATAATGCTCATGTAGATCACATTGTTAATAACGCCTTCCGCATGTACGGTTTTGTAATGAGATCTACTAAAGACTTTGCGGCCCTCAACTTACTTGTACCTGTATAAGTCATTGATTCGATCACAGTTAGAATATGCAGTGTGTGTGTGTGGAATGCCTTCTACAATAAATACTCAGAGTGCATTGAAAACGTACAAAGGAATTTTTTTAAAGCCATGCTTTTCATACCTTATGTTGATTTGCTTAAGAAATATAATCTGCCGGACTTAAAACCTAGACACACACTCCTAGAGACAGTATTATTGTTCGATCTTTGTAGCAACGTATATGACTGTATTGAAACACGGAATAAAATAAATTACATAGTGCCTAGAACCACAGTATGTCGTGGAGTGCGGATGCGGCCCTTGTTTATCGTCACTTCCTGCCGCACTAACGCAGGACTTCGTGCGCCTCTGCGCAGACTAACTAGTAACTACAACAAGTACTTTAACCACATTGATGTGTTTGTCCTCTCCGTTGCTCAATTTAAAAGCACTATCGTAGAAACTCTCTCCAAATAATCCACATTGTTGTTTATTTCTTTTGTAAATTGTTGTTGTTCATTTGTTATATTTATATATATATTTATTTTTTGTTGTTTTTTTTTTTGTTATTTATTAGTAGGTTTTATTCACTTCACTGCATGACGTTTTTAAAATATATTTGCTTTCAATATTTTGTGGAAAATGCCGTTGGTTACACATTTAACCATCTATTGTAATCGTTTTAATATCTTCTATGTAATGTGTAACTGTTTGTTTTCCCAATGAAATAAAATAAATAAAAATGCATATAGTAAGGAGCTGATATTTTGAAATTACAAACTGACACTAACTACAATTTTAGATATTCGTATACAAAAACTTTAATATCCAAGAAGTGATACACTATAGTTCACAGCAGCTTTATGAGCAGACGATTTGCCCTTTTTTTTTTTTTGAGGGTGGGAAATCATCAAATAGAGTGGGAGGGCGTGTCAGACTCTTACTGACTAAAAATTATTTAAGAAGCTTTTATTTGCATTCAAGATTAATTTGTTACTTTTCTACTTTTAAAGTGTATCGAAGTTCGCACATCGATTGTTATTTGCTTTGTTTTTGTAAAAGGTTTAGCACCTCGGCACTGCTAATGAGCTCCCATTGTATTCCTTATCGCGCTGTTCGTCTTCGAGTTGCAATACTTAACTACACATTTGTCTCGCTCACGCATATACGTGTGATGTATTGCTGCTTGCTTGCTCGCACAGTCATGACTGGCCTGACATCGGATGATTTATACTTTCTTGCTAACCTTACTTATTTTTACCCACATTATAAATTCATGCCTATTTTATGCGTAACTAATAGTAACTGTCTCGAAATGAATTGGCAAATTTTATTATTTTATATTGTTGTTGATGCTTATTCAATTATTGTTGGATTTATGTGCAATGGCTAATAACAGTCAACAGTGTCTTACGATATTTTATCAGAACGTACGGGGATTGCGCACCAAGACTGACTCGTTCTACCGTCAGATTCTACAGAATTCCTACGATGTCGTTGTTTTAACGGAGACGTGGTTAATGGATGGCATGTTAAACTCAGAGTTGTTTGATGATCGTTACTTAGTGTGGCGCCGTGACCGGGATTATGCTATGACTGGTCAAACGAGAGGTGGTGGTGTGCTTATAGCGACGCGTAGGGAGTTACCTGTCACTCCGCAACCGCTCCTGCACTCCTCGGCGGAGGATCTCTGGATCAACTTACGGCTTAAAAAATCGAACTCACGTGAATACGTGAACCTATATATTTGTACTATTTACTTGTGTAAACAAAATAAAGGGTTTTCATTTTCGGAACAACTTAATAACTTTCTGTCCAAACTGAACCATACAGCTCTGAATAATACTTCAGATGTGTTTTTAGTTTTAGGTGATTTTAATATGAGTGGAATCGCGTGGACTCCATCTAATAGCCTTTCGTTGGTTCCAGTGAACCCCGCCACTAGTGACGAATGTTTGTTCGCGGACGAGTTATGTATGCTGGACTTTGGACAGTATAATGGGGTAGCTAATGAGTACGGGAAACTGTTGGACTTGGTCCTCTCAAATAAGTTAGTCTGTGTTAGTGAGTGTGTTGACCCTCTAGTGCCTGTTGATCCCTATCATCCTGCGTTGTTAGTCAATATTGACATATTTGATATACCTCCCCTTGACCAAGCGCCGCGGATGCGATATATCTATAGCAAAGGTGATTATGATTCTATTAATAACGAGATTTCTGGCACTAATTGGAAACATGAGTTTTCAATCCGATCACTGGATGAGTCGGTTGAGTACTTCATAGATACTATAAAACAGTTTCAAAACAAGTATATACCACAAAAGCTAGTATGTAATAATAAATACCCAGTCTGGTTCAGCTCATCACTCGTCAAATCAATTAAAGAAAAATATAAATATCTAAAAAAATTCAAGATTTACGGCAATAAATCTGATGAATTAACTTTTAAACATTTGCGTGACAGAGTCAAGACTATGGAAGCTTCTTGTTATAAGAGTTATCTTAATCACACTGAAAAATGTATTAAAGCTAACCCTAAACACTTTTGGACCTTTGTTAAAAATCGCTACAACTCTAATACCATACCTAATACATTAAAATATAACGATGAATCATTACTCACCGGAGATTCTATCTGTGAGGCGTTTTCATCTTATTTCATGTCGACTTTCCTCAACCCCACTTCGTCTAATACTCCCACTCCACCTCCTGTTTTCCCTTTTGATACTAACAGAACTTCATCTGACATTTGTCATATAGAAGTGAATGTTGATGTTGTGACCGGTTTACTTCGTACCTTGGATCCAACTAAAGGCGCTGGCCCTGATAACATATCATCTAAATTTCTAATGAAATGTGCGCCTTCCATTGCCCAACCTATCTCAATTTTGTTTTCCAAGTCTTTGACTCAAAGTGTTGTCCCCAAAGTATGGAAATCTGCTTTTATTACACCCGTGCATAAGAAGGGGTCTAAAACCGAGATTACTAATTATAGGCCTATATCCAAGCTGTGCATTGTAGCTAAAATATTTGAGAGAATTGTCTATAACCAGTTATATTCCGCCCTTGCTAGCTCGTTCAGCTCCTTTCAGCACGGATTCTTGAAAGGACGGTCTACCACCTCTAACTTGATTTTATTTAATGATTTCATTACGGATGCTATGGATAATGGTAAGCAGGTCGATGTGGTTTACACAGATTATAGCAAAGCGTTTGATCGGATCGACCACGATACCCTGATAAAGAAGCTAAGTTACATGGGCATCCGTGGGGACCTCTTGAGGTGGTTTTCTTCTTACATTGATAGCAGGTCACAAGCAGTAGTACTCAATAATTATATGTCTAGTTGGGTAAACGTGCCCAGCGGAGTGCCTCAGGGTTCGTTGCTCGGTCCTTTTTTATTTGTAGTCTATGTGAACGACATCGATCAGTGCCTCTATTCATCCAAACTGTTATGCTTTGCCGATGACATGAAAATCTTTGCCACTATTGCAACGCTCGAAGACAGACTAGCACTTCAGGCTGACTTGTATCGGCTTGAAGAGTATTGTCGGGCTAATAAACTTGATCTCAACCCATCCAAGTGTTCGGTGATCACTTACACTAGAAAACGTGCCATCCTAGCCACTACTTATACTTTGGCGGGCCAGATCTTGCCAAGGTGCAATACTATTCGTGACTTGGGCGTCCATCAAGACAGTAAGTTAGTTTTTGACACACATATTGATGCTATTGTCAAAAAAGCCTCTAAACTGCTTGGTTTTATAATACGTCTCTCTAAGTGTTTTACTGATGCTAAAACACTAAAAATTTTGTATTGCACTTTTGTGAGAAGTCAGCTAGAGTATGCGTCTCAGATATGGAATCCACGTTATCACAAATATATTGACCGCATGGAAAACATCCAAAGACGGTTCATAAAATATCTATGCTTTCATCAAAAGATTCCATATCAGTCAACCGGTTATCTCGGACTCTGTAAAAAGTATCATCTGCTACCACTGGTGGAGCGACGTAAAATTGCAGACTGTTTATTCTTATTGAAAATCCTCAATAACAATATTGATAATTCTGAGTTATTGTCAAAATTTTATTTTAATGTACCAATTAAGACACTTCGTTTTAATCCACCCATACGTGTACCTCATACATCTTCGAATTATAGGCAGAACAGTTACATTGTGCGCGCAAGCAGAAATTTCAATGATTTATGCAAGGAATATAATTTTGATCCATTCACTATTAGTGTGAATTCGGCCAGAAGGTGCTTAAGCCTCAATTTTTTCAAGTAGCGGTAGGTTTTATTATTTGTTTTAGTTTTTATTATTTTCTCTATTGTTTCAGTCTTATTATTGTAAACCAAGAATTTATATTGTTTATTAACGCGATGTGTTTTTTGTTTTTGTGCTCACACCATAAATTATTATTATAACTCTATACGTGAGGATTTGTAATTGGCTAGCTGGTGACTATGGTGCCCCTTTTTTTGTCTGTTTTTATTAGCTGTAAGTCCTCCATGTACTAAAATAAATAAATAAATAAAACCCACCCGCGTTCCTTCAGTTGCCTGTGCCAGGGGCCACGGTATCCCTCTCGGACTTTCCCGCAACCCTAGCAGGCATCGGCCCTAGCGGACCCCGTCATTGGGGCTGACATCTCTTTGAGGCGCGCGTGGAACACAACGCGCCGTCGACCCGGGCCTGGTCCTTATCGAACGGCGAGCTGCCCATTGCTCGCCGTTCGCAAGCCCACGCCTACGGTGGCCGGGAATCGATTTGCCCTGGCATCATGTTCAGCGTCGCTAAGATCTTGGAAACGAAAATTGGAAAAGGTACTCACGTCGATTGTACTCAGTAAATGTTCATAAAGAACATCAGCTATTTTCTTGTACTCGGGTTCATCCGCATCTGTGAAAAGAGATCCCAATTAAACATCGCCAAACTTTAATATCTGCATAGAGGTCGTTAAAAGATTGTGTTTAAAAAGCAAAAGAGGTTTGAGTATGTAATTTTTACTTAGAACATTTCAGACGAAAAATAAAGCTCTAGTCATACTGTGGCGAATGCCGCGCGGGTTTGTTGTAGTGATACAGAAATCACGCGATTATCCGCGACAGTTTGAACACCTCCATGCAAGTTAGTTGACACAATCGCCGTGATCGAATTTCATCCCTCATCCCGCGCTGGATTCGATTCAGTTTGGCCAGATTAAAACTAAGCACAACGCGTCCTGTCTGTCAGAGCAGAAGTTCTCAATGTATAAGTTAAAGCCGAGGACAATTTAAACATAGGGATATAATAGTGATTTACCTTCAGGTTTGGGAGTATTGGCAAGTAGCCTGTCGAGGCGCGCGAGTAGCTTGCCGTTGCTGAGCGCGAGTGGCTCCAGCGCCAGGCACGCGCGCGCTAGTGCCGCGCCCGCCTCCGCGCCGGCCGCAGCCAGTTCGGTAACACTACTGCTCCATTTCTGTACAATACACATGAACAATCATTACGTGTAATTGTACCTTTTAAACTAATTTAACTGAGGACATTGCCATATTTTATTGAAACGCAGAGTAAGAAATGAGCGGCTGTATAACGCCACCAAACTGGGTAGTTATTGGTATAGTCTATAATTGTCATAAAAATAAGATTAGCCAACATTAATTGCATAACAATACACAAAAACTCACAACAGTAACAAGTTCCAAATCCCTCTTGTAAGTTCTCTCCGTCATCAGCAGTTCCTTGGCCACAAAGTACGTGATATCCATGTTTCTTTTCTTAGGAGCGTCGCTTACTTCTCGTAACGTGCCCAACAGTCCGGACGATATACTGCAAATATCATTACGACAAAAATACTTACTGATTCATCTCGTTTAAAACTGCCAGACTAATTAGCATGTGCGCAGCCATCCACGTGAGTGGACTTATAATTTTATGATAGCGACGTTATCATAATGATACTAAAACGCAATATAAAACAGTCTACTGTGGACTCAGAACGCAGAACATAACATCAAATCCCAAACTACCTACACTCTGGGATCTAAATTCACCCGATTGCATTGCTTTAAAAGTTGCTTGCGTTGCTTATTTAGGGACCAAAATGTAATGGAAAATACAGTGGACTGTAGTTTAAGCTTTTGGCAGAACCCATTTATTGTCAAAAAAGAAAAGAACAGCGTCAAAGAATAATATAAAAAACAAGAATTGAATGTAAAAAAGATCTTCTTTAAACTATAAAATCTTGGTCACAGTAAAAAACTGCAAGATAGTGAATTTCTTGGAATTTTACAAAGAGTTTATTTGATGATTCCTTTTTAATAATTGAGAAACTTACCTATTATTATTCCGCCTCGAGAGTGTATCTCCGGCATCACTCTCTCCTCCACTCAGCACATCCATACTGTTCACTGATTCGGATACTATCGTTACTGTGGGCAATAAACATGTATGTTTTATCAATGGAGTTGTCTACTGAATTGAGATAGCCGTGCTGATTACAGATAGTATATATCATTATATGGTGATGACTCAAGTATCATGGTCATGCCGATAGGAATACATAATGACGGCACGGTTGGCGCAGTGGTTTAGCGATTGACTGCTGCGTCACGCTCACGGGTCGCGGGTTCCCTGCACGGAACAAATATTTGTATGACCTGCAAGTAGTTGTTCCGGGTCTGGCTGTTTGTGTATGTGAGTTTAAATGTTTATAAACGCACCCACGATACAGGAGAAATACGTAGTGTGGGGCAACGTTTAAAAAAAAGAATATAAAGATACTTCTATCTATCTATCTATCTACAGGTACACCAAATAAGGTATGCGCTTCGGTAATGTTAGGTTTTTCCGAATTAGCACGAATGTCGCACCACAGAGTCAAAGCTTTTAAGTGCTGTACTACCGCGCTTTGTCAATCAATCCATTTTGTAGTAGTGCACTTATCATTGCGCGTTTGTATGAAGTTTTTTTTTCTATAGGGTTACCAACTCCAGCCGCAGATCGTCATCTGGCACTCAAAATTATTTAAAGGTTTTATAGAGTTGTTGATTTATAATTTTGGTAATTGATAATATAGGCAAGTACATCCATAGTTGTAACAGCTCTATATTAGATACCATCGTCGCTTGTTTGTATTTTCGAAGGTGGATGGACGATGATTCCCGAAGCGCATACTTTTCTTGGGATATCTGTATCTATTTTATTGTTTACAGTGACTGTTACACTACATCATAATATATTCTTTATTACGAAAACCAATACTAGAAACGCTAATTTTGTTGTCAATTTTAACATTTGTATACTGAATATAATATCCTTATCTATAAAAATCAATGCCACTTTTCGTTGTAATTTTATAACTCAAGAAAAGAACGGATGGACCGATTTTGCTAATTCTTTTTTTAGAATATTCTTCGAGGATGGTTCATACGGAGAGAAAAAGAAAAAAATGAAAATGTTAGGCGGTACGAAGTTCGTGGGTCAGCTAGTAATAAAATAATATAGAATAGAATAGAATACTCTTTAATATGTATGTATGTATTTCTCTTTGTTATGTTATGTGTTCTTTATTGTGTCCTTGTCATGTATGCTTTTTAAAATATGTATTAGATCAAAAAGAATGTCGAGATTGTTGACATACTATAGATAGTTTTGAAGCTTGGAACCTGCGGTATAGGTTCAAAATAGCGAGCAAATTGCTAGTAATAAAAGAAACTCACCATTAACATTCCCATTCACCGTGCCAACAGTATCATTATTGTTCTCGCTATTCCTCTTATTATCCACGACGTCGTGCCCGTTGGTCAGCGGCCGCGAGACAAGAGGTGTCGACGCGAATATTGGCACACCGGCAATACTGTGGTCGGTGACCGAGGGAGACATGCAGAGGCTTGCGGAGGAGACCGTGTTATCTTCTTCCTCGGGAGATGTCTCGTCTGTTGAGGAGAAATTTGGTGAAATCGTCGTTCGGTGAGACAAAAATGGGAAGTTGGCTTGAAAGGCGTAATTAATTTTTGATATTTATAGAATCATGAATTAATGTTTCAATATTATAGGAAAATTATTATATGTCAAGTCAGGGCCACATCCCATTAAAATGTAAATAAATAAAAAAAATAAAA
Organism: Brachylomia viminalis; assembly: GCA_937001585.2. Lineage (NCBI taxonomy): Eukaryota > Metazoa > Arthropoda > Insecta > Lepidoptera > Noctuidae > Brachylomia > Brachylomia viminalis. The sequence continues at coordinate 6,613,056 of OW443296.2, forward strand.
AAACAGGTATTAAATCATTTTAACGTCAGAACAGCACTGGACATTAAACAAGAAGGAATTTCCAACATAGTATGATGGATACAATATTAAAATCCAGCTAGAATAACCAACCATGCCATGCACTGAGTACGCAACAAACATCATCTTCATTTCAGCCGAAAGGCGCATAGCAAAAAAAAGACATAAAATAAGATAAGTATGTACTATAAAAAGGTAATATTAAAACGTTCTTGTAAAATAAAAGAGTAAAGCATGCAGGGGAAAAAAGCAAATCTGTGAACAAAAGATAATCCTGAAAAAATATATAAAAAGCAGAAAAACTCAAGTAATCACGAACCTGTGCGAAAAAGATTTTTTTTATTATAAATAACTACTTATAACGAAACAAAAGGTCTAGGTTATAGGTACTACTTTATTGAGCTTAGGCAGAAACTTCAAATACCGCACGTATACAAGAATCAACGAACGAATAAGTTTTTGATACTTTAATAGAAAGAACAGCTTAAATGACTAAAGTAACATTTGTAAATTTAATTTGATAAAAATTAATTTTAATTATTAATAATTAAAATTAATTTGTGTATTTACACTACTCCCAAAACGGTGAAGGAAAACATCGTGAGGAAACCGGCGTGTCCTAGAACCAAAATTCGAAGACATGTGACATCTACCAACCCGCACTAGGCCCGCGTGGTAGATTACGGACCACTCCCTCTCACAGAGAGAAGGCCTGTGCCCCAGCAGTGGGAACATTATAGGCTGATTATGAAGTAACATGTCATCGTTGTGCCCGAATATCTTTGCCAAAGCTCAATAACTAACGTTACATTTAAATAACATCTACATCACCAACTTACATGTAAAATCCTGGCAGCTTATAAACAAAGGTACAGAGAACCAAAACGAACGAACAAAACAGTAAAAACGCTTATTATTTTTATTTATTTATTGTTTAACTATCCCCGGCGAGGCGGGGCAGTGCCGTGTATTGCGGGACACAGTACACTAACACTCACATATAAATTCAAAAAGGAAGTAACGTTTCAATAATCGAAACAATATTCAAATAACATGATTTAATGCGTCCGCTTTGGGTGTGACTGTGAACGAATGAACGATACGTTGACCGATGTTTGCAATTGGCTGCCTGATGCGATTATAATTAAGCTTTGAAATGTATTTCACATCAATATTATTGCTTTTTCTCTTACCCTTGTATCGACTTTAGCATTAATGATAAGAGAACTAATTGAATCACTTTTTTAGTAACATTGGCAATTAGAACGTTTTATGGTTTCTTTCTAGGTGAGGTTTTCGATGAGTTATTAAGTTTTTTTTTTGTTTCCCATATTTTGTTACTTAGATTGGTTCTCGGGTTGATGTTAAAATGAGCTTATATAATGTTAAACCAAATCGGCTCTAAACCAATACATAAATTGGTCAAGATACTACATATTGATACTATGAATTGGTCAACACTTCTGTTGACTCCCCAATCCCCATTCCACTGGTTCACAGTACACGATCAAAGCAGTCGCTCAAACTTAAACAATTCAATGAAATTGTAACATTACAGTCTATTCGGATTGTACACTCTCAATCGAAAAGTCGAAATACTTAAGTACTAAGATTTTAATATCGTACCGTTCAGTTATCGCATTAACTAGGGAATTCTGTCGATCTCTTACACAATAGTAGACTAGAATTGCTTCGTGCACACACGACCATTTAATCTTTTAATTCAATTATAATTGAACACTATTTAGCACAGGGTTTATAGGATAATATTTGAATTCCTATTTGAAAACCTTCCCTAATATGCAAGTACATACTAAAATTGTAAGCTACATTTCTCTACAATTTGCATCGTTAGTTGTAATTTCAGTCATTGTTAAATTTAAATAAAAACAGTCATTAAAATTAAGATAAGTCGAACGTTACTCCCTAAGACATTAACTTTATACTCACTTGCATATCAGAGAAGTATTGAAAAACATTATACACATTTTAAAGGGTGCGACGTATCTAAAATGTCACAAGTTTAGGGGTAACTATTTGCTAAAAATATAAGACTTTCTATAACACATTGGCTTACCTAATGCAGGTATAACATAAGATATATTTTGTTTAGAAAATCAGCAACATGTCTAATAAAATATTTTACTACGAAAACACAAATTATATACAGGGCATTGAACTCAAGTCTGTCTGAATAAGGTGCTTGTGGGTGCTTGTTAATCCTTAAGCAATAAAATCCATATTGAGGCTCTTTATCTTTATCGTGATGTATCACCGTTCCGTATGGTCAACCATAGAATTACCACCCTAAGGTCGAATGTCACTTGCACGTCATAAAACGACACTGTACATTTTTGCTCACAAGACCAGTGGGACAGATAGTTTTGACCTTAAAGTTTCAATTATGGGAATTGTTGTCAGAGGTGGTAAATCAATTGCGAGGCCGACTATACGTATGTGCTGTTTGAGTATCGAGCTTTGCAAGTAGTTTGATCATCTGTATTGCCAATAACCGCCAAGTCCTTATTTATGCGATATTTTGGATATTTCATTAGTAACTTCACCTTATCCAGGTTAACTTGTTTTCATACGACCAGTTTAAATTCATAACTACACGAGAATCAAAATCACGTCATACAAACAATATCATCTCTAGAACATTCAATACTTCAACAAATCAGACATTATGTGAATTATTACTATATTAAATTTTCATTATACTCCACTCATTACACGACTGACTTAACTATCTCTAAGTTCTCAAAAGAAACTTTTCACATCTACATCGACACACAATTCGTCTATTTTTTCGATAATTTATTCCTATCTAACTATAAACCAACTGGGGATGGTAATGTGCGAATGCCATTTTATTATTTATTCGCAAATGATTGTTCTGTAGTATTTAACTTAGAAAGCAGTCAAATGTTTTCAGATTGTAGTGTTTGGTTCCGCAACAAGATAGCCGAAACAGTACCTAATAATTATTTAAATGCAGAATTGTTAGTGCGGGTATGAAGAGCAAAAATAATGTCAAAGCGTATGCCATAAGTTCAATGTATCCTTAAGCTGAAACATAATGAAGCTTCGGCGCTATTATTTAAAAGAAATATCCATTTTTTCCTTATTTACAAGGTTTTATTTAGTTTCTCTTGTTAGCAACAGTTTTATGATGCTTGAGTACTACATTCTAAAGGGAGTCTTAGAAATTTGAGGATTAAATATATTTCCTTCATTTCCATCAATAAATCCCTTGGTATGTTACAATAGAATTTAAATTTAAAATATACTCGCGTCATACGATATCTTTGAACGAAACAGCTACTGCATAGTGCGCTACAACATTAAATAAGAACTAATTTATGATGCTGCCAATATGTATGTGTGTATTATAAATATAAGTGGTGTATCTTGTTGTTGCGTTTAAAACAATTCTAACTTTAGACAAAGTAATTTTCTACGGAAGAAATTTAATTTACGTCGCAGTCATTAACTTCGATGATAGTTAATTTAACAGCGCTATACCACACACACGACACGTAATCTCGTAACATCATATCTATTTCAACTAGAACATATATAAGATTCCCAAGTCATTATTAAAAAACATTACAATAAATTATTATAATAAAGTGTTGGAAAAAATTGAGCAGATTTGGCACGAATGCAGATCCCATGTTGTAATAACTAATGTAGTGTCATGGACAAACGTAAAGTAACTTTAGACTATAAAACTAAGATCAATAAACAACGTACAGAGTGCGTAAACAATACATTGTACGTTTGAGCAAAACGCTTAAACAGAACAACTTAGATCTTGGATCTCATCACCGCATCGCCGCACAAAGTAAATCACAGCCATTACAATAATACTATTTTCAGGATATTTTTATCAACGAATATAACTTTTATAAAGGTTGAAAACACTAAAATATACGACTAGAAGAATTTGGCACTACTTTTTTTATACCTGTATTGCATTTCCTCGAAGCTTTAGCTCTAGGGTCTAAACAAACTATAACGTAACGAGTATAAGGACAGCTTTATATTCAAATTATCATTATATTGATCAGTATTTCGTAAGACGTCTGAAAATGTATAATTTAGATCAATACACATATAACTACACCTAAATACTTAACAAGCTAGAGGTATAAGTCCGCGTTCACACGATAGTTAAAAGGGTCGCGCTATCCGGGAATTGGCACTAGATTTTTTTCAATTAATTATTTTGCTAAATATTTAAAATGACAATGTAAATATTCAATATAATGAGTACCCTAATATCAATAACAATAATTGCATTAATTGGAATTTAAATTTCGAAACTAATCGGCCGGCACGCTCGCTTACCGAATAGTGAACGTCCAGCAGACGAGGCGAGGGATGACAACGACCAAACTAAATATAATAATGAAATTGCACTGCAAACTACATGTTCTTAATCATTCTCGTCATCGGAGCAAAGAGGCGGGGGCAGCGTGGACACGTCAAACTTTTGCTCAGGGCTGTCGCTAGAAGCTTGTGAGTCGACGTAGTGACTAGAATAGAACCTCTCTACATTATTCAGACTGAAACGTTGGTCAAGATCTCGAGCGTAATGTTCTTGATTAGCATCCCTATTTTCATCGAGATCGTGTTCGTACTGCGGGTAACATTTCTGCGTTTGGAACATTACCACTTGTTCGTAATGCTCTGGATAAGGGCTGCCTCTATACTCCTCGTATTCATCTTTATCTTGCGGCAGTTCCGTATCAGAGTAAGCTACAGACTCTCCACGCTCAAACAAGTAGCTACCCGACTTGGGCATTTTAGGAGCTCGCTTTATAGTATCGATCGGGTAAGCGTAGTCATCAGAATCGTCTCTATCGCTTTGTTCTTCATAGAACACTTGTTGGTGCTGACCAGACGGCTCGCCTAGCGACGGGTCGTCAGCCTGACGGTATACTGTAGTAGACTTCGACTTCTTCAGAGAAGACTGGCGACTACTCTTATTTGAGTACGAAGTCCTTGGAGGACTGTCCTCTGAAACGTAAGGAGGCTCCTGAGAATCGAGATAAGGATGGCGCAAACGACCGAGTCTATCAAACCGAGGAAAACCCATTTCATCCTCATCGGCGGAAGAACCGAATCCTTGGAATTGCATTGGAGCTATATTGATCGGGAATTGTTGTGCTTCATAATTAGCACTTTTATACTTGGCGTATTCGTCTCGTCCCTCGTCTTCGGAATAACTAGCTTCCTGGATATCGTAATGCTTAGAATCACCCTTTGACATTTCTGAGGATCCCGATTCTACTTCAGGAACATAGCTATCAGAGCATTCCGAGCTCTCCATTCGACGTAAAGATTCTTCTACCTCCAGGTATTTGCCACAGAGCATGTCACTTTCTGAGGAGTATTGGCTTCTTGTTGAGTCTTCCTCTAGCACATCTTGTATTCTCTCTTGCCTCTTACGTGCGCTTGTTACTTGTTTCTTGCGCCTGAACGTTTTCATGCGTTCACGAGGATCGCGTATGACATCCAATGAGCTGTCCGTGTCATTGCCACTTGGGGGACTCTTCAGAGAAATATTACGAACTAGAAGAGATTTCTTGACAGGCGCCTTTAATGGTTGTATTGGAGGAGACTCTGAGCTCAGACTGCTAGAGTAATAAGGCGAGCAACGAGATAAAGGAGTCTTTCCTGACCTTTCAGCTGATCTCTTTTCCGATAGTTCCCTGTGCACTGAGGGTATTTCAGGGACTGCGATGATCGGCAAATCGGAGGAAGCGAGATAATGCTCGTGGAAAGACCAGCTCTTGGGCTTGCTGCGATACTGCTGATTCGTTTTATACTCCTTGATCTGATTCTTCGACAGGGTTTTATCATCGTAACTCGCATGTTTGGCCAACGGCTTGTAATCGGACCGTATGAATTTACTACTACCGGGTACTTCTTCACGCATAATGTTAGAAAATTCTTGACTCTGGTAACGTTCGCTATGTTTTTCTTCTTGACTGTAAAGCTGTGACGGCATGTCTATATCAAGCTCCGGCTGTTCGCTTACGAAGTAAGGTTTGAAGCCGCTATCTTCACTTTGGCATCGCATGGTTTGTTTTGAGTATCTATGTGTTTGTTCTTCATAGCTTAAGCTTTTCGGCGGCACCTTTGGGTAGCGTTCGTGAGTTTCATCTTGTGGAGGAAATCCTTGTCTGTTGTCAAATCTCAGTACTCCATTAGCATGTTTTTGTAAGCTACTTAGTGAGCTGGAGCTAGACTTATCCGATTTATCGCTGTAACTTATAGATGACGATTTATCTGTTTTGCCAGTGTATGGCGCTGTTAATCTTAATACAGGTTCCTTGCTCTCCTCAATCTCCTTTGTAGGAGACATTACTTTGGTAATAATAATTTCTGTATCGAGTCTTTCATCGACATTGATATCTTTAACTATTGTGTCATCGGATTTCGTACTATCCGCATCTCCTTGGTCATCTCGAGCCGTGGCCACGAGGGTATGGCTAGTACTGGCAGACCAATCTGATATTGACTGCGCCAGAGTTAAGGTACTATCGCTCTTTGTACCAGAACTACTGTCCATACCTTTCCTCGAAATAGTGGTATCAGAACTACACAATTTATCGTACTTTATATTTTCCGAACTTTTATCGAGACTGCTACTTTTAGAGCTCATTTCTGCTTGAGACCCAAGTTTTAGTTTATGTTCACTTTTCTTACTACCATGCGAAGATGAATACACCTTCGAGGCTTTATCAGACTTGTCACTCTTAGGCACCGAAACGCTTTCAGAAGCCGATAGATTAGCGTACTGGCGAACAGTATTCGTGCCAGTGGACCATTCAGAAATGCTGAGGCAAATGGACGTGTCCTCCGAATGCGAGCTGTGTGTGCATTTCTTTTGAGGCAGTCCAATTTTGACTGTACCGTCCAAATCAGTCCCAAAAGAACTGGTTTCTTCCTCCGAATGGCTACTGTGACTGCATCTCTTACAAGTACCAGCACTTCCTGTACTTAACTTAGTTACAGCCCGAACAGTATCTTCGGCATTCGTTTGTGACAGAAGATCATCGATTGACGTGTCGGAATTGTTTGAACCGTACGAATACTTTTGCGTGCCTAACTGCGAAAAACCTTTGTCAAAATCTGGTGACAGAGACTTACTATCACCACCGAATACATCATCAGCATACAAGTGATCATCCTCGTATATCGGACTGTGGTTAGTAGGAGACTTTTGGGGCTGATTTATTATAACTTTATCTTCCAAATTGCTTTTGATGTTAAACGACTTATGTTCTGAACGTGAACAGCAGGACCCTACATCACCCATAAGACAAGTCGCCTTACTAATCGTTCCACTGAGGCACGACTTATCGTAATTAGGTACCACGCTTTTATGACAGTTGTATTCATCTTGATTCTCCAAGGGTTCTACCATGTAGCCTGATTGATCATAAGGAATCAATTTGACATTTTTCGGAGAAGTATCTTCGCTTAGTTCAGCAGACTTCGACTCCGATTTCGACTCCGGTACATCTTTTTCCAAATCATCGTCGTTGTTCAATGTGTCACTGTCGTCATCAGATCCCGCTAAATGATCTTTGGAACTCTCCGATTGTAACGTCACTTTTGTGGGTATTTCTGGCTCGTTGCTCATGTAGTAAATGTGGACTTTTTCTATGATGGGTGTCTCTAATAAGCTTGACGGGAGTGACGGCCATTGGTCAAAATCACTCGACTCTTTTCTACCTATCTCATCCAAATTAGCGGGTCTGCTTGCTGCTTGTGGCGGTAACTCCGGTAATGGCCAATCATCGGACTCTTGGCTTTCACTAGCGGAAGATTGCTTTGATGCTGGCATAAGTGCTCCTGGTTTGCCTGGATTACCATTCCTCTTATGATCTAACGCATCAAATGCCCTGCTAGCTTTCTCAACCTCTCGTTTGGATTCATACATTTCACTGATTTTAGTTTGATCTATTGGTATGTCGGGCATCTCTGCCGAAGTGCGTCTATCGGCGTCTGATATGTAAGCGACGTTGGCGCTAGGCGGATCTGAGCTAAGACTAGCTTGATGATCACTGGAATTTAGAGACTCCTCATTAATACTTTCTGATCGAGAACAAGCCTTAGTAGAATCTTCATCAGCGCTGGTCTTTTCGGACGCAGTACTACGTTCTGATATGCGTGATAAAGTACGGCCGAATGTTTGGCCGTAGCCTATAACAACATCCGAAGTACCACCACCACCACCACCACTGGATGACGTAGCTGGATATAAGAAATTGACCGGAAAATCGTTCAGATCGTCTGTAAAGTCTGCATCAGTCGAATCTTTAGACGTGTTGGCAGACAGAGGAGGATTTTTCGAAAACGTTTGGAAGTCATCTAACAGCCTTTGGTTGTTATACTCAAAAACTTCCTTGTTTATGGCCAAGTTTTCGTATCCTTCATGATCTTGTGGTATCCAAGCTTCTTCAATGCTTGTGCTATTTTCGCTACCCGACGCACCAAAGAATGGTCGCCATGTAGGTTTTAACTCTTCACCGCGACGATATGCTTCACCAAGAGACCCCGACGTCGATTCTGTTGTTTCAAATGAGCCTCGAGATTCAACGCTAAGGGAACCCCGAGAATCTATACTAGATTTGGATGAACTTTTCTGGTCATCAAGAAGACGTCCCTTTCTTCGAGACGATGAGTCATCAACACTGAGGGATCCTTTGGAAGGAGTGGTCGTGGTCGTCGTGTCAATACTCGACTTAGAAGAACTTTTTTGGTCATGATCTTTAAGAGCTCTCTTTTTCATAATATCACCCCTTTCAAAAGATGAAGTAATGACGTTACCGTCATCATCGAAATCAATAGTTGTATTTTGGTCCTCTTGAGATATAGTTATAGCGATTTTAGTCTTTTTAACTGTATTTTTCAGTTCTTTTGCTGCATCGGAAGCTTTGGAGGCAGCTGATTGACTGGATTCAGATTCTTCAATGACAGCTTTACCAATTTTTTCAAGACCGCTCTTCTTAACACTTGGCCGTGACAGCTGTTCAACAGTTCTATCTATGCTTTCTGAACTGGAATCAGAATCCGTGGGAGCTTTTAGAGAATCTACTTGACCCTGCTTTTCCAAAGTCGGAGTAGGCGACTTTCTTGCACCATACTTTGACGGACTCCTAGGACTTTCGATACGAGTAATTTCTGGTATTGGTGAAGGCGATTTAGAATTAGACTTTGAGTGGTCACTAGATAATGTATGTTGAGACAGTAAATGTTCTTCCCCATATTCCATCGCCTGTTTCAGTTCTTCCAAGCATTCCCGATCCTTTTTATTAAGCTTTTCGATATCTTGTGATATGCCCAGGGGCCTAGCGATTGAACAACTAACGCTGGACTCGTCGTCAATGGAGCTGCCTTTGATGTGACTTGATGGACTGGCATCTTTCTCAATGCTGGTCCAAGAAGTTGATTCGGAACTTCGAGAACGTTCCGCACTCAACTTCAACAGTTCACTACGTCTTGACTTTGCAGTCAGTAACGTCCGCTGATCCGGTTTCTGTTCAGTCGGAGATTTATCACTGCCAGAACTACCGGTGTGTTCGCCTTCGGATTTATTAGACTTTGACGTACTGGAGTCAATGAACGGTATATTCTCAATCGTGGGACTATTGTCTTGAGGCGGCGTCACAATAATTTTATTCTTATTTTTCCATTTCATGGACAAGTCTTTGGGAGGTTCTCGAGAAATCTTAGAACAACGTTCAGTATCACTATCTGACATGATTTGCGATATGGATTCTTGTTTTAAGAACTCCATCAAGCTTGCCGATGATTCGTCAAACGTTCCTTGAGCATCCAAGGTTCTCCTTCCGCGAGTTTTGCTGCTAGCATCAGAAAGGGGTAGCTCAGTGTCTAACGTAGTCTCTTCGTAATCGACAGTGACCCATGACCCAGAATCCTCGCTCATACCGCGAGGGATTTTGGGTTTTTTCTGTTCTTGATCTGATGAACTGTCTGCATCAATGTATGGCAAAGATACACCGAGCATGTTGCTTTCATCAGACACTTTCAAGTCGCTAACTTCAGTCAAAGATTCTTCCTCGCTGGTCAAACGAGTCACTTCTGCTTTTCGTTCGGTTGTCACTAATGAGTGAATGTCTTGATTACTCTTACTTTCTTGAAGCTCAGTCTGCCTTTGCTTGTTGTAGATGTCCATTTTACGACGTTCCATAATAACTGTTTGTGTATCGTTTTCAATTATAGTATGTTGAGAGCTCGTCATCCATTCCATTGAAGAATCATCTTCAGTTTTGTCTTTGTAACTATTTGACGGTGATGTGTCCTTTGTTTCTTTTACTTCGTCCTTTGTTAATATTTCGGGTTCTTCTTCAACAGTTGGATGAACATCTACTTTTACAACTTCTTGTTTGAAATGCTTTTCATTTTCTGGCAGCATTGACGCAGGTGTCACGTAGTTTCGGTCTAAACTCTTCGATTTTACTTTCGAATCCAAATGGACTTCCACCTTTCTGTCCAAACTCTTGGATTTAGCCCCAGTACTAATTTTTTGGTAAACAACTTTGCCTTCAATCTGTTGTTTTATCTCCTGTTTTTTAGACAAGGTCTTAGGTGATTTCTGTAAAGCAGCCAAATCATCAAATTTATCTTCTAATGATGGGCTGGATTTGTCATCCATGCTCTTATTTATTTTATTGGGCGTTTTCGGTGTCTTTTGGTCCTCAAAACTCCTACTGATCTTTCCTGTCAATTTATTATCAAGTTTCTTAGGAGATTTAGCAATGAAGACGTGGTCCTCAGCTTTGCTATTAATCTTAGTCTCAATGATTATCTTGTCTCCTTCAGTTTTGACAACGATTTTATCTTCCGGTGGTGGGAATGGCGGCATAGTGTCTTTAACTGGACTAATTAAAGTCTTAGTTTGCTTCAAAGCAGCTTCAAACAACATCTGTTGCTTCTCTTTACGTTTAGCGATTTCTGTATCGCTATCTTCTTGAGACTTTGTTCTTTCCTTACTACTGCCGCGTTTTACATCCATCCTCTCCAACGATTTAGACTTTTCTTTAGCAATTTTCTTCGCTGTTTGTTCAAGTTCCTGACTCTTAGCTCTAGCCATGTCAAGTGGGGGTACTGTTAAGAAGTCTGGGCGCTCTTTCAGAGACGACGGCAATGATTTCTGAGTTTGCAGAGCTTTTACTTTAGTAGCATTTGTGTCTAATGAACCACCTTTGTTCAGTTTGCTGCTTATCTTCTGTTTTTCATCAGGTTTAGGTTTTAATGTTAGCTTTTTCTTTTCCTTACGTTTGATTCTCTCAATGTCTGGTACTATCTGGTCTTCGCTCAGGTCTGACAACTTTCGAATACTGCCTCTAGGCGAGTTCAATGAAGAAGTAGGTGACCGCGATGGTGACTTTGAAATTGGTGATCGTGATAGCGGCGATCTGCTTAGTGGAGAGCGAGCTGCTTGAGACTTCAATTTTGTCAAATCATATCTGCGCTTGAACGATCGCGGACGACGTTGTTCAACCAAATCGTTTAACAACTGCAATTCTTCATTATCTATAACAACTGACTTCAGATCTTCATGATCTGGATGTTCTTCCTCGACTTCATCTATTTTATCAATAGCATCTTTCTTCGGTACTGTTGCTTTCCCTTTTTCGTCAATCAAAGGTTTCTCTTCCAGTATTTCGCCTTCTTCATTAATATCTTCAACTGTGTCGTCTTTCGAAGAGAAGGCATTCATAGGTGGAAGTCTATGTAGCTGAATAACTGGCGTATCCAGACTTTTAGCTCTGCGGCTGGCTGTTGGTGAGTCTGTCGCTTTCTGACGTTGGAGAGAGAATACTGATCCTTCGGAAAGGTTTAATCTAGCATGAGCAAACAATATTGGAGTGCCACCAGGTTTACGCAACATTGGCGATATCAACTCATCTCTCAGGCTTTTCTTCACACCGAGTGTTACAGTTTCCTTTATCTCATCTATACCGTCAACTTTATCGTCAGACGGAACACCTGTCACTTTCTGTATTTCCATATCGGCCAAGTGTTCGTCTTCAGATTTAAGGAACTCAGTACTTTCTAATATTGGCGAGGGAATGTTTTCGTTGTACTCCCAAGGTGAACTTTCCTTACTGGATTGTTTTGTCTCAGCGAACTTTATCGCGACATCGTCTTCTGAACTCGGGATTGAAATAGAACGTTCCGAAATTCTACGTAGTTCTGTAGCATTACCACTCATGCTGTCGAGAACTTGAGGGTTATATTTAGCTTCTAACTCAGCTAATTTTCTACACTGTGGCGGAGAGCCTTCGATCTCCGTCGAACTCATAGTCTGGCCTCTGTGCCAAGCCCCAGAGGTAATCTTATCATATTCCAACTGCAGAATAGGTTCCAAATCTTTTCGAGATTGCGGTGGTGAGAACTCAAGTTTCGGTGCAGCTTCAGTGGTACCGAAAACATCGTCAGAGTCAACGCTTTCGTCATCAGACGAGAATGATGTAATCCTAATCTTATTATTACTTTTCCCTTTTATTTTACTTCCTGGGCCCTTTTTACCGGTACCTCTAGCTTTTTGGCCCCTCTTTGGTGGCAACTTTTCTGACTTTGATTTGATGTCAGCTCGTAATTTTTCCGCAGCTGTCAAAGGCTGTGGTTCTTTACAAATAGGCGGTTGTTGAACGTTACGACCATTGATAGTGAACTTTATTTCGCACGGATACATAGGCTCCTGTCTGATACTATCAGTTTTAGAGCTCGTCGCAGAATCACTCTCAATCTGACTAAGTTTATTATTGAGAGTCTCAAGTAGAACAGGATCCAAGTGTTTAGTTATGTCCCTCTTCGGACTCGGTAAATGTTGCAATTGACCTCTTTTGTCCACTTCTAGAGTGACTGGGTCTACTTTAGACAGATCGATATTTTGCGTGAACAAAAAGTCACGATTTTCAACTTCAAGAAACTTAGAAGTGTGTTCTACTTGTATACTGTTCCGTGGTGATTTAGGAGACTTAGGTGATTTCGGTGACTTGGGCGACTTAGGTGATTTCGGCGACTTTGGTGATTTTGGCGATTTTGGCGACTTGGGCGAACGTGGCGACTTAGGGTGATCATGATACTTGCATCTAGGATGAGCACTGACCACATGGCGACCATTTTGTGGCGGAAGCATAACGATATCCGGAGGCTGTCGTTGATCGTCATGAGGAGATGGAGCAGTTCCATTCATCACATGCCGCTTATGTAATACATAAGGAATGTCGTAACCGTCATCGACAACTTTCTTGTTATCTTTAAAACCTGCTTTGAACGCATCGAACTCCTTGAAATAGTTCTTAGGCAAGTCGAATTGAGTTCGTATATGATCGGGCAGCCTTGACGGCAGTTCGAAATGAGAACGCTTAGTCGCGATTGGCGGAGCACTCGGTATTTGGCGGAAGATGTAATCTTCATCACTTGATTCCGCTGGTGTAAGATCAATAGATTTCTGGTGCATTAACACATGCCTGCGAGAATTAACACTGCTGAAGCGAGGTCTATTTGCTAAGCTGTTTGGATCACTCTTAGTTCGTTCGACAGTCGGATGAGTGTAAGGAACTGCCGTGTCGGCCAAACGGCTGCTTGAACTAGTCTCAAGGATCAGCTTAGGATTATATTCGTCAAAGTGAGTCTTTGCCATTAATTCCTCTTTCAAATTCTCTTTTCTAACGATATGAGTATGAACCTTTCCGCGCTTGTCAAATTCTGATTGCAGAATAGAAGCTGTACCAGACTGGATAGCAGCTTGCTTAGCTTTGTTCTTGGTATACTCAATGCTGTCCATTGCAGGCAGCACTCTCACGTTCACATCTGACTCATTCGACGATTCTTTCACCAGATGCGATGAGGTGTTCTCTTTACTGATCGATCGCGTTAACGATTCTATCTTCTCTTTATCGAAACTGAATACAGTATCTGAAGAGCGACGGCGCTGGTAGCTATGTATTTTCGCAGCCCTGGTTCCATCAATTTCGGTATCAAGACCGACTATCTTTTCCGGCCAAATGTGCGTGGTGTTCGGGTGGATATCTTCCTCCTCAGTTGATAACTCATCTGATTTCTTCGGAGGGCTCGAATCTGATTCGAACTGACCCGAAAATTGATCTAATTCTACATTCTGCAAGCTGGCGGAATGCAATGGACTAGGTTCCTTGACATGCTTGCTATTGCTAGGAAAAGTCGAGTATGGAGTAGATAGATAATAATTGGGAGAATTCGCCAAATTAGCGATCAAGTCCTCGTGCGATTTATCGAACAGAGATTTTTCCCGGTACTCTGGCTTTTCCATACTAATAAAAGTGGCTTGAGTATCAAAGAAATCTTTGGTCGAGTCGGGACTAGATGAGGGTGAAATGGGTTCGAACGGGTCTATGTAAGCGTTCTGGATACTAGTAATACTACGTCGCCTCATGCTAATTTCATCAGGCTCATACAAATTCTTTTTGCAATCGTAATAATCAGATTTGGAGTCCTGACTGGAAGTTCGCGAGCCGGACCTATCGGAACTTTTGCTTTTGAGAGTCTCGCGGGATTTCTTACTGTCCGTATGATAAACGCTATCCCGCGACTTTTTGCTTGATTCGGCACTACTCTTGGATATTTTAGAGTCATAAATGTCACTCTTCGACTCTTGGCTAGACGTTCGCGAGCCGAGTGCCCGTTTGATTTCCCTATAGAAATTGCCATCAGAGCGCACTGAGAGTTTCTCACGGGGTAGGACTCGCGGGTCGTCGACGAGGAACGGGTCTAGTTGTATGTCGTTGTTGCTGCGGTAGTGGCACACCACTTCGTCGGGCGCGCCCTCGTGGTCGTCACTCTCGGACAGGTGCGACAGCGAGCGGTCATCGTCGGACGGCAGGTCGTTACCCGAGTCGAGCGAGCACGAGCGCGTGTGCGCAGTACTACGGCGCCTCGGTTGGATGCGCGCGTAGCGGTGCGTCTCCGACTCGTCGTCGGAGCGCTCGATAACCTCATAACTATCGTGCGACAGGTCGTCCTGCGAGCCGGTACGCGCGAACAACGGCAGGTCGAGGCGCGGCTCGCCGATGGCACCTGGAAACGAAGAGGAATAGGCGCGGCCCAACAACATGGCGGCGGACTCCACGGAGCCGCGCTCGCCGAACACGAAAGCGCGCGTGCGGGCCTCGTCGTAGCGCGTGACGGGCGAGTCCAGGCGCGCGAGCGTGTCCAGGTCGGCCAGCAGCGAGCGCACGTCGCGCCGCCGCTTGGCGCGGCCCGCCTCGTCGAAGCTGTAGTCGCGCAGGTTGCGGCACGACGCGCTGCGCCGCCACGTGATGCGCGCGCGGCCGGCGCGCGTCGGCGACGGCTCGACGTCCTCCTCGATACGCAGCGACCCGCCCGAGCGGCTCGAGCGCGAGGACTGGCACGCCGAGTAGATGTTGCTCTGCGACATCTCGTACTCGAGCCGCTCGGCCGACTTCTTAAAGCTCGAGGTATGTTTCGCCAGCACGAAGTCCGGGTAACCGCTAGAGGGGGGCTCGGCGGCGGGGGGCGGAGCACGTGGCGCGGTGCGCGGGGAGGGGGGCGAGAGGGGCGAGGGGGGCGAGTCGGGGGGGCTCTGACCTGGGCGCGCACGCGGCGGCGGAGTGGGCGCGCGGCCGAGCCCACTCGCACGCGGCAAACTCGCCTGGCTCCATGTACTCTCCGGAGAAACCTAACCAAAACATAGCAAACGTTACATTTTGATTTCACGTGTGAACAGAAATTACAGTCATCAGAGAATATACCAACCAATGGTGTCGTCGTCCGATGAGGCAGAGGCGAATCCTCCGTAGGATGATGATTGACCTCCGCATGGGTCACTAGCTCTGGAGCCTGTGGGACGATACATTGTTATTTATGAGCCTAGCCGTACAAATTGACGGGTTACAAACAAATGGTTCCCCGTGACGTAGTGCGTTACGAAAAGTGCAAGATGACCGAATGTGTGCATTAAATTTTGCATTTGATACCCTTCACCCACAAAGATATTGGAAATGGTATTACGATTGAAAAGAAGTATTTTTTTGGTTCTTTTGGTACTAAAATAATTTTAAGAATAATGCTTTAATTGTATAGTGAGGTCGAGTAAGCTTTATTATGATAGAAACAGACAAGGCATCATCAAATGAAATGTCTTTTTTTATATGCTCTGTCGATCCACTACAGCAACATAAAGAATAAGTATAAGTAAAATATTATTCAGAGCGTATAAATATGATCGGTCAAATGTGTGTGAGTAGAGAGTAAGAAGAACCATGCCTGTTTTGTCCAGTTCGGTTACACAAACTCCTTTTTTTTACTTTGATTTTACGTAGAGTAGATTTTTGATCTCTCAATACTCTATCTGACGGGCTGCACGACACTAGTGCAAAAATCAAACACAAATGACAAAAGCTTACTTTAGAGCTGTGACGCAACATGAATCAAAAGTCGATATTTTAGAGGTATCGATATTACGTTCAAGAATATTTGGTAAGTCGGAGGTTCGCTTTAGTTGTTCTCGAAATTGTGTATGTAACCAAAATAGACAAGATGATAACATTGCTTCATGATAATAAAGAAGGTTAGCAGTGATCCAACAAACATTTTAGAAATATTTTAAAATAATAACAAGCCACTTTGGGCCCTTACGATTTGATTGCTGTACAGTTTCGAAAGCTGAAAGAAACAAATACAAATCTATGTGAAGTTGAAATATAAGCGTCGGCAATTAGAGAAGATTATTTTTAAGTCTTGTTTCTACGCTTATGTCTACAATTAAGTCTTGTTATTGACTATATTATTCCAGGCTTATTCTGGTGTTCTAATATTAAGAAAGCGCAAAAACATAATAATATTATTTAAAAAATCCTCATGTACAAAAAAAATGATTATTATGGTGAAGTTTCTATCACTTATCACCCATCGGTTATTTATAGGCCAGGTCGTAGACCGGTCTCGCAAGAGAACGCTCGGTCGGTGTTGTCTGGATCTGGCTGTGAAAACGCCTCACGTTTAGGGCCTGTGATCCCGAACCGAAACGCAAACCGTTAAGCGCAAACTTTTGGCGTGCGTTGCCGCCTGTGCTTGCCTCGCACAAGGCGCCGCTACACCGACCGAGCGTTTACGAGCCGGCCTCACCGAGTCTCGTCGGTCGGTTTAAAGTCGGCTACTTAGGCCCGCTTGCACCACAAATCACGTAACACGTTTAGCGCTAAACGTATTGAAAACGTCGTTCTGTTTCTGTGAAGAAGACAGACATGACGATGTTTAAAATGTAAACGCAGTGATTTGTAGTGCAAGCGGGCCTTAGTATCAGATATATCCCTACCTTGTCTCTCGTGGTGGCATAAGCGGTAGCTACGAGCGGCGGGCGAGGCGCGGCCTGAGGACGCCGCGCCCGCGCCGCCGCCGCGCGGGCCTCCTCCGCACTGTAGCCCTTCATCATCAGAGAAGCCTCCAGGTAGTGAGGTTGCTTGTCCCACTCCAGGGAAATCGCTGCAATACACACCGCTACTTAGTGACGTGACACGTGTGGGGGGAGGGAGAGAACACGCGTAGAACGATTTGGAAGAGTGGGGGATACATCGATTGAAAAAGAAAAACTAAAAAGTTTGGCACAAAAATGATCGAAACTGAATTAGAAACCTTAATTGGATACAGGTTTGAACCAAAGTTGGGACCAATTTAATTTCACACAATATAAAACACAAAACATCAATCAAACACATCGTGACCCTTACACTGCTACAAGAATCTTTCGGCGCTCGATTGACGTTAGCAGGAGGGCGCTATTGGTAAACATTTGTGCAATTATTTTGAAAAAAACAAGGTGGAGGAGTTAGTTCCGATTTCGACCACGCACCAAAAGAGCCTTGTAGCGCTATTCGCTCCAGTAGGTACCGCTACGATAGAGCATGTTCGTGTAAGTTCGTACGTACCGTCGGAGCCGGGCGGCAGCGGCAGCAGCGGGTGCGCGGAGAGGCTCTGGTTGAGCGGCGCGGGCGCGGGCGCCACGTTGCCGCGCGAGCCGCACACGGAGCGCGACGCACGGAACGAGCCCGACCTGCCGACAGTCGGGCAGAGGATGGTGACGACTGACACCAGCTTTTGGTTTCGCACTGTACCCGAGTGTGTGGCCGCCCTTATCACAGATCACATACGCTTAGGAAACATCTGTGTACTGGGTTTACCCCCCTAACTGTACTTCGTCCGCATAAATCGTACTAATTGATTTTATGGCGCGTCTAAGATAAGCTCACAGAAATTTCCTCAACACATACTCGACTTCCTATATTCGTCATCACGTGCGCGGTAAAGTGTCTCACTATTGTCAGTTCCGCTCAAGATATAAAGTGCGGCGGGGGGAAATGATGGCAGGCGAAAAAATGATGGTGTAGATCCAATAAACAACCGCCGAAACCACGCTTATAATGGCCAGGGCACGTTAGCATTTGACGGTTTCATCAAACACGAGCCATTGTACCCTGTGAAGATGTGCGTTGCGCATGATGTGTGCGTCTTAGAATGTAGGAAGTCGAGCATCTGTACAGTATGTAATCTGTGCCCTTACGATACGCGTCGCGACGCGACGGGCCTGCAGTCCTCGTGCGTTAAGCGAGCGTGACCGACTAATTTCTAGTGCCCGGCTAACTAGTGCACCGTATTAAGGAACATTTATTTTAACTTTATTGGTGCTAATTTTGGAAAGAGAAGAGGTTTCACGCGACGTTAAATGAGCTAACCAGAGCGCAGACCCATCATAGACAAACCCTACGTGATACGACAACACCATCCTCCGACCGATTGTCAGTGCCGTCGCAACGCAACGCACTCGCCACTACACCGCACTCGTTTAGAAGAAGCGGAAATTTCAACGGATACAGCGCATGCTCGAGTATATGCTATGCTCTGCTCACGATATAAGGGGTCGCACGACACATTGCACGAAGCGCGCAAAATTAGATTTAATAAGTGTGCAAATTGCCTTATAAGTAGGAACACCTATTTGGGCTTAGGGGAAGTGATTTTATAACATTAATCGTAACCATTACTTTTCGTATCATTAAAATAAAAGGTAACAAACATAGTGAAAAATTTCCACGACTTTAATTTTTATTTTATGTGTACTGTGTTAAATGTTATTACAAAAAGTAATGATAAATAATTATTATGTTATGTTTTAAAAATCATGCGTTGGTAACACATGATTTTATTTATATAATACATATTATGATAAACCCAAATAAGTTTTTCCATCAAAAACAGATCATTATCCGATTTAATTTTGCACACTTTGTGTAAAGTGTCGTGCAACTCATTCTTTCGTGAACAGAGTGTAATCACCATCGATGAATACAAAACTATCGAAGCCTCACGCTAACCAATCGTTATAGTTCGAGGGACTTTTGTTTACATCATGCATCTGTTCGTTACGAGTCGCTTCTCTTGTCACACAAACGCCCACAAGACAAAACCAAAAGCTAGTGTCTCCCAGCCCATGCTAACCACTCACCTTTATTTAGGACACACTTAGGCTAGTATTAACTTATGTTAGGAATCCCGTACATCCTACCTATACCTTGGTTTGTTTGTAACAAACTATATTACATCTATAAGCGTTGTCTAGCTACGCTTAGCGGTAAGATAAGTTACAGTCAGAAAGCTATTTATTTTTAACTATAGCGGCTTAAGCTGATAATTTTTTATACATGCAGGGGCCGTACTATGACGTGTTAATTCCATCATTGTTCCAGCGTGGAAGAGAGACGGAGCTATACATGACCAATAGCACTATCTCTCTTTCTCAACGGAATCATGATGGCGTTAACAGCTCATAGTACGGCCCCAGTATTGAGTTCGACGCGAGATAAAATTTACTATTTTCAAACACTTTTATCTCGCGTCTATTTTAATTCTACTGGAGTACATATCCGCCATAATAGCTAAGCATAAGTGAAGTAATTAGAACGTACCTCTGGAATGTTTGTCGTTTCACGTAATTGTCTCGTACGTACTCGACGATTTGTTTCTGGGTTTTACCGCTATACCTATAAAGAGAATAAGATGATTCATATCAAGCAATATGAGAAGTATTAAAGTCCAAAGTCTTTATTAGTTTTATTGAAAATATCAGATAACCTCGTTGGTCATTTGCATCGTTTAAAGTTTTATATAAATGGTCAACATTTAATACCGTTAGGAAATGACCTTTGCGACAATTCCGATCGAAACTTCTAACCAGCTCGGAGTCTCGAGTAACCAGCTCTGAGTCTCGAGTCGTCTGTGCGACACGTGCCACCCTTTAGTAATTGTATTTAAGTACTTCCTTTCCCTCCTTTACCAGCCTTCTTTTTGTTGTTTCTTGTTATTATTATTGTATTTTCGATCGTATTTGTGAGCATTGCTCATTTGAATTCTAATTTTACCTTAGTTTATAACTTTTAAGTAATTTAACTAGCGATGTCTTGTATGTACTATTAATTTCTGTGCTAGTGCTGTGCACTTCTGTAAGTGACGAATTCACAATTCCTAAAACTGTATGTGTTTTTAGTTTATGTATGTCCTAGTGAGTAAGTCGTTGAAGTGCCATATAAATAAATAAATAAAATGAGTTGAAAAATAACGTTTAGTTAAGCTCGTTTCACGGCAATTATGTCCGTCACCAGTTATGTTGCATCAATACAGTTTGTTTGTCAACAGTTTCAAAAACAAAAACGCATGAAATTAAGTCACCTTCATTCATTTTGGAATGTCGGTTAAAATGTGCAGGTGTGGGGTAAAGTTATGCTAAACAAGACGTATGGCACGTATGGAAACGTATAGAAAGCCACAATTCTGCCATTGCAAAAGGGGATGGCATTTTGCAAAGGCAGAATAATGCT
This sequence comes from Brachylomia viminalis, assembly GCA_937001585.2. Taxonomy (NCBI): domain Eukaryota; kingdom Metazoa; phylum Arthropoda; class Insecta; order Lepidoptera; family Noctuidae; genus Brachylomia; species Brachylomia viminalis. The sequence continues at coordinate 6,633,998 of OW443296.2, forward strand.
TTTCACCCTTCATATTACCGGTATCGGTATTATGAAAGCAAGGAAATAATAGATTATGTGAAGGGTTGACGTTTTTATTTTAATTATGGTTTTCTTTATTTTAAAACTGTACGGTTTTTAAATATTGTCAGCGGTGGAAATAGAGAGCATTTTTATTTTTATTTTAATGTATGCCGTTAAGGGCAGTTCGGCACCCGCCAATTCTTGTAATATCTCACCTAAACGAGGATCCTCTGGATATGACCCTAGTCTTCTGTCTCGGCTGTCGTGCGACACTCGAACAACGGAAGAACCCATGGTTCTCCACGCATTTCTTCCAAAAGTTCTTGCATTCGTTGCGACCGTCGAAGAAGAACTCTACTACGTCGCGGTAGTAACCCTGTTGAAAGAAAAATAAATTCTCAAGAAATCTTTATTCAACAGTACTGTCTAAATTGACTAGGTATTAGCTACAAAAAAGTTATATGAAATGAAAAACTTCCGATAACTTTGGGCGTTTTTTTAATTATTACTTGGAACTGCAGAGGTAACTTAAGTGGGTTAAGATCTTTAATGTGGGGCTCATAAAATAAGGCACTCCTTAATACGCTAGGCCAGCTCAAGGTTAAAGTGTTACTTGTAAAAGTGTTGTACTTGTGATAACCAAGTGTACAAACACGCTCTGAATGTGTGCGTGAAGACTAGTATTGTCAATACACACACACACACACACACACACACACACACACACACACGCACGCACGCACGCACGCACGCACACACACACACACACACACACACACACACACACACACACACACACACACACACACACACACTTTACGACTTCGCCATTGTATCGGACGGTACCTAGAGCTCCTGCACTAACACACGCATTCGCAGCGTGTTTGTACGTCGTTCACGTATTTTTATCCCACTCTACACTATAATAAAATACTCCCAGGCCATTGGGCCAATGAATGCAGTAGTTTTATAAATACCTACCCCTACATAGTATAAAAAAATCGATTCCAAATCCCAAAAAAACCAAATAAACGTTATTCTTTCTTTCTTTCTATTTTTCGTGTCTGTTTGTATCTTTAAATCTTTTAAACTCCGCATTGGATTTTTATGCGACCTTCACCATAATTTTAAGCATTTTGTTCGGGAAGTTTTATCAGCTTAATGCATTAATATTTAACTTAGATACAGGCCAGATATCTCGATGTTTTGATTTGTCGCCACTGCACCGCCGAAGCATGGCGGATCGCTAGTAAAATAAAAATTGCACTTACACTAACGTAACCCTCAGGATGCAGCTTGATGAGGAACTTTTTCCTCTTGAATGATATTTTCCGTATCTTCGCCCAACTGAAGGTGTTGATCTTCGTATTGTTTTGGAACACTATTATACCCAGGTGCGCGACTGCAAGGTTTAGCGGGACACCTTCGTGGTCTTTCGCTGGATGCATTTTTATACCTGTAACAAATATTGATGTATAAAATAAATATGACATGTCAAAATTATTCATAACGGTTATTTTGTGGAAAAAAAATTCTTAAAAGTGGTAGTTATTATTTTTAACCCAAAGGTGGACTGGCAGAAAGTGTCTACTAGTATTTAGTCCTTCTGCCAGGGTTGCGGGAAAATCCAAAAGGGTTACCGTGGCCCCTGGCACAGGCAACTAAAGGAACACGAGTGGGTTTTAGTCAGTAAGAGTCTGACACGCCCTCCCGCTCCGCCCAGAGCGGGAGAAGTTATTTGATGATTTGCCACTTTTAAGTATTTAGTCCTTATGTACGACTATACAACTCTTATAGACGGTAATTAAAACTTACTATTTAACCGACTACGGCAAAGCCAAAAGAGGATTATGTTTTAATAGGCTACGTATGTATGTATACGTATATAAAGAAAGAAAATGCGTTTATTTGCGGTAAACATGACGCAAAAAATATGCACTAATATTAGGAAGATAATTTTCATCTATTCCCTCATAGCTCCTAAACTACTCGTCGTCTATTATGTTATATACCTACAAAATACATAGATAGATAAACTAACTCGGAAAAAATAAACGCAAAACCAATTCAAACTATAGAATAATCGGCAATTTTCTTACTCACCGTATAATTCACATCTTCGCGCCGTTTCTAATAAGTTTAAGTCAGCCTCCGCGGGACTCTGGCCTCTGCAATACAAAACAAAAGAAAACAATCAGTACAAGTCCCCTAAATGGTCCAATTACTCGGATTATGATGCTTTATCTCGTTTCCGTAAGTCTGGCCTTTTGTAGCCTCGCTCTTGTTTACGTAAGAACTTTGGTTTTAGTTTTACCTAAATTAAAGAGTGCGGGAATCGTTAATAAGTTTGGACGAAATAGTATCGATGCTGAAAACGTCTGGAAAGTTCTATAAATAAGTTCTGGTAGCTAAATAAAAGTCAGGAATAATGCGTTGATTAGATAGATAAAATAATTTAAAGCATTATGTTTCTTGCTTTGTTTAGAAATTGCAAAATTATTCATTAGACTTAGTACCTACGCTGACACAGTGTATGGTTAATTTATTTCAGCAAAGTTTTGGTACCCAACGAGAAAACTTATCTAAACTAATAGAGAAAGGATTTGTAATTTTGTATGCATGTATGTTTGTTTGTTACGCTTTCACGCTAAAATGGCTGAACGTATTTGGATGAAATTTGGCACATGGGTAGACCATAACCTGGATTACGATATAGGATACTTTATATTCCGATATTCCCACGGGATCGAGACTTATGCGGGTGAAACCGCGGGACGCAGCTTGTTATTTGTAATTGTAGTAAGAATAATAAACTCAGATTATATATCTACAATGTGGAGAAGAAAATTTATGGCAATAAATGAAAACAAAGGCAATACTAATGATGCTTAGGAGTATTTAGACATTATCCTAACAAATCTCATTTATATTAAAAATCATCATTTTCATTTTTTTTTTATTTCGATAAATTAAAAATGAGATTTGTTCAAACGAAATTATAGTGATAGGCCGACTATGGGTTTTACCCATCAGCCGACTAGTAATAGTGTCTAACCAGTTGGACATAATATTTGACTGAAACTTTTGAATGCAGACTGAGAACAACATTAATACGAAGTTTAATTTACTGTTCCATTGTCGTCTCCACCTTATATTCCAAATAATAAAATTTTATCTTAATTAATCTAAATAATAATTAATACACAGCTTTGAGCTTATTAAACAGTGTAGGTATCTTTTTTCACAATTTCTGCACCTTGATAACCAATAATTATCAAAATTGTTTCAGTAACTTAGCCGCCAATACGTAAAAACAAACAAGCAAACGTCCATGGTGTATCAATACTTACAAATGCTTCTTATGGTTCTCCATAATCCGTCTTTCGGACTCCGAGTCCTGTCCGGGGAAGAACTTGTAGCCGCTGAGGTACGTGTGGTCCGGGTAATCTTCTGGCATAAAGTCGCCGCATTCCGCTAAGAAAGAATTAGAGAAAATACGTTTAAAAATGAAACCTTTATTTATGAATCCTGACTTAATTTTGGGTAAGACTATGCGCCGGTAACCTAAATATCAAAAGCCAAAAAGTTTTTACAGTGAGTTTTTATCTCCAAGTTCGCAAAATGACACTGGCCACTAGCTGTGTGTTGGATGGTGTCGGGCTGGCAGTGCGACCCTGCGGCGGCAGGATAAACAATTTGAAAAAAGAACATGTGAAAATTGCAGACGCCATTGGCGCCATTTCAATTAGTAAAGATCTAGTTTTTTATTTTCCTCGTAGGTGTCGTATAAAGCACTATGTATCACTCGAGAGAAAGTGCGATTCCCGATCTCGGGTGTTTTAAAGCCCTCGCCTACGGCTCGGGCTTCAAACGACACCCTCGAGGTAATCGGTCGCTTTCTCCTCTCGGTGAACAATGTACAATTGTTTCGTTTTGCATAAAAGGTGTAACGAAATAGTTTTTCCTTATTTTTTCCTCTATTCTGACGTTTAAATTATGGATACTGCATGTTACGGACGCCGAACTCACCGTAGGATTACGTAAATTAGGTAGAATTATGTATTTGAATCCTGTATACAGTAGCGTTATGTTGTATGAAAGTATCTAGAATAAGAGATCATTGTGATTGGTCCCGAGGTCTTGCCTCCGACGGGTTTGGACAAGTCGAAACCTGTCGGAGACCATACACAGACCAAAGTGGCTGCATTGGTGGGTCGCCAGATTTTATAATAAACTTTGCAGTAGGGCACCCACTACTTGCGCCCATGTGCCAAACTATAATAAAAGGCAAAAATCCCATGTAAAACACAGTTCGTCGATAACTGTATTACGAGAATAAACCAGAACAAGTAACCAAGTCTTTCATTGAAGAAGAATAAGTAAAACATACAGTCCACACCTCTACACTGCACCTGAAGTAGCCGCGCAAGCTTGAAGCAAACAAGCACTTCTGACTGCCCTCTAGCGAAAGTTTAATATTAGTCTAGCAATCAAGTTTTAGGTACCGAATAATGAGTTCATTATTTTATTGTGTACATATAGACACAACAAGTATACCTACTAACTACAATAAACGACCTACCAGTAGTTCAATCTAGTTACAGATATACTGCATGTATACAGGCTACTACGAATACTAACTGGACATTAATCCTCAACGAGCCGCCATGCCCGTTTCGTTATTAATATGGAATTGTTGATGGTTTAGGTCACACTACGTAATTAAAGTTGCGTCGTGTGTGGCGAGCCAAGTTTGTGAGCTCGATACATGTTTTAAGGTCATACGTTGTTTGTTTACTCGTGAATTTTGTATCCAGGCTTTTATAAGGGCGGACTGCTGGTACGACCGCATCACGGCTTATAAACTTAGATAATCTTAAATGGATCGTGTCTTAGAACAAGTTCGCACGGACATAGAAAAATCGCGGCGGGATTTTAACCCGCACTGGATTTTCAACTTTCGGGGTTGAACCGAGCGTTGAGAATCCAACAGAGTGCATCCCAGCGTGTCGAAAAAACACACTGCTGGATTTTCAACTCTCGGCGCTAAGCAGTGCGTTAAAGATCCAGTGCGCGAAAAAAATCCGGCGTTATTTTTTAGTCCGTGCGAACGCAGACTTAGGTACGCATGTGCTAGGTGTGTCACCGCGTGTATTTTAAAAAGAAAATACGCGAGTTTAGCTCGGCTATTTTGAAGCCCGTGAATTTCAGATTGATCAAAATTTTTGTCAATGAAATGAAAAAAGAAATTTCGATGCGACGAGCGCCTAATACGTCTGATGAAACAGTAGCCACAAGCCAACAATAGAAGAAAGTCAAGAATGAAGATGTTTGTTAAATACTTAAAACAAAACTTTAACAACGATAGCACAACACAACATTCACAAGGCTATTCCTTACCTTGTACTATATAGCTAGCCATAAGTGCAGCTGTATTCTCATTGCACTGTATGCAGCCCGTCGCCAGGTCCTTCTTCACTTGCAGACAGAACAGGTACCGAGTGAACTCCTCCTCCAACCGTGCAGGGTCTGATGTGTAGAACTTGACGCAGAAGCGCAGGGTCGGCTCCAGCATGGACAGGCCCACTTGACGGCACATTGGCTTCTCGGAGTCTAGCCAGTACTGGTGAAAGAAAAGGGATTATATTGACTTATTTGTGAAATATAAATAGTAGCGGCCGAAGCGGAGGTCCAACCTAATGTACAATATGCGATGCTTGAGGACCTGCATAAGCATCATCATCAGCCTATAATGTTCCCACTGCTGGGACCCAGGCCTCCTCTCGGTGAGAGGGAGTGGGCCGTAATCTACCACGCGGGCCCAGTGCGGGTTGGTACATGTCACATGTCTTTCGAATTTTTGGTTCTAGGACATGCCGGTTTAATCTCGGTGTTTTCCTTCACCGTTTTGAGAGCAGTGATGATGAAATAATTTACACAAAGTAAAGTGCCTGCCTGGGTTCAAACTCGCGATCTACAACTCGTAAGTCGGGGCCGATCCACTGGGCCACCCTTCTGACCTGGACCTGACCTAAAATAAAGTTTTAATGTGAACATACCTCAGCTAAAGTCTACATGTTCGCTCCCTCTGTTTTCTTAACTTTCGTAGCTGAGTATTCATATTGCTCGTTATCAATTTAAATACCTTTGTTACTATGAATTAGTCGCCAGAGGGTTCGTCCTCCCATGCCTACTCGTTATACGTCAACTTTGAAAAAGGCTATTATAGTCTAGTACTTTCCTAATTTTTATTTCAGACATTTTAAGGCCCTTTGTACACGGTTTCTTTACGATACGTCGTATGAATCACGTCGTAGAAAAAAACGTGTCCGTCAACAAGCTGATGATGCCAGTGATCCATATAACACTGACGACCGTGCCTACACACAGCGAATAAACCGTTGTTTTTCAAGGCAAGAAAACAAGGAAAACGTGTGTGTACCTTAAAGTACTAGGAATCTCTGGCGGTTTTTTTTCACAACTTACTAGTACTTACACTATAACATTTCTCATACTGTATTACCTAATAATATGATTTACAATGCATTGTACCGCGCAGGAACTGGCTATACGAAAGGCAACTAACTCAGTATCTTTTACTGTTCTGTATTCTTTTACGTAACTATGCGTCTGTAATATCCGCTAATGACCCGCGGGAAGCTCTCGTTCCCAATAGCAAACTACCGTCAATGCCCCCTGGGTACCTGGGTGCCCGGCCTGTTATCAGCTTTAATTAATACAATTGAATACTTAGAAAAACCCATTGTTTACACTAGAGCGGCGGAGACGTATTTCGCACGTGCATCAACTGTAAAAAACCGCCGCGCGACGGTATCTAGAGCAGTTATTCAGTATTTACGAGTGATCATACTTCCTTCTTTGTGTAATGGTGCACTAAAGTACTAAAGAATCTTGAAGTAAAGCAATTTAATCATAAGTATGTTCACAGCACACTATTTCTATTTTAAAATTAGGTTACAACTACAAAGTGCGGTTGATGTTTTATTAAGCTTGCTTCCTAATACTTTCGCGCGAGTATCGTTGGCAGATGAATCTGGATCATCTTTGTAAAGGAAATATTTAACCCTAAAACCATTGCAGACGGAACGATTGGGAAGGGATCTTGTACAATTACCATTGCTCAAATTGTTCGCGGGCATTAAAGTTGCTGTCATGAAAACACAAAAAAATATTTTTGTCGTCATTCTGAACGAAAAGGAAAATTCTATAGATTCGCCAATTTCATACTTATCGTATCGCCCAAACGGACACAATTATAAGAATTAGTGCTATCCTATTAACGTTGAACTCAATTGTCATACGAGTACGTAAGGTTTCCAGAGCAACGCTTGTCTGCACTTATGTAATGTTTTACATAACTGGAAACTATACCTACAGAGAACCTCGACTGATGTTCAGCTGTATTGGGAAAAGACTAGCTCCTTTTAGTTTCGACGGCACATCTATGTTGCTTGGGGCTCGTGGCTAAGTCATAACAGCCGCATAGGTCAATCGACCAGGTTAAACTACGCTTGCCGCGGTTGGTCTGTGGATGGGTGACCATATTTACATACCGAGATCCCTCCGTGCCTCGGAAAGCACGTTAAGCCGTTGGTCCCGGCTGTCATTCGTGGATCTTCGACAGTCGTTACGGGTCGTCAGAAGCCCGAAAGTCTAACAACCAGTCTTACCAAGGGGTATCGTGTTACCCAGTAACTGGGTTGTGGAGGTCAGATCGGCAGTTGCTCCATGTAAAATACTGGTATTCAGCTGCATCCGGTGAGACTGGAAGCTGACCCCAACACAGTTGGGAAAAAGCTAAGCAGATCATGATCTATGTTGCTTTATACTGTTTGGGCCCAGTAGGTGACCACGTAGCTAGTTACCCAATGGCTATCTTAAAGTTAGGGTACCACGCAACTTTTCAATGTACTCAGAAAAAACCCCACTTGGAAAACGATCTCTCAAAATCTCTTGTTTCACTACAGTTTAGCATTTTTCAAATGCGCAGCACAGAGGACAATTGACCTTTATAAAGGACGTCCATAAGGTCAGTGTACGTCCCTCTGGGACGTCGCTTGCACTCTCATACACTCCATAAATCCTCACAAATTACTAACCTTGCCCCTTGCATTACTTTTGAAAGCACAGTAACTTCAGTACCCGGTCGTAAAAATGGTGGCAACTAGTTTTAGAAAAAGTTCGTCCTTGTAGAGCTTTGTCTCTGTCAATCATACCAGTGCAACAGTCTCTTTCTAATGTACAACATTCACGGTCGACGTAATACCATTAGTTAGTCATTGCTGTATAACTCTTATCTTGGTACGGTAAAGTGTATATTCGAATGATTACCGTGAGTTTGATAAAACTCTCTATAATCATTCTAATGTACCGATTCTTTATTTATTACAATTTACATTGCAATGACTCACTAATGGTTTTACGTCATTCAAATTTAATCGTGAATGCGCTGCTAAAAGCTGTTATTGACAGTATTTTTGTGTGTGTTATTATCGCCGAGTACTTAGGTATGCTTCATTATTTATGTAATTCAAGTTCCTCAGAGTTCAAACTAGACTACCCTTTGTCACTCAACGTCAAGTTTAATAAGTTTAGAGATCAATTGAAAACAATTTATTGCTCTCACTGTGACGTTGATACTTATATGTGACGTCTGCGAAACAATCGTCAGGGGAATGGTCGGTAATGTATGCAGCAACCTGCTTAATTCAATCAATCAACTCGGCTTAATGCAGTTAGTAGTTTGTTGGCAATTTTTCATTCGTATCCAGAAAGTACTGAGCGATCAGTCAGTTATTCTTAGCAACGACACTGCTTCCGTACGAATAAATAATTTAATTTTCTGTGGGTGTTGACGGATTAATACCAAAGCGGGACAAGTATAATAACAACAGAATAATAAGTAACTAATTCTGCGGGAAACTCCCACGGTTTGGGATTCTAGGGGCAGTCCAGTAACACGATAAATGAGGGATATTGTGCGGTCACAACCAGCTACACTTTCACTTGGCAGATTTTGGCAAAAGTCTAAAGTCTAAGAACTTCCATATAACTACAGGTGTATTCTAAGTATGTAATAAACGTAGATAACTTACCCATACTTTCGTACCGTTGGCGTCCAGGTACTCCAAGCCGAAGTAGTCCGCTTCCAGAAGGTGTAGCTGCCGACATACCTGGTCGAATAGCACTCTGCCTAGCGCCTTCGACTGGAACAAACAGAAACATAACATGAGTACAAGTTTACGTTAACTGAAAAAGGAAAATCGATGAAATATAAATATACCGCGCATACCGCGGATGCAAAGTTAGGGTTTGTAATAATAATACCAGCCTGTATTACATTAGCAGTAAAGTTTATTCAAATCCTTGTTTCCAATTGATTTTATTTCCACTTCAACGAATATCAACTTTATTGTAGTGTAAATTAAGTTAATTTCAGAATTACTACTACCTACCACTACTGAAAAAAACACAAACTATAGGTACTTTATGTGCAAGCATTAAAGTAATTTTTCGAACATATTTATTTACATGTTTGAAAACTAAATCACGAACTCAGATTAGGTCCATAATGTCGTATAAGAAAGACATCGGAAGTAGGTTGTATTGCTCCCGCATCTCGATGTAATTAAACCGACCCCAATTTCGAGGATGATGATAATGATCGGAAGGACATCAATCACTTGAACCGTCAAGCTTTGAAGCTTCAACATATAAAAGGACTCACAGCTATACCTACAGGCGTAAATATAAAATATATTATCCATAGTGACAGACAGTCGAGTTATAAAACGCGAATGAGGTGTAGAGAGGGAATCGAATAGTCTTAATATGCTGATCGAGACCATACCAGAATATAGCATTCTTTTTTTATTAATTTCGGCAGGGATTACGCTGAAGAATTCTTTAAAAAATAACCTTGTAGATAGATTCCGTGAAAAAACACTGTTACAGTAACATAGGTACCGAACTTCCGAGTCATTTAAAGTATTCAGAAATTCCATCCTTTTTATTGCGGCTTCCTTTCCCGTTTGTACGGTTTGCCACGGAACATATCCGAAAATAAACTCGGGTAAATGGCTTTAAGGCTTTTTGCGTCATCAATGCCAAGGAAATAACCCTTTTCCCTGCAACTTATTTCAAGTTTCGGCAGCCATTTTAAGAGCCCTTCGAGACATCGAGACTAAAATAACGGTAGTAGCTCCTGGCAGAATTTAAATAGGCCCTTTATTGTTGGTAGATTCCGTAAGATGTATTTTTGGGTGATCTGCTCAACGTTATTCGAATAAAATGCTTACCAAGCATCCATGTTTTGTTAAGGGAGACGAACAGATGAATGCATGATTCAAATCATCATTGACCTAGCCTTGTCGCAACTATGTTAGGGTTGGCTTTCAGTGTGCATACAGCTGAATGCCAGTATGAATGTTAATTCAAATACGTTAGCTCATCCAGAAGGTAATTTACTTACAAACAACCCTATCTGAACCTATTGAACAAACATACATCCTGAATCTTCACAGCTGATTAAACAAATACAGGAAGTGAAAGAAACGTACAGAAGCCGTATCCGGAACCGTTGTAATATATAAATAAACAAATCCATCACAGATTTCGCCATTTTCTCCTTTTGAGTAAAAATCAAAGGAATATGCGAAAAAGCAAAGAACGCTGTCTGTCTGTAGTGTGTACATACAGAGAGTGCCTAGCTATATCTAATCGTTTTGCTCTATTCCTCAAAATGTATACCTATTGTATACAACGTGTTGTTTTGCATCCTCGTCAAATTTCAGGAGGCTGTTATGAAAGACATAAATAATCAAATAAAATTACGATCCTGCTCAATAATTAATACATACTTGTTTTTTTAGGTATTTAAGTTTGACAGTATTTCAGAATACTCCACTTTCAAAGAACAAAATCGCCCCGTTTGCGGTAGGCAGTGTCGCACGACTATGTCGCTGTGTGCATGCGTTACAGTTACAGCGCAGTTACAGGGCGGTATCACACTGGGCACGCCACAATTGCGGCGATAAGTCCCCTCTTTGAGGAGTGGCTAGAGAGGCGCCACGGCGTCCTCACCTTCCGCCTGACGCAGGTCCTCACCGGACACGGTTGTTTCGGGAGGTTCCTGTTCCGGATAAGGCGGGAGGAAACGCCCGGGTGTCACCATTGTGTGGATCGCCCGGAGGACACGGTGGAGCATACGGTGGAGGTCTGCCCGGCTTGGGCGGAGCACCGCCGTGTCCTCGTGGAGGCGATTGGCGGTGGCGATCTCTCGCGTCCGGCCTTGGTCCAGGCCATGGTACGGAGCGAGAGGGCTTGGGAAGCCGTCACCTCCTTCTGCGAAGCAGTAATGTTCGCGAAGGAGGAGGCGGAACGCGTGAGGGAGAGGCAAAGTTTGCGCCCTCACGCCAATAGCCGCCGCAGGAGACGCCCTGGGCGTCGGGAATCGCAGGCTGATTCCCGGCCACCGTAGGCGCGGGCTTGCGAACGGCGAGCAATGGGCAGCTCGCCGTTCGATAAGGACCAGGCCCGGGTCGACGGCGCGTTGTGTTCCACGCGCGCCTCAAAGAGATGTCAGCACCAATGACGGGGTTTGCTCGGACCGATGCCTGCTAGGGTTGCGGAAAAGTCCAAGAGGGTTACCGTGGCCCCTGGCACAGGCAACTGAAGGAACACGGGTGGGTTTTAGTCAGTAAGAGTCTGACACGCCCTCCTGCTCTGCCCAGAGCGGGAGAAGTTATTTGATGATTTCCCACCCACAAAAAAAAAAAAAAAAAAAAAAAAAGGGCGGTATCACACAGGCCCTACACATGCCGATTTCCGAAAAATACAAAAAATAAAAATAAATACCTACTTATTTTATTATTGATTCGTCTCGAGAATCATTAGCATAGTTACCTCCTCGAATTTGACGAGGATGCAAAACAACACCTTGTATATAAAAAACCGGCCACAATATTCCCTCAGACTCGTAAACATTTCTATCTCCAACATAGACATTTTTACCAGTACTCAAGCTCCTTACCGGTTCAGAGTTATAACACGACTTACTCCACCATAAACGGGTAAATCAATACCGTAATGTTACACGCCTATCGCGTTTCGCATTGCTCCACCAGTAACTGAAACTTAGTGTATAAAGTTACCCTGAGTTGACAAACAACCGTGGCTAAGTTAAACAGTAAGCTAGCTAAAATAACCAAAGCGTCTTTGTTATTACTTTGACGTTTCGTAAATGGGAGTTAAGTGTTCCATGAGGAGATGGTATTATGCTGAATGTTAACTTGGATTTTGGAGGCTGAGTTGCTGAATGAGTGGTGTTTATTTTAGCCAGTATTATGGTTATGACGACCAACATAGACGCGTGCCGCAAGGTTTGGATCGGGGTGGCTCTGGAAAAGGATGCCTGGAAGGATTGGGGGGAGGCCTTTGCTCAGCAGAGGGACAAGGTGAGCTAACTAAAATAAAAACGAAGTAAGTATATCTGATTACGGGATCAATGGCCGCTGGCAGTGTACTAGTGTAGCTACCTTGAAATTATGAGCGTTTTTTTATTATTTGTTATCTATGATATAGATAGTTCGATACCCATCTCACATTTGTGAAGTTTCTACAGCTAAAATAGGTCCTAAACCAACCTATTTGTTTAAGATATCTATTCCAAGAACGCCTTTGTAACTAATACGTCTAGATAAATTCTAGCCATGCCTATAACTCAAGCTGACAAGGTCATGATGCCCATAAATAATAATGGCATCTTTTACTCAAGGGCAACCTAATAAAACGTACTAGCATTCCTGATACAAATGATGACTGAACTTGCGAGTTTCACAGACGCGTAGGCGACCCCAACTTTATGTAACAAAACCTACAGTAGACTACTACTAAAACTGCCAAAAACTGTAGGAAAGGTAGGGGTTATTAGGAATACAATCCTTTATCGATGCCTAATCGACATAACTGGTATTGTTGAAATGTTTGATAACAACGTTGTGGTTATTGTGGTTCAACTGTTTAGATTTGGGCAGATTAGAACATTTTCACATGCAATGATCGACATACTTATTATCCTAACGCATTGGGCATTCATATATCGGCGACTCGACGATAATTTATATCCCAGGGTCTAATGCGCCTGCCAGGGTTGCGGGAAAGTCGGAAAGGATTACCGTGGCCCCTTGCACAGGCAACTGTAGGAACAACGGTGGGTTTTAATCAGTAAGAGTTTGACACGCCCTCCCGCTCCGCCCAGAGCGGAAGAAGTTATTTGATAATTTCCCACCCAAAAAAAAGAAAAAAAAGTGGGTCTAATGCGAACACTTTTGTAACTACTTGGACATTTTAAAAATAGACAATCGTTAAATGAGCGGTCTCAATTGGTATAAAATCGTTCTAAAATATGCCCCGTTGCAGCGTTGCATCGATGATCGGGTTTAAGACTCAAGACATGCAAATAGTCCTTGCAAACTTGGTTTTATAACGAGCCATATTTAGTTTAAAGGACATTATTATTATGTACCACAATATCATTATGAAGAGTAGACTCTCCCTCCCTGGTATGAAACTGGTGACCTCGGGCACCAGTCCGTTAACGAGACGGTGTCGGTGCGTCGGACCGTGTGCGAGGGGACTAACGCTGGCCATATTATTAATAGTTATTGGTTATTCGATTGATAATGGTTAGATCAATATCACCATATAACTTTGATTAGTAGATCCTGAACATTAAATTTGATTACTTTATGATACTTTATTGTACACCAGAAAATAAAGAACAAAAAAATAACTACATTTGACACTTTTTATAACATACAATGGGCGGCCTTATCGCTTTCTGCGATCTCTCCCAGACAAACTTGGAATGGACAGGGATTGCGTGGACATAAAAATGGGGACTTTCTGAGGGAAACAAAAGCACAGTCGCATCTTCAAGATGTCCCAACTTCCAAAACTGATTGTAGCCTGTCGAAGTAAATTTTCAAGTTTTGAGAGAAATTATTCAAAAGTTGCTGTTATTCAGTTATTGATGTTGTTTCAGACATTATTGTAAACTATTTTGATCGGCTCTTTAATATTTTAGTCTAGTAAACTAGTCATCATAACTTTCTTTAGACAAAACAAACTAGTAGATACAACAATTACAATACAAACATGTTTTATACCTTGGTGTAAACGCGAGGTTATACTTACCTCATAAAATTCGTTGAAAATATCATATGTCCCCCTTGAGATAAGACAATTAGATAGATCGACTAAACCAGTATAAATAGGCAAGTAACCTACTTACTGCTTGACCTACTGAACTCAAATAAGATCAACATGCACTCGTATAAAAACGCCTTCGTTTTCCTCAAAGCTCATGCCACGCCTTAATTACTCGTAAACCTCAAGAAGATCAAGCTAATGGAACCTTCCCTACATTCTGAAACAGAATTTTAGATTCAAGATAGTCGAGTAATTATGGCAACAGGTATAATTATGTTACACAGAGTGACAATGAAATAGGGACATGAATATTATAGTGCGGAATCATGACCGAGGGATCAAGGGGTAAGTAATGCGTTGCCCCGACACGTGTTCAATGAGGAGAATGTTTTTTAAGAAGTCAAAATGATAGTGAACTGTGAACAGTGAAACACACAGCATGATATAACATAAAATGTTGGAAAAAGTAACAAATAACCAGATCTGAAACATAAAGGATACGTAGAGGCAGTTTTATCGTAAATTACTCGTCTGCGAAGTGTTGCAAATTAACAATTCCACTACGAAGGAATTCCATCAAACGTTTACGTAATCCAATCACAGCAACTAAACAAATGGCCTCCTATTAACTTTCGGAAACATTTTTCTAAAACTTCCTACCGTTTACCCTAATAATGTGCCAACAATACATTAGTTAGAATCTACGTGCTTGCCATAACAATGGCTGCTCAGCCTAATAAATCACTATGGTATAATCTTATTTAGTTGTGCGGAAGGAAGCTACGGCCGTGAGCAACCCCATAGCGGTAGTACTCATTTAAAGTACTAGACAATTCAGTATGTATTATCATGACATTCAAGAGCTGTCGATTGGTCCTCGGTTAAAAATAGCCCACCCTATTTGGCTGTTGCAATAGGTGACTACTGGATAACATCGGGTGGCTTAGCATCGTGCAAAGAATGCATGCTTTGAATTCTGATTTTTCAACATAAATTCGGAAATTTCAGAAAAAATGATGCTCCTGAACCATTAATCTATATCCGATCCATCAAAGAGATGCAATGCATAAAATTAGTTTCTTACTGCTTGTAAAAGAGGGCGAATGAGAAGAGAGTAAACTGTCACGAATAGTTCCGATTACAATGGCGGAAGCGGAACATTTTATATGAGAAGCGCGCTCAAAGAAAACTAAATCTACTGAGACTACCGATATGATGATTAATAGAGGAGTCTGGAAGAAAAATACATGCTGCGCCGACTGCAAATAAATTGGGGTACGTGCAGGAGAATAATGATAAACAAAAAACAAAAAATATAGCATTCACACATGTCAAATAATATGGCAAATAATTTTTATATTTTTGTGTTTCGTAATGTTAAATACTTATTACTATATAGAATCCAGTCCTTCTAACTGAACAGACAGAAGTGCTGCTGGGGAGTTTGTTCCGCCACTTCTTCTTCCCAGCTAAAGCACTACGAAGTGGTGAAGGGTGGGCGTTTTGGGGGGACTGTCTTATGTGATTTTGACGTTCAAAAAGTGCTGATTCTCAGCCTAATTTGAATAAATGACTTTTGATTTTCATTTTGTCACTTGTATTATTTCTGGCTATGGTGAGGGCAAAATACCATCATTGACCGTAACAGGAAGACCAAATGAAGAAGCAGAGCAGTAGTTGGGTGTCCAAAATAAGTCAAAGAATGTTTACTGCGAAGCGAATGTAGATAAGGAGCATGACCTAGTATCTACTGGATCACCTAGTAACCTTTACCGTCAAGTGGACAATTTGACTAAAAATAGGCACAGACTAACGTTCAACAAAGTCATCAAGCGTAGTCCATTATTGGTTCGACCACACGTTTTTATTAGCGTAGGTGGAAAACAAAACACTGGTCACTATACAGCGACCAATTTTGGTCAAGTTTACTTAGAAGCATGACTAATGGAATCGCGAACTACAAATTAGGACTACGTCATACTTAGTTGTTTTGTTAGGTTGACTATAAGTGGAAATAATCATTATTCTGTAGTGGAATTACGTCAGAGGATCTACTCCGTAATCACCAAGTCCGTATTTTTGGCAGAAGTTATGAGCATTTCCTACTCCGTATCAGTTACGGATATAAGATTAGTTTGGAATCCGAACTAAGTATGAATGAAAACACGATTTGACAGTCGTCCCTATACACGTTTTTGCACGTCCAAAAAAAAAATTCTCTTCTTTTTACGGATCAACTACGTTCGGAAGGCCCCGTATCTTCGTTGATGGACTTGAGAGTAGACCCCGTTTCGTAACCGCACTTAGATGAAAAACTTGGTTTGTTTTGGAAATACAAGGAAAATAATATAAGTACTGGATATTTCATAGTTATTTGCTCGAGTATTTATGCGGAAAATGAAGCGAGAATGGCTTTGCCTCGAATAACATGTAGATTGTAGTATGAACTAAATGGAATTCCTTATGAAAAGTTCAAATATAATAGCTGAGAATTATTGCACACAGCCAGCGGTGGTAGGCAAGCATATTATACTCCATTGCTGACTATTAGCTATTGAAACCATGAGATTATACAACATTTCTGTGTTTACTGATGCTTTACTTGCAAAAAAATACTCTGTACTATTTTATTTATAAGACTACTCCAATACAATATTAAAAGGGGTAACCATAAATAAGGATCTTCAAAAAAATCCCTACACACGTAGGTATATATGTTACTGAAAAAAAACCCAAAGGAGGTTTTCTACCTCCAATTCTATTTCCTATAACGTAAGATATATAGGGGGTCAGAGACGTGCCTTCCGAAGAATTGAAACTGTTATGTCACTAAACATGACCAGAATCTACGATCTACTTTCACAGACAGATACTGCAAGCCGTATTTTCTTACGTTATATGGAGCTGGCCAACTGTAATAGGCAAGCATTTTGTACTCAGTGTAAAGCCTTGATTTGGCTGCTGAGCCAGCTTGGATTTACATTCCTAGTTTAAAAATGAAGTCTTGCAAACATGTTTCAAACTATGGTATCACGGACTGGACAAAGATCTGTAGGCCAATTCTCGTACTTAAAAAACGTTCAAATTCAAGTCGCAATCTCATTTCAGCGACAATCAATGTCAAAAACCTGTCAAAAATGTATGTAAATTGATTGTAATTTTGACAGATTGAGACTGAGATTAGAATGCGAACGGTCTTAAAAATACGGGAATTGCCCCTCTGGCTACTGAAATACAAAAAATAACACATTAAGCTCCCGATCAATTACTACAAACTTTCTGGTTGTTTCTGGAAGCCGAACTTTCTGGATACCGCAATACACACTACAAAACCGGGTAAGTTCGAGTCTGACTCGCACACGAAGGGTTACGTACCACCGTACAATATTTAACACTACATTTTTTTTAAACACCTTTCTTGTGTTGGGACCCTTTTATTTCTAACTTTATTTTATTTGTTGTTATAGCGGCTATAGAAATACACACTGTGAAAATTTCAAATGTCTACCTATTTACGGTTCATTAGATACAGCCCGCTGACAGATAGACGGACGGGCAGCGGAGGCTTAGTAATAGGGTTCCGTTGGCATCCTTTGGGTACGGAACCTTACAAAGAAATTATACGAGCCCTGCTAACCTTTCGATAAAGTTTGACGACATCATAAGAATAGGTGAATGGATTGGGAAAAGGAAATTCGGAATCGTTTTATGCTTTTCGCACATTTTCATTAGTAGATCCTCTTTTAAGAGTTATGTCGGAAAACCCTGCCAAAATGCAAGTCCACGATCTTTTGCGCTTGGCTTTTGGCTTATCATCCCTCCAGACGTCGTCGTAGTCAACAATGATTAAATGTTTGGCTAACCACTAACCCAATCTATACTGATTGTAAGCTCAAACTCAAAGCATTTATTTCAATTAAACCATTTACAGGCACTTTTGAAGTGTCAAGTCATGGACCATGGTTAATACTTGGCACATGAAGTGGCCACGTTATGCCAATATTTCACTCTCTGATCGCTAGCTCTCGTATCAACTTTTCACATAAAATTCGTAACATGGTTTTCCCTCAAAGATTTTTACACAAGAGATTTACTTGGGCTTTCTACAGCAATCATTGCTTAATCCTGAGCCCATCCTGAATAACCTTTGGAGAGAGGATATTGGACCAGAGTGCAGACTATCCAGAAATGCCGAGTTTTTCAAACACATTTCACATGTGGTTGCTGCTGCTTCGTCTCATCGTTATCCTTTTATAGTTACATAAGCCTTGGTTCCGTGAAAATAACTACCCCTGAAGCAAAGTATCCGCATTGGACCAAAATCCCGTCTAATTAACAAAACGATCACGTTGCAGGTCTCGGTAAGTCATGCTCATAAAAACGCGCCCTGTTCTTAAAGTAAACAATTAGGGCAACCCGTTTTATTTTTGTTTCTGTTTATTTACGGACTCGTAACGCTCTTGCTGTAACGACAAATGGCGCTGCTGGAATTTATACCTTATTCCTTGATATAGAGGTCATGTATTAAAAGCATAGGTAGAGAAGATTTTTTTTATTTTTATTATTTTATACTACGCAAATCTATGCTAATATTATAAAGAGGTAAAGTTTGTGAGGTTGTAGGGGTAATCTCTGGAACTACTGCTCAGAATTGAAAAATTATTTTTGCATTTGATTTTCCCAATTTTTGAGGAAGGCTATAGGCTATTTAACATCACGCTATGACCCTTAAGAGCCGATTAAAAATAAAATAAAAGTCAGAAACAACGCTCGGCGAAAACGAAGTGATAGCCCGGGCAGGTGATGCGATGCGACGGGGTGGGGAGGGGACACGAGAAATTTCAAGCTGACGAAGTCGCGGGCGTAAGCTAGTGCTTTTATAAATAGGTGCATGTCAACTAAGTCCTTGACAATTCAAAAGTGCACGTAATTGGTTTATTTGAAATAAATGTATTGAGTAATTTTTTTATTTTTTTTGAAGCAATAAAATTAACTTTATATTTTCTGTATTTCAGTGACGATGACATGCAGTCCCTGGCATCGCTTCTGTCAGTGAACAACAACTCCGATATATATAGCCGTGCTTGAGGATCTGGATGAAGATGACTACACACTGTCTGATAACTTGGAGTTTTTGAGGTCATCTGTGAACCTCATTATCACAATTCATTACACAACATTTTCAAAGATTATTCCTCGAACAATAATTTTCTATCATAAGTCTGGGTTCCCAAACTTATTCTTCTACAATTCCAATTTCCAGGCCCAATCAACCTTACATAATCCACTGCACCGAAAATCTTCACCCAAGTTTTGCCACAACCTTCGGTCGTACCTGCCGCAATAAACTTTCCAAATTGGGACACCAAAACCACGTAATGACCTTAGTTGGATTTGCAAAATCAGGCGAGAGAAAAAATAATAAAATAAATATTTAAGTCAGTCAAAAGAACGTAGCATGCGCAGCGTGTCAAGTGTGTAAAGAAACCCGGGACCCGTGTCAAGGTGCGGCGACACTTTCACGACCACGTTCCGGAATATTACACGAAAAATATCTCATCTTTTGTGGGAACTGATATTTTTAGGAGGTTTTATTTATATTAAAGATACTTTATTGTGCACTGAAAGGAGGTTCAAGTTTGGGTTATGTTCCTCACAATGTGGAAAGTATGTTTTCCTGTGTCTGTTGCTTTTCTCGTACAATGCATGCTTCACTAAAACCTTGACAAAAGAACCAATGTTGAATATACGAAAGCATAAACCAAGAGTAACCTAGTTAGTCATTCCATTATTTTAAAATATTCGTAACCATTGACTGTCGCCGCCAATGTAAAGCCTCATTAGCCGAAACAGCGTAATGGAGCGCTAATTGGCATAACAATGAATTACCAGCAGCCATGGCGTCGCTTATTACCGAAGCAACAGCGCCTACAACACCTCTCGTATTTAGGTCACTGTAGCATTCCCCGCCCCTGGAAAAATATTATTACAAGCCTCGGGGTATTTTGTGTTCATAATGATTTACGAAATTCAATTTCAACGACCAAGCTGAGGTGATATCGTGGAGCACTTCCGACGTTTGGCCCCCAAACTGGAACGGACTGGGGCCGCCCTCAAGCGGCTCCTGCCCAACCTGAGGGGTCCAAACGCCTCCTGCCGGAGGCTTTACGCGGGGGTGGTGCGGTCCATGGCTACATATGGGGCCCCGGTGTGGGCGCGTTCACTGCGGCGGAGAGCCGCCCACTATCTGAACGCGCCCCAAAAGGTGGTAGCCGTAAGGCTGATCCGGGGCTACCGCACGATCTCGGGCGAGGCGGCAAGCCTCCTTGCCGGACTGCCGCCGTGGGATCTGGAGGCGATAGTCCTCGCGCGCCTGTATGAGTGGCGCGCGGAGGCACTACGCCGGGGGGAAACCCCGCTTCCGCGGCAAATCGCGGCGGAGCGGACGGACCTCCGGCGCGATCTCATGGCGGCATGGAAAGAGCGACTGTCGCAACCCAGCGCAGGGCACGCCACGATAGCGGCGGTAAGACCCCTCTTTGAGGAGTGGCTAGAGAGGCGTCACGGCGTCCTCACCTACCGCCTGACGCAGGTCCTCAGCGGACACGGAAGCTTCGGGAGGTTCCTGCACATCATCAGGCGGGAGGAAACGCCCGGGTGTCACCACTGCGATGATCGCCCCGAGGACACGGTGGAGCATACGGTGGGGGCCTGCCCTGCATGGGCGGAGCACCGCCGTGTCCTCGTAGAGGCGATCGGCAGCGGCGGCGACCTCTCACGCCCGGCCTTGGTTCAAGCCATGGTCCGGGGCGAGGGGGAGTGGGAGGCAGTCGCCTCCTTCTGCGAAGCAGTCATGCTAGCGAAGGAGGCGGCGGGACGGGAGAGGGAGAGAGTCTCCCGTCCAAGCCGCCGCGGTGGACGCTCCGGGCGTCGGGAGCCGCGTGACGACTCCCGGCCACCGTAGGCGCGGGCCTGCGGGCGGTGAGTAATGGGTAGCTCACCGTCTGATCAGGATCAGGCCCGTGCCGGACGGCGCGTACGTGTTCCACGCGCGCCTCAAAGAGATGTCAGCATCGAAGAGGGGGCCCACTAGGGCCTAAGCCTGCCGGGAAAGCGGGATCATCCATAAGGGGTACCGCTGACCCGGAACATAAAGGGCCAAGGAAGGAACACGGGTGGGTTTTAGTCAGTAAGAGTCTGACACTCCCTTCCGCTCCACCCAGAGCGGGAGGGGTCATTTGATGATTTCCCATCCTCAAAAAAAAAAAAAAAAAAAAAAGCTGAGGTGATACAAATTGTATCTGAAGTTACAATTCAAGAAATTAGCATAAATTCGTTCCCTTCCTAATGCTGCACTAAATTGCCTGGAGCGGGAATCGGCAAGAGAACAATAGACTCATTGAGGCAATCAAAACTGCCTGGCTCAGGGGTTTCACGATAAATTTCTGGCGATACGCCAGCCGGTTCACAGATAAGGGTTGACACAAACACAGATTAAACACGACGGGGCCGCTGCACGATTTTTTATCCGAACAATCATGACGAGAAGATTAATAGTTTTGTTGTTAGATACGCATGTTGCGGGGTCAAAATATCACTTAATAATGGGGTTAAAGCAAGCTTTCCTAACCACCACCGTTCCAAACCAATGATAAGGATGCCCAGGGCGCCCGAGGATGAAGGATACATATACTTGGACTTAGAAAGGACAATTAATAAATACGTTCAGCCAATTCCAGTGAGCATATTTCTAAATGACACGAATACATTAAATCGCAATAACAACTTTGCGCGAGCCCTACCATACAGCTGTTGTAAGTTGTAAGTATTCCATCAATTTTTACTCAAACTCAAATACTTTACTCTTCTCTTTCTTTACTCTTTTTTTTTATGGTTTTCATGATTTTGTTAGATTTAATGTTCTTTTTTTATTTTATTTTCTTTTATTATCATTTGTATTTCCTGTGCGTATCCCAAATAAAATATTTTTCTTTCTTTCTTTCTTTTATGTAATAATTCGTTCGTGTTTGCAAAAGTTCAGTTTTCAGTTTCAAACAAGTTTGTAAAAGAAATTGTATGTGCAAATATTTCAATGCCCAGTTTGAAATTGAACTCTTAATGCATCGCAACGGACGGAAATAGCCTTAAGTACCTATATGAAATACGCCTCATATAGCTACAAACAATGTTTGTTATTTTTTTGAAAAATAAGATGTAGAACAATTTGGCTCTCTCGCTAGATCTAAAAGTCTTGTCAGCCTCACGTACATACAAAGATATCAATTTCCCAACGTACTAGAACATAAAACGTCAAGTCTAGAACCCGTAACCCAAATTGTGTACCCAGAAAACAATATCTTGAGAGATGGAGCTAAAGAATGCGATATTACAAGTTTTGCTGCCGAAAACAGATATAAAGCAATGGATATTTCTTCCGTTTCATTTATTTTGTACATTTGGGACACAAACCTAATCAGTTACGGTACATTGAGGAAGATCTTAGATTGAATTAGACTTTTAGATGGATAGAATGATTGATCGAACCATTTTAATGAAATTACATTCTCAATCAATTCCATAATCGATTCCAGATTTTACACCAGTTCTTTGGCAACTCAGTTATTAGGAATATAATTAATGCTATAGAAGTCTTGTTGAAGGATGTTTTTGTCTGCTGAATGAATATTGTATCGTGTATGTATAACGCGCCCATAAAGGGGAGAGATAGCCACTTATCTCTGAAGCCGTAGCCAAGAGCTCGCCTGACGATCGTTCAGTGTTTGGTTGTCAGCGACAAAACGGCAGTTTAAAATCGGAAGTGCCTCAATTTTGAACGACTAGACGGCGAACACATTGCGCCAGATTTTTGCACAAATGGAAACATCGTGGGGATACTGGGATTTGTTGAAGTCCAGCCACCACTGAGCAAGCGTGGTAATTGAATCGTTCGTATGGGAAGAAGTTTTTGCAGTGAGATTTAAAAAACGAAGAAAGAGATAAGCAAAATACACAATTGAGTTATCCCAAACAACATTGTCTGTCCCATTTCAAATGTCTTCTTCGTACATTTTTCATCGTGCTCTAAAAGGATGCGAATCGTGAACGATGCACACGACCCGGCGACGACCTGTCTACATATTACAATTCGTGCAGCCTCAACAAACGGGGCATGGCATGCAAAATTGTATAACCGTCGCAATGGCGCGCTGTCTGCTACAGCGATCTGGGACTTGACTTGAATTCTGATGTGTCTTTAAGGGTACGCTTCCATTAAGATAAAGAGCATTAGTAAGCGTATGTATACTTGAACTGGATCGTACAAATGTTCAAGTCTTTGTTATTTAGAATAAGTAGGCATGTAATTAATTGACATCAAATAATTACAATTTTGTTTTCCTAAAAATAACTAGTAACAGCGATCAACTTGGATGTAGCGCTCGACGGCGGAAGTTTCGAGCGGTTCATTAATATTAAAAAGCGTAAATCATTAGGTCAATAAGTATTTAGAGGATCAGTTACATATTTCCCTTTAGAATATGTTTAGCATCAAAAGCAACTGAAGACAGCATAGCTACATTAGCGATTTAGGTGTATGTTTAATCATACAAGGATCTGCATCGGGTTTGAAAGATTCGGGGCACGTTTTATGGCTCTGCAAAATGTAGCTCAAGCAAGGGATGCACCGAATAAATCACGCATTAAAATTCCGCAACGTTCTCTTGCAAGGCTTGCTAGCTTGTCGCGTGGATCAGAAACGTGGTTTCTGTGGTGAGTACTAGCCCTTAGTAGTGCAAACAGGATATTATTATTGTAATAGGCTTGTAGAAAGTACTTGTGTACCGGCACAAATTGCTTGCGTATGTCGGTTGTATTGTATCGCTGCACGCGATGGTTGATTGTAGTCTCAATGTAGATGTGATAAAAGGTATTATTGACAATTTAGTTTTATCACAAATAAATGTTCTGGGACATTTTCGAACACATAGTACTGATAATTCAAAAACCGTCATTGAACTTCTTTCTACCAGATATCACTAAGAAGACATTTGATCTATTTTGGGGTTCATTGAAAAGTTTACAGTGTTGTTATTTTATTAACCTTTTCATCCAAGCTACTCATAGCTAACTTTAGCCATTCAAAACCACTTTGCTGCACACGTGATGCCATATTCCAACCCTTAAGCTGCAGTCCTTTCAATGAGCATCCCATCGTTATCCCCCATTCAACGGTTACGACTTTTGCGCGGGAAAATAGACAGCTGCTACATTCAGTGTCTCCATTCCATTGCCACACCGTTATGGAAATATGGGAGACACACCGTTTAAATAAAAACGAACATATTTACCATTGGCAATTCTATTCATTTTAGAATTCGAATTGCTTCTGAGAGTTCAAATAAGGAATCTGACTCTGACGTCATCAGAGAAGATACTGTAGATCAACGCTGTAGATAAATACTCCATTTTATCTAAGCGGTTATGTAAGTACAAATAAATACTTGTGAGCTACCTACACGGTGAGGAATCAGTGATGTCACACAGGTGTCTGCTGTTACGATGAGCGATGGGTTACGCCAAATACATCACTGTATTCTATTTCGAATACTAAATATATTTTCTTTGATCGTCGATTTGTTACACAAGACATTTCGAGAAGCAAACGATATTCGGACCTTAGCAACCACTTTAGTACCATGTTTTAAGGACAGAATAAATGAACATTCTTTAGTCGACAATCAATTGTTAAGCCTTTGACGGCCCAGTCCTAAAAACTAATAAAAAAGTTCAGTGCCGTCTCAATAAAATCTTCCAATGTCCACGTAAGTTCCTTTAGTACGCATTCGTAAACAATCTCATACATATTTATCAACTATCGTGAGATACATTTAGTGGCTATGAATAAAAATGCCATGTATCGGACGGGTCCTTATTCCATAGCACTTACATAAATTAGAGGGCTGAATAGTTCGGGTGGTAGCGTCCCTTATAAATATCCTGCTGAAGCGAGCCTAGGTTCAATTTTCGCGGCCATGCTTATATTTCGAACGTTGTGTTGTAAACAGTAATATTTGTAGCAGGAAAGATACTACGCCTGGGGTCCTTTTGTCTCGTCAATATTCTGTAGAGGTGAATATTTTAGTTCTTAGCAACGACATAGGTTTTTTGAATAGTTCTTGTTCCCCTCAACAAAGAGTTCACATTTGACATAGTAAAAACTGTGTGTCTACCGTGTCAATAAACTTTGCACTATTGATACATCCAATTGCATAAGCATATAATGTTCCCACTGCTGGGACACAGGCCTCTTCTCTTCAGCAGGGAGTGGGCTATAATCCACCACGCGGGCCCAGTGCGGGTTGGTAGATGTCACATGTCTTCGAATTTTTGGTTCTAGAACATGCCGGTTTCCTCACTGTGTTTTCCTTCACCGGTTTGAGAGCAGTGGTGATATAATTATTTACACGAAGTAAAGCGCCTGCCTGGGTTCGAACACACAACCTATACTTGTAAGTCGGGGCCGTCACCACTGCGCCACCACTGCTCTTGCTCCACCAATTGCATAGGCATGTTTAATCCATGTAATTATTCATAAAGTTTAACGACTACCAGTGATTGTTACCACTTAGCAAATTGGTCGAACAAACTTCAGCAAGTATGGCAATCCTTTCAAACAAAGCTATAGTAATCCTCTGGGAACGAACACTAAGTTAAAAAAATATAGCCTTACAAATCCGGCACAACGCGATAACTGTTTCAAAGTCTTTGCCACTTCTCGCCATGGCAATAAGCCAGAATTTTCCGGGCGATTAAAATCACTTGAGTGTTGCCGCAATTCGCTTATTTTGCAATAAGCCTTGTGCATACTTATATCACAAATAGGCCAGCCCTGTCTTTCATAGCTTAGCTGTAAGGTTCGTTGTCCTGTGGCACAATAAACCCCTCATCTAAATATTATAATCTAGCAGATGAAGGAATATTCTCCTGAGGTTGCGTAGAAACGAGTATCTAGCTGGGCATAATATTAGTTTTCACTACACTATTGAGGTTTCAGAGGTCAGACAACACTTGAACTACTAGAAAACTACTCGTCAGAATAATATGTAGTCATATTTAATTACCAGTTCTGTAAGTAAGGTCTGGTACTAAGCTAAAACTTTGCGAGGGCACTTACATTCACGTAATCTGACGGGCCAAGATTGACGTTTCGGAAAAGAATCCTGCCTAGCTTTCCGGACACATCGACTCTAACACGAAAGTGTTTTCCTTTGGCATGTCACTTCAATCAACATAAAATGAACAGAGTGTGGAAACATGGATGGCCTTACATACATTTGTGAACCATCATTCCCAAAACATATTCTCCAAAAAAAAAAAAGTATATAAATCTACAGATGAGGGTGTGCACACCAGTTCACTGACATACACTAACAATACGCACGGTCATACGTTAGTCTGGACAGGCTAACATCGTTTACTGAAGCACAGAGGATGTCGTGTGACAATGAAAGCGTCGTTAAACCATTATCCTAGCCAGTGAATGTCGTATCGAGGTGCTGCGTAAATTCTACTCGTATTATGTCAATGTAACTTGCTTTAAATTTAAAATTGTTGAATAAAATTTGTATTTGTGTGAGAAAAAGCATATGAAGGGTTTGTGTTCAATTCGTACAGTGGTTTTCATATAGCTTTGAAAGGAAAACAATTAACGAACTCAACTTTCAATACCCATAGAATTTCAAATTAGCAATTATAGTTCCGACATACAGATGGATGAAAATAAGAGTGATATTTATCCAATTCAGTTATATTTTGACATTTATTTTGCTTTTAAAGCAGAGGAAGGAGATTTCCATTTTACTAAGCTGACAATTATTGACAACATGCGAAGCTTGCGGTGACAATATTGACCAAAACGTGCTACTGCGCGATCACAAAAGCAATTTTTTTTAATAACAAAGCAAAGGAGATGGACCTCGAAGACCGCTAATAACTGAGACGTATATTCTGTAGCGGTATCTACATCGTCACATGCGAGCTGCGCGTCATACTGTTGTCACGCAAATCCTGCATCACGCAGAGTTTACCGCGCAAGTCGCGACTAGCATATATACAACTTCCCGACATCAATCGTTCGCAGTTGCCCGCCAGACACGACACCCGTCTGGTCGAAGGATCCTCCCTTCACTATGGAGGTACGAGTGAACTTTACACCCTGTTCCTCAAGTCTATGAACTAAATGCATAAATGGTTACATCACCGTTGATATTGACGGAGTATTAAAAATATTCCCAGGATCGTCAAACGATAAACAGTCGGAACTGCATACTAAACCCACTAACCATGAATGACATATCCCTAACTACGTAAGGCAGTTTGGGACATAAGCTTTGCCCGTTTCGCACCACAAGCCTATGCATGACTGACACCGTTCAAAATGAGTAAGACCGCCACTTGAATGCTAATGTAACGCGGTGTGACAGGTCAGGAAGAGGGTGATGTTTACTGGCCTGACTGGTAATTAGCCATTTTCCGATCATTTGGCGACTTTCCAACTATTTAAACTGTGACCTTTAGAAGACGTGACATCATTAATGTAGTCTGGTTCATTATTGTGCTGTCGTTAGGAGCGGTTTGTTTTGCATCTGAAAGTGATGTCAGAATAGCTCGGCATTCATTGTAATTAATGTGATTATGTCGTACTACACATTTTACTGATGACGCGACGGCATAAATTCCCATGTAATAGTTGGCAAGTTATGAGGGGCTAAACATGTTAATTTCAAAACGGGTGATCTCAATTACCGTCTTAATAACCCGCAGAAGGCTGCAAATATAGATCAGACGACGAAAAATGAATTAGAGGTCTATGTATGTTCGACAGTGGACTGCAAGAAACTGACAGAAAAGAAACTTCAAAGCCCGATACCTAATGGTTATTGCTGAAACAAGCGTAAAAAGCGGAACAGTATTGATAGACGAATCGTTCATAATGCATTTTCATGCTACACGATATAATTGTCAGTTACTAATGGACTTCGTGTTATGTTGCAAGAAATAATAACTATTAGGTTTGCAAACGTTAATTGAATTAGCTGAATCGCAATCATGCATTTAGTCTAGTCTGATTGGAAAGGAAATGCGAAATGTTAAGCGGATCGTGAGACGTCCCAGCTAGCGATTTTCACTCACAGCCTTCATGGAACTAATTAACGTCAAGATTTCAAAGATAATGGAAAAGTATGTATAATTAAGTACTGAATTTCGACATGGATATACTTAGAAGTTTCTTTGGGTAAATTCCAACAAAGTAAAACGGATGTTGGACTCAAAGTAAGCCTAGTTAATCTTGAGGACTGGCTCTCTAGAGACATGGAGAGATCTTGGGTTGAAAACGGACCATTTCAAGTATGGAGATAATTAGGTAAAAGCTGATTTAGCTGCTTCATCTTTTTTGCTACGAGTTCATACTTTGCACTCCTCTTACAAGTTTCTTGAAAGCTTCACATTATTATAGTAATATTAACTCTCGAGTTGACCTCCCAAAGACTTCAATCCGCAGAGTATCAGATGGCACAAATAAATAACGGTCCTTTATAATCACCCCTTCGAATGCGATCCATTTTATCAAAGTGCAGTCTCTTCCAAAATTGCTTTTCTCAGTCTGCTGGGCTTGGAGACTTTAAATAAATAAAGTACATTCAACTTTCTAGGTGAATAAACTATGTACTCTTTTAAGTTGTGTCTCGTGAGATATCTTGAGAGAGAAACTATGTAGATAGCTTGCATTACTTACAAAATAAATTGAAAAAAAAGGCAATGGTTCGTAATCGAGATTGGCTGAGAGATGCACAGAAACATTTACAAAGTAACGTCCTGCAGGGCTAACATGACAAGCGCAAGATCGCTCTTTCTCGATTTGTCGAAATTAGTCGACGATTATGACGTCATCCTAATGTCTAACATGACCGTTATGCTCGAGTTAACTCGAAAAAGGCATTTTGACACTTATTTATCTCGCGATGAGTGACCGATGTAGCAGGTTATTAAAAACAAATATTTTTTTATCATAGCTACATCGGCTTGAGATTCCGTTTCATTCTTTCGATTTTATGCTTGGAATTTGAATGTACTATATTGATACGTCCACCTCTTTTAATGTATGTTTAGTTTTTTTGTGTTACCGACTTTTTTAAGTAAAAATAAATGTTTTTCTTTGGCATGCCGAAATTAAAATACGAAATGACGGAAATAAAAAATAGTGGCACATGATATACTCACTAGATAATCACCACAAATGACAAATGGGCCGACGATCACAATTTGACAATGCGAAGGTTGATATTGTAACAAACACGATAAAATCCATGATATTGCAAATTTAATTAATGAATACAAAAGGACTGGCTTCAGATACATATGCAACTGGAGTTGATTTCGCTATTATAACCATAAACCAAAACCGTTGTAAACGTCCAGTTGGGAAATGAACGGGCGATATCTAGTACGGACATTAGATTTTTTGAAAATTTGGTGTACTTTCTTAGACATCGTTGTGACTTATAACATCGCCTTGGATGAGTCTGTGAAGGTGTAATAATTGTAATTAAAATAAATATCATACATACATTTTAGTAATTATGTTACGAAGGATGAAATGAAATTGCCATACAGCCATAAATCACTAGATTTCGTTAATCAACCTAATTGGCAGTGACTGGTTATTTGTTACTGAAAGTGATGCTCATCTACGTAATAATTGTATCATGGTAGTTTGTAGTGTTATACTAACGTATAGTTCCTCTTGCGGCCGCCGAAAGGAACTTCATTCCAATATAAATAGTACCTACTTTAAAACTAAGTATTTTCATTATTAATGTACTGTAAAATAAAATGATGACTAAAATAAGAATAAATAACATGCCAT
Organism: Brachylomia viminalis; assembly: GCA_937001585.2. Lineage (NCBI taxonomy): Eukaryota > Metazoa > Arthropoda > Insecta > Lepidoptera > Noctuidae > Brachylomia > Brachylomia viminalis. The sequence goes on from OW443296.2 coordinate 6,664,158, forward strand.
GTATTTTTTTTTTATTGTATCATAATTTTGTCTACAAAATCGAGGACTACTAAATGAGAGAAAAATCGGAGATTATCTCGTGTTGAGTTGTCAAAATTCGAGATAACTTAGGTGCCATGTTAGGGTTTGTCGAGAAAAAATCAAGTTTGACAGAACGAGTCGAGTGTTTTGTATAGCAGCGCCGCGCTGTCAGAAAACGAAAAAAGTAACAGAAATAGACATATCTCTTCGACGCGAGAGTGAGTAATTGTCGCGTGTGTTATGTTAGCCCTGTTGGGCGAGTGAACTTACTGCAGCCAAGATTTGACAGGCAATCTGAAAGACATGGGTACAACACAAGCTTCTGTAATGGTACCACAGAAGGAATGGTTTTTTAAGGATATATTTTTCAATAACTGAAAAATTTTCCAATGCCAATTCCACATTTTCCAACGCCTCTAAAAATGCGAGAAGGATAAGAGTCGTCAAACTTTGTAGAGCGGCGGAATAACGATCGACCTGGCGCGAGGGAAAGTTGGAGTGGCCTACGCTAGATAATTGAAAAATGGCAGCGGGTCGCGGCCGCTTTCATTGTTTCAGAACTGAATCGTATGAATAGCTGGTTTGATGAAGTGGCTTACATCTATGTAGGCGTGTAGTCATTGTTTGGAAATCATTCCTATTTTTTTTAAATCATGGGACTTTCCCATCACCGGATAGTAGTAGCACTTACAGGATCTCCAATTATGTAAATCCAAGGTGCAAGGTTCGGAAATAATTCGTCGTTATAAAAAGACGAGAAAAACGAGCGTATGATTCAAGTTCAAAGTACGATTAAAATAATAGACATGTAATAAAAATATAAAAATGTGTCACCAACTCCAAAGCCGATAAAAATACAATGATGAAATTATCAAACTTGTAGTTAATACAAAATGTGGAATGCCATCCGGCCAACAAACAGTAAAATAACAGAGCAAAATATATCTAGTTTTAATATTAAATATTTATTGTATTTTGTTGAGATACATTTTAAACTGAAACTATTGGGAGTATTCATCGGAAATTCATTAATTTCCGAATATATAGTTGTTTCAGTTTATCCGGTGTCGAAATATTCAAATTCTGACAACTACCCGTGTACCTAGATACTGAGAATTCAGTATCAGTAAATGTACGGGATTTACTGTGAATTCATCGGCCATTGGCACAAAATGTTGGTTCCTCACAGCTTACAGCTTCGAGAATTATGTGGTGTTCATAATACGAATAATGAGAAATATTCCATTCGACACGCATAATTTGCTCGTCTTTTATTTTCGAAATTGCAACACTGATGCTTGATTATCGTCCCGACTGTTAGTGCAAATTATCTATGATTACCTCTATGTTCATTCAACGCGCAAACGTAACTCGTGACTCATAATAGAGTAGATGGATTTAACCTAACTTTGATACGTATACATATAAAGGAATTAGGCATGCTCTCAGTAAATACCATTCTGGACTAAGCGTAATCCTAGCTTTCGTAAACTCCGAATGTCCGCACTGGGTGCTCCCAATAGACAAAAATTGCTGCATCAGAGGGGGAATAGTGGAAAATCGAGATATCTTTTATGTTTATCAATAGCCAATAGTTAGTCGAGGGCATGAATTTGATGGCCGAAACAACAATTTGTTGCCGAATAAGTAAAATAACTTGTGTAAATGTTGAACTAAAACAAATGTTTTGGGAGTGAAATTCATAGTAGGTATCTTTTACGATATCTATTGAACCAACATCCAAGTTACCTTCTACACCACGAAATTGATATTTTGTGTAAATAAGTAAATCTCATCGCGTCTCGTGTGTGTTGGTAATTGGCAATTAAGAGATAATGTCAGGCACATACGAAGTGTCGAAATAGTCGACTAAGGGATAAATTACATCAGGTGGATAGACAGCCAATGAGTGCTCGGAAATGACGCAGGAAATAGGGACAGAAAAGGTGAGATAAGGGTTAAAAATCGTGGGAATTGTTTGAGAACTGATGACGATAGTGAATTTAGAATGATTGGTAATTGTAATAAATTGATCAAATTTAAATAGAAGCAGGTCGCAACAAGTGAAGCAGAAAATAATTTAAATTTTAAATGTGATTTTAACCTGTGCTAGTTTACCAGGAACATTCGTTTTAGGTATGTGGGGAATGGTTGCCACGCGTTTTAAAGCAAATAGAGTATATTATATTTCTAAGGTAAAAAAATTAAGTAGGTACAGTATCTGAAAATAAAGTAGGTATAATTTATTTACCCAGCAATATTTTTTTCATACATATCTTTTGTTGCTGCAAATATTTGTTACTAATGACAGTCTATGTCTACTATTCAAGTATGTATAAATAGTAATTTTTTTATTAAGTTTGGGATGCTCTATTTCGTTCGTGCCGCAACTTTGCATTCATCAGAGAAAAACTTCTCTGTACATAAATGCTGAAGTGGCGGGAATGGATAGCAGAAATGAAACAATTTTGTATAATTATACATATTCACAACATCATAACTACCTATTTTGATTTCTGAAAAAATGCGTCATGTTTAACAAAACTGCGTCCCACATTTAGACGTAATGCAGAATGGCTTATCTGCAGTCACAGTAAGCGTTTGGTGTGGTTTCAAAAGCCGAATCGGTCGGAGTAACTAAGCTAGAGCACCCTGACTGTGAACAATCGCGCGCGAGCCGAGCCAGCGAAGCGAGCGGGCGGCGCCGAGCCAGCGAATCGAGCGGCGCCGAGCCAGCGAAGCGAGCGGTGCCGCGGCAGCGGCCGGCGAGCGCTACTTCCAAGTTGGTCGTAGTTACTTGGCTATTTAGTATTTTTAGGACTAACTGTCATAAAACTCTTAAAGCTTTGTGTTAAAATTGTCCTTAAAATCACGGATTTTTACTTGAATTAGGGTAATTTTCACTCATATTACTCTTTTTATTTATATCTGTTTCGGACGCCATTGTTGTTGTTATGACACAGAGCCATGATCGTCAAAATGTAGAACAAAAATCTACAATCTGGCACTTTTCACGCTGTTTTACATAACCTCTCAACGTTGACCCGCTACATTGATAAATGCAAAACCTTTATGCAATTCTGCGTGTTAAAGTTCAGTAATTCTAATTATGGAAAATCGCTAAACGTCGTTCGGCTGTTTTACATAACGGAGCTGTTTTGTAAAACGGCTAGCGGTTATAAAAACCGCAGATTCGAAAATACATCTGCGACATATACATCCGGAATTGTCATTGTCTGTTCCTTCTAACAACTTAACAGTTTTATTAAAGACATTCAGTGTGTGCCTAGAAGAATGAAGGTAAACATAATATATCAAGTCATAATTATCACTGTTATTCAGCAATAGGTAATAATTTTTGTAATACCATTGAGCAGTCTTCTTCTAAGCTCACAAAATAATTTCTGATAGCTTTCAATTTAACAATATATCAATATTGTAGCTTAACCTTTATTTGTTTCTTTTGGTAAAAAAATTAAAAAAATCTTCAATATAAAGTAAAATATGATAAAGCACGGGTGGCAACCCTAGTGGGGATACAATGATGAATAGCTGTTTTATTACGTTGTTATGGCAAATTACTCATGACAATATGTCGGCCCACGCTGATTGCGGAAAATAAAAGTCATTACTAGTGGTCACACCGGAATATTCAGGTTGTTTTATTATATTAACACGTCAAAATGTCAACTGCATTCTAATGATGGACGCAACGTTTGGCGACTAAATTGCTTCGACAATAATGATGTTTTGCAAATAATACAGACAATGATCAAGAATTCCGGGCTTTAAACAGACAGAACTCGAATGCTGGCTAGGACACCCCAGGAACACGATAAAGAACTTTTAGCAATTTCCATCCATTACCCTTTTGGAATAAGAAAAACACCTTTTGGGAATTTTGAGACACTTGAACTAAAGAAACCTCTTAAATATGTCAAGATACAATGAAAAGATATGGTCCTCTTTTGGGACAACTACTTTCAGAGCTACCTTGAACATTAACTTACCTATCCAACTTACAGAATAACAACCATAAATTACTTTAAACTATACATTCTGTGTCGCATGTCCTTTGGGAGAAAACGGCGTGAGGCAAGGCTTGCGGGTTGCGGTTACATTCTGCACAGAGGCCACACTATACACGGAAGACTCATTACAAATTCAAAACAGTTGCCAGCAAAAATTAACAGGAGCCTACCTTACGCTTTATTATGCACAAACACATGTGAGCACGCGAATGAATAATCAGGAAACCACAAGGTGTACATATCAGTACCCAGATGCTTATATGCCGCATCGAGCGATAGAAAGAGTTCTTCACGCACAGCTATGAGTGACGTTGACGACGCTTTAGAAGACCGATCTTTTTCTATCTTCCTCATCATTTTCCTGATCTTATGTTGTGTGTACTAATAAACTTATCGCCTGCGTCTGTGTTTCCGAACGCATACAACCCTAATCTCTTCAAAGTGAGAGTGAACAGGCTTCTTCTGGGTAAGCTCACTCCATCGTCGACTCTGTATCTGTCACCACTGACCTAGACTAGAGTCAAGAGCAAATCCATCTTAAAAAATAAAAAAAACTCACTTTATTCGAGGTCACTGCATTACATCTTAAGTATTCTTCCATAACGTGTGTAAAAAGAGACTTAACGAAGCAGAGTCACTTGTACTCCCCGTCATTGTCATAATTTGTTTGTACCGGACCATACCTGGGAACCTTCTGGTGACGGAGATATTGAAGGTCAAAGTTCCAACTTTTACTGACGTTTTTTTACGAAAACACGTTTTTAATTTTATGACACAACTTTAAATACCCTCACGACCCCTGTACAGTTGCATGCACCCATTAGCATAATGTTTTGCGTGCGTTACGTTGCGCACTACCGTAAACAGCGATTTTTCACACCAAAAACAAATTCGTTTCCCAGCAATTATTTTTGAGTTTGATGTACAGAATGCGTAGTTGACGGCTATATGATGGGTCTTTTTACATCCTGTATATTTCGAGTAGCCGTCATCTCAGAAGTCACCAGTTTTCAAGCCATATCATCATTCACGCCATCCATCCCTGGCTTCTTTGGTCTTCATTCCCCTACTCGTAAACTTTTTTTTATAAATGAGGGATACGTGGCTAAATAATAACAGCCGCACGAGTCCATCGAAGGTTAAACTAAGCTGGCCGTGGTCGGTTCGTGGAAGAGTGACCATAATACACATCGGGACCCCTACGTGCCTCGAAAAGGACGTTAAGCCTTTGGTCCCGGCTGTCATTCATAGATCTTTGACAGTTGTTGCGAGAAGTCAGGCACCCGAAAGTCTGACAACCAGTCTTACCCAGTAACTGGGTTGTGTAGGTCAGATAGGCAGTCGCTCCATGTTAAATACTGGTATTTCAGCTGCATCCGGTTAGACTGGAAGCCGACCCAATTCCCTAATATAGTTGGGAAGAGGCCACGCAGACGAGGCAGATGATGTTCCATATTTACGGCTGGGTACCATAGGCATTCGAAATTTCGCACCGCCCATTAACCAAATGTTCTGTTTATTTGCTGAATTTACAGCTTTATTAATATAGTCAATATTTTAATGGCTTGCCTAATGGCTTTCATGATCGTAATTTAATGAGTTGACATCATTAGGGTTAATATAGAATTGTGAGTACTCTAATGAGCTGCTATTAGGCGTTGCAATTGATGCTTTTGTGAAGAGTTATTCGTTTTTCTTCGACATTTATGGCGTAGAACTGTCCTGAAAGGGCGACACTTCAGCTGATTGATATTGTGACCCAATATAATCACCGGTTTTTTCAGCCTTTTCCTTTCAGTTTATATGTTGTAACACTACGATAGATATTTGATCCGATCCACGAGGTGTAAGTGGGCCTCAAGAGTGTCATCCTTTAGTACACAGAAGGTATGAAGGGGCGAAATCGAAGGGCTGTATATAAGTAAACCGACATATGGAAAGACGGAAGTAACGTTATGCCCCCTGCGGGACGGGGTGTTTGTTCCGACTTTGCCAATCATACCGAACGTCAATTTATGCTGTTGTTTCGTAAGATTTATGGAAAAGCAATATGGGGTTCTGGAGAAAGTTTATGTACAACCCGAGGAAAATTTAATCTGTTTACTAAGCATATCGCAGCCCTCAGCTTAAAGCCATGCCAAAAATGAGTTTTTCTTTTTATTTGTGTCTTATTTCCGACATGAGCATTACGAGAATATCAAGTACTATGTGCTTATGGTTAAATAACACGAAATAGTCAGGTAACAGTTAACGTATTAAAATCGAAATCCATCTAGCGACTTTGTAAATTAGTCCAAAATTTGAGAAGACGATCCAGAACTTAGTTTTCAAACGCAGCGTATCTTCAAGATTCTCAAGATAAGCATCAGCACTAAACGATTAATATTCCTACACGTTACGACATTGCTGGCTTTGATAATTTAACATTCAATATTCATGTCTTCATGGAGTATTAATAACCCATTGCCGGAGCAAGTTATCAAGGCAAGAGGAAGTTCTGCTCAATCACCTATTACAGGCTGCCTGATAAAAATTTCACTGCCAGCGGGACATTTTAACAGGCATCTAAAAATAAAACAGCGGATAAAAAGGGTCAAATTTTTGCCGGTATTTTTGGGGCGTAAGGGTATTTAATAATATACTTATTTTTTAGAGGTTACTCTGTCTGTAATTTCGAAGAGCTTGAATATCTGTGCCGTGGGTTTTCTACGACATTTTAAGGGTTCTAAAAACTCATCATCGTTTTCCTGCCGTTATACCAATGTATTTGGGGTCAACGTAACATGTATTTTTCTTCCATTATTCTCAATTAGTAGTCACCTCGGTAGTCTCCTCCTTTCAAGCCATATCATCTTCCACACAGTCCATCCAAGGGTTTTAAACTAAGGGTAATTAAATTAGATCGCTTTTCACCTATACCTATTACCTAAATCAGTGAAGCAAAACACAAGGTCTTTGACGAAGAAAACATGAAAAACCACTAAGCAAAGAATTCCTGGAAGATGGAGATAGTAGTTTCATAGTTTGTAGCTTTTCATGTGAATTTTCTACAAGCATCTATCCCTTTTTTTTTCTTTTTTTTTTTGACGGTGGGAAATCATCAAGTAACTTCTCCCGCTCTGGGCGGAGCGGGAGGGCGTGTCAGACTCTTACTGACTAAAACCCACCCGTGTTCATTCAGTTGCCTGTGCCAGGAACGACGGTAACCCTTTCGGACTTTCCCGCAACCCTGGCAGGCATCGGCCCTAGCGGACCCCGTCATTGTTGCTGACATCTCTTTGAGAAGCATCTATCCCTGGAAGACGGAGATGGCAGGTTCATAGTTTGTGGTTTTTCATCAGAATTTTCAACAAGCATCTCTAATCGAGCGATTAATTCGTGGAAGATGGCAGTAGTAGTTGGAGATTTTCACTAGAATTATATACATTTCCACAAATTCAGGTAATCAGGAATTTATGGAAATATACTTCTGCAAATACCTATTTCAAGGAAACCCGTGTACAGAACTTCTTAACGAACTCATTTCAGGATTCCTAGAAAGACCGTTAAATGTTTTGTAGGTAAACAACATAGCTGTTTTCTATATTAATTTTGCAGCTATTTGCCGCTCGGGTTTCAGCTCAGTACGGCTTTAGTAAAGGCGAGGACAGGCTGTGTAGGTACATTATATGCGTTCAAAACCGCCGCTAGTATTAAATACCACCATAGCCAATAACGTAGGATAGGAAGTTTATATTCAAGAACTAACGAGCCGCCCATGCTTCACAGTGTTATTACGACTTGAATAATCATGCTTTATTATGTGTAAGTTTAATACTAATATACTTATTACTCATAAACCTTCCGGAATAAATTATCTAAATAATGGTGAAAACCGCATCAAAAACGGTTGCGTATTTTAGAAGAACAGATTGGTCACACAGTCAGACACGAAGAGCGACTCTTCTAATGTATAATATATGTACAGGTAGGGACAGCCATTTTCTTGTTACATCACAACGAGAGCTGAAATTTTAATATCTATAAGATTGAACTTAGAATCTACACCGAATTAAAAGATTATACAACGTGTTGTTTTGCATCCTCGTCAAATTTCAGGAGGCTGTTATGAAAGACATAAATAATCAAATAAAATTACGATAATGCTCAATAATTAATACATACTTGTTTTTTTAGGTATTTAAGTTTGACAGTATTTCAGAATACTCCACTTTCAAAGAACAAAATCGCCCCGTTGCGTATGCGGTAGGCAGTGTCGTACGACTATGTCGCTGTGTGCATGCGTTACAGTTACAGCGCAGTTACAGGGCGGTATCACACGGGCCCTACACATGCAGATTTCCGAAAAATACAAAAAATAAAAATAAATACCTACTTATTTTATTATTGATTCGTGTCGAGAATCATTAGCATAGTTACCTCCTCGGATTTGACGAGGATGCAAAACAACACCTTGTATTAGTGTCTAACAAGTTTAAATAATCTATACTATTAATAAAGCTGAAGAGTTGGTTTGTTTGTTTGTTTTTTTGAACGCGCTAATCTCTGGAGCTACCAGTCGGATTTGAAAATATATTTTTGCATTTGATAGCTTAATTCTTGAGGAAGGCTATAAGTTATAGCCTGTTTCACATCACGCTACGAACCTTAGGAGCCGAGCAAAAAGATAAAAAGTCAGAAGGACCACTAAGCGAAAACGAAGTAATAGTTCGGGCAGGCGAGGCGATACGATACGACGCCGGGGAGGGACAACAAATTTCACGTGAACAGAAGTCGTGGGCAGAAGCTAGTGTCATGATAAGAACGCTCTATGGTTGTATGCAATCACCGGTTAATTGCTTTTCTTATGCTCAAACGATCCTGTTTGACCATCATTTCCGTTAAAGGGCCGTGCACGTAATTGTCTGAATTTGATCAATTTTGTTCATTGTTTTGTGAGAAAGGGAGAAAGATAATAAATAAAATTATTCGTGATTTTTAAAAATCGAGTTAGTTGTTTTTTTAAGTGGCTGAAAGAGATTTTTCAAATCAATTGAGTTATCGTGGAAAACCACAGGTCGCAACAGGTTTTCAAAGATCATCTTTTTACAAAAAATTACTTGTGATTTTGAACTTTAAAAAATATCATCAACATCATCATCATCAAAACATCAATCATCTAAAATGTTATTATACGACTGATGAATTGCTAAATGGTAAATGAATGTAGACTTATTTGTTTGACTGGAGAAACAATTTTTAATATTTATTTCAATTAAATCAATTACAGGCGAACTATATTTAAATAATATTAATTTTTAATTAAATATTGTGACTACTTAATTTTATTGTAATTTGTGATTATTAACTTATGCATTGACTGCAGAAATTGTTCCATATTGTGACATTTATAATTTTTGTTTTTTTTTATTTATCATCAATCAGTCTATTAATTTTCAAATACCTACCAAATGATTTATGTTTACCTCTCGCATGATCAATATTCTATTACGCATACATTTTTTTATTTGTATTTGTCCGCCTCTTGGCATAACAGCGACCTATGAACTTTAATTTAAGAACTGTATGAATCACTACCTGTGTTAGTGTGTTACACAAATAAAAAAATGATTATGATGATATTTTATGGCCTACTTGCACGTGCCTGGACCACTTTTATCAACTTCGATACAAAATATAGCAGAAAAATTATGTTGAAAAACACATTTTTTTTTAAACCCACTCGGTGTTGTATTTTTTCCTATTATTTAGCAAACCCTTTCAAGAAATTTAAAAATCACATAAATTAGTCTACAGCTATCCTTAGAATAAAATCAAAATTTTATCTTATGATAATGATAATACAATACCTTCATGAAGAAAATCAAAGGCGAAATAACCTATAGTTTCGAGAGTGTATTAAACTACTTTCAGTCAAACAGACTTAATATTTCAAGTTTTCTAACAAGTAGATAAGCCATTGACTTAAAAGTGGATTTTTTACGTGCACGGACCATTAGGCACTGGCTGGCACTGACTGCCCAATACGGAATTCGAATAATTGAAGCATCCAATTTCGAATGAGTCTACCATGCTGAAGAGCAGAGGTGGCCCAGCGCGACTTACGAGTTTTAAGGTCGTAGGTTCGAACCCAGACAGGCGCTTTACTTTGTGTAAATTATTTCATGTGAAACCGGCATGTCGTAAAACCAAAAATTCGAAGACATGTGACATCAACCAACCCGCACTTGGCCCGCGTGGTGGATTACGAACCACTCCCTCTCATCGAGAAGAAGTTGTGTCCCAGCAGTGGGAACATTATAGGCTGACTATGCATAAGCTACCATGATACCGTTTAGAATGGGCGAAAAAGTTGGTGGTTACGTGAACTGATATTTTCCGCTTGTTTGACCCAATTTCGAGCTTGGTCCAGTCTAATACTGGGTTTTTTTTAATATAAATACTTTATGCTCTTTCTTACATCCAAATCAGGTTGACCCTGGACTCACCTGTATCTGGAACATGGATATGGACTCGTCCAACATCTGGACCCTGACGGCGAGCATCTTGCCGCCCTTCTTGGGGGTCGCGGGGGGCGTGCGGGATCCACCGCCGGCGCCATCTACTCCCGCCGGTGTGCTGGCGGAGTGGTGCATACGTCCTGAAGAAGAATAGGTATTCGTACAGAAGGAAAAAAGACGTTATAGCGAAAGGGTTTTAACCCATTGGCCGCCCCGGTCGGATTAATACGACAACGACGACGACGACGGTCGTGCCCGTGCCGCCTGTCGTATATATACGACTGAGAACCAATATTCGTTTCTTGATATGTATTTCATTGCACGACCCTATTTTATTTATTTATTTTTTATTAAAAACGTTGCCCCACACTAGGGATTTCTCCCGTATTGTGGGTGTGTTTACAAACATTTAAACTCACATACACAAACAGCCAGATTTATTTGTCGATTTATGAGCTGGGCGCTGGGGTCACCCACGGCAATTGATATAAAACCAAGCGGTCAAGGGGTTAAAGGACAAATGTAGACGCGAATAAACCGTTAAGATTCAAGACCATTGTTTAAAACATGGGCTAACATTTTCAGTTAAAATTAAAAATAAAGATCCTGATTGATTGAAAGATTTGCTTTGCATTTCGGTGACAGTTGTATTTTACTCGATATAATTACGTTGCTTACATCTGTGAAACTGACCAACAAAAGATATTTGGCATACAACATACAGTTAGCATAAAAATGCTATGGTAACGTATTGTGGTATACTAACAGACTTACGTGGTAGCACTCTCTTGTCTATTTGTGAATGTTTTTAGAAATTAAATTAGACAACCAAGCGCGTGCTGTACCTAGGTACATAATATATAGATCAGATACGAATTATATTGTTACTCTGTAAGTTCAATACTCTGTATGTATCAAGTGTCCTTACTCCTTTCTCCAATGCATTCAACGGGTCACCCAACGATCGAAAGGCCACTGGACCATGTTTAAAACGACGAACAAGATGATTTAAGTTAGGTACTGTACGGGATGTGAACTTTGCCCGGAAATGGGACGGTTCGTCGATGTTCGTAGGATTTGGATTTACGACGGCGTGAGAGCGAAGTTGCGGGAATTTCAGACAGGTTTTAAAAGAGTCGAGAATCTGGGAGTGTTCATTCTCGATTAGGCGTGCACTATTGCCAGGCGCATCATGGTTTACCATCAGGTGAGATGGTGGTTAATAGCGAGGCTATTACACTTACATCCCATTTATGAAAGCCATAATATTGAATTGAATCTGTTGTCAAATCCCATGTCAAGTGATTTGATTGACTGTTGTTGTTGTGGTTAACCAATCCACTTAACATGAGGTTTGATAGCGTGTTAATAAACTAGCACTTTACCAGCGCTTTCGTCCGCAAGTGAGTTCCCGATCCCGTGGCAGTTTCGAAAATTCCTTATTTCTTGTCTACATCATAAAGAGAACCTCTGTGCGAAATTTGAGCTTTACAAGGTTTAAGGGTTTGGGCTGGGCGTTGATGAGGCAGTCAGTTGGTAAGTCAAGACGTTTCTTATATTTATAAGAAAAGTCCTGAGTTACTCACTGTTCGAACCTGGGGGTTAACTCTCTAAATCCGTCAACAAAGATACGGTCCCATCCGCAAGTAGTTGACCCGTCAAAACAAAAGTCAAATTTTATTTTTCGAACGGGCAAAAACGCGCCTAGCATAGGGGCGACTGTCAATTCATGTTGTCATTCATTTTTAGTTCGGAAACCGAACTAATCTAATGTCCGTAAGTGATACGGAGTAATAAACGCCCGTTACTTCGGCCGAAACTATAGAGTTCATGCTTAGGGAGTTAGACCCCTACCACGGGATAGGAAAATCACTTGCGGACGAAAGTGCTAGTTTACTAACACGCTGTCAAACCTCACGTTAAGTGCTATGATTAGTTAAACACAACAACAACAGTCAATCAAATCACATGACATTGGATTTGACAACAGATTCAATTCAATATTATGGCTTTCATATATGGGTTTGATGAATTCATCTTTGTGTTCACCAGTCTTTAACAGGGTGTTTAGAAACGTCACTACCAAACGACGACAGTATATTATATTCATAACATCCTACTTGATAAGCCAATACCGTTAAGCGATAAATGCTACGCTAAAACACGAATCACGCCTTCAGATCGGCCGTGATTCTATTGTATTTGTCATAAAATACTCGACTTTATGACGCTGATCCTAGGCAAGAACAACAAGCTGGCAAATTGACATTATTTATGCAATAATATAACTTTAGATTAAATTAGATAACAATGGAATTTATTACGCGACCTTAGGAACAAGATTGATTTCTTGTCGTTTTGTACGTGTCTTCAATGCAGAAGATTTAATATGAAGTTTGTTCGGATAGGTGAAGGCTAGTTCTCATCTTATTTACTTATTTTGACCACATATAAACCCGTTTCCGATTCGAGAACAAACGGATTAGTAAAGAGAGAAACAATGAGATTATTTCTATCGTATTTCCCGATGGCCAAAACAAAGTTACTTCATGCGATTATCAGCGCAGGTCGTGTTTGGACGGGTTACAGTGCAATCGACCTGAAATCCCGAACCTGCATCCGAGGGCCGGGCTACATACTAACTGGGGGCCAACTCATCCAGAACCAAGGACGGCCCCTAGTTTTAAAACCTAACCGGTCTTCTTACAAAACAAGGATTTTCTTTAGACATGGTTTAAAGCATCGAGCCTGTTTTTGAAATAAGAACCTAGCAAGAATCGAAATATAGTTCCTTTTACAAAACTGACAACTTAGACCGGTATTAGGTTGTCAATTTTGTATTAAGAACTTTACTAAAGTCGGCATAAAGTTCGAAATTCAAAAACTGGCTCAAAGGTTTAGACTCGGGCTAAAGTTAGATCGTGTTTTGTAATAAGATGGAATGAGTCTACTTCACGACCTTTGCCTCGGAAATTCTCTCTCTCCACCTTTATTAGGAGCCGAAATAAGACTGAAAGGCTCAATAACGGCATAGGAAAGCTCGTAGGTATTCAGAATAGGTTTTCGCATTGGGTTCCCAGCTTCACATTTACATCCTTGACATTTACAAGTAACATGACATAACATCACGCCTATTTTAACGGAACAGTAAGATGTAGGTACTTGTTGTAGTATAGTCACAAATAAGTATGACACTTAGCAAAATTTAAAAGCGGAATATTGATTGCAACTTTGATATTAAGACCTATTTCATAACAGTTTAGGTCCCAAAATACTTTGTTCGTAAGAACGTAAAATTACAATAAATACAGTAGGAGAAAATCACATTTATAAATTGCTAAGTGTATACATATTAGTGCTAGTGACTGTACACCCACTGTACTGGTCATATAATACAACTTATTATGGAAGCTGCCATGTACTGTGGTGGAAACAGTATTGAGTAACTACTACATAAATTGCCTCTTAATAAGGAGTGGTTTTACTTGATAAAGATGCTTATCATTGTTGTTTACATTCAATTTAAAAGCAACAAACGAGTATGTTTAATTAATTATGTACATACATTTAAAGCTGACCTATTCTGACAGCTGAGAATATTTCTGCCACACACTGCTTATTTGCAAGAGATTTTGATACTTAGACTAAAAATATGTAAACAGGCTCTATTAAATTAGAAACACTTTTGAATGTTTCTGAGAATAATGAAAAAGACTTTAAACAGTAAACAGTACCACTAATTGTCAGAATGAGTTCAAGTAGAAAACTACAGTTGATTTCATAGTCAAAAGCAATAACTTTGAAATCTATATACTTAAGTGATGTCATTAAACAATCATTACTTGTAAAATAGACCTCAGTACATAAAGATAAAGTTTATTCATCATACATTTTAATACATATTAATTTTGTAGTTTTTTATTTATACACATTGATAAACTTGAATGTAACTGATGTGACATGACTGATTTTTTTTTTTAGTTTATTTTTGTTTTACTAAATGGCTCTGTGAAAATATCCAGTAATTATCAGATAAGCAGTCATTATATTCAATTACAAATTATTTCATTTATTGGTGCAAAACAATCACTATTAAAATAGATGGCAGTACTTATTTATTTTCATCATAGGTACAATATTTTAAGTATTTTATTTTAGTTTTGTGGTTTTTTTTCTAGGCAAATATCCGAAACTCATACATTGTAAGACATTACGTAAGTAACTAAGGCTGATATTACAAAGTAATTCTATGTTGTTTAATAGACCCGTTTCATACGAAATATTATTTGGCTGTGTTGTGCCATATCCAGTATCAGATTAGGATTAATTAATTTCAATCAAAAGTTATGTCATTTATTGACGTCTTTTACAATCATAATTAATAGTCTATCAATTAGGCAAATAAATCGATCATTATTTGATTGCATAAGTGTTAATTGAAACCTATTAATTATTGAGTTGAAAGTTTTTGAATGAACTTATATCTAATTAGAAATTCAGCATGAGGAAAGTTTTACGTGAGCCAGCTAGCTTGTGCTGCTGTAATATTTGAAATTTAAAGGATGTAAAGTATTTATGAAAATTTTGTATAGAATGAAGTTATGAAGTGGTTCAATAAAGATAACAGGCATGTTCTCAAGTTTTATCACTATCTGTGAGCACATAATTTATTTATGACCCATCATACCAAAAGTAGAGATTAGAACTGACAAATTTGACGAAAATAAAAATAACATAATGGAAAATATTAATTGTTTATCACATTTGGTCTTGGGATAAATTCATTAATCATGACCTTTTATCAAAATAATAAGAAAATTGAAAGTTAAATTAATATAGTTTTAATTATTATCATTTATATTTCATTCAATACTTACCTTTATCATTAAATCAATGTCTATAAATATATTAGAAAATTATCACAATATCTATTCAATTATCACAGTGAACAGAAAATCACATCACTTAAGATCCAATGTCTTATCAGTGCTCTTATCACAAGTAAACTGTTTATGTAAAAGTGTCTGTCCTCATGTTTACATTCTGATATCATACAGAGTACTGGAAAAATTTAACTTGCTAATATGTAGGACTAATATTGTGAATGGTCATTGTTTACTGAACGAGGTTTAAGAGGAAATTTTTGTTCAATTAGGTACTTAAATTAAAAGATAACTGTGGACAGGGATACAATACAGAATTTTCTCATTATTTTATAATGCTACACACAATAATGATAAGTATATGTTTTAATGGAAAAATCTATGCATTAAGGCTAAGTAATTAGCAAAATTACATGGTTAGATAATTAAATGGGACTGGGAATTAAATTATTACCTGACAAGGATGAAAATATAATTAAATCTAAATGATAAGAGGTATTTAGAGAAGAAAAATTAATTAAATGCTAGAACTAAAACTTAAGTATATATATTCTGCATATTGGCTTAACTAAAAAGAAGAAGTTAAGGATTTGTCACTTACCCGGCAATGTATGGTATCCGATTGTGGACAGATGTCCAGTAGAGTTGCAACTACCAGGTGGCAGGTCCGTGTCCATCATATTGCAGTCTTGTCCACCTCTGTCAAACCCAAACCCCTGGCTGGCACATACCATGCCATCTTAACTACACTGCACTTAGCACTCAACACACTGTCCTCTTGTTCAATATCTGTGACAGTAGAACATCTCAATTACTTCCATTTGCATAACACTTATCAATTAAAAGGATAATGTCAGATCACTTTCTACACTTTTAATAAGTAACTACATTATTTATGATCAATTAACTCAGGTTCACATGCTGTGACAGTGGCTGACAAAGGCTAAAGGGAATTATTGCATGCGCGATGCAAAACCGGCGGCCCACTTTGCACCCCAAGACATAAATAGTTAGATGAATGCAATAACCAGAAAATAGGTCAACGGAGGTGTGCCCGGCCGCCGCGACAGAGACAACAGACGCACTGCCTCCGACTGTCGCGGCGCATCACAATCTAATAAGAGCCTTTGCAAACTTAATTACTTTACACTGCGTATTAAAACTTCGCACTAGACGTCAAGAATCGTGGAATAATTAACGGGAGCCCGCAATTTTACTAACTACGTACAAATAAACATTACTATAAACACATCTTGTCTTACTTTCTAACAAGCGCAGATGAGAGAGAGAACCGACCGCGACGCAGCGAAGCCCCGAATCCCCGAACCCCGACGACTCCCCTACATGTCAACCACCGTACACCATCCCAAGTCATTGATCTAATTGGTCATTACTTACACAGTCATTATTCCTCAATCAAAAACACTAATAGAACACTAGAACTATTTCTAAATTAATTTTTATGTCAAGTCAACGTTATTTATTATTACTTAGAGTCTGGCTAAAACCTAACACGCCCTGACACTACTACACACACCACACGGCCATATTTATTTACCTAGTAAATGTGACCACTCTTCACCACTCTCTTCCAAAAGTCTACCACTAGGCAGTAAAAATTTAATAATTCCAAAAGAACCTGGAAAACAAAAATATGCCTTTCAGATATTTATTATATTATTTATATTGTTTTGTCCTTTAAACCTATTTTATAGGTCAAAGCTTATAAAAACAATATCCACTTTCAGATTGTCGTCCGTAGTTGTCACTCAATTCTGATTATTCCGGATTATTCCCACTCAATTCACTCAATTCTGATTATTCCCACTCAATTTACTCAGTTCTCATTTCTGGTTATTGTTATTTTTTGGTATGGCAACGTGTGTCGACACCCTTGCGCCATCCAATTTTCCTAGCATGGCGGGCTGCGCTGGGCGCTTGGCCGGCTGCTGGCTGGGCTGCTGCAGGTGCGGAAAACCCCAAACAGCGCAAATACTCCCATCCTTTGGGACTTATGTGCTTGAGCCGTTTGGGGTTGAAACAGCAGAGCCAGGGGGTCCGAGTGCCCACTTAGTTTTTCGAGTCATCGCCAAGCGGTTGATCGACTCTTCACGTTACCAGAGAAGTGGCCTATTTTTTGGCCAAAGAATCAGCATTGACAAACAATGTGGCAATGCTGCCAGCCTTTTGGGCACTTTTCCTGTTTACAGCGACGTGGACTAATTTTTTGATGGCCTTTGATTTATTTTTATAGATATTAGACTGTTAGCTTAAAAAACCGATATTCTTGTTTTGGGGCATCTCTAACGACCTCCGTGATCTATGGCATACATGACATTGACAATATTGACATACATGACAAACAAATGACAGTTCACGCCTCGCTGTCATTGTGAACGTTTGTGTTTGTATCCAAGCTGCGTTTATTTATATTGTGCTTTGATAAAAACAGTTTAATTTATTCCTATTAGATTAATATAATGTGAACAGTTTTAAAACCACGTAATACATATTGTATTGTAAAAATGGAGACTACACCGTTGTTGACGAGACCCAAAAAGAAATCCTTATGGTCAAGGTAAACGTTTTTTTAAATAATACTTCTTTGTTTGGCGTAATAATTACGCATGGATTATGTTATAATCGATTGTTTCTAGGTTACAATTTTGGAGGTTCCGTAAGAAGAAGTTGAGTTCTCGAGCTATATATCTGGGACACCTGCCTGATGAAGAATTTCCGCCTAACTACGTCTGTAATCAGGTCAGTGTGAATTTCTAAATTGTTCGACACCATAAAAACGACATAGATGCCTTGAATATTCAATAACCAGCTATGCATTTTGTGCCCTTATGAGTACCTACCTAATGCATTAAAATCTAACATGGCAGTAAAGTTTATCAATATAATTAATTGTAATTAGGCCGTTATTAGTCTCACATAAACCCACTAAGAAAATGCATTTTCATTGTAATTAAAAATTCTAGTTTGAAATATTCTAGTACCAAGATCACTATTCTAATTACTTCCTACCAGTAAATAGGTACTAGCTGTTATCATTATTTAAACATTTTAGGCTTATTTATAACTGTAATAGTGAATCAGATAGTAACATTTGCATTATTATAATAGTACCAAAACTTAATTTGTAATGCATTTAGTCTTGCAAGGAGTATGCAAACAGATGTGATATTGTTGAAATTCATATGAGAATCTGATAAGAGATTAATATTATTAGAGCTAAGTCAGAATTTAGGTCAGTATTAATAATAATAAGTTTAATGGTCAAGTAATATTTGTGAGATTGCTCTCTTACAAGCTGTCCTTTTGGTTGAGTGTTTCATCAATCATCATATAAATATAGACTACAAGACTTACAAAAAATACTAAAAACGTAATAATGTTAAACCTCCTGGCTTCATCTAGATTTATTTTGCTAGGAGGTATAATAATGCTGTATAAAATAAACTCGTTTGCTTTCTTTCTTCCTATTTTTTTCGACAGCATTTCAGGTTCAAAGTCGAAAATATGCTTGATTTTGGGAAAAGGGAGCACTTACTCTTCCAACATAATATTATGTGGTGCATCATAAGTTTGTATACATACATAAACTCACGCCTTATTCCCATGGGGGTAGGCAGAAACTACAGAAGGACACCTGCTACGATCCTAACATACTCCTTTTGCCTCGTTTACGTTCATACAAGCACGCCGTTTGTTGTTGTTTACTTCACCAGTAAATTCTGCTTGCAATGGCAAAAGCCAGAATTTTCAAATCCAGTTCTTTAAAACTATAACCTCCGTTGTACATGCCATGGTTTCTTTACGGTATGGAGCGCTACCCATACCGAAGAATAATCGTGTGAGTTTGTACATGACCACCGGTTCTATAGTATACGGCGACGGCGCTTGCCGTAGTGCCGCCGTGTCGTCAGCAAACTTCCATAGTGATCCATACAGGACTGACGATCGTGCCAACACACGGCAAATAAACCGTAGTTTTTCACGCCAAAAAAAACGCGTATGGAACAGGTCTAAGAGAAAAACTATTATAATCAGTTAATCACATAAGAATCAGTGAGCAGTTTTGTTTTGTTTTTCCTGTCTACAGCTCCTTTGTTATATTTCTCCATTCGTTAATTGTTTGTGTGAATGTTACAAACCCAGATAACCTTTTTGAGAGCATTGTTTACCGAGAGATGTGTAGAAAATGAGGTTTTTAATGTATTTGTATGTATTTTTACTTCAGTTTTCATTTTTTTGTGAGGGGTTAACCAAAATCTGAAGTTTGCATAATATAATTTTTATTTAAACCATTTATTCAAAAAAAAACTGTAATTAATCCACTAGATTTAGAAGAAGGATCTGCTTATCATTAAAAACCATAATTAAAATATCTAACTGAAACATAGATTTATCTGTTCATCATCTGTTATGGTAAGATACTTATAATCTGCAATAAGAAATGTGTTCCTATTAGAAAGTCTGCTGCACAGACCAAGTTGTGAATGTTAGCATGGAGGTCACAAAGTAAAAGCAATGTTGGATGTTGTAATTTTATTATTTAACTGGCTACACCAACTCTTGCTTGCTCGCTTGTAAAATTTTATTTTTCTGGAATAAGAGTACCAGTGCAGCGATATGATGCCCCAAACTAGTTTATTGAACAATTTCATATAGTATACCAAAAAGACAGACAAAAATAATAATTTTACATAATATAGGTAAAGTCATGCTGCTAACAAAAGTTGATATATTATGTTATATATGCTTACAGTACCTACCTATATTATAGGTCAACAGTGAACAGATAATGCCAGTTTTAACTAACACGAGATGACACCCAAATGACTGCCTAAATAAAAGTGCAATATATTATTCGGTATTTCCTAGTATTAGTGTAAACGGGAATATCTAAGTCAACTAGACTTAGATATTCCCGTTTACACAGGCACAAAATCTTACTTTCCCTCAGTTGAGTCACCAGGGACATCACAATCATCCCACGCATATTATAATGCGCGGCATATGTAATAAATACCTAACAATATATAGATAATAATATAAAGAATTAGATAGATAGATAGAGTACAACATAATTAAGTAATTGATAATGGTATAACGGTTGAAATAGGGTAGCAAGATACATACTTAAACTCACGCCTACTTCCCATGAGGGGTAGGCAGAAAATACAGAACGCCACCTGCTACGATCCGTTCAACTTCTTTTTCCTTATTTTCTGTCCACTCTGGTCATACACACTTGACGTTTCTGAAGAACATCACCAATAAGGTCACTATACACTATACATATAAGTACTATATGGAGATTATCTCAGAAACCAACGCGTCAAGCCGGGAACAGGTGATAATATAATAAGTAGTCGTGACAGTTATCAGAAAAGTATAAAAACTAAATCTTTGTCATGTACTTTTCAAATTATAAGTATCAAAAAAGAAATTGGTAAAACTGACACCCTGTGAAAACTAAGGCAGTTATGTATTAATTTGAAACTGTAATTTACAGAAGGGTTATTCATGGTGACTACATTACAGAGAAAAAACAAAAATGTTGGTTATAGGTATAGAGGTATGAGGAACAGGGTGTAAAGTTCGTTCATACCTAATGGTAAAGGGAGGATCCTCCGACCAGACGGGTGTTGTGTGTGTCTGGTAGGCAACTGTCCGACGATTGATGTCGGGACGTTGTATATAAATGGTAGTTGCGCGGTAAACTTTGCTTGTGCGATGCAGGATTTTGCGTGACGTCAGTGTGATGCGTAAATCGCATGTGGCAATGTAGATATCGCTACATTACTCCCCTCCGGAGGTTGATAGTGCCAGTTGAGGTTCCAGTGGGTCGGAACCGGGTGCCGCATACTTCAAGGTGAGTAGGAACTGTCTGCGGCGATTTCCAGTGAGTCGGGGTGGCGCTGCGTTATGCTCCAATGCGTCGGATGTGGTACAGCGCCGGGTTGAGGATGACTGCTGGCGTCGACCATTAGAGGTGTGAAGGGCTCTGCTTGTGGACCGGTCGAAAGTACAGTGTGCTGTGCCAAGGTTGCTGATGAGGCTAAGGGTGATGACCAGAAATGCGTGTTCGCTGCATGGTGGTGGTCAGGATACCCGTTTGAAGCCGTGAGTGCTGGCTGGCTGAGACTCGCCGCTCGAAAGCTTGAGGAAGCAATGGTGATGACGTCACGCTGAACTAGCTGTTCGGGGTCACCAGTATAGAGTTATAAGGAACGGGGTGTAAAGTTCACTCATACCCATAGTAAAGGGAGGATCCTCCGACCAGACGGGTGTTGTGTCTGGTGGGCAACTGTCCGACGATTGATGTGGGGACTTTGTATAGTATATATGGTAGTTGCGCGGTAAACTTTGCTTGCGCGATGCAGGATTTTGCGTGACGTCAGTGTGATGCGTAGTTCGCATATGGCGATGAAGATACAGCTACACAGGACTTGAAAGATCATCACAGGGTGTCAGTTTTTCCAACGTGACCAATCCATCTAAGCATATTCTTTTAAATTTGTATCCCTATATCTTATTTTAAACCTCACCGCTGCTTTACCTCATCATTCCGCCAATATAACATGGTCAAGTCAATTAACTATGTAGGTACTCGTAGCTAACCTCCATACATACTTTTCGATACAATATTTTAGACACTAAGTATTACATCACTACTAGACAGACCAATGACGATTGCAATTTATGGTCAAGTGGAAATGGTCAATTTTATATGCGATCACAATTTGTTCTTATTATCTGATAGAAGGACGTTTCTGCTCCTCTCTTTATCCTTATTTCGGTTTTTACGACACCTATGCGTAGGAAAGATATTCCATTTGTTTCCTAAACCACACAGAATCAGTATCCATCAGAATGCTTAAAACCGTTTCGCGTGACAAGAACGCGGAATTCCTTCTCCAAAAACTTCCAAATCGTTCCATTGTCCCACATTTTCCTTGTCAAATGTACCTTTTTTTCTAGCCTGCGCTGTCCCTCTCCTAGGCAAAGGTCTCCCGCCACTCCCTCCATCTTTCGCGAGCCCTCGTGTCCTCTTTCGAGTTTGGACGGAACCTATCCAATTCGCGCCCGTCATCTGCTGCATGCGTATCCTCTTTTTTTAAGGTCAAAATTTTTCTCTTAACCCATCAGGCATTCATTACAGTACAGACGTGATGTTGTGCTACATTTTTATACCTTTAAAATAGTACTTAGTACAGTAGTAGAAACTGTTTACTGTAAAACTGCACGCTCCTCTACTAAAATTTATATACAAACATTTGAAATGTGTATACAACAAGCAGTAGAGGGGTGCACAGTTTTAAATTAGACTATCTCTAACACCCTAAGAGCAGTGGTGGCCCAGTGGTAACGGCCGCGACTTACTAGTTGTAGGCCGTAGGTTCGAACCCGGACAGGCGCTTTACTTTGTGTAAATTATTTCATCACCACTGCTCCGTGCCTCGGAAAGCACGTTAAGCCGTTGGTCCCGGCTGTCATTCGTGGATCTTTGACAGTCGTTACGGGTCGTCAGATGCCCGAAAGTCTGACAACCAGTCTTACCAAGGGGTATTGTATTACCCAGTAACTGGGTTGTGGAGGTCAGATAGGCAGTCGCTCCATGTAAAATACTGGTATTCAGCTGCATCCGGTTAGACTGGAAGCCGACCCCAACATACCTAGTTGGGAAAAGGCTAGGCAGATGATATCTCTAACACCCTATTGTTACATAAACTAGCGCTAACTGTCCTCATTTTGAAATGAGAAGTAATTCGCCTGCGCTTGCCCGTATCGCCCTTGCAACAATGATCGCCCATTGTTTTCTGTCGTTAGCCAATCAGAATTGTGCGTCATTGTTGCTAGGAAGTATTCCTATCATTGTATTGTTGTCTTTGTAAGCATGGCATATTATAAATAATCTTATCGCTCGGTTCCCGATTTTGAAACTTGGCTTTGATGAATCTCTCATCATCAACAATATCAACTAGTCTCTAAGATGTCGTAAGAATCCACAAAGAAAAAAAAAATCAGACAAAGTTCATTACTTACATTACTTTAAAAACATAAAATTTACATACAAATAAAAGAAAGAAAGAAAGAAAATGCGTTTATTTGCGGTAAACATGACGCAAAAAGTAACACAAACAAGAAGAAAAGGTTGGGGGAAACATGCGTCACATCCACGCAAAACGGCTATCGCTAAGCATTATGCTGCGACCCTATGCAAGACAGAGCCCCAGCGCTGGTTTTCAGCGACAGCCGGCCGACATATACAATAAAATAATACTCAAACATAGAAATACAAAATAATACACACAAATTTCTTTCAAAACAAATGAAATAAAATTTAAATCCATACAAATGTCATTCAAAACAAATAAAATAAAATTTTAAATAGGTACATACACATGTCATCCAAAACTAATAAAATAAAACACATAACACAAAAATATTACATAGTACGACGGGAGGCGCTACTATGAAGCTGCATCCACCTGATCCACCTCTGCAACAGGGGCAGATCCCACCGCTCGGACAATACCTTCAGGACGCTGTTGGAGCTGTGTTTTAGGCGACACAGTAGCGAAGCGCTCCGTTTCCTTATGATCGCGAAAAAATCATCAGTCCACGCCTCAGCAAACATAGTCGAGGCACTACAAAACCGCGGAAACCCTAACAGCATCCTGAAAGCATTTTTGTATGGCATGCGCAGTATGCTGTACGCCCGCTGCGTAAATTTTATCCACAGGCTGCATCGTATAAAAAACGACTGACAATATGCCTGAAATAAAGTCACCTTTACTGGCCTAGTACATCGTGCGAACCTGCGAGCCAACATATTACACCGGACAGAGCGCCCTGCGCTCCCTCTCAATATCCTGATCGTCACACAGGTCGTCGGAGACGGAGACCCAGTGGTCCAAATACTTGAATTACTTCACCCTGTTTAAAGGAATGAGGCAAAGAGTTACAGGAGGTACAGATGAGAAGCATTTGGTACTAGCTTTAAAAATCATAAATTCACTCTTCTTAGCATTGTACTTGAGCCCGTGGGTCTCCGCATTATGAGTTATGACTCACATAAGCGCAGAAGTTTACGTAATGCACCCATCGCTGGGTACAGCAACACCATATCATTCGCGTAGCCACATTATTTTAGTATTTAAGTAATTCGATAGTTCAAAAATGTAGTACCTATAATATAATCATGTATAATACCTGAAAACTAATAAATATGCTATTAAGCAGTATAGCTATTTGGAAAGACTTTGATTGAAAAAAATAAAAGACGATGAAATAACGGAGGATACGACGATTAAGTTTAGTCTAAAAATCTAGGAACATATATGCAAACTCCTCGGTGTCGCAGATTCAGGTGACTGTGACCACTCTCCCATATACCTTACCACTTAATGTGAATGATCTTTCTTTGTATGATAATAACATTAATAACACAATAAGCATAATCAGCCTATAATGTTCCCACCCTGGGACACAGGCCTCCTCTCTGCGAGAGTGGGCTGTAATCCACCATATGAGCCCAGTGCGGGTTGGTATAGTCAATAAGTTGACTGTCAATTTTACTTCCAGAAATACAACATCCTGACATTCCTACCGCTGGTGCTGTTCGAGCAGTTCCGATTCTTCCTGAATATGTACTTCTTGGTCATGGCCGTCAGTCAGTTCATACCGAGCATTCGCATCGGGTACCTCTACACGTATTGGGGACCACTCTGCTTTGTGCTCGCTGTGACGCTGTTCAGGGAAGCTGTTGATGATTTTAGGAGATATCGGTAAGTGACTTTCATTTGTTTATTTTTTCTTAGAAGGCAGGTTTTCTTTTTGTTGTGTCGCCACGATTGATGGTTTAGTGCCGTCGTCCGTCGCATCTTGGAAAGTCAGCCGCTCTACCAGCTTGCTGACCTACCTACTTTTCTTTTTACAATGGCATTAACCACAGAGGGAAAGAGTTGACAGTGCCGTCTCTACCAGCAGCCGCCGAAGCGTCTCGGGGCCATGTGCCATTAACTAATATTCTCGTAAAGCTCACGCCGCCGCCGCGCCGGCGCCGGCGCCGACACAAAAGACGAATAAAATTCTCGTGTCGAGCTATGCGAAAATAGCTCATGGCATCATTATTCATATTAGTCTCGTCAAGTGTAGCATACAGTGCTTTCTATAGCACTATGTCATATCGTGACTCCCTTGTAAGATGTAGCTGGTAGTGATCAGCAAGCGGATGAGGCGCAGTCTTGCAGGTATGCGGGTATTTTTTTACGAAGCACCATTCAGAATTGACTCTAAATAAATACATATTAAGTTATCAGACAACTCAAGTCCATAATAATCGTTAGTAACACTTACACTAACATCACCATTACCATTCTCTTGCCCTTATCCCAATTTATTTCATGTCGGCGCTCCATATCTTCTGCTTCCGTACATCTCTATTAGTCGTCCATTTCCACCATATCATCTCTCACACAGTCCATCCATCATTTATTTGGTCTTCCCCTACTGTTAGAGCCATCGACATTCATACTCAAAACTTACCTTCCTCATAGCGTTTAATAATACAGTCAGCAAGAGTGGTGAGCTGACTGCTCATGGTGCGCCGAACGTCCAATTATCTCGTTAAGAGCGTTTATACCTTATGATGGGTGGCAACGTCGCAATTTAGTGTCATATTTCGCGGTTTTCAATTTTTATCATTTAATCGGAGCTATATTTTTAAAATCTGTTTAATTAACTTTTTAGAATTATGTGAAAACTGTGTAAAAGGTAAGAAATCGTTGCGTTTACAGTTCTATTTATATGCAAATAATACATTGGAAACTTGCAGGGCGTTATTTTCATTGTAAAATAACTGTAAGCATTACGGTTACTTACTTTTTAAACACTTTCACGTAATTCTAAAAAGGTAATTACACAGATTTTTAAAATATAGCTCCGATTAAATGATAAAAATTGAAAACCACGAAATATGACACTAAATTGCGACGTTGCCACTCATAAGGTATAAACGCTCTTAATCATAGAGTCAAGTACACTGTTTCATTAGTAAAATCATTAAAGGATTTTGCCAATGTCAGATTAAATCTAATTAGACAGAGTACATGTAAGCTGCTCCATGAAATTCAATATCCTTGCCGCGAATCACACACAGGCGGAATGTGTGATGTCAGATGTGTATTGACTGAACATTATCAGTATCATGGAATGTTCAATTTCATTTATTGTTTGTGTTAATTTCCGGATATCCACTATCTATGTATCGAACGTAGATGATTTACTATTCGTTATTATGTGAGACATTGGTCTTATTTACTGCCGTAATGGGTATTGGTAATCGTTAAATTCGTTGCGTGAACAATTCACGTAATTTATGCAAATGATTCGACTGTTAATTAAGTATTTTAGTATAGTAATCTCGATGTATTATGAACACGTAAAGTGCTGAATGTTGAATCTCCAGCGTCCTTGGATTGGTGACTAATACGAACTATTATTTCGTCTGAAAAAACTCGTTTTTGTGTTCATGACGGAGAGGCATCTTTTTTTGAACACAAAAATAAATAATCATGAAATTTCAAGGAAAACGACTGAGTTTGCCCCGTTCCACTGGATATCCCATGTATTCACGCTTTTAATATTTTGAGTATTTCGTCCCATGCCTTCAATACACGTCATGCATCTTACACGTCTTCTGCGTAAATAAATATGTTTTTTGAAAAAAATACTTTTACTCCCACACATAAAGTTCAGTTTGCGCTACAACTTCAAACATTTTTAATGACTATCAGTGTCAGTAGACATTCTGAAATCAACTTATTTTTTAGAACGTAAACTAGAAATTTGTTTAAGTGGAAATAACATCTAATTTGAATATGGAATTTATGAAATTCTTTCCCTTCTTCCAGCCGAGATCGTGAAGTAAATCGTCAACGCTACGAGCGAATTGTCCTGGACTCTTCAGCAGCCGACTACCGCCCATTCCTGACTGAACAGGTGGCGTCCTCCGAACTCCGCGTGGGTGACATCGTGATGTTACATAAAGGACAGAGGGTGCCCGCTGACATGATACTGCTGAGGACTAATGAGACGATGGGCACCGTGTTCATAAGGACCGACCAGTTGGATGGAGAGATTGATTGGAAATTGAGGTGAGATGAGACAAGACTGTTTGAGTGTAAGGAATAATCGGCAGTTTATTAATGCTACGGGTGGCTAGAAAGCTTTTCTATCCGTATTGTCGTAATTGATATCAGTAATTTTAAACTCATTATTGGATTGTACGGGCAGGCTAAGCGCGCACTACGAATTCTAATCGTTGCGGATAATAATCGCAAAATCTGTGAACAATACCAATATACCGGTAAAAAATCGCCTTGAACAATTATTTTCCGCGTAGTACGTGCTTAGCTTAAGAGCTAGGCATAAGCTACGCCAACTCGAACGCCATATATACGTTCAACGACCGCGTAAGCTAGACGTGAAGAGCGTCAAAAACAATTTTCATAGTGACTAATTACACATGTAGTAGTTTATGAAACTGTTGTATAATGAGGGGTATTAAAACACGAGTGGGTGTTTAAAAACCGAGCCATTGCCGCGTTGGCGAGGTTTTTAATAGTACCACACGAGTGTTTTAATACCTAGTTATATGCAGTTTCATACACTACTTTATCTACTCTCATACATTGGGATTGAACCTACTAAATAAACGATCAAAGTTTCCCACAAAATTCAGTACAACAAATCGTATGAATGGCGCTAAAACCCAGCACATGCCCGCGCATGCGCTAAAGCGGGCGGTGCCACAGACAAGTTAAAATTGGAATCAAAACGGTTCATTAGAAAAAATAATTAATGGAAACTCGTTGGTGATATTAACTTCTTGGATTTGAGCTGTATCGTATTGATAAAAAAAAATATTTAATAACATTAATTTGTTAGAGAAAAAGTGTTATTATGATTCCATTTTTAAATTTCGGTATTGTGTTTATAAAGTAAAAGTATGTCAATATAAACTCGTTCGAATTTCACGATATGAGAGTAGATAAACATAATTAAAGTATTAATTGTTATCACACATCTTTAATCCTTTACCAAAAGTACTATACTGATAATAGATGCCAATTACCTACTGGTCAAAGATAAACAAATGCATACAAGGAGTATGGACTTATAAAAAAAGCGGCCATGTGCGCGTCGGACTCACGTCGGACTCACACGAAGGGTTCCGTACCACCGTACAATATTTTACCCTACTTTTTTAACACGTTTCTTGAATGGGGACCCCCTTTCATTTTTAACTTATGTTATTTTTATTATTTGTTGCTATAGCGGCAATAGATATACTCTGTGAAAATTTTAACTGTCTACTAGACCTATTACGGTTCATGGGATACAGCCCGCTGACAGACAGACTGATGGACAGCGTAGCCTTAGTAGTAGGGTTCCGTTGGCACCATTTGGGAACGGTACCCTGAAAAGGGATTTTAAATATTACTCACGCAGTAGCAATATCAATAGGCTATATTATATATCATATCAAACGAAACACCTCTACTTAAAACAGGTTTATCATATTTCTGTCTAAATTAAATTGATTGGTATCTATCGTATTTTTATTGCAGTTTCACGAGCTAATATTAAAGACTAGGTATAACAAACTTTGTATCTTCCTATAATAAAAATGGCCTTATCTTTCTCATGTCATTGGCATTGTGATAAAAAGGTTGAAAAACCATTATTATATTGTTATAGTAAACGGAGATAAATACGATGTATCGTGTATTAACTAGAGAATGAGCTTACAAATTAAAATTATTTTTTTTGGTTTTTTTCGTTGTTTGCCACCGACTTCCGAAATTAAATTATTTTTTCGCGTGGTGTTTCTTTGGAAGTAATTGGTTTTTTTGTGAAAAAGTTTTTATTTTTCCACTTTTTAGTTGTGGTACTTACCTTTTGGTTGTGGTAAACAAATTCGTATAAGTATCACTACTTGCAATGTAAATAACAGTGACAGGAAGTTATTACAACATCATCAACATATACACTAAGTGGAAAAAATACGTATTATTAAAGCTGACTCAAAAACCACTCATCAGAACTTGACCAAATTTATATATTTAGAAACAATCAGGAAGTATAGGTACCTATATATATATATTTGTAAATTTATACTTATTTAAATATAAGTATATATTTACAAACAAAAGAAGAATTTTTCAAATCGGTTTATAATTGACGGAGTTATAAAAAAAACGGTAACAAATATAATTTTAAAAAACCCGAATTGAGAACCTCCTCCTTTTTTTGAAATCGGTTAAAAATATGTATCATTCGCGGTACGCCTGATCTAAACATATCTAAAGGTACCTATAATAAAAAGTAACGAAGTCAAAACTGTACATTTAATAATTGTTGAAAATAATAATTGCTATGAGGTGTGGGAACGAGTCTGATGCCGAAAATATAGTTTTTAGAATGTATGTCCGTTTCTCTGTTTGTCTGGATGTATATCCCGGATTGGCGCAAAAACGCCTGAACGGATTTGGATCAAATTTGGCACATACATAGTTTATAACCTGGATTTACACATACAGTACTACGTTCCCGTGGGATATTTTCCGACATTCACGCGGGCGAAGCCGCAGGTAAAAGCTAGTTGTGTAATGAAGTACATAGATTATGTTGTGTACTCCATATTATACTTGCATGTACTGATGCATTTTCATTGAAGATCAAAAGGAGCAATCGACATTATTTACGTACGCTAAAGCTACGTTTTCCTAATAGAGCGGTGGCTGCACTTAACGGACTTAGTGACGGCTGTCATGCAAATGATGACAGCGGCAAAGATCTAAATCGTTAGATTCGCCCTACCGCGTTAAAAGATAGTTTCTGTTTCGATTTGACACCTATGACATATAATGACGCAGTGACTTGACTTGATTGTCATAGAAACGCTTTTTAATTACGTGTGAGGTCGTTCTTCTCAGTATGGACCATTGACTTATAATAGTATGGACTGGAAATATCAACAAAAAAAAGGTGCCTACCTACAACTCATAATGTCTCATAAAATGGCTGCCATTGCTAGGGTTGTGGCAATCAAGGAATATTGGTGTTACTATAACGAGTATCGATACAAGTCTTACTTGATATCACGTTCGGTTCATAATTATAACTTACTTAAAATAAATGTTGTAACAGAAAAAGATGAGTAGTTTACTTACCGTCTGTTATCTGAGAATAAAACTCAAATCAAGTGTTTTTTTCTGTACAGAATTAAAAACTTTTGTATACAACATGTCTGTGTAACATACCTAACTATTTATTAAAGAGTGAGTTGTGGAGTAAAAATAAAAATATATATTTTTTTTTACTTAAAATATGTTTATTGGTGTGATAATAATTATAAATGATAAATGATTTTTTTTTCTGTAAGTAGGTTTGTACAAACACTTTTACACGTCAATCGTATTTTAAAAACTAAATTAGGTCAGCGCTTCCTATCTGACTACTTTGAGAAGAAAGGCCGAAACAAACTCCGTGGTCACAGTCTCTATTAAAGTCCAGACAAAATCTTGGTCAGATAACGTGAAGGCTATGTAGATCGCTGTCTGAAATGGTCTTTTGAGGAAAGAACCACACAAATTGTGTGGACCTGTCCAGTCAGTTTCTTCAGAGTATTTTTTTGGTGCGGGTAAACCTTTGGACTTATTAATTTGTCTTTTTAAGAAGTTTATTGGTCCCGCCAATTCTTCTGTTCAACAACAGACAACAGTCTGTTCCATGTTGATACAATTTTTTCTTCGAAGGTCTTCTATAATATCTTTCAAATTAGCATTTTTTTTTTGTTTTTCTTTCGAATCATTTCGATAAGGCGTTGTAACTTTTTGTTGTTGATTGACACATTTTTCTTTTAAAGCCTTATTTTTTTCAATTTGTACAACCTGAAAAAATAACTTAAAATTACTTCAATCATCAACTTGCGTCGAAAATGCTGCTTTGTAATATTTGTTTCATGCTAAGTCTATAGATCCTAAAAAATCCAATTGTATATTTATACTTTAGCACGAAGATCAGAAAACGTGCTGAGAAATCACTGACAGGTGGACCTGTAGTACAGCTACGGAAGAGAGAGGATACGTCATTGGTACCGTCACACCTTAAATAAGAGAGAACTCAGCTCATTTCATCCCCACATTTCATTTTTGATAATTTATCCCCTGTGGGTAGATTTTGTTCCAAAAATACTTTATTTTTCTACTTTGTAAAAATGTCTCATTTGGATTTCAATGTTTTCTGGAGACTTAACTTAGCATTATTTTCGTAATGTTATAAAATTTTAATTTTCGTAAGAACCTCCTGTAATTTTCTAGCATCAAAAACGTTTGAGTAGATACATACCACTTTGTGCACTGTTTCGTCTGTTTCCACAATTCGGTGGGGAACTGTAATGGAGGCATTACAGTAGATGTGATGATACATGGAGAAACGTCCGTATTTTGAATGTTTCTCGTTTCACATAATACAGATGACTCGTGACGTTGTTTTTTGCCAGGTGCCTGAAAAAAATAGATACTAATAAGCAATAAGCAATTTACAATATGATTTATTTATGTAATTAATACATCTATTTATTTATTTCAGGCCAAAGGGCCGGGCTATTATTAATTAATTATTATTTACACTTACCGAAAATACTGTGGGAACATAGTTATCATGTAATCTCATTACATCAAGTGTTCTATTGAAACAGCTTTCTTCAAAGTGAAGTGAACAGAGGTACCATTCTTTATGTCGCGGATTAATATTTTCTTCACCAATAGCCTCTAACCACTTTTTCTTTAAACCTTCATTTTTAGAAAACCTATAAAAAAGGTAAATATTTTGATCAATAAATCATTTTGGTTAGAGCTGCTGTTAATATCTAACTAAAATAAATAACAAAATGTCTATGTCTTATTTTATCATCATATAAAACTCTGTGGAACGGTCTCCCGGTGCTGTGACCAAGCAAAGTCGCTCGGACCGATTAGGACACGCAGAACGATTTATGTTAACATCGCTGATTGTACCGATATCGTTTCAGCGGAGGAACTAGTTTCGGAAACTATCACAGCAACGGTACAACACTATTCGACTATGACATATTATTGTAAACAAACGAATGAAATAATAAATAGGTCTGTTATACGAAAATGACTCCAAATATACCTTACCAAATATACTTTAGCCTTAAAATCACGATTGAGTAACAATTTGTTCATCGAACGTGTATGAATGTATGTAATATTGCATGAAAACTGGCTACTAACCTATGCAAAGACAATTGAGGTTGATTTCCATTCTTCCTTGCACCACACTTCACAATACAACACACAGGCATGTTGGTTTGCTGTTTTCCAACATTTCCATTCATTTTTAAAGGTAAACTCCTCGTAATAATCTCGCAAATCTCAATAACACAAAAAATAAACAACCATTTGACAGCACAACTACCACGAAACTCGTCTCCACAGACTAAATAGAATGTCGCATAAGATGGCGGATAGGGCACTTACCTACAACTGTCCTACGTCACGACAAAATGTTACCATAATGAGCAACAACTTAAATATTGTTGTCTCTTTTAACACATATGATTATTTCATTAGAAAGAATGAGACAAAACGATATTTCACAGTCTGTATCGTATTTCACTCATATTTGTATGCAAAGTGTATGTCAAATATAACGCGGCGCCTCCATGTTTTTCCTAGCTCAATGGTATGGACACTTTTTTGCGTGACTCAGTTCGGTGAGAGCATATCTAGCATATCTAAAAGTTTGGGTTTGACTTTTATTTTATTTTTATTTAATGTCAAATACAGTAGGGCGAGCACGGCCTACTGTGATAGGCTTGAGTCACACATTTTTATCACAGTTTGGGAGCAACAACCGTAATAAAATGCGTGACTCAAGCCTATCACAGAGGCCGTGCTCGCTGCCCTGGTGTAAATGACAGATTTTCAAGACTGCCGTTATAATAATATGACGGAACCACTTTCCTAGGAATCCAAAGCTTAAGGAAGACTCATTTCAGAAAGGCCACATTCTACACGCGAATATCGGTTCGCGTCTAGTGGGTCAAGGCTTTTGGTACAATGGATTTAAGGTACCATGGGACTGTTATACGCATTGCGGTCATAAAAGTCCCTAATTAAATAAAGCATGTTAAAAGGCGTTTGCTATGCCCTGTGAATTTGTATTTTACGACGCAAAATGGAACAGGCTTTTGGTATCAATCAGCATCGTCAGTTCACTCTTATTCAACAGAAAATATTGACAGAAGGATTTACTTAAATGGTTGATAGACGTACAAGCAAGTAGGTACGCATACTTAAAGCTTGACGTCTTTTTCCCCCATTTCTCTACCTCGCAATCTAAAAATTCTCGGAGCTAAGAAGACTCGCATGACCGAAGAAGATCGTCGAGCTATAACTGTACATGCGCTTGTCGCCCACTTTAATAGAGAAAGCTTTTCTTAGAATAGAAATACTGCTTTCAGAATACCCCTACCATCAACACAAAAGCTGCCAACAGACGCGCATCTGCTAGACATTAATGCCCAGATCTGGGTGGAGAAGCCAGAGAAGGACATTCACGCGTTCATCGGGAGTTGCACGAGGCTGGACGAGGAAGAGAGCGACTCGCTGCATATTGAGAACACCCTGTGGAGCGGCTGTGTAGTCGCCTCGGGACAGGCTACTGGACTTGTTATTTATACTGGTAAGGAATTTGCGACTGCAGATTTTCGCTGCGTAATCTATTGAAATCAAGTGTCAAATCTTCTGTCAATTTTATATATCACAAGCTGTTCGTGTCCGGGGTGAATTTCATACATAAATAGCATCCAAATTTCCGACTTTCCCGATGGATTTTCTAAAATAAATCTTTCATAAAAACCTGGTCCTGATATATATAAACAAAACAAAAAAGTATAAGCCAAATAGGTGCAGCCGCTTTGAAGTGATGCGTGGACGAACATTTTTGCCAATTGATCTTTATTTATATTGATTGGTTTTGTTGCTTAATTAACCAATCAGAACGGGTAATATGAGATTTGGCAGCATATTAAGTTACATTTAAAATCGTAAATATTCTTCTGACAACGATCTTTGAATTGCCATCCCATCGAACGTCCCATTACCCGACGTCGCGGCGTCGTCGGTCCGTAAGTTTACGCGTGATTTCAGTGTTCTTAAATTCCTTTACTATAATTTAATTATTTGCAGTAGCAATATTCACATTTATGTCCTAGAGTGGAAGTGTTACTCCATGACATTAATTTTTGTCCCATTCCAAAGCATCTAACCAAAAAATAAACGTCAAGCGGGCGATACGGTAGTATCTCCCATGACCATAATCAAGGCCGCTTTGGCCTGATTGAATTGCCTATTTTATGATGACGTTATCCACAACCGACGCGGCGACGTGCGTGTATGACAAGATGTATGAACGTAAACGAAGCAAAAAGATTATGTAGGGATCGTCTGTAGTTTCTGCCTAACTCATAAAAGCGTGAGACCATGTATGTGTGTTCACCAGGTAGTGAGACCCGCAGCGTGATGAACAACGCGGCCCCCCGCTCGAAGGTGGGTCGCCTCGACCTGCAGGTCAACGACTTCACCAAGCTGCTGTTCGTCGCCACTATCTTCATATCGATGCTGCTCATCACTTTGAAGGGGTTCGGAGGACCCTGGTATGGGTTCCTCTTCAGATTCGTGTTGCTGTTTTCTTATATTATTCCGATTAGGTAAGTAAAGCATTTTTTATGTGTCTATCGTATCTAAACTCTGATTTTTCTATTTGCTAGAACAAAATGACAGCTGCGATCGCCCTTTCTTTTAGAATGACAAGCCATACCATAAAATTATTATGCTCCACGCTTGCAACATTTAAAAAAAAGGTCGATCGCAGCTGTCATTTTGGTCTAGCAAATTAAAAATCTGAGTTTACATATATCTATAGTCTATTTAAATTCAGAATCTCAATATCAAGTTTAGGGAATATTAACTCAATATAATACAAGACAAAGTTAAAATTCCATTGCAACCGAAAATTTAAGATCTTTTTATTACAAACAATCAATCAAATATACATAACGCAACTTAGAAATACATAACGCTAAAGCAGATAGTTGATTATGTATACATGTAACTTATCTAAGATTTTGTGTGGAATTATGAGAAAAAACAAAAGGTGTAAGGCAACACCCACATTTTGTTTTTGCTCATAATTACCTAAACAAATGGAAGTTTGACCCGACAACGCGACGTAATATAGAATTTTCGACGTGCACCGTTAATAGTTGATGACTGCTCACGACGATAGGCCGTGCTGGAGCAAAATGAAAGTCGAGTGGAATGTTTAACATGTATAATAAATAATAAGTGAAATGAAACTACAACGGTTAAAGGTCAGTTTTAATTGTAAACATAATACACGCGCAAACGCAGCCGTGTGTGTTGAGGCGTGCAACAGCTGACTCCCCGCTGTCCCCGCACCCCTCGTTTACTGCCGCCAGCGAGCGGCGATGTTGAGAGGAGCGGTCTAGATCAGGCGGTATAATAAGGCTCAGAGTTAGCAGCCGTATGTTTTTATTAGGATTTTTTATTGTGTTTGTTATACCTGAAACAATCTAGAACATGATGATAATCTTACTATTTTGTTCCATTAATGAATCTGTACCGAATTTTATCGTTTTGATGATTTGCTTATTGGATTGTCATTATGATTAAAATTATGGATTATTATGGATTACTCTAATCTTTATAGCCAACACAATCATTGTTAGATGACCGATTGTTTTCAAATCGGCATATATTTAGTAATCCGTAACTGCACCAATTTCTCCAAAGATAGTTCCTTATATGGGATATAAATATTAACAGTGGCAAGCTTCCCGGGGCTTAAAGTACTAATGAATATTTAATAAACCACTTTTACTTTGAGACCCATTTACAAATACTGAATAACACGACAGGTTCAAATTAAATTAGCTAGCGATACTCCGCAGATGTGATAGGTATGGATATCTAAACAAAATAGAACAAAAAATAAATGAATTTTATGATTTTTTTTATGAGATCATCGACCCCAGTTAGTGTATTCACTTGAAATATCAGTTTTAAAAAAAACAGTGTTTTTGTGTAAACTTCACACACGTGATTTGTATCGATATCTAAACACGATAAAACATACTTTTTCAACTCATACCTAATGTAACAACACTACCACCGGTCGTTGACCCCTAAAAGAAAAACGTTCAATTTTATTTTTATTGTATCGTGTTTAGATATCGATACCCATCTCGTCTGCGGGGTTTCGCTATCTAATTTAATTTGACCCAGTAAACGGTTTTATACAAAAATATAAAGTCGTAATTTATTTTTTCGCTATTTAAGAATCGGTTACTCTTAACACATACCAGTGTTGCCAACTACACTCTCCATAGTTCTCAAGACCATGTATCTCATAAAACATCTCTTCCCCCAGTTTAAGAGTTAACCTGGACATGGGCAAAGCTTTCTACTCCTGGACCATCCAACGCGACAAGAAGATCGAAGGCACTGTCATGCGTTCCACCACCATCCCTGAAGAGTTGGGTAGGATCCAGTACGTCTTAGCTGATAAGACTGGCACGCTCACCAAGAATGAAATGGTCTTCCAGAAGCTACACCTGGGCAATGCGCTGTTTGATAAGAATAATTTTTATGAGGTGAGATATTTTTTGTTGGTTTTGGGTTTACAGGACCCAGTTATAGTGAGTTACAGTCAAAGCATTTATTTCCAAACAGGCACTTAAAGGCACTTTTGGACGTCATCATTTTCATTAAAATAGAATTGATTCTAGTCGCCCCTTCCAAAAGGTAGTTTCGTATGGAGAAGAATGGGCAAGAAATTCCACCGTTACTCTTTTAAAATGTTTTACAATATTTTGTATAAGTACATTAATTATATGTGAAGACATGCACCTGTAATAAAATTACTAAACCACTAAAGAAGAATGGGGGTAATATCCTCCTGGTGGTATGAGGACTAAAGCACGGGAACTTGCTTCATAAATAGTGGACTGTATTACAATAAATTAAGACGGAAAACAAACGATAAACAAGACTTGAATTGGCGAGAAGGAAATAGGTGTGCGGTCGCTCAGTAGCGTGGACGATGACGCAGTGCCGAGCCGGCCAGTGCGCGCGCGCAGGTCGAGCGCCCCCTCCGCCACCGCAGCTCCCGCCCGCGGCCACCCGGCGCGGCGGAACATTCTCGACAACCACAATATGTAAAAATAAATAAAAAGGATGCAATAACAAATTGGGCAATTAACCCTGTGATAGATACATGGTGCTCACATATTTACGAATATTATAGAAGTATACGATTTTCCAACATTTTTTAACAAGTTATCAGTAGTATGTCAGTGTGTGAGTTAAAGTAATCACATAATGTAAATCAATGTCATAAAAATTATAAATTATACAATTAAATTAGCAACCAGCGGGGCGTGCACGGCCTCTGTGATAGGCTTGAGTCACGCATTTTATCACTGTTTTTGCTCCCACTCTGTGATAAAAATGTGACTCAAGCCTATCACAGTATGCTGCGCTCGCCCCGCAGTTTGATTTTCTCTAGACTCTAGATTATCCTATGGAGCTGGATCACCAGAGTCTTAGCTGGTTCATTCTTCTTTGAGCTATAGCTATACCATTCATCATCATAATCAGCCTATAATGTGCCTACTACTGTGACAGAGGCCTCCCCTCGGTGAGAGGGCGTGTGCCGTAATCTACCACGCGGGCCCAGTGCGGGTTGGTAGATGTCACATGTCTTCGAATTGTTGGTTCTAGGACATGCCGGTTTCCTCACGATGTTTTCCTTCACCGTTTTGAGAGCAGTGGTGATGAGATTATTTACACAAAGTGAAGTGCCTTGCCTGGGTTCGAACCCACGACCTTGACGACTTGTAAGTCGGGGCCATTACCACTGGGCCACCACTGCTCTCATATCTCTCTATAGCTATATATTTGAATAAATAATAGGTACTTTGTATAACAATTTATGAGAGGATCAGGCAATGATACTGATGGTGTGGCTGTGGTGTGTTTGTGCGTGATTGCGTGAGTGACCTTCGGGGGATACAAACTATTTAATTCAATTCTTTATTGCATATCTCATGTGTGATCTTAATAATAATAAATACAAGTTCACATGGACCCTGTCGGGCACAACAATTTAATACAATATGAATAGCAGTGCTGCTAAACTACCACTCTGAATGAAACGTTTAAAATAGTACCCTTCAATTTTTCAACCCAGTCAGGGTTGTAATCTGTCGAAAGCGTGCTGCGTTTTGGGCGTATGATACGCCTAATTTCCCTTGTAGGCAAAGCTTTATTTATGTTTGTGGTGCATAGGATTCGAGACAAAAACCAGCCTAATATTATCACCCTTTTTTGCAGGTCGAAGCCCTTCTAACTCAATACGTAACCAACGACGCGCCATCCCTCCCCACCTCTCCCACTATATCAACCAGCGAAGGTTTCGCGGCATCGTCTCGTCAGGTGTGGCAGACAGTGCTTTGTATAGCACTGTGTCATAACGTGACGCCTGTTTACGATGTTGCTAGTAACGATCAGCAAGCGGATGAGGCGCAGTCAGGTATGCGGTTATTTTTTTACATAGTAACACTCACAAATTACCCTTAATAAATACACATTTATTTATCAGAAAACTTAAGTCTACTTTAAGCGTTAGTAGCACTTACACTATCATCGTCATCACCATTCCCTGGTCCTTATTTCAATGTATTTGGGGACAGCGCAGCATGTCTTCTGTTTCCAAACTTTTCTATATACACTACAGTCCATCTGTCGAGAGAAACCGTTCTTGACACCCGTCAGTTTCATACAAACGAATACGTGTTTGGCGAATTTGATCTTTATTAGCTACTAGAATTGTCGTAATGACAGGTGTCAAGAATGCATTCTCTCGACGGCCCGACTGTAATATTTTACACACTTACACTTTACACACACTTTATTAGTACAGCCTGATTCAAATTTAAGGGCGGCTCGGAAATGCGCTACTCGCTGCGCAGTACCTCGCCCCTCACCCCCGCCGACACGTAAATTTCTTACCGCGCAGCCACTCGCCTCGTGTTCCGAGCCGCCTTAAAGTTATAATAGGGCTGTACCAGTCATTATTATCACAGTTCAAATTATACATGGCGGCAAAAGAAATTATAAAATACAACAATATTTTATTCTTCATCTCAAACATCCAGATTGCCTAAGGCCGATCCCACAAAGGCAGAAACTTCACTTGGTGCCTTATCAATAAATATGACCAAAAATTATTAATATATATGTAACATATATATCTCATATTTTACTATGTGAAAGATTCACTGAAAGCAGCGGGGCGATAACGGCCTCTGTGATAGGCTTGAGTCACGGTTCTTGCTCCCAAACTGTGATGAAAAGGTGTAACTCAAGCCTATCACACTAGGCCGTTATCGCCCCGCTGCTTTTAGTGAATCTATACACACATACAAACATAAATAAAATGGAAGTGTCTGTTTGTAATGTCCAAATAACAGATTTTTACTAAATACATAATTATGAAAGTACGAGATAAACGGTACCTGTCATAAAACAAAATGGTATCTGTCTGTTTGTTCCGGCTAATCTCCGAAACGGCTGGACCGATTTTGAGGGTCTTTCACTGGCAGATAGCTGATGTTATAAGGAGTAGTAACTAAGCCTACTTTTATTTTAGAAAAAGAATTAGACTCCGCGCAAAAAACAATACCCATGATATCCAAATAGTTTTTCGACATGCACGCGACTTCGAATGTTTCACAATCTAACAACATGGAACAATTTCCACAGACATGGGTAGCTCAGTGATGTCAGAAAGCTGTGGCGGGGCGGTGCCTCAGCAGCAGTTATGTGACTACCAGGCGTCCAGTCCTGATGAAGTGGCGTTGGTCAAGTGGACTGATATGGTGAGTACTACTTGACTATGTAATTAATAAATGTGTTATCGGTTTTGGATATGATATTTTTGAGATTAAATTTTATTAGGATTTTTCTGGTTGAAAGAAAAATGAGGATACACGATGCATTTTTTTGCCATTCAGCTTAATTTCTGGCTTAACCAGATGGTTTCTCAAAAACAAGAAATACAGTTTTATCTACACCTAATATTATAAAGACGTGACATTTGTTTGTTTGTCAGTTTGTATGTAGGGGGTAATCTCTGGCGTTACCGGTCGTGTTTGAAAAAATGTTTTTGCATTCGATAGCCTAATTCTTGAAGAAGGCTTTAGGCTATTTAACATCGCGCACCCTATGAAGCCGAGCAAAAAGAAAAAAACCAGAAAGAACGCTCAGCTAAAATGAAGTGATAGTGCGGGCAGGTGATGCGATACGACGAGGTGGGGCGGGGGAACAAGAAATGTCACGCGAACAACGTCGCGGGCAGAAGTTACTGTTTCTATAAAATGGAGCTCAGGGCTCCTTTGGTCACCGTAGGCGTGGGCTTGCGAACGGCGAGCAATGGGTAGCTCGCCGTTCGATAAGGACCAGGCCCGGGTCGACGCCGCGTTGTGTTCCACGCGCGCCTCAAAGAGATGTCAGCACCAATGACGGGGTCCACTAGGACCGATGCCTGCTAGGGTTGCCTCAAAACAAAAACAAAAAAAAATGGTATCTGGTCTTGTGAGTGCCTACGCATTCAACTGGACATCAACGACCGACATCAATCGGACATCATCCACAACTACGGCGCACGAGCAAGTGGCGCGATATATTTACGTTCGTGCCCTTTCGCTCGCACAGCTACTTGTCTCGCTCCTGCGAGGCCGGACCAGTAATTCGCGCTCGCTTAACGATGATTGGCTGATTTAGATATCGACCTAGGTGGAACCCTGGAACCATCACAACGCTCCATATTAATTTTATTATGTAAGCAACAGGATTATACCAAATAAATGTTGAACACTCTTTGACAATCATTATTTTCTTCCAACTTCCTTTCCTGCAACAGTCTCTTTGTTTTACTCCTCATGGATTCAGATGTCGGCATGAAACTTCATCTCAAATATCTTTTATTTGACAACAGCATCAGCATTATTGAACACAAAACACCGAAGGGAAGAGTTACGATGATCTTACAGTAAAGACTTATATTTTTTCTATTTTTGTCTTTTAGATGGGAGTATCTCTGTACCGACGCGACATACACAACATTTCTTTAAAACTGCGCGCTGCCAACGAAATCATAAACTATACTATACTGCAGATATTTCCCTTCACCAGCGAGAGTAAGATGATGGGCATAATTGTTCAGGTATGTTTTGCTTTAGAAAACTAATTTACACCTTATTTTCTGTTTAAAGATTAATGTAGTTTATTGAAACATGGCTTTGTGTTTTGAGCTATCGCTTAGCTAATTAATACGTTTTCAGTTTAGAATTGAATAATGATTTATTTGCATAGAAAGTAGGAACAAAAAATCTGATTTTTTATAATATCCTTAGACATTCTACCATAAATTAGGCATGCAAACATTTAGTACAAGTGCATAATAGTCTAAAATACTGTCAATATGATATCTTTTAATATGGTCAAATAAATAAACTAAATAATTAAAAAATGTCAGGATTAATTAGCGTTAGCGCGTTTTGTGTTTCTTATTTTGATGAAAGTTGATTGTTTTTACTGAAAAGATAGAAATGACAACATTCTCGCCTATGGTTTTGTGATTTTATTGCGATTACCGTCGGATTTTGACAACCCAAATCTATTCAATCTGTTTCCAAATCTAATTTTTAATTGGCCGTTGTTTTTCTGTTGACCAATCTCAACGTGAGATGTTTCATCAAACTTGAATAAATCCTTTCGGAAATCAAGTGTCAGATTTCGTTCTGCAACTTTACCTTCTTTGTAATGAACAGGAAGAAAACACAGGCGAGATCACATACTACGTTAAAGGCGCAGACGTTGCGCTGTCCAAACTGTTGGACTCTCAGTGGCTCAGCCCTGAATGTAAGAAGTTGGCAGCTGATGGTCTGAGAACATTGGTGATGGCGAAGAAGACCCTTACCAAAGAAGAGTATTTCCAGTTTGAGGTGAGTTACAAAAGAGAGATTGATAAGGTAACGAAAATAATAATTGACTTGAATTGATAATAATTGACACTGGCATCATGGGTCGACAAAAAGAGTCTTTTCAAGTATTTATTTTTTTTATTTTCTTTTTTCTTTTCTTTTTCTTTTTTTTCTTTTTCTTTTTCTTTTCTTTTCTTTACAAGTCCTTTCTTACTTCACCACTGACTTAGACTAGAGTCAAGAACAAACCCATCATAAATAAAAAAAA
Organism: Brachylomia viminalis; assembly: GCA_937001585.2. Classification (NCBI taxonomy): domain Eukaryota; kingdom Metazoa; phylum Arthropoda; class Insecta; order Lepidoptera; family Noctuidae; genus Brachylomia; species Brachylomia viminalis. Next base: position 6,707,042 of record OW443296.2, read on the forward strand.
TAAAGCTCGTTTGCCATAATACGCATATCTTTTTTTGAGTAAGTTAATTGTAATGAAAGAAAAACGAAAAATCACTAGCTTCGGAAGTCGGCTTTATTTTTGTTTTGTTTTTTGTTTAATTGTGTTGTCACCAACAAAGGTACATACAAATATACGTACGGGCCGGAACTATTCACGTGAAGTGTTCATGAACAAACATACAAAAATTTCAAAAGTTATAGAAATTAAATAACCATCTCACTACTTTTTATTTTTTCAATATACATAAAGCCATTGTCTGCAGATCTAATTATACTGTTTTTATCACAACAGAGTGAATATAAAGAGGCCCGTTTGAACGCGAACCGTAGCGAGCACACTACCGCTGTACTAGCCAAGATACAACGAGGCATGACATTGTTAGCTCTTACCGGTGTCGAAGACAGGCTGGCGGACGACGTACCACGAACACTCTCCATGCTTAGGACTGCTGGTATAAAGGTATCTACATCAAGAGCTAAGAATATTTTTTCACATCCCCTGCTAGATAATGTCAAATAATATTTCGTGCAAACCTAAACCTAGAGTAAGTCATTATAGCCTAGCCGGGCATTAATATAGTACTGAATTTCATTATCATTCTTATGCACGTGTCCCAATATATGTGTGGTCGGCGCAACATGCCTGTTACTTCCACACTTCTCTTTTAGTCATTATCTCGGTAGCCACTCGCTTTCAGCCATATCATCTCTCACACAGTCCGTCCATCGTTTCTTTGGTATTCCCCTACTCTTATTATTATTATCCACATTCATACTTAAAACTTCCCATTTATTTTTTATTTATTTTATTGTTCCGCTCTGGGCGGAGCGGGAGGGCGTGTCAGACTCTTACTGACTAAAACACACTCATGTTCCTGGAGTTGCCTGTGCCAGGGGCCACGGTAACCCTTTCGGACTTCCCCCCAACCCTAGCAGGCATCGGCCCTAGCGGACCCCGTCATTGGTGCTGACATCTCTTTGAGGCGCGCGTGGAACACAACATGCCGTCGACCCGGGCCTGGTCCTTATCGGATAGCGAGCTGCTCATTGCTCGCCGTCCGCAAGCCCGCGCTCACGGTGGCCGAGAATTGGACTGGGATTCCCGACGCCCAGGGCGTCTCCTGCGACGACTCATTTCTTATCCTATCCATTCGTGTAACACCGCACATCTCTCTTAGTATTCTCATCTCAGCTGCATTCAATTGCCTTTCATTCATTCCTTTTGTGGCCTAACATTTTGATCCATACAAGACAGCAGGTCTACGCATTGTTTTATATATCTTTTCCTTAAGTTTAAGGGATTGTGGGAGTCGCAAGATTGCTCCCGTAACCTGCCGCCATTTCATCCATCCAGTGTTAAATCTACTTCGCCATCGCTTTGCACGAGTGCACCGAGATACCAAAAGTCAGAGCAGACTGGGAGAAGCGCGCCATCAAGCGCTGTGGCCCCAGAAAGGGAGAGACCGCCAAAATCGCAAAACATACTCAGTTTTGTCTGCTGATTTTGAAGCCAACATTCTCCAGCTTCTGTTGACATTTATCCAATCTGCTCTGGATCTCAGATCCATCTTCACTGACAAGAACAATGTCATCGGCAAACAGCATGCACCAAAGTCCCTTTTCCTGTATGTCCGTCGTCAGAGCGTCCGTAATCAATAGGAAGAGGTACGGACTTAAAGCCGATCCTTGGTGCAAGCCCACAGCCTCACTGAACTCGCCGGTATTGCCAGCAACCGACTGGACGTAGCTACGAACTTGACTGTACATAGCACGAATTAACTCTACATACTTCCCAGGCAAACCCTATCTGTTTCAAGGCCTACCAAAACACATCCAGAGGTTATCGTACGCTTTCTCCAGATCAATGAATACCATGTGCAAGTTCTTGTGTGCACGTCTGTACTTCTCGCGCAATTGGCGGAGTGCAAAAGTGGCGTCCATTGTTCCTCGACCTGGCATAAAACCAAACTGGTTCGGCGTAATCTCACTCTCTCTCTCTCTCTCGTAGTCTTTTCTCTATTAATTTTTTCCATGCCATGCCATGCCATGGAGGGATAAAGCTCATGCCACACAATAGTGTGGCATGAGCTTTATCCCTCCATAGTTGTTGCAGTTCTGTACATCATCTTTATTCTTGAATATGGGCACTAGCGAACTATTGAACCACGGGATCTCTCCTTCATGCAACAAATTATTGAAGAATAAAGTCAATCACCACTTCCATACTTCTACTAGTATATCATCTGGGCCCATAGCCTTTCTATTTTTCATACCTTGAACTGCCTCTCCTACTTCATCCATGCTAATTTCCCTCGCCAAATCTATATTTACTTGTACCTCTTTGAGCCTTTCTATTTTTCATACCTTGAACTGCCTCTCCTACTTCATCCATGCTAATTTCCCTCGCCAAATCTATAATTACTTGTACCTCTTTGAGCCTTTCTATTTTTCATACCTTGAACTGCCTCTCCTACTTCATCCATGCTAATTTCCCTCGCCAAATCTATATTTACTTGTACCTCTTTGAGCCTTTCTATTTTTCATACCTTGAACTGCCTCTCCTACTTCATCCATGCTAATTTCCCTCGCCAAATCTATATTTACTTGTACCTCTTTGAGCCTTTCTATTTTTCATACCTTGAACTGCCTCTCCTACTTCATCCATGCTAATTTCCCTCGCCAAATCTATATTTACTTGTACCTCTTTGAGCCTTTCTATTTTTCATACCTTGAACTGCCTCTCCTACTTCATCCATGCTAATTTCCCTCGCCAAATCTATATTTACTTGTACCTCTTTGAGCCTTTCTATTTTTCATACCTTGAACTGCCTCTCCTACTTCATCCATGCTAATTTCCCTCGCCAAATCTATATTTACTTGTACCTCTTTGAGCCTTTCTATTTTTCATACCTTGAACTGCCTCTCCTACTTCATCCATGCTAATTTCCCTCGCCAAATCTATATTTACTTGTACCTCTTTGAGCACGCCATTCCATTTATTCTCTAAGTTCATTAGCTTTTCAAAATAAACCTTCCATCGTTCTTTTAATTCGTCATTTTTGAACAGAACCTTACTGGCGTCGTTTTCCATTATAACCCGCTGGTCGATAACGTGATTTGAATTTGGAACTTTAACTAAAGTTCGTAAGAAAACTTTGACAAAAAAGAAAAATGAAAATCGAATCATTACCTTGCAAAAGTGTGAAAAGTAGAGTATTTTTCTCGGGGATAAAAGTGCTCGCTGCACTCAGGATTCTCGCTGTCGGGAGCACCAGACTCCTTCGTTGCGCTCGGGATTCAAACTAACGCCTGTGACATAAGCCAGTGTTATATACCCTTAGTGAATAATCTACTATTTTTATAGGCCTAAATTTATTTTGAATCATCTTTATTTTTGTTCTATTTCGTCAGATCTGGATGCTAACAGGCGACAAGCTAGAAACAGCTCTGTGCATCGCTCGCTCGCTCCAGCTGGGCGGCGGCTCGGGCTGGCACGCGGCGCCAGAGTGTCGCTCGCGACAGGACGCGCACACGCTGCTGCACGCGCTCAACACGCACGAACAGACCATGGACCTCATCATAGAGGGGGAGACTCTAGAGGTGAATACATACTGACTTTATTGCTAACCAAAGAAGGAGAAACCATAAAGTAATCAGCTTATACGGTTTCCCACTGTGTTTCGTGTCCAGGGAGCATTAGCCCCGAGTTATAAAGATGAAATAAAAATACAAAGTTCACGACTCGCAAGATTCTCACTCCATAGAAATCCTCCTTGTGAATTTGAAGTAGGCAACTGAAAATTACTGTAAAAATTGTTTTTTGGATTGTTCCGAGTCAAAAATACGAAAGGGATTGACGTTGGTCGACGTCGAACATCCAGATTGATTGCCTGAAAATTATGTTATTCGATGGTTTATCGATATACGTAATCCGACTGGCTTGCACCACACTAGATCAATCTAATTAGTCGATACCATCAATCGACCGCAATCAGAAGGCCAGTTCTCGAACTTAAAAAACGTTCAAATTCAAGCCGCAATCTCATCTTAGCGACAATCAATGTCAAAAATCTATGTAAATTGATTGTATTTTTGACATGCGAACGTTCTTAAAAATACGGGAATTGTCCCTCTGATGCAGCTCCTGAGCACTTGGAATGGAATCTGTTTGATGTCCAGCCGTCCCATGTATATTTTTTTACAATGAGCTTTTTGCTCCCCTGCCACGCAATGCTGTTATTATTCTATTTTTTTTTGTTATTGTACCGGCTATAATAGGCGAACGGAGTGGAAGCTATAGATATGGCATAGATATTTTAATATTTCAATAAAATGGAAAGTTATTTATCCATCAATAAATATTGTACAAACTTTTCATACTAGAACAATGAAAAACAGAAATTTAGAAGAAGAAAAAAGACATGGAAAAATATGAAGCTCAAATCATAATAAATACGCGTAATTGATCAATGAATTCGTAGCGCGATTTTCTCCTTTGAAACTAGCCGATAGGTACTCACCGCACTTGCCGTCGTCGGCCTCTTTTTTTTTTTTTTTTTTTGAGGATGGGAAATCATCAAATGACCTTTCCCGCTCTGGGTGGAGCGGAAGGGAGTGTCAGACTCTTACTGACTAAAACCCACCCGTGTTCCTTCCTTGGCCCTTTATGTTCCGGGTCAGCGGTACCCCTTTTGGATGATCCCGCTTTCCCGGCAGGCTTGGGCCCTAGTGGGCCCCCTCTTCGATGCTGACATCTCTTTGAGGCGCGCGTGGAACACGTACGCGCCTTCCAGCACGGGCCTGGTCCTGATCAGACGGTGAGCTACCCATTACTCACCGCCCGCAGGCCCGCGCCTACGGTGGCCGGGAGTCGTCACGCGGCTCCCGACGCCCGGAGCGTCCACCGCGGCGGCTTGGACGGGAGACTCTCTCCCTCTCCCGTCCCGCCACCTCCTTAGCTAGCATGACTGCTTCGCAGAAGGAGGCGACTGCCTCCCACTCCCCCTCGCCCCGGACCATGGCTTGAACCAGGGCCGGGCGTGAGAGGTCGCCGCCGCTGCCGATCGCCTCTACGAGGACACGGCGGTGCTCCGCCCATGCAGGGCAGGCCCCCATCGTATGCTCCACCGTGTCCTCGGGGGTCGTCGGCCTCTTTGATATCTTTTCGCAGGCGCACGACCCGCTCGCGCATACCCGCCCGCCCGCGTTCCGCGGTCTCTTTCTCTCCCGCATATTACCTACCTAGCGAATGAAATGTGCGTACATCTCGCTCGCACGTACACCTTACATTCAAGCGCGATCGTAACCTACGCCGTTTACTATCTCCTATTTTGGCTATTATCAGTTTTATGCAGAGGCCGAAGGATGGATAGTTTTCATTATTTTTTTTAGGATATTCGGAACTTTTACAATCTCAATTGTTACTAAGCAAATATTCTCGTGTATCGCTTCTATTGCACTTACAAAGCACACCGTATTCCTTTCAGACGGTAAAAAAAAACATCCGGTATTATGTGCCTTAGTCAGGGTCGAATAAACTTATTTTCTTCCATTCTTGGAACAAATTATTTACAACGTATTCCTCCACTTCCCAGGTATGCCTACAATCATACGAGGAAGAATTCGTAGAAGTGCTGTGTCGCTGTAGCGGCGTGGTTGTTGCTCGCTGCTCGCCGACACAGAAGGCGAGAGTGGCGCGACTGTTGCGCGCGCGCCGACACGTAGTTGCCGCTGTCGGAGACGGAGGGAACGATGTGGCTATGATACAAGAGGCTGATATCGGTAAGTTACAGCTGATAATGTTGATAGTGAGTTACGGTTTACAAAGGGTGTTACAAAAGAGCCTATCCAGGCAAAAATTACACACTCCGCAGTAAATGTTGATGGTGTTTGTGCGCATAATAACTTTTTAAACATACGACACCCTGAGACGTGCGATGTCAAAAGATTTGACCTCGTATTTGGTTCCCACTTTTAACAACAATTCCAGTAAATTGAAACCACTAAAGTTGAAACTTTCTATCTGTCATAAATATAGACAAATAGACCTTGTCTTTATATGACGTGCAAGGGACATTCAACCTTAGGGTGCATAAAGCAAATACGAGATCGACTATACAAGACGACTTAAAGATAACCTGCCAGGATGTTTTACCGACCGTACACACCTCCTTCGTGCCCTTTCCAAAGGGGCAACCAACCTTGAAATCCTTTATGCTGTAGCAAAATTAAGCTATTCACTTGGTTTAACGACGGAAAAACACACCTTTCTCTTACATTATCTGCTTTTACGACTGCGGAAATCATACAAATATTGTAATACATATATACTCTTCTCCACAGGTGTAGGTATCGAAGGTGCAGAAGGTCGTGCAGCCTCCCTAGCCGGTGACGTCAGCATCCGTCAGTTCGCGTTCCTCGCTCGACTACTATTGGTGCACGGCAGGAGGTCGGCCATGCGCTCGGCCGCATTGTCGCTGTTCATCGTGCATCGAGGTCTTATTGTGTCTACTATGCAGGTGAGATAGCTATGACAGTGGTTAGGTGACGGTTCACATTCCTCGCTCGACTACTATTGGTGCACGGCAGGAGGTCGGCCATGCGCTCGCCCGCACTGTCGCTGTTCATCGTGCATCGAAGTCTTATTGTGTCTACTATGCAGGTGAGATAGCTATGACAGTGGTTAGGTGACGGTTCACATTCCTCGCTCGACTACTATTGGTGCACGGCAGGAGGTCGGCCATGCGCTCGCCCGCACTGTCGCTGTTCATCGTGCATCGAAGTCTTATTGTGTCTACTATGCAGGTGAGATAGCTATGACAGTGGTTAGGTGACGGTTCACATTCCTCGCTCGACTACTATTGGTGCACGGCAGGAGGTCGGCCATGCGCTCGCCCGCACTGTCGCTGTTCATCGTGCATCGAAGTCTTATTGTGTCTACTATGCAGGTGAGATAGCTATGACAGTGGTTAGGTGACGGTTCACATTCCTCGCTCGACTACTATTGGTGCACGGCAGGAGGTCGGCCATGCGCTCGCCCGCACTGTCGCTGTTCATCGTGCATCGAAGTCTTATTGTGTCTACTATGCAGGTGAGATAGCTATGACAGTGGTTAGGTGATGGTTCACATTCCTCGCTCGACTACTATTGGTGCACGGCAGGAGGTCGGCCATGCGCTCGCCCGCACTGTCGGTGTTCATCGTGCATCGAAGTCTTATTGTGTCTACTATGCAGGTGAGATAGCTATGACAGTGGTTAGGTGATGGTTCACATTCCTCGCTCGACTACTATTGGTGCACGGCAGGAGGTCGGCCATGCGCTCGCCCGCACTGTCGCTGTTCATCGTGCATCGAAGTCTTATTGTGTCTACTATGCAGGTGAGATAGCTATGACAGTGGTTAGGTGACGGTTCACATTCCTCGCTCGACTACTATTGGTGCACGGCAGGAGGTCGGCCATGCGCTCGGCCGCACTATCGCTGTTCATCGTGCATCGAAGTCTTATTGTGTCTACTATGCAAGTGAGATAGCTATGACAGTGGTTAGGTGACGGTTCACATTCCTCGCTCGACTACTATTGGTGCACGGCAGGAGGTCGGCCATGCGCTCGCCCGCACTGTCGCTGTTCATCGTGCATCGAAGTCTTATTGTGTCTACTATGCAGGTGAGATAGCTATGACAGTGGTTAGGTGACGGTTCACATTCCTCGCTCGACTACTATTGGTGCACGGCAGGAGGTCGGCCATGCGCTCGCCCGCACTGTCGCTGTTCATCGTGCATCGAAGTCTTATTGTGTCTACTATGCAGGTGATATAGCTCTGACAGTGGTTAGGTGACGGTTCACATTCCTCGCTCGACTACTATTGGTGCACGGGTGGAGGTCGGCCATGCGCTTGGCGACACTGTTGCTGTTCATCGTGCATCGAATCTACTATGTGAGGTATGATGCGTAAGGTAAAGGATAGTTTGAGCTAGTTATACAATGGTGGAATTTTACCATACAATGCTTTGTATACTATACTGTAATATTTCGTATGTATTCTTAAAGAATTCATAAAAAAGAGCCGTAAAGGCAATCCTTGTTTCCAATTGATGTTATTTCTACTTTACGTTAGTATATAATGAAGTTGATATCAGAGTGTCTGGTACTATTGAATTACTCATAAAAATGTTTGTTAGTAGCGCAAACTAAACTTGATGTAATTTTTCCAAATACAGATTACATGTTTGCAAAATAAATTGTGAACGCAGGTGATAGTTTTGCAGCACTCCATGTCACCTAGTGATGATGATATTAATGTATCAAACTAAAAGAAGTTCTAATTAAATTTTACTAATGTGACTTGTTATTATAACTGGAATTTGCAGATTTTTATTTAATATTTTAGATCAATCACAATTTTAAGGAATTATTTTTCTTTCCAGGCTGTGTTCTCTGTGGTGTTCTACTTCTCGTCTGTGTCTCTCTACCCTGGGTTCCTGATGGTAGGCTATGGAACTGTGTTCACTATGCTACCTGTGTTCTCATTGGTAAGTTAAATTAAGTGTTATTAACTCTCTCCTAACTTTAGGACAGTTTTGCTTTCCGGTATACTGTGTATAACTTACTCCCCAGTAACCATGCTATATATAATTATCTGTTAGATATCGCCAAAATCCAGTTTGATGTTCCGCCGTGAAACCTTTTAAATTATACACTGATTTTCTATTTGGTAAACTTAAAATTACTGCTGCGATCAACACCGAATTTTAATTTGTCTGACCAAAATGACAGTTGCGATTGACTTTTTTTAACACGCTATTATTAGCTTGGTATGTATCTATGTAACGGAATTTTTGATCTCGATTTTCATCCCCTTCCAAACGTCGGATTGATTTGAAACTTCCCACAATTATCAAGCATCGATGACAATGCAATAATTTATAACTATTAAAATAAAAAATAAAATACTACTTTTGACATCAAGCACCCCACACTTTATACAATAAAATATTTTTTTTGTTAATCACTCAATAATTTATTTTTAATGTTGTAAGCCAGCTCATTATTGAGTTGTTTTGTATTATCGCTCATTCGCAAGTGATTCACTGAATCGTTGACATTTAAAAAAAAGGCCGATATATGCGGTAATTTTAGTCTATAGTATAGTTAAAATCTCGCTGCAGACTTGGTCATAAGTCATAATCGGAGTAGGGATGTGCGCTAGTTGCGCGCGCTCAAGGCCATTATCGATAACAGAATCATTAAGGTTATCACGTAAACATACTGCATTCATTAAATATATACGTTCTTTTGTTTATGTATTTAATATGCTTTGTAGTAAATTTGGTAATAAAATTTAAAAAAAAATGTGTATTTATTTCTATCACCCATTTATAAATATATAAAACTATCGATATCACTCATCGACTGCAGTAATACACAGGACTACGTGTGGGCGTGGCCTGTCCATAAGGCCCGTGAGTGGGAAAGAGAGCGAAACACTCGAATGATTTATGACCGAGTCTGCAGCGAGATTTTAACTATACTATAGCAAATTACAAATGTGAGTATAGAATCAGAGTATATACGTGGCGGTTTTTATGGCACATCAAGTCTTAATAAAAGATCGGCTTAGAATGTCGTATCTACGACTATTACGTATCTGACAACTGACAGTCTTTCTTCAGTTTGCCATTTTAACGTCCGGGTATTTGCGGGTTTGTATTGGCTGCAAATACCAGATACGGCTTCAAATAATGAAATATCTACTGTTCTGTTGTTCATGTTCTAAGCCAAAAATTCGAAGACATGCGACATCTACCTGGCACTGGGCCCGCGTGGTCGATTACGGCCCACTCCCTCTCACAGAGAGGAGGCCTGTGTCCCAGCAGTGGGAATATTATAGTCTGATTATGTTATGTTATGTTCTACAGGTTCTCGACAAAGACATACCAAGTTCTACGGCGCTACGCTACCCGCAACTGTATAAGCAACTCTCCAAAGGGCGGCAGCTATCTTATAAATCATTCTACGTTTGGACTGGGATATCAATTTATCAAGGTACGAAAATATAGCTTATAATATACTAACATCCATATATCGGCTTAGATTGTCTTTTCACAATTAATTTAATAAATAAACGACCAAAATTAGGTAAATAGATCATGTATGTAATTTTTATTTTTTTACAGTACTTTGAAAAAGAAATATTACATATTAATTCAAATACAGTCAACAGTCGGTTTTGTTATAAAAGCCTTTTAGATTTTGTTTTATAAATCTTTTTATGGGAAATCCAGCCTTTTGGCAAAGGAGACCACCTCACATTTTATATGAAAAACTATTTAAAAACATTACAAACAGTCCCATTTTCAGCTTCAGTACTTAGGTGTCACTTTTCTATAATAATTACTTTCTCTTGTATTTCAGGTGGCGTAATAATGTACGGCGCACTAGTACTATTCGAAGACCAATTAATCCACATAGTAGAAATCAGCTACACAGCACTGATTTTGACAGAACTGATCATGGTGGCACTGACTATCGTCACGTGGCACTGGCTGATGATAGGTGCAGAACTAGTCAGTCTACTGATGTACATCGCTACGCTGCTTATATTCACTACGTATTTCGGTAAGTAGAAGTTAGTTAGATTGTAGCGGTATTGTAGCGCCACATGCGAGCTGCGCGCCATACTGACGTCACGCAAATCCTGCATCGCGCAAGCAGAGTTCACCGCGCAACTAGCAGATATACAACTTCCTGACATCAATCATTGGGCAGTTGCCCACCACACACGACACCCGTCTGGTCGGAGGATCCTCCCTTTTCTATGGAGATATGAGTGAACTTTACACCCTCTTCCTCGTGCCTCTATAAGATAAACAAAACAAAAACATTTAATTCATGTAAAACTTATATTACATAAAATAGAACTTCACAATTTTGTAACAGAATAGATTAGAATAAAATAAAACATACAAAATCAAAATAAACGAATGAGAAATTATAAGGGTCATAGAATTAAAATTTTTAGCACAGAAACTTGCTTCTTTCCTTTTAAAATGTCCATGTCACGAATTGAATCATCAAGAGAAGAAGAAGGATCAATTCTCAGAACAATTTTATTATAAAACAGTTATTTCATTCCACAGATGGCGACTTTATTCGACACTGGGAGTTCTGGTGGAAAGTAATAGTGATAACCTTAGTGTCCTGCCTACCCTTATACATCGTCAAACATATGCACCGAAAGTGGAGCGAACGCCAGTACAAAAATGTTAGAAAATGATCTTTATTAGCAAGTAGTTTAGGTCTATATTTTAATGTGATTCACTTTTATTGTAAGGTCTTGTTGCACATTGTATGATTGTTAATTTATAATGTTAGGGTTTGATTGGGTTGGACCGTATGTGTTCAAAAGGTAAAAAATACATCTCAATTTACTATTGGTTGCCTAAAAGCGTAGTCATATTTAAAAATAACTTATTTAAACTTATAGATAAAAACACTGTGCTGCACTACGTGTATGGGCCAAAAGTGAAAGAGAGTGCAGAATATACGCTGTCTCACTTCTTCATTTATAGCGTCGAGGTATTATAATACTAACGCTATGTACTCCTTTACTATTTCTTCTTAGTTATATTTTATTTCTTTTACTTCAATCGTTTTTCCTGCCTATTATACATTCACAAGTTTATATCATATTTTCTCCTTATCTTCACATGCGGTCTAACCATTGAAGCATAGTAATTCTATAGTATTTCGTCTTTTAAAAATATTGTATTTTCGATTATACTCTAATATAACAAAAGTTCTCTCTTGTTACCGTGATATGATAAAGCAAGACTTTGTCAATTCAAAAAACTATCTCACCTTGTATGCGCGACTGAAAAAAGGGTCAGGCTTGTTAAAAGTATATGGATAAAGGAATAGTAAAATGTGAATGCCCGTAACAGTTGCGGTCATAAAATGTTGAGCGAGACAAGAGTCTCGGAAATCACTTAGTAAATATTCACTGTCCCACTCGCACGTTATATGACATCGACTGCGACGGAGTCTTGTCGTTTACTATAGTTTGTATAGGGAGATGGAAATAGGGTCTTATGGGCCAGAGATTTTTAATATTAAATAGAACCTTTTGTAATTAAACTAAGCGTTATGTTGTAGTAGTCGGATATATACATAAGGATGCTATGGTACAGTCAACAAAAGAGATAAGTAAGCAGAGATAAGTTTTTTTTTTTCTATTCTTCACTTAAGAAAATACGGCTTAGGAGCGTGCAACTTGTTTCAATTTATGAGTAGCTGACCGACTCCTTGTTATTCAAAAGTGCCTATAAATGGTTAAATTAAAATAAAAGTGTTTAGTTTGAACTACTGCTTATTTTAAACGAGGATGTGCGTTTGCTCATTGGTCAAATCTAAACGTTATTTGTGTGAGCGTGGTACTAAAAGAAATTATCCATGCAATGATATTGAATTTGGCCAACATAGTGTAAAGATGTTAATTTCTTGGATGATTTACTTATCTGTTTTGGTGACAGTACCATTTTTTATATCCTCCGACAAGTGTAGAATTATAGATAGATAGGATGAAAGTATTGGTTATTATTATATTATTAAAAAGTTATTAGAATACAAGTATAGTCTATGTATAATCGTTGTATGTAATACTTATATGTAAGACCACAACGGATAGGCTGCATTTTGCAGTTGACTATCGAAATTAATTTGAAAAAATGGAGACAGTGCCTTTTTAATGTGAAACATCTATAGCCGCACGTAAAACCGATTGCAGACGTGGCGACGCATGCCGTGGCGACGCGTTGCCACGCTATATTTTAAATTAAGAACAATATATTTCTTAAAAAAAACTGAATATTTGGTTTTTGATTATGCCATATTTATTTTCTTTTATTAAACCATTTTTTCATACTTATTTATTTATACTTTACTACTACTTTACTTTACTTTTTTTTTACTTTATTTATTTTGTATAGTAGGTAAATAAGTAAGAAATAATGGTTTTCGATGTTTCACATCTGCCAGGCGTCCCGTGACAGCTCAATTTTTTTGCTATTCCAATTTCATCCGTATGTATGAAAGACTAAAGGTGAGTTCAAATTGTCATCGAATACTAGTCGCCACGCCGATGGTCGTATTAGATTTCGGTATAAAGAGAGAGAAAAACTGTCAACTGCAAAATTGTGTTTTTAAATTGTGATAGAATAGTATAGTTTTAATTAAATCCAGGGCTGTGTAAACACAAATAAAAACCTACTAGACCGACTGTAACACTGTCGACAAATTACCTATATTGACATCATCAAAAGTTGATTTTCAGCACTGAAACAATAACTAAAAATACTAGAATGAAGTTTTAAATATCTTGTTTCTAGTTTTTAGGTATTGGTCTACATTATTGTAGCTCAATACAATATATTGTAGCAATATAACTCGTGAAAAGATTTGATAGAAATGTTCATAATAAATAATATTTAAAAAAAAATTGTCCATTTCTCCAAATTTATTATTACCATTGTTTTATTTATTTTTTCGGGTCTGTGACTTTATTGTAATTTGATTATAATTTATTTTTGTTATATTATTTCCTGGATATTATTCAGTAACGACACTGTGATTCATATATTTATATATAGCTGTGTAAGCGCAATTATTCCATAGACAATTATTTGAGGGACGTTTGCGAGCAAAATGTTTTGGACCATTTTACAAGCTTTTATTTAACTTGCAATGTATGTATGTTTGTCCGGGTGGAATCTTGCAACTGAATTTTAAATCAGTTATATTTAACCGATTGAGCTGAAATTTGGTATAGACGCTTATTTTGGATGACAATGCATGTAACGTCATTCTAATTCCAATATGGCGGATCATCCAAGATGGCGGACTAGTTATTTTTTCTGCACTACCACAGCATGGGTATCAAATGAAAGGGCTTGCTGAGGAGAACACGAAAACTAATACAACGTCACATTATATACAACATAACGAAAATTATTTAATTGCCCTAAAAAGAAGTAAATAATCTTTAAATTAAATCAAACCAATCAGTTTAGTACAATGTATTAAATGATATAAAAGCTTGTCGCGAGATTTTCGGGTTCTAATGTATCTGATATACTCTTATTAACTTTTGCTCAAGATTATTGTCTAGGGAATCTGCTCTTTAAATAAATATTAATAATTATTATATTCGTCATTCTAATAAAGCTTATTCCAATACGTTATCCATTCTGAATATCCAAAATTCATAAAGTACTTCATTTGGCACTCACAAGCACTAGCTACTCCTCTTGGCACCTCATACATAACCCTAACTATTATTACAAATGCGAAAGTAAGTTTGTTTGTTTGTTAAGGTGCATCCACACTAAAGTTACTTTTAGCCGGGCAACATTTTGTAACATAATAACCATTGATTATTATGTACTTAAGTAACTTTCTAAAACTTTTAGTAATAATAATAATTTGAGACAACATCCACACAATGTCTTCGGGTCCCGAACTAGGCAGAGCCTGTACTACGGTACCCTGATGACTGATATACATATACACACCCAGACACAGGTCAAACAGACATGTTCATGCACACAAATGTTTGACTTGTCCGGGGATCGAACCCGGGACCTATAAATAACTTTTTGTTATCCCGTCGTTGCCCACGAACACTTGCAAAAATTGATCCACAAAAAGTAACTTTGGTGTGGATGCACCTTTACGCTTTCACGCTAAATCGGATGAGAGGATTTGGATGAATTTTGGCACAGAGATAGACCATGACCTGCGTAAGGACATAGGCTACTTTTAGTAATAGTAAATCAATATATTCCAGGGCTACACTTTATGTTGAATTGAAATGTGAAAAATGGTCCAAAACTTTCATTATCCAATGGATTTTTTCTTCATATACTTTCAAACAAGGTACAAATTGCGTTAAAATTAAATGTGATATAATTATGTATAATATTTATTGGTTATAAATGTTACCGTATGATTGTGTACATTATTAGTTTATAATCTATCTCGCGAGATTGTAAACTGTCGATAAACTGTGAACTGTACCATACTGCTTACAATATGGCGTATTAATTTCGATAGTTCATAATCTATCCATGTCAAACTGTCAAATTGTGAACGAACCTGCACTTACCGACAGAGTTCACAATCTGTCCGATTTTATCACCAGTAGAATCGTGAACCGTCCCTGATTTGTCTGTCTTGGCGGTAGCCGAATTCGTCGCAGTAATTAAGCCAGGGCACCCCGGCCGCGGCGAGCGCTACTTCCATTAGCGTAAGGTGCGATCCGTCTGCAAATTTGATACCAATACACAATTTGTCGGCTTGCTATTGACAGAGTTTATACTATAGAAAAATAATGCGTTAAATTGTAAATGGTTTGTTGCCGTTCACAATTTTTCGATGGTTTATAATCTCGCGAGATAGATTATAAACTAACGTTGCATGTTCATAATAATACAGTCACATAAATAATATTTGTTTTAAAAATAAATATGAAGGTATTGTTAAGCGTTGGTGCGTAGTGGCGGTATGTTAATCATGAATTATGTTCTGAAAATTAAAATATTTTGTATGAGATTCTATTTATTTATTTCGTCTCCGTATACCAAAAGATCCTCATTCAATCTAGATCTGGCATAACTAAGTGGGTAGAAAAATAACCTAATTACTAACCACGAAGAGGAACTACCCATTTTCGATTAAATCTGGCTATCATAGTATCCCAGCCGTTACAGTATGGGGAAGCTAAGGTCAATGGCTTAACTGTGCCACCTTTAATATTCGATCTCGGTCTGTATTGTATGGTCTCGACTGGCGAGCGCAAGTCACGACTAAGTCATTTTTTTTTTTAAGGTTGTGAAATCATTTAATAACTTATTCTCCCGCTCTGGGCGGAGCGGGAGGGCGTGTCAGACTTTTACTGATTAAGCCACCCGTGTTCCTTCAGTTGCCTGTGCCAGGGGCTACGGTAACCCTTTCGGACTATCCCGCAACCCTGGCAGGCATCGGTACTAGCGGACCCCGTCATTGGCGCTGACGTTTCTTTGAGGCGCGCGTGGAACACAACGCGCCGACGACCCGGGCCTGGTCCTTATCGGACGGCGAGCTACCCATTGCTCGCCGTCCGCAAGCCCACGCCTACGGTGGCCGGGAATCGGCCTGGGATTTCCGACGCCCAGGGCGTCTCCTGCGGCGACTAGGGGCGTGAGGGCGCGAATTTTGCCTCTCCCTCACGCGTTCCGCCTCCTCCTTTGCGAGCATTACTGCTTCGCAGAAGGAGATGACGGCTTCCCATGTTCTCTCGCTCCGTACCCTGACCTGGACCAGGGCCGGACGCGAGAGATCGCCACCGCCAGTCGCCTGCACGAGGCCACGGCGGTGCTCCGCCCAAGCCGGGCAGACCTCCACCGTATGCTCCACCGTGTCCTCCGGGCGATCCACACAATGGTGACACCCAGGCGTTTCCTTCCGCCTCTTCCGGGTCAGGAACCTCCCGAAGCAACTGTGTTCGGTGAGGACCGGCGTCAGGCGGAAGGTGAGGACGCCGTGGTGCCTCTCTAGCCACTCCTCAAAGAGGGGACTTATCACCGCAATTGTGGCGTGCCCAGCGCTGGGTTGCGACAATCGCACTCTCCATGCCACCCTGAGATCCCACCGGAGCTCTGTCGGCTGTGCCGTGATTTCTTCCTACCTGTGCTATGACCTAGGTATGTGTGTGTTCCTATCTGTTTCTACGTGTGCTTCTTACCTTCCCAAATGCGATATTTATGCACTGCCCATAGTAAAAATCTTCGTTCCACCAACAATCGTCTTCTACGATGTACTTCTCACCGTTCTGGTTTCTTCCATTCTTCTTTCTTTGTCCAAGCGGTCTTTTTTTGGAATGCGCTCCTTCTGAACATCAGGACGGCAACCAGTCGGTTATCTTTTAAGGTGAAGGCACATGAACATATTCGTCAGAAATGGGCAGAAACATCCCAGCGCTGATTTGCTGGATTCGTTTTCTCGTTTTTCGTTTTCGATCGATCGTTATTTCGCCTAACAAAGTTTATTTTGTTTATATGTAAGAAGGTATGTATGTATCTATGTATTAGTATTTACTCTTGTATTTTATTGCTATCTATTTCCGACCTATCTATCCCGTATGTTGCACCTGCAATGTTTTGTATCCGCATCACCCTAGGGTTGATTGGTAGAAAATACCTGAGGGATAAAGCCCGCCTTTGTACAGTACCTATTTTTTTACTTGTGCTTAGAGTTTAAGTAAATAAACCAAACCCTTTACGCTTGCTTTTGCGGGGAGGCTTTGTAGCTAGAGTGTATGGCCAACGTAGTGCTTTGCGAAGCAGTAAATCTTTTACTGCTCTCATCTCAGATTTGATCGCGCCAAACAAATATGAGACATCTCTCGGCTTGTACCGTGTCTACTGAAGATAAGCAGAGAGGAGTTTAGTTTTTGTAAATAACGAAATCCTATTGGTTATTCGCCAAACATATCCCTTCTGCACCTCATCCAGGATTAATCATTCCTATACGCCCTTGCGTATAGTCGTAGTTTTGATACCATAGAAAGAAAAGAGATTTCAGCTCAGGGTTTCACACAAGAGACAATCATAGATAAAGTAAAAACTTCCTTCTATGACTTTGTCGTTGTTGACACGTAACACTGTCATGTATTTTGTACAATAATGAACATGAACGTTTTTATCACATTATTCAATGTTATTTCTTATGTTTGTTATGATATTTTGTAACATAGCTTTCGTTAGTAATAAAAATGCAGGTACTACATTATTTGACGCTCGAAGAATTACAAGTAACTGCTGGACCCAAGACGATATCGCCAAATTGAAGGCTCGGAAACAGTTCGAGGCGCTGATCCCACCAGAAGTAAGCCCCGAGAGAATCGACAGTCGATACACGAAACAGATTCTGAGGTATTTCAAAAGTGCGCTGCGGAATGTTGAAAAAGAGGTCGACCACAAAACTGCAGTAATACTCAAAGAAGCGCTGTCGGACACTATTGGAGCACACCTCAAGACTAACATTCTGCCTACTGTTAGATTTGCTTACTATGCAGGTTATGTTCCTTACAGAAATGCAAGGCAACTCCACGATTTTTATGAACGTCTCAAGGTGAACATGAATACTCAAGGTTTAGGATGGAGACAGCCCGCTCGAATCCCTCAGTGGTCCAACCTGACTGTAGCTAAAATACAAATTGGATCCGGGAAGCTGTTAGACCCTTGCACTTGTTTGATAATAAGACGCGATTCGAATAACTGCATTCATTTGCCGGCTCCTAAACTAGATGATGATCGCAAGCCGGCAGCTATCGCCCTGCCCTTTAGATCGCAGGGACTTGTGAGTTTAACGGCGCCGAGCTCAGAGAGTATTCTGTTGAAATATTACACAACCGCGTCGAGGTGTGTATTGCACAGTTCTCCAGCTAAGTGTCGTCACTCAGACTTCGTTAATTTGAATAACGAACTATGGCACTGGATGAAACGTGATGTTGCTCCACATCTAGTTGACGAGAAATTATTTGCAGCATACGGCGGAGTCCTGAGAATAGCAGCTGCAGTGCAAACCTATGGAAAAGGTTTGTCAAGGCGCAATCTATTTGAATTCCAAGATGCTGGTATAGCTAAATGGAATCCATGGACAGCGCTCACTCAATCTTATATTTACGTAAACACTGACTGGAGTCCAAAAGTGTATGTCTGTTTAGTCTTTATGACTGCAGTGCTAATATGCCTTATGCAGATTTGTTATAATTACACGCTTGGAGATGGGAACCCATGTGGTTGTAAAGGCAAATCAGCAAAATCATATTTTACGCAAGAAGTCGCATATACGAAGGTGGACAGTAATTTCCCAGCCGTATTGCCTCATCAAAGTGCGACATATTACAGCGAAAAGAAACGTAGTCACAAGCATACTCCTTGCAGAAGTAAAACGTCGTCATTAGGATCTATTCAGACTCATAAAGTTTACGATTTGAATGAGAACAAAGAAAAACTGATGGCCGTAATAATGAGCGACAATGAAGGCACTGATGGAGGATCATCGCCATCGAAGATCGATAGTGCAGAAGAATATGGTGACAAGCGTCTTGCTATAGCCGACGTGGCTAAAGATAGCAGGCCGAGTGTGCCACAAATAGAAACATCCGTGGCGCAGTTAACAATTGAAAAGGTGCAACCGTCGGAGAAGAAGACATCAGTACCAATGTATTCGACTAGTACTCTAACTCGTTCGGATGTGACTTACGGCCCGGAAAAACTACTGAGTGACACGTGCTGGTCGGAAACCAGTACCAATACATCAGGCAAGACAGTTAGTTCCAGCAGTTCTAAATCCCGCAGTGGTGGGTCTAGAAGTTCTCGTGACTTGGCGTGGGCCCGACACGTGATATCCAGGCACTCCCGCAGAGGTCCGATGCATTCCAACACAGGCCTCACTGGGACTGAGTTGGACGGTAACTCTTTCATCACATCGCCCACACGCCGGTAACGATTAGTTTATTTACCTTTTACGTTGATAGGTATTTATTTGTAGGACGTTTAGTTAGTATTATTGTATAAGATTGTTGGATATTTAAGATGTATTTGAGGTTTTATTAAGAATATATATTGCCACATGTTAATGTTGTTTTATTTAGCCTATAATGTACATCTCACGATATTTAGGTAGATAATACGGTCTGCTGCATCATCAAGTCGTGTGGTGAATGGTGTAAAATGGTATACTGTGGAAAAAGACTCATAAACTTGTAGCTGTAATACATCAACATACATCCTTTCACCGCCGCTGTACGCGGGTTTTTTAGAGAGGTCTCGGCGCCCGGCCTGTAATATTTATGTGCGGTGCAACATCGCCACGCTGAGCCGTCGACACGATCTCCACGACTAGCCAATAACACGACGGCGACCTGTGCGCCACCGCGCTGATTTCTTTAGGAACTACATCTCATACCGAGTATTCCAACTGGATTTCCTATTGGTCGATTATGTCGTAAGCAGACCACTACTTGTAACCCTAAGTTTAGTTATATGACATGTACATATTTTGTAAAGAGCACGCTATTCTATTCCTCGTTTATTGTTATCGTCGTACATCTGGATTATTATTATTGCCCCACACCACCTCACACGCTACAGTGGTGACCCCGACGTGATATTACGAAGATACCTCCAGATCCACAAATTAAGTTTTCATCATGGCCAACAACGGTGAACAAGAACTCTCCGGTGTGTCGACGTCGCTGCGCATCCCACCCATTTGGCGCGACAAGATTCGACTGTGGTTCGCGCAATTTGAAGCCATCATGTCCGTACAGAAGAAGGGCGATCAAGTCATGTTCGAACTCGTTATCGGACAACTTGAGCGGCAAGATCTAGACGAAATCTCAGACATCATTCTCCATCCACCGGAGAAAAATCGTTACGACGCGTTAAAAAATCGATTGTTCCAAGTCTACGAGGAATCTGAGCAACGGCAAGTACAAAGGTTGCTGTCGGAAATGGAACTCGGCGACATGAAGCCTTCACAGCTGTTACGTCGCATGAAAAACCTCGCTGCCGATAATATCTCCGACTCAGCGCTACGGATTATGTGGACAAACCACCTTCCACAATCCGTCCGAGCAGTACTCGCTGTCAGCGACAACATCGCGAAACACTCCGATATCCATGAGCTGGCGATGATGGCAGACAAGATCCTCGAGCAAACACATCCACTAGGCGCAGTCGCTGCAGTTACCTCCGTTCCCGCAACCCCACATGCTTCTACATCAATTGAGGAGAAGATCGTCGCGCTCACGAGAGAAATCGCAGAGCTGAAAGCACATCGATCGCATTATCATCAGCATCGACACAGACCATTCGACTGACGGCGTTCAAGATCGCGTTCTTTGAGTAGGACCAATCGCAATGCCGCATCTAACGACCAATCAGCGATCTGCTTTTATCATCGCAAGTTCGGCAAGGAGGCGCGAAAATGTACGCGTCCGTGCAGTTTCGAAGACAGCAGCACCCACTCGGGAAACTAACGACTGCGTTGGCTGAGGCGGCAACTGACGCAAACAACACTTCTTACCGCCTATTTATAACAGACAAAAACTCGCGTCTATCGTTTTTGATTGATACTGGCGCCAATGTCTCCGTGATACCGAAAAGAAAAGGCGGAAATGCTAAACCAACAGATTTTTGCTTGTATGCAGTGAACAACACGGTCATTCCAACGTACGGAGAGAAAACATTACAACTGGATCTCAACCTACGAAGACCGTACACCTGGAAATTCATCATCGCTGCAGTCAGCAAACTCATTATCGGTGCCGACTTCCTGAAACGTCACCAACTTCTTGTCGACATAGCCGGCCGATGCCTCGTCGACAAAGTTACCAACCTGACCGTCAAGGCACCAGTCACCTATTCCGCCGACCCTACAGTCCGAAGTATCGACGTTGATCAGCCATATCACCAGTTAATCAGCAAGTTTCCTGACATCCTGCGACCGTCATGCATGAAGGATACTCCAAAACACCGGATAGAGCACCACATTGAAACTACCGGTCCACCAGTATACAGCAAGAGCAGACCACTTCCGCCACATCGGTACCTGTCCGTGAAGAAGGAATTCGAGTCAATGATGCAGCAAGGAATTTGTCGACCAAGCAAAAGTCCTTGGTCCAGTCCACTACATGTCATTCCCAAGAAAGACGGCGACTTTCGCGTCTGTGGTGACTACCGAAGACTCAATGATGTCACCAAACCCGACCGCTATCCAGTTCCACGTCTCAAAGATTTTACCTACCTACTTCATGGCAAGAAAATCTTCACTACCCTCGACCTAAATCGTGCCTACCAACAACTACCTGTATACGAACCGGACATCGAGAAGACAGCCATCACAACACCTTTTGGCTTATTTGAGTTTCCACGAATGTGTCCAGGTCTTAAAAACGCCGGACAGACATTCCAACGATTCATACATGAAGTACTCATCGGGTTAGACTATACGCATTCCCATTCATCGACGATGTTATCGTCGCATCGGATAATGAAACTAGCCACATCGACGATCTGCAGGAGGTGTTACGCCGATTAGACAAGTATGGCATTACCATAAATCCATCAAAGTGTATCTTCGGCAGAGAAAATGTAAAATTTCTGGGCTATGAAGTGTCGAGCAACGGAATCAAGCCACCACCAAACAAAATAACTGCTATCACTGCTTGCCCCAAACCCGAGACAATTCAAGAACTACGTCGATTTATTGGTATGGTAAACTTTTATCGTGACAGCAAACCAAACGCAGCCCACATACAAGCACCTCTCAACGCGTTCCTGCACAATATTCTAAGAAACGTGACAAAACAAAAGTCGAGTGGAACACAGAAGCGTCACAAGCATTCGAGTTATGTAAAGTTAGCATACAGAACGCAGTGCTTTACTCGCTCATCCATCTCCATCGCCAACCGACGCTATCTCCCTCATGTGCGACGCATCGAATACCTGCGCAGGCGCTGTACTTCAACAACTTATAAACAAGAAATGGATACCACCTGGCTATTTCTCAAAGAAATTCTCCGAAACTCAACAACGATACAGTACATTCGACAGAGAATTACTATCGAACTACATGGCAATCAAACACTTCAGAAAAATATTCGAGGGAAGAGAACTCATTGTTTACACCGACCACAAGCCGCTGACCTACGCTATTCGTAAGCCGCCATCCGATAACGATACACAAAGGCGCACTCGTCAGCTTTTGTTTATCAGTGAGTTTACGACAGACATCCGGCACATAAGTGGAATAAACAACGTTGTCGCCGACGCTCTCTCACGTATTGAAACCATTGAATTGCCATCACCAATCAACTATGACGAATTATCACAAGCTCAAGAAAAGGACAGCTATATTCCAATATTATCACAACAAACAAATATCCAACTGAAGAAAATCGTCATACCCGGTACCAACAAGCCAATATTCTGCGAAACGTCTAAGTCACATATTCGTCCATACCTACCAGCCGACTTTCGTCGCATCGCATTCAACGCCGTGCACAATTCAAGTCATCCTGGAATACGAACAATCCGAAAACTAATGCAAGAACGGTACTTTTGGCCAGCAATGAATGTGGACGAAAACATGCACTTCGTGTCAACTATCCAAAGTACAACGACATAATCACAGTGACGTCACAACATTCCCACCGAGCGAACGATTTCAACACATTCACGTTGATATTGTTGGACCGCTACCTACATCTTCATGTGGACATCGGTACCTACTCACCATGATCGATCGCTGTACACGATGGCCCGAAGCCATACCCCTTCAAGAGATAACCGCCGAAATCGTCGCAAGAAAGCTGTACGAATCCTGGATATCTCGTTTCGGTTGTCCTACAAGAATAACAACAGATCAAGGGCGACAGTTCGAAAGTCGACTATTCCAAAACCTCGCACAATTACTTGGAGCAGAAAGAACCCGTACTACTGCCTACCACCCGCAGAGTAACGGCATCGTCGAACGCTGGCACCGAACACTGAAAGCTGCACTCATGGCTCGACTCGAAAACAGCAACAAATGGATCTCCGAGTTACCTAGGTACTGTTTTAATGGGTCTACGAGCCGCTATGCGCACCGACACCAACACAAGTGCCGCGCAGCTTACCTACGGCCAAGCGATACGCCTACCCGGGCGGCGATTTTATATCACCTTCACCAGCCGCACCGAAAATGGACCATGACTACGTCGACAACCTGCACGACGTTATCACCAAGCTCACACCTGCATACAAACCACATTCAAACAAGCGATGTATGTTCGTGCACAACGACCTACAGATATGCAGCCACGTGTTTGTACGCGACGACACCGTTCGAAAACCTCTGCAGCATCCATACAAAGGCCCATACAAGGTCACCGAACGTAACGATAAATATTTCACGATTCAACTACCAGGAAGATCTAGCAACATATCGATCGAGCGTCTCAAACCGGCGGCGTACACTATCAACATCGAAGAGAATCAAGAACATACGAGTAGTGAGACACGCCAATCACCTGGAGCTACCACTGAAGATCAATCTAGCCTACTTCCAGCCTTGATAAGGAAGGAATCCCGCACTAGATCAGGCAGGATCGTCAAGACGCCGCCGCGCCGGTACGCTTCGCTAAGGGGGGAGTACTGTAGCTGTAATACATCAACATACATCCTTTCACCGCCGCTGTACGGGATACTAGGGTCTCGGCGCCCGGCCTGTAATAATTTATGTGCGGTGCAACATCGCCATGCTGAGCCGTCGACACGATCTCCACGACTAGCCAATAACACGACGGCGACCTGTGCGCCACCGCGCTGATTTCTTTAGGAACTACATCTCATACCGAGTATTCCAACTGGATTTCCTATTGGTCGATTAATGTCGTAAGCAGACCACTACTTGTAACCCTAAGTTTAGCTAAAAGACATGTACATATTTTGTAAAGAGCACGCTATTCTATTCTTGGATACGTTGGATTCTATAGAAGTGGTACATCAACTGACATCCGACCACCGACCTGTAGTTGTGACATTAGGCCCCGGACTAGGACTCCCCGACCCTGACAGACCGCCCCTCACCAAAGTAGTCACGGACTGGAGGAAAGTAAGCGAAAGACTGAAATCCTCCACATCCTCCTGCCCCCGACTAGACTCCATTCCCGATCAGTTCGACTCGATCAATGACACGACAGCCGCGATCGACTCACTCACGGATCACGTACAATCCGTCCTGATCGAAAGTTCAAGGGAAGTTGCCGGACGATGTGCGTGAACTGCTACTGAGAAGAACGTGGGTGTACGTGACTACAGCAACTTTCCTTGCCAAGCTACAGAGATCTGTAAAGAAACGCATAACGGAGCTGCGTGACGCTGGCTGGAACAAGATGCTGAGCGAGTTAGAGCCCACCCACCTGGCCTTTTGGGCACTGCAGAGGAAACTCCAGTCCCAAAATGTAGCCTCCACGCCCCCACTGGTGCGTCCCGACAAGACCATCGCGTTCGATGACATCGACAAGGCCGAGTGCCTTGCCGACAGTCTTGAGGCCCAATGCACACCCAGCTCTCAACCAGTAGACCAAGCTCACCTCTCTGAGGTTGACGCGGAAGTCGAACGTAGAGCCTCCCTTCCCCCCGTCGAAGACCCAGATAATCCTCTGCACCCCGTCACCCCAGACGAGGTGCACGATATCATCAAGGGTCTGAATCGCCGTAAAGCCCCCAGCCCAGACGGAATCACGAATAGGGAGACGAGGTGCACGATATCATCAAGGGTCTGAATCGCCGTAAAGCCCCCAGCCCAGACGGAATCACGAATAGGGTGATCCGCTAACCTCATAATGCTCATGACCATCATCTTCAATGGTGCTCTGAGCAACAACGTCTTTCCCCAAGCTTGGAAAAGGGCCACTGTCATCGGAATTCCAAAGCCGGGCAAGCCCAAAACCGACCCCTCTAGTTACCGCCCCATTAGTCTGCTCAATGTTCTGGGCAAAATCTATGAGGCTTATATATAAGCGACTCAGAGATTTTGCCGAGACCAAGGTTAGGGCCTCATCCCCGACGTACAGTTCGGATTTAGATCCCAACACTCGAGCGTCCAACAGGTTCACCGCATCATCGAACACGTAAGCGTTGGTTTCCAACGTGGGTTCATGACGGGTGCTGTGTTCTTCGACATAGCGAAAGCGTTCGACAAAGTCTGGCACAATGGCTTATTAAATAAGCTTTACCAACTCGGTGTGCCAGACCGTCTCGTACTCATCCTGCGAGACTTTTTGGCTAACCGAACCTTTCGTTATCGTATCGAAGGGGCGCTTTCCTCCCCCCACCCTATCCGCGCAGGAGTCCCTCAGAGCTCTGTGCTAGCTCCCCTCATGTTCACCCTATTCACCAGTGACATCCCGAAATGTATAAATGCGCAGTTGGCTCTGTTCGCAGACGATACGGCCATTTATTACACTGGGCTCGTCCCCGACTCGATATCTCGCACTCTCCAAACCGCAGTCAACAAGCTTGGCGCATGGTTCAGAAAGTGGAGAATCGAAGTTAACCCCGACAAGAGTCAAGCGGTTCTCTTCTTGAAACCGCGTGTCAAACGCAAACATGACGACGCCCGCCCGATCAAGATGTTTGGCAAGCCGATCCCTTGGGAGAAGCATGCCAATTATCTGGGTGTGACTTTGGACAGACGTCTCTCCTTCGCAGAGCACATAAAGGTGGTTCGTTCGCGAGCCGCCTTTGCTCTGAGTAGACTACATTCCGTCCTAAATGCACGCAGTAAATTGTCACTCAGGTGCAAACTGTGCATTTATACGGCATGCATCCGACCTATTATGACATACGCCTGTGCTGTTTTCGCACAGGCCCACCCCCGGCACATCCACAGGATGCAGACCCTACAGAACCGTTTTCTACGTAAAATCGTAAACCCCTGGTT
Organism: Brachylomia viminalis; assembly: GCA_937001585.2. Lineage (NCBI taxonomy): Eukaryota > Metazoa > Arthropoda > Insecta > Lepidoptera > Noctuidae > Brachylomia > Brachylomia viminalis. The sequence continues at coordinate 6,733,591 of OW443296.2, forward strand.
CGTTCGTAACATTAACTTACATTTAGACTTGAAAATCCCCACCATTCAACAATTCATAAAACGCGCTTACAAGCGTTTCTTCGATACCGCTGGCAGCCATCGCAACCCTCTGGTTGTGAAGGCCGCCAGCTACGTCCCCTCTAGAATCAGTAAAATCCACCGTCCAAGGCACGCACTGACCGACCCCGACGACCCCACCACCCTCCTCCAGGAAAGCAGTAGGGCCACTAGTACAGTATACAAACACAGACACAAAACGAAGTTCCGACCTCGCCGCCGAGGTCCTTCGCGTCCGCGTCCGCATTCCTCCCCGGTAAATTCCTCTTCCCCTCCCTTGATCGGATCCACAGAGCCAGCTGGTGGCGTAGCTGAGCCAGTAGTTTTACCCATTAATAATAATGAACCCATTTTGATCCAGCCTGTCCCCAACTTGCTGTCCTTCCCCAGCGACGCCCTAAGCCGAGGTTCGTACCCCACAGGGGGTGCCCGTATGTGATGGTCGCTTAGTTCATAATTAATATTATGCCCCTGGCTGGAGGCTTTGAGTTAGCTCGAAGGCACCACAGGATTGACCGGTTAAGCAGTCACGGCCTCTCAAGGCCAACTGCGAGAAGCCAGAAAATAAATTAAAAAAAAAAAAAAAAAAAAAATGCTATTCTATTCCTCGTTTATTGTTAATATACTATCGTCGTACATCTGGAGTATTATTATTGCCTCACACCACCTCACGCGCTACCTCAGACTAAGGAAAAGAAAGGACTCGGCATAACGAACAGTATACAGCATATCTCACTGCGGCCGGTCGCGGCGGTCGCCATGTTTTGTCACAGCCAACAAGTACATCAGTTGTCATAGCAACTTGTTTCTTTCAGTGTTTTGAAGAAAAATTTGATATTATAATGCGCGCAGCTCACTGACCTCTATTAATAGAGGTCAGTGGCGCAGCTCTACCGCAAGCCGCCATCTTTGTGCCAGACTCACAGTTTAGGTAGGCACGTTTTTTTCGTAGGTATGTCATGTCTATTCTTCTTTTCCTTAGTCTGAGCGCGCTACAAACTAATGGCTCATCAAAAATAAGGCAAATATATTTATGCCTGGAGTCAGGTGTAAACTCTGTTCCTCGATTCATTTTATGACTGTGCAGGCAACACAGAAAGCTAATGTCAGGCTCAGACAAATAACAAATCTGTCAAAGTGTCAAATGTGGTCAAAAAAAGTATAATATTGGCGGCGAAGAGTGTGTTCGTTATATTTTGCAAATCCTGAATCGCGACCTAAACCAGCCTAAGATCCTAAGATTAGTACTTAGAAAATCATGATTTTTGTTATTGTTTAGTAAATCCTATTGGTTTAACTTCAATATGTCGAAAGTAAGTACTTTTTCATTCAAATATTTGGTCGGTAGGTAATCCTGTGGAATACATAGTTATTTATTTAATATTTATATTCCTTTGTCCCATCGTAGATTGTACAGTGGCACATATTTTTGGTGATATTTGAATAACCGTCGTGTTTTAAATAGTATTCATAACATTACCATTAGTTTTAAAAAAATATATAAAATAAATTAGAACACACTATTTTATCAATAAAATGATATCACACGTGCATTATCAGGTCGGTCGGTCAGTCGGTTTGATAAGAAATGCGTTTGCATTGCTAATGCATTGTTTTCAGGATATTAGATCATTTTTTCAATTGAAAAAGCCACCAAAGCTCTCTACTACAGTTGAAGAGGACGACGATGTTATTCCAGAGTCTCCAGATGTTCAAATTATTAAAAATAAAGTAAGTTTACTGTCCTATCTATTGATTTTTCTATGTATGGTAATTTAAACAGTAAAAGTATTGGTGGCCATGAAAAAAAACTATATTACACACACTCATTAACAATGCTGTACTTAATTTATAATTATTTTATAGAAAAAAGATGCAAAGAAGAGGCGTGTATTAAATGATGATTCTGATGAAGAGATATTCTCATCTAAAAAGAAGAAAAATAGCAATGAAGCCCAGACATCAGCATCCATTAAAAATAAAAATAAGTCTCCTAAACCAACACTCAAGGAGGTTAAAGTAATAGATATGTTTGGCAATGGTCCTATCAAAAGAACAGAACCATTAGTTAAGAAAAAGAAAAACACTGAATTATGCATCCATTCTGATGAGGAATTTGAAAAGAGCCTGTTAGAAATTGACAATGCAGAGCTAGAAGGGAAACTAAATGATGCAAAAGTTGCCAGCAATGAGAAATCCTCTACTGACAAGGATACTCCATCATCATCAAAGGATAAGATGGATTCAACCAAAACACCTAACAATGAAACATCCCATGAAAAAAAACATAAGACCAGGTCTAATTCAGAATCAAATAAAGACTCAAAGAAAAATGATGAAAGTAAAGAATCAAAGAAAACTGACGAACACAAATCATCAAAGAAAACTGACAAACACAAATCATCACAGAAAACTGACGAACACAAATCATCACAGAAAACTGGCGAAAGTAAAGAATCAAAGAAAGTTGATAACATAAAAACAAAGAAACCTGACAATGACAAATCATCAAAAACTGATAAAAAACATAATCAATCAGTTGATTCTAAAGATGGTGAAACAAAAAAATCTAAAACAGAACACAGTAAAAGAAAGTTTGCTGAATTTATAGATGATGATGCTGGTCATGATCACGGTAGTAAGAAGAAGAAATTGGATGACCATGAAGCGGGAAGTCAAAATGATAACGACTGTGATTCAACTGTTATGGACAATGATAAGGAGACTAATAAGAAAAGGAAAATTAATAAAAGCATGAATGAGTCTGGTAAGAGAATAAATGCTATTGTATATTGTTTTAACTAAGCTCCAACAATATCTTAATCTTTATTATATTATCTTTATTATCTCAATGTTATGCTTGATAAAAGTTCCATGTATGGCACTGTCCATCAGATAAATTAAAAAGTTGAACAGTAATTTGTCTGAAAATCTCCAAGATTAGTTAACAGGCACCCCAATTGCGTAACATACTTTCTTTCAGAATGCAAAGGATTTTGAAGAATAAATGAAAAGATAGGAAGCATTGGATTAGGAATTCAATCCATTGCTTCATATGTTTGAAAAATATGTCTGCTTAACAACGTAAAAGTCACAATTAATGTTGTCCAGTTATCAAAATGAAAGACATTTCAGTTGCTAGTGTGTTAGGTGATTGCCACGCAGAACTTATTAGCAGGTTATGAAATAAGCCCATTATTGAATTTCAGCATATGGTACAATTTGTTACGTCATAGTAAAGTATTTATCTTTTAACTACTAAAGGCTTACAAACAGCTTCTGTATGCAATATATTATCTTACATACTTATAGCAAAAAATTAGTCTTGGCCTTACACAGTTTATGTTGAGAAATGTATTAAAGATATAGAGGTATGAGAAACAGGGTCTCTAGTTCACTCATTCTCCATAGAAAAAGGAGTATCCTCCATAGAAAAGGGAGGATCCTCCGACTAGACGGGTATTGTGTCTGGTGGGCTACTGCCCGACCATTGATGTCCGGGCGTTGTATAAAAATGCTAGTAGCTGTGCGTCAAACTCCGCTTGCGCAATGCAGGATTTTGCGTGACGGCAGTGTGATGCATAGGTCGCACGTGGAGATGTAGATATTAACCCACAAAACAATTTTTTGGGTAAATATTAACAATTTTTGTTTTTGTAATCATTTCAGTTTTAACAGACGAAGAAAGACATGAAAGAAGAATTCATTCGGCCGCTTTATATAAGACTTATTTGAACAGATCTGGACCAAAACATTTAGGAGCTAAAGAGATTCCAGAGGTATGCCTATATTAATTATCTATTGTGGTTTTTTTAAACTGAAAATATTATTAACTCATAAGACTGGATTGTATATTTAGACGTAAGTGCTCATAGGTATAGGTTAATGTGAAATAAATCATTTGTATTTGAGACAGTGAGTCATAGAGCAGAAACATGATGATTTTATAGGAAATAAACTGTATATTTGCCTGATGACTCAATCTAAAATGTTAATGTTATAATTATTAACCAAAAGAACCCGAAAATTGCCTACCCTCCACAATATTTTTTTGTTTTAGTAAAAATATACTTACAGTTTTATTCAATTCAATGCCTAGTGTGTTAAAATTGTACTAATATTTCCTTTTACTCACCAAAGACTGCAATTTTAGGGAAAACCAGATTGTTTAAAGGATTGTGCTTTCTTATTGACTGGAGTTCTCGACTCGTTTGAAAAAGATGAAATTGCGGCCGCCATCAATAAGTATGGAGGGTACGTCAAGAGTGGGGTTTCTAAAAAGGTAGGATTGTAAAATGAATTAATTTCAGTGGATATTAAGTTCAAATTAAATTATAATTACTACTTCGTGTTATACCCTAACCTATTTATCTTAGGTAACTCACGTGATAGCCGGTGAAGACGCAGGCCCAGCGAAAACAGCCAAAGCGCAAGAACTAGGCATCCCAATTATAAGTGAAGATGAGTTCCTCAAAATGATCACTGAACGATCACACGGTAAAACTGAAATCAAGACAGAAAAAACTCCTAACAAATCAAAACCCAAGGACAAAGGCCCAAAAGAAAAATTGGAGAAAGATTGTAAAGATAATCATGTCGACAGCAAATCTAAGAAGAGTCGGACTGAGAAAGTTAAGACAGAATCAAAATCAAAGGAAACTTGTTCGAAAAGTAAAATGGAAGTTAATGAATCAAAGAATCGTGAAAAATGTAAAAGTCCTAGGAAGATAAAGGAGGAAACAGTTGAAATGAAAACTGAAGCGAAATTGGAATCAAAATCAAGTTCAATTTCTAGTACAAAATCAAGCACGTCATCTACTATTCAAGTTAATGGTAAGTCAGATAAGTGCCAAGTTAAAACGCTAACACTAAGGTTTTCACAAAGAGTTACCTGGCTACAAACACAAAAAGAATATCATAATATGTTACTATAGGTTCTCCTCCCCTTCAGGGAAAACCGGCGACTAGAGGATCAGGCGCGATCGCGCGGAGAAACGTAACGTAAATTCGAATGATTTAAAATTGAAAATATGAGTTTCCCACATAATATTTACTTTAACCGAAATGCTAATGGATAGTTGCATTTTCGATTCATAAATCGTTCCAATTTACTTTAGGTTTAAAGATGTAAGTTATGAAGTAAGTGATGTAAGTCATGATGTTTAATGTTCTCATGTAAGTGACTTGACAACAAACACACAACATGACATGAGAACAATACTTAAAATTAATAACTGTAAAGTTCGTCACAGACGTCACGGTAACAATATCACACACATCCAATGCACTCATCTTTTAGGAAGGCTGTTATTTGTGATTATATATTCAAATAGTTGAGTTTTGAATGCATTGAATGAGTGTAACTTTAGATTCACGTTGCGCGTTCTTGCTGGGGCCTCAGCGGGATGGCGTGGGTTTTAAGTTAATTTTTACCATTGCAGGTGAAAGAAGAGAAATTGCACCAATAGCAGCTAATATGAATATGTGGGTGGAAAAGTACAAACCACAGAACGTTAAACAAATAATTGGACAACATGGTGATGCTAGCAATGTTAAAAAGTAATTATTTTATGTGATTTTATGTAGTAAGGAGTCCATTGTATGGTCAGTGAAACTGGTATAAAGCAGTCAGCTGTCCCGTTGGTCTCGTGGTTGCAAGCGCGACTGCTGAGCGTGGGGTCCTGGGTTCGATTCCCAGGTCGGGCATTTCCATTGGGTTTTTCCATTAAGAATTTCTTAGTAACGTCCCGGAGTTGGGAAGTTGGTGGTGTGATAACCCCGTGCTTTGGAAAGAACGTTAAGCCGTTGGTCCTGCGTCTGATCTGTCTCCGGTCGTATCGGATGGCCGTCCCATCGGACTATTGGAGTGACGGAAGAGAGAGTGCACCTTATAAGATCTTGCGCATTATAAGATCTCCCGCGCCGAAGGCTAGTCCCCGTCCCCTGGCTGGAGGCCTTGAGTTAGCTCAAAGGCACCACAGGAAAGACCGGTTAAGCAGTCACGGCCTCTCAAGGCCAACTGTGAGATTCCATTCATAAAAAATAAAAAAAAAGGCTAGTCCCTATTGAGATTGGCCGACATGGCTGAAACACTGTCTGGAGGACTATTATTAAGGTAAGGCAATCGACATAAACCCTTATTGGCTAACGTGGTTCATAAGAGTAGGGGAAGGCCAAAGAAACGATGCATGGACTGTGTGAATGATGATATGGCTAGAAAGGGGGTGACTCCCAGGATGACGACGAATACAGAAGTATGGAAATGTCTTTATCGCAGCAAAAGAGTGGAACTCTCTACCTGCGTCTGTGTTTCCGAACGCAAGAAGCATGTTACGCTCACTCCATCGTCGACTCTGTCACCACTGACCTAGACTAGAGTCAATAGCAAACCCAGTTGAAATAAAATTAAAAAAAAATGGAAGATGGAACACACATTGGACTAACTCCAAATTAATTCGTTATTCATATTACGTAATTCTTTTTTACAGATTAATAAACTGGCTAACAAAATGGTATGTGAACAGAAAGGCTAAGTTGCCCAAACCCAGTCCATGGGCTAAGAACGACGATGGAGGGTACTTTAAGGCAGCTTTACTTTCGGGACCCCCTGGCGTCGGTAAGTGTTATTAAATTGATACATCACTAATCATACGTCATACTTATTTTATCAACCTAGGATATTAGATTATAGAACCAAGAGCAAAAAAATATATTTTGACGAGTTTTAGAACCATAGTGGTTTCAGTGTCAAAGAGAGATAGACCTATACAGTACAGATAGCACTATCTCTTTTTCGCAACGGAACAGTACTGGCTTTAATCCTTCATAATACGGCTCCTGTAGGCCATATAAATGTTATATTCCATGCAGGAATTGAACAAAATTTACGTCAGCATCCAATTACTTCAGTTAATCTTTTGCTTTTCAATTCCCTTTAGCTTTAAACTACTTCTAGAACACCATCATTCCCTTGCTCTTATCCCAATTCATTTGGATTCGGCGCAACATTAAACTATCTCTATTTAGATAGCCTCGTTTGATCCGAAGTCCGCCGAAATTAATTCCATGTTCCCTGTAAAACAGGTAAAACTACAACTGTGGCGCTAGTGTGCAAGGAGATGGGCTTCGACATGGTGGAGTTCAATGCATCAGACACACGAAACAAGACGTTAATCAAGGAGCAGATAGGAGAATTACTCACTACCAACTCATTGTCTGGCTATGCTAAAGGTAATTCTTTCAAATACCTAGATTTTTTTGTTCAGCTGCATATAAGAACATAGCCAAAAGGGGCGGTATGGTTTATTTATTTTCGACTTTATTTCAATGTGTATAATGTTGATATTCTTTTTGTGTTTGTAGGTGAGACAGGAAAACAAGCAGTCACTAAGAAACACGTGCTGGTCATGGATGAAGTCGACGGGATGGCTGGCAATGAGGATAGAGGTATGTTTCATCAAGATGTGAAGCGAAAGTCAAGCTTATTTACTTTGGTATAAGACTGAAAATGGCGCAACGAAAAAATACGGACGGACGCTAAAGCGTGAAAATCTGATACAATTTTAATGTATTTTTTTTTTACTCTCCTTCACTTTAACATAAACTCAACTCAAACTCAAAGCATTTATTTCAATTAAACCATTTACAGGCACTTTTGAATTGTCAAGTGGTCGGTCAGTCAGAAATATGAAGCTAGTTGCCCATTCCAAAGCGTAGTAGGTACCTATGGAGAAGAACGGGCAAGAAACTCCATGGACACTCTTTTAAATTATATTGTTACATAAATATTAGTTACATCATTAATCTTGTATATAGGTATAATTATATGTGAGAACGATGTAAATAAGACGTACACATTGAGTGTCCAGTGTACAGCAAATATAAATTCAAACAAAACAATCCATAATAAAATAATTAAAAATAAGCCGTGGTGGCTAAGAGATGACCAGTCCCAACTGACAGCGCCCGTTCACGAACATGACGCATGGATCAGCACCATTCAGCTCAACCATTTTGAAGGGAGCTAAATGATCCAACACACGCGCCACCGTCAGCGAGACATTTGAGTGAGCATGACATCTATCAGCCGCCAGGACACATTCAAGTCAATGAAAGACATTACCCGGTAAATGGTAGCTCGATAGTACATAGTACTCACACTTGTCCTATGCAATTATATAATACAAAGGAGATTGAGTTTATACAAAGCAAAGGTAGTCTTACAATCTTCAGCAGCTCCAACAGTATTTTCAAATGTTAATCAATTAGTTGTGGTTGTGGAGCAGGACCAGCATTGAGCCAGGCATTTTTATCAGCGATATAATCCCCCAACTTATAATATACCTGGCTGCATAGTGTGCGTTTTATACAAACTTTGAATTTCGTCTCATTCAGTTGAAGTATGTGGGGAGGTATTTTATTATAACATTTTAAACAGTACCCCATGAAAGATGAGTCCACTTTAGCCAGTCTGAAACCTGGTTGAACTAATAGGTCCCTATTTCTGGTACTATAATTATGTCTATCACCTCTTTTAGTAAAAAGATGTACATTTTTTCTTACGTACATGATGTTTTCATAGATATATTGACAAGGTACCGTCAAGATCTTAATAACCTTAAACAGTTCCCTTAGAGAATCGCGCCTGCGGAGATTATATATGGCTCTGATGGCTCTTTTCTGCAGAATAAAAATAGAATCGACGTCTGCAGCCCGTCCCCAAAGTAAAATACCGTAAGACCATGATACTATGAAAGTAACTAAAATAGACTAACCTCGCGGTATCTACATCGGTAAATTGACGGATTTTTCTGACAGCATATGCTGCTGAACTTAGCCGTCCCGCCAGAGATGTTAAATGAGAACCCCATTGAAGCCTCGAGTCAAGCGTGATCCCCAGGAAAACAGTTTTATCGACGAATTCTAGTTTCTCTTGATTCAATACTATCTCACAATCACTACTTTTGACATTAGGTAAAGAAAATCGTATACACTTAGTTTTTTTCCCATTTAATACTAAATTATTAGCAGTGAACCAATTATGGACCTGCATTAGGGCGTTATTAACGTCGTCAAAATTTGTAGCACTTCTTTCTACCTTAAAAATTAAAGAAGTATCGTCAGCAAATAACACCATTTGTGGTTGATTTTTTAATAAATGGAGTAGATCATTAATATACACTAAAAAGAGGAAAGGACCCAATATCGAGCCTTGTGGAACTCCCATTTCTACTTTTAAACTAAGTGAATTGACACCATTTATTTGAACTTGCTGCTGCCTATCCTTTAAATAAGATTTTACTAGACTGAGCGCAAGTATTCCAAGTCCATAATGCTCAAGTTTCAAGAGCAAGGTTTCGTGATCGACGCAATCAAATGCCTTGGAGAGGTCACAAAAGATTCCTATGGCGTCTTGGGCCTCTTCCCACGCCGTAAATATGTGTTTTAATAAGGTGACCCCGGCGTCAGTCGTACAACGTCCCTTGGTGAAACCATACTGTTGATTGTGTAAGATTTTATTTGTGTTAAAATGAATGAGCATTTGATTAAGCATTACCTTTTCAAATACCTTGCTGAAAACTGGCAACACGGATACGGGTCTATAATTATTGGTGTCTTTGCTGTCCCCGGATTTGAAAAGTGGTATTACCTTACTGTATTTCATTAAATCCGGGAAGACTCCTTGATCCACACACAAATTAAATATGAAGGCTAAGTAAGGCGCTATAGTGTCAATTATGGATGTACAGACTTTAATGGACATTCCCCAAAGATCTTCAGTCAATTTGATCTTGATTTGCTTAAAAGCTTTTATTACTGTTATGGGGTTAATATGCTTAAAGTTAAATTCAATCGGGCAGACCGAAACGTTCGCCCTTACTAAATCAAAAGCGAGCGTGGGCGAGGAATTTAAAGTGTCAGTAGTTTTAATTGGGATACTGGTAAAGAAATTTACAAATTCTTGAGCAACTTCTTTGCTATCGCAAATGAGACCACGTGTCGTCTCCAGTGTATAATCAGAATTATGCTTTTTGTTCCTGTTCATTTCATTATTGATAATTTTCCAAACAGTCTTTATTTTATTGTCTGCTGGTTTGACCTTGTTGCTAATGTATGAGGCTTTGGCTGCCTTACAAGTGTTCTTAAAAATTTTAGAGTAAGTAGCAACATACTTATTAAAAGTTTCCGTGTTAATATAAGGCTTAAAAGGCCATATAGCTCAAAAAGTATTTCCCTACTTTTCCTAAGTCCTTTAGTTGCCCAGTCACTAAATAAAAACTTAGGGCAACAACTTTTAGTGCTCTTCTTAAAAGAATAATTGAACTCTGTTTGGACTACCGAAAAGAATTCTTTATACAAAATGTTAACATTGTTCATTGTAAGGTCCTGATTACTCAACTTACAAATTAAACTGTTATTAAAATTATTTAAATTAACAGATGTTATTGGTCTGGATTGTATCTGCAGTTTTTGTATTATGATGTTGGACTCAAAAGTTACGGTTTGACCGCTGTGATCGGAAGGGAGATAATTAACGATGGCTTTATCTAAATAGTCGCAGCAACAAAATACATGATCAATGCATGTAGCTGTAGTTGTAGTTATTCGGGTTGGTTCTACAAACACATTTGACAAATTAAATGATTTAAACAAATTTAATAATCTACTGGTATTTGAATTATTTTCTAAAATATTAATGTTAAAGTCACCACAGATAATTACTGATTTATTGCCAGTTGCAAGTTTTGCCAAAACATCTTCCATTATTGACTCAAATATAGAGTAGTTTTGATAATTTGGGGGTCTGTAAACGCACACTATAATATGCTTATCTAGCTCAACACAAGACAGTTCAATGCTATGTTCAACCGATAGTTCAACTATGTCTTTACGAGTTTTAGATTTAATACATCTTTTAATTAGGATTAGTGAACCACCATGCAGCATTGATTTTCGGGTAAAACAACTGGCCACACTATAATTCTCATAATTAATTAACATTTCAGAATCTTTTAACCAATGCTCAGATATACAAACAATGTCAAACATTGTTTTTTCCAAAAACAATTCAATTTCCAATTGTTTCGAAGAAAAACCTTGAATATTTTGATGAAATAATTTCAAGGATTTCTGCTTAGCCCCTTTTTTACAGTTAGCTAGTTTAGTGCTAGAAAATACATTTTTGTTATTTTGTATAACTACACTGTTAGTGGTACCTTCTGTTGTCTTACAAACTAGTTTAAAATATTTGAGCTAATCACCTTAACATTAGTACTATTACTAATTGTGGTGCTAAATAAAGACGACTTCGACATACTAATTATGTCTGGGTTAATATTAAAAGCTAATAGCCTAGCTATTTGATGTCTAAAACTAATGGGCAGATACACAGTATCCCTAGTCGATCTTAGCTTATCAACAAAAATGTTGGTGTCAAAAAATATAAACTTGTCACTATGGTGACTAACTAGGAAATGCATGTAATTATTTAACATGTGAATGTCGTTGTTTTGCCTATTTGACAAGTGCTCAAAGTATGGAAAAGCACACAACATTACTTTCTTACAATTTAACTTCAAAAGTTTGGTGACACTATTAGTGATATCTTCTTTTGTAACATTAAAACTATTACCTATAAATACAGTAATAATGGCATTTGGATCAAATTCGTTCCTAGTTATTGAAGACATAATTTTTTTATAGGAAGTCTGCATGCAATAGTTTTGAGAAGAATGACTCGGATTGATGCTAAGTAATTTTCCTAACCCTTTTCCAAAACTATCAGAAATCAGAAAACATAATGGAGCTAACTTCTGTCTGAACTACTTGCAATGAACCTTGTTCACTATCTGGTGGATCTTGATTGGGAATAGATGCCTGATCACTTCCTGACTGGGACGGCTCCTCCGTTGCCTTAGGTTGGAGAGCCTCAAGGTTGGATTCCTCTTGACAAGAATATTGAGTGGTGCTCAAAGTCACCGGGTCCACTCTGGCTGCCTCATCATTACACATTTCCACTAACTGGTTAGCAGCAAGAATGTGTTCCTTTATTTGGTTTTGAGAGCTCACATACTTAAGAGCGTTTACTCGGTCCGTGCGCTGCTTGGCTTAAAAACGTGATTTTTCAAACCAGATTGTCCAACAACCACTAATCTTACAAACATAACAAATACTAATAACTTTAGGAAATATTGTTGTCTGTTTTTCTAATTAAGAGGTTTTTTCGATTAATACAACATTTGTGATTACCATCAAGATAACTGAACAGAGGTTTACTTGATTTCACTTTCAGTGTCAATTTCGAAGCTAGTAATATCTGAAATTACTGATAGATCTAACAAACAATTTTTTTTATCTAACTGGAAATATCCTTAACAAAATTTGTAATTAGAAGGATTTTTTATTTTAGACTCATATCTTAAGAAATAAAAATCCAAAGAATATGATTTTTTCAGAAATTGCCGTCGATAAAATGATTATTTTCACCATCTTCCTTACTTAATTTAATATAATTTATACTTATTTATAATAGAAGAATGTCTTCTTTATAATTTACACCAAAAAAAAATCAACAAAAATAACTCTATTATTTTTCTATAAATATTTTAAAACTACTATAAAACTCTGCGTACGAACCGATTCAAATCAGTCGGCAGTGAGCCTTTCCAGAGAGCGGACACGTCGCTGGGCGGTCTCCCTGACCCCTGTTGACCTTTGTCGTGCGTACACGGATAGCAAACGTAAAGTGTGATCGTCAAATCTTAATACTTTGGTAAGTAAATTATTTTATTTTTGATGACCAGCAATATTGTGTGATCGTAAGTACTTCCTTACTACATAAATATCCGAACTTATTTGATAGTGACAACAAAATTATTTTTCAGACGGAATGGGAAATAAATCAAAGAGAACTACACTGGTGGACAAAAAAATTAGACCACTCCTATTTTCATGATTTATTTATTAATTACGGTCTGTTTAAAAATTAAAATAAATAATACGTTTTTGAACGTTAATTTTCAATCTTACTAGAGGGTATATTGATAAAATTATCAAGTGTAAATGTGTCAAATGTCATTTAATCAGTTTTCTTATTTACCCACACTTTTATTCTTTTATGTTTAATGTCATGTCACTAGGACGCTATTTAAAATTATCGTTAAATTCGTATTACTGATTTAAGTTCTGTGCCTCCCACTTCCTTTTCACTGATAAATATGGATCTACGTGAAGCAGAAGTTGTTCGAATCGTAACGTTGTTACAAACTGGAATGAGCCAGCGAAATGTCGCTCGACAATGTGAAGTTAGTCGATCAACGGTTCAATATGTCTACAAAAGGTATCTGGAGACCGGTGGCTACATCAGAAGACCTGGCTCAGGTCGAAGAAGAAAGACATCTGAACGGGATGATCGATTTGTAGTGTCAGCAAGCCTCAGAAATCGTCATCGTTCTGGAGTAGAATTGCAGCACCTGCTCAGAGATGTCCGAGGTGTTGCTGTAAGTGATAGGACAATAAGAAGACGCCTTAAAGAACGTGGTTTAAAACCATACAGACCCGCAACAGGTCCTAAACTTACCACAGCTCATAAGGCAGCAAGGTTAAATTTTGCTCGTGAACACCGTGACTGGACTTTGGCACAATGGGGGCAAGTACTCTTTTCTGATGAGTCCCGTATGTGTCTTTATGGTGCTGATGGTCGCAAAAGAGTATATCGAAGACCGGGAGAACGATATGCACAATGTAACATATCTGAAAGGGTGAGTTTTGGAGGTGGTTCAGTTTTGTTCTGGGGAGGTATAAGCTTAGAAGCCCGTACAGAGCTGGTTATCGTAGATAGAGGAACTGTGACTGCTGAATCATACATCACTGACATTCTTGAAGACCATGTAGTGCCATACTCAGGATTTATCGGTCAAGAATTTAAATTAATGCACGATAATGCGCGCCCCCACACTGCGGTATGCGTAAGAGATTACTTGCGAGAAGTGGGGATACAGGTTCTGGACTGGCCAGCACGAAGTCCAGACCTTAATCCAATAGAACATCTATGGGACGAGCTAAAACGGCGAGTAAGACAGCGAGAACCAGCTCCGGAGAACATGCAACAGCTGAAACTGGCTTTATTGGAGGAATGGGAAAACATACCCCAATTTACCATAAAAAATTTGATAAAATCCATGAACAAAAGGATGGTATGTGTTATCAAAGCCAGAGGAGGCAACACCTCTTACTAAAGAAAGATTGACATCAGTAAAACCATTTAATTTTTTTTTATCAGTGTGAAGTCTTTGTAAATTTTCCTTCATTTTTGGTTTTTCTTGTGTATTGCTAAAAAAATAAAGTTGTGTAATTCAAATATGCATTTTTTCATTTAAGAATTAACAAACAATCAATAAAAAAAATATTTAAAAAGTTTTTATTTTGAAACACAGTCATGACAACCGGTTTGGTAGGTGGCCTAATTTTATTGTCCACCAGTGTATAAGAAAGAGAAAATGGAAAAATGTTGAAAGTATGACTAAGGCAAGAGCTAAAAGGTTGGTTATGTTATATTAGCTTCTACCCGCGACTTTCAACCGCGTGAAATGTACTTATTTTCGACTAGCCAAAAGCGCCTGTACCACAGATTATTATGTGCAGTTGATGGCGCGAAGGACAATTGCGCGAAAAGACAAATGCGCGCATGGACTTTTGCGTGACATGGCCACCGAGGTTTACTCAGTAGAGTAAACATAACATCACGCCTGTTATTTTTATGTACTTGAAGGTGGTTTTTTTTGGATTTTCCGTTATGAGTGTCGCTTTCATGGTTTTCGGGGTCGCTGATACCGAAAATGTGGTCAAATTGAAAATCCAAGATGGCGCTGACGAAAATTTTCGGTGTTTTCATCATGGGTATCGTTTTCTTGGTTTTTGGGGTCGCTGATAACGAAAATGTGGTCAAATTGAAAATCCAAGATGGCGCCGAGAAAAAAAATCGGTTTTTTCATCATGGGTGTCGTTTTCATGGTTCTTGGGGCCGTTGATTACGAAAATGACGTCAATATGAAAATCCAAGAAGGCGCCGAGGAAAACTTTCGGTTTTTTCATCATGGGTGTTGTGTTGTTCCCCCCCATGTTCATAGTGTAGTAACATAGTAGATAACTATTAGTTACGCTAATTACGTTAATTAAAAACGCTACGCACGACAACCTACCCTATTAGAGTTCACGCACACATTTGCACGTGTACTTGTTGTGTATTTGATTAAGTAGTAGTAATAGATAATATAAATAATATTTTACGAGCGTTGTATGAAGTGTCCGATGTGTGATTATAGTTCAAGTGTAACGACTGACGTTCGGTTGGCTGTGCGTATTACGTAGATTAATTACGTTTAGTCGTTGATAGAAATGCATTTAATTTTTTTTTCAGTCAAAAAAATGTTTGTTGTTTGCGGTGTGGACAGGACAGGAATTCACTGTGAAGACCACAAAAATTACTCGAGACGACGGCTTTTGGAAAACAAAAATGGAATCCAAGTTATTGGAATTCTACGATAAATGTCTATTGCCTGAGATGATCGACCCAAGAAAAAGTCGGTCAATGACAATTAGAGATGTGCGATTTTAAAATTAAATACTTACTCTAAAGTTAGCTTGTTTTAATTTATTACAACAGTTCGATCCAAAAAATAAAATCATAAAATACATCCTAAATAAATAAAAGTATCAAAATTATTCGTGCTAGCTGTTTAGCGCTCATGCACACAGAGAAACCATTGTACTATTGTAGTGTGCCGCAGCGCGTACGCCGTTCGATAGATCGTGTACATTTTGACTTGGGCTAAATCGAACCAACGCTCTTAATATAAAGTAGATGTAGTGACTCTTCAAGTACCTCTATTCCAGATTGTAAACGTTGAGTGTCAATTTGATAAATGTTTTTACTATCCTCTAATTTAATTTCATAGTTTTTTAATTTATTTATTAGAAAAACACGTTCTTTCCTTAGTTTAATATTATTGGAACTGTGTTTTTGTTGTTTCCTGAATTTATTGCATTTATTTATTATTCTATTCAGTTTAGCATATTTTTTAATTTTATTTTGACTTACTTTATAACTATTATTATTTTGTTTCAATATAGAATCTTCAGTAAGATCTATTGTTATTAAGGAATTAGGGTTGCAATTGATATTGAATAATTCACTATATAAGTTATTAGTTTCCTTAGCTAGAGTACATTCTTTTTGCTTCTGTAACTTAGCAATTCGTACATTTGCATGAATCAATTCTTCCTCTAGGTCCCTAACCTTACACAAAGCCTCCTCATATAAGTTACTGCAGTTATTGAAACCATCCGTGACCAACCGCAGTTTGTCCCGTTCATCGACAACATCCAGGTATTGTTGGTGTAGGTCTACTAGCTCCTGCTTTAAGCTTGTATTCTTGTAAACGACCTTCTCGACTTCCTTCTCACTATCATCTATTTCCTGCAACAGCCGTTCACATTTACTGTTTGAAGCCTTAAGGTATTGAAGGGTCGTTTTCAATTTAAGCTCCAACTCCTGAGCTACGGCCTTACGGGTCATCACAGGCATGGTTTCAGGAATAGATACTGAAAATAGAATTAAGTAAACGGTGAGAACTAATTAGAGAGTCTAACAAAAAATATAACATAAAAGGAAAGCTAGCAATGGAAGGAAAAATAGCAGAAGTTAGTATTGCTTTAAAGGTAAATGAGGAAGGCTGCTGAATCTAATTGAAATGCAACTGATATGATTAGATCAAGTACAAAGTTACATTGATTCTATTGTCTTATGATTTTACTTTTGCTTATGTGGGTAGGATGCATAGATTTAAATTCTATTCAAATTCTAGTTTTGCATAAAGATTGCAATTGAAAACAACGATAGTCAACGCTTTTGTCGTTATGTACAATAAATACTATTAGATTTACAGTATTTTTATATTTCACAATAACAAGTTTCGTTAAGATTTATGTAGGTAAGCAGTGACTTAAGTCCAGTGAAGGGTGCCAAATCTACCAAAAATTGTGATACCAATGTACGATTGTCTGCTTATTATAGAATAAAAGTAACAATACTCCCCGTTTAAGTCCGCAGGTCGAACATCAGCTGTTCGTAATAAGTTGCCGGTAACGGTGGGCAAACAAAAACTATGTTATACTTTGTAAATTTGCAGGAAAACAGTAATCCTGAGTATTTATTTTACACTTAGATATATTATTACACCATAATTACACTTAAAAGTTAAATAAAACTAATTTTAAAATACGAAACAAAATTTTGACATAGACATAGAATTGTTAGTTAAAGAAAATTAGACAAAATTCATACACTCATCTCTAAGAACTCTAGACCTAACTGGCATTCGTCTTCCATTCAATTTTCAATAAATTTTAGCGCCAAAGAGAGTTTTGAGCGCAAAGAGGGTGTCGGTTACAGGCGGAAACGTAACGGTTTCCGGCGATAAAAAAATATGTTATGCACAAACTTCATCAAATTTTGTAAAAGAAGTTTATAGATTTAATAAATAAATAGGTAGATAGAACCTACCGGGAGATCATTTCATACACAAAAAAATCATTGTATGAAATGTGACTACAAATGTTAACTGTTTGATTTCCAGGTGGTCTTCAAGAGTTAATCGCTCTAATCAAATCGTCATCGGTGCCAATAATATGTATGTGCAACGACAGAAACAGCCAGAAGATGAGGTCCCTCGTCAACTACTGTTATGACCTGAGGTTCAATAGGCCAAGGGTCGATCAGATTAAGGTATTAATTTAATTACTAAGGTATAATATTATGGTGTTAAGATTAACACACTAATGGCTATTGGCGTTTTTAAGATGATGGCGATACACACACAATTGTAATCTTAACTGGTATAGTATAAGAGAAAAACTTAGTGTTCTTCTTGGTATCGTTCAAATATTTGTGGATGACGTCATGACTGACAGTTTTCTCGTTAACTTAGTTGGTTGTAGGTAATAATAATATAACGATTAATGATCGACATAGGTGTTGATGCGGTGGGCGTTATAGTTGACTTATCAATGTCGTATGGCGCCAACGACATGCTCCTGTATCGCCTACTTGCGACAGTTACTGGTCTTGTTTGGTTGGTAATTAATTACGTTAATGATTTAGGAGATAGTTTAGAAGTGGTTTTTATTGGTTGTATTGGTGGTTCCTTCTTAGACGTATCAGGAAATAAAAAAGTAAATTTTCTCTTATTTAAAAAAGGAAACCGAATTGTAAAATAAACTTGTTAAAAAGTCTAAATTGTAAAATTGACAGTTCTGAAATGGACTACCTATATTTTAAAATGGCCAGCACGGGTGCATTTCGTAACACTTTTTCTATCACATTCTGAAGGATTGTGAAGGAAATTGTTAATCCATGTTTCAAAATATACACATTTGGAAAAATTTGCCTACTCAACAACTTATATAACGCAGATAATGCACTTTAATTGTGTTGGGCAATAACTCCGCTGTGCTCAAACGGACCAAAACATGATCATACACTTTCATGGTACCCACACTTAATTTTACTTCATATTTCAGTCAGCAATGCTCACAATATGCTTCAAAGAAGGCATCAAGATTCCTCCCGACGTGATAGCCCAGCTGATCACGTCAGCCAATCAGGACGTGCGTCAGACCCTGAACTTACTGTCCATGTGGGCGATAGACCCTAGCCTCGCTGACGCAGACAGGCTCCGGAAGGATGCCCAGACTATCAAAAAGGATATCAAGTTGGTAAGTCATGTTGTTACAATTAGGATATATGATAGACTGAAATGACTGTCCATGTCGGCTATAGACCCTAGCGTCGCTAACGCAGACAGGCTCCGGATGGATGCCCAGACTATCAATAAGGATGTCAAGTTGGTGAGTATTGTTGTTACCTTTCGGATATATGATAGACTGAAATTATTGTTCACGTGGGCTATAGACCCCAGCCTCGCTGACGGAGACAGGCTCCGGAAGGATGCCCAGACTATCAAGAAGTATGTCAAGTTGGTGAGTATTGTTATACAAAGTGACGCGTACCTTATCAAGTTATCACATTAAAATATACCACGTATACTACATGCTATACTTAGACGGTAAACAAAATTTGAATGAAATCCATTCACAAAAAGGAATCAGCTGTGCCTTACATTTTGTTACACATAGCTCAACAAAATGTATGGAACAGCAAAACATTTTGTTACACATAACTCAACAAAATGTATGGAACAGCAAAACATTTTGTTACACATAGGTCAACAAAATGTATGGAATAGCAAAACATTTTGTTACACATAGCTCAACAAAATGTATGGAACAGCAAAACATTTTGTTACACATAACTCAACAAAATGTATGGAACAGCAAAACATTTTGTTACACATAGGTCAACAAAATGTATGGAATAGCAAAACATTTTGTTACACATAGCTCAACAAAATGTATGGAACAGCAAAACATTTTGTTACACATAGCTCAACAAAATGTATGGAACAGCAAAACATATTGTTACACATAGCTCAACAAAATGTATGGATCAGCAAAACATTTTGTTACACATAGCTCAACAAAATGTATGGAACAGCAAAACATTTTGTTACACATAGCTCAACAAAATGTATGGAACAGCAAATTTTTTTTGTAAATGGATTTCATTCAAATGTTGTATATTGTCTAATCTAAGTACCTATATCATGTAGTATACGTGGTATAATTTAATGTGATAAGGTACGCGCCACTTTTTATTGTGCCAGGCTGGTACAACTGCTAGACATCTATTTGATTTGTTACAAATGTAACTTTTATTCAGGTAATTGACTTATTGATATTTTTAAACTGAACTCAGCAAGCAACAGCTTATTGTGGCTGCTGCTACATGCACTGAGTGTCTTCTCAGTGCAAGTTGCATCCGGGCGTCAACTTATCTATCCAAAAATTCTTGTGTTGACATTTTCTTAAATAACAATGCTTATTTACGGAAAAAATATAGTATTTAAGATATGATTTTTATTTGCTTAAACATGTGTGTGTACATGCATAGAAAGTGCATACAAGATGATAAAGTTAATTAAGTGCAAACATGTTTGTCACTACGTGACATGGAAAATAATAGATTTATACAATTTAGAAGAAAAAGAACACATTGTGCTATAATGTATCACCGTTTTTACGATAAAGGTATTTGATTTCGTTTAAAAAAAATACAAATTGTGTACAAATTGTGGTTAGCTAATAGCCAACTATTAGCTAACCACCTCCTTTCTTGAGTGTAATATTATTACTGATGTTCAGGGCCCATGGGAGGCGATCCGCAAGGTGTTCTCAGCGGAAGACCAC
This sequence comes from Brachylomia viminalis, assembly GCA_937001585.2. Classification (NCBI taxonomy): domain Eukaryota; kingdom Metazoa; phylum Arthropoda; class Insecta; order Lepidoptera; family Noctuidae; genus Brachylomia; species Brachylomia viminalis. The sequence goes on from OW443296.2 coordinate 6,754,012, forward strand.
AAGACCATGAGTATTAACGACAAGAGCGACCTCTTCTTTTACGACTACAGCCTCGCGCCACTATTTGTGCAGGAGAACTATTTACAAGTGGCACCGCACTGTCCCAAGTAAGTTGTGGAATAATCAATTATTCAAGATAAAACATTTGGTTTTTATAGAAAATAGAAAAACAAAACAACCAGTTTTATTAATCCCTTAGAAAAGAAACTCCATTCAGGGCCATGCATGGCTGAAAAAAAAACCCCTTCTTCGTCCAATTCGAACTTACAAAATAATGTTTATAAAAGAAAACATCTGTAAGTTGGTTATAAAAACACGTTTACACGTCAAAAAAAAAATGTTTTAAAACTAGATGAGGTTGAGGTTGGTTGAGGCGCCCAAGGCGCTTAATCCTAGATGTTGGTTCGACACCATTGCCTGTAAATTCACCTTTCACAGTCTCCTGATATTATTATTATTTTTACGCCTTTTAACATTTGTCGGGACCCTGGGCTTTCGGACCTTTGGAAGGCGTATGAGGAGCCGAAGCCAACTCACAGAGGACCGTTAGACGTTTTTAATGCAATGAGGCAGCAACCGTCAATTATCCCGGTACGCACTATGTACTATCGAGGAAGTTCATATCTAAGTAGTTTTAGAACAAAATCCCGTGAACACGATGACCGCATCTGTTTTACGTTAGTTACTGTTAGCGCCCGAGCGCTACAGGGAAAAATAGTCCTAAAGGTGCATAGATATGAACTTCCTCGATAGTACAAGTGCACCCAAGGACAACGCCCGGTTGGTGTAGGACTATTGCAGGATATTGAAACAAATATATTAGATTATGGGTTTGGGTGGCTAAAGTGTTGGCCAATGTTTTAAACAACTTGTCGTTTTGCATCCTCGTCAAATTTCAGGAGGCTGTTATGAAAGACATAAATAAGCAAATAAAATTACGATACCTGCTCAATAATTAATACATACTTGTTTTTAGATATTTAAGTTTGACAGTATTTCAGAATACACCACTTTCAAAGAACAGAATCGCCCCGTTGCGTATGCGGTAGGCAGTGTCGCACGACTATGTCGCTGTGTGCGTGCGTTACAGTTACAGCGCAGTTACAGGCGCAAACATGCCGATTTCCGAAAATTATAAATATGTATTAAAAAAGTTACCTACTTATTTTATTATTGATTCGTGTCGAGAATCATTAGCTACCTCCATTAGTTACCTCCTCGAATTTGACGAGGATGCAAAACGACACCTTGTATAAAATACACAGATAAAATGGCAGGGGTGACTTGCACCGGCCACCGTAGGCGCGGGCTTGCGAACGGCGAGCAATGGGCAGCTCGCCGTTTGATAAGGACCAGGCCCGGGTCGACGGCGCGTTGTGTTCCACGCGCGCCTCAAAGAGATGTCAGCACCAATGACGGGGTCCGCTAGGACCGATGCCTGCTAGGGTTGCGGAAAAGTCCAAGAGGGATACCGTGGCCCCTGGCACAGGCAACTGAAGGAACACGGGTGGGTTTTAGTCAGTAAGAGTCTGACACGCCCTCCTGCTCTGCCCAGAGCGGGAGAAGTTATTTGCTGATTTCCCACCCACAAAAAAAAAAAAAAAAGCGGTGACTTGCACACTGAATAATGGGTCCCCACAAACTGACGCTAGCACATAGTGACGTAGCGACCAGGGGGCAACATATGGGAGTGGGGAGGTATTCCACGGCTATCAGAACAACCAGCACTTACTGAAATACTTCATCCGAGCACGTTCCCTTGTGAATCTCCACTCAAGCCGGCCAATAAAGGCAAGAAAGAGGTGGGAGCTCTGTTCCTCGTCAGTATTCACTCCAGCTGGCCAATAAAGGCAAGCCAGAGATGAGGAACAAGACTACTCCCGGGAGATAGTGTCCGTGGAGTCGCTAGGTACTGCCCAACAGCTCGCCACATGCTGCCCTGCGGGTTTCTGTATCTCTCTTGGTCTGGCTCCTCACCCTAGACCTGTTCCGGTAAAGTAAACTACCGGCACAGACCTAGAGTTCGGAGCGCGCAAGCCCCACCACGGCGTCAACGTAAAGATACGGCGGTGGGGTTATTATTATTATTGTTTGACTTGAAAAACTGGTAAACTGCAAAATATGCAATTACTTACGATTCTAAAGTATTCCCCTTTTAGTATCGATATAAAAACGTGGTTATGTGTTTGCTTCAGACACGAAGTTCTTCAGAGGATAAGCGACGCAGCTGACAGCATAAGCCTGGGTGACCTAGTAGACGCCAGAATACGTCGCCAACAAGCGTGGAGTTTACTCCCAACGCAGGTGAGATGTTCAAGACAAAAAGTTTAAATGAATGTGACATACTTACATTTCTCTCAGCGTCTCTCTTAACGAAACTGTTGGCGATACCTTCCTGTACTATTCTCCGTCTCTTGATGCGGTCAATACATAGGCATAGGCAAAATAATCAACCGTTTCATTACAAAACGAGTTCTAAGTTTAGTTATTGTGTTTTGAACTTTATTCCGACGATATTAAAGTTCTTAATACGAAATGTACAATTTAGACTCGGGCTTCAGTCAGTTTGTAATTAGAACTTTAATATCGTCGGAATAAAGTTCAATAACCTTGTTTTGTAATAAGGCCGAGACCACTCCTAACTTTCCAAGTCGTATCTGTAAAAACTATGTCTTCGTCTTTTTTTCACATTGAGACAAATTGCTTGTAAATGTTTTACAGGCCATGTACAGCTCAGTGATTCCGGGCCACTATATGTCAGGTCACATGACGGGCCAGATCCAGTTCCCGGGCTGGCTGGGCAAGAACTCGCGCACCACCAAGATGCACCGCCTCTGTCAGGAGATACACGCTCACACTAGACTTAGGTATGTTTGTGTTATTATACCTACGTATTTTTGTTGAATAAATGCAACCTTCTAAAGTTTTTACAGCCACCGCCCACGGATTATCAGTCGCATAAAAGGAAATGCGATTTCCGCCATAAACGTTGAATCAAAAACTGTAGCAGTTATTCACCTAATAAATCATGGCTGGCCAAACTTCCGCTACTTGCAAGTTTCCTAGTCAATTGCTAAATCGTTTTCGAGGGCCATGGGATAGGTTATTAGATAGGACTTCGTTTAATACAGAGCTTATGTTCTGGTAGAATCCACTGCGACAAATAATCTTACTGAAAAACCAATGTTTCTCCATAGCACCTCTGGTTCAAAATCATCAATCTTCCTAGACTACTGTACGCACCTTCGTGACGCGATCTTAAATCCTTTGATCAAGGACAAATCTGACGGCATAGAGAAGTCTCTAGAGGTGCTGGAATCTTATCACCTGCTGAGAGAAGACCTGGACTCGTTAGTGGAACTATCCGTCTGGCCGGGACAGAGGAATCCTACAATTTTGGTGGACTCTAAGGTAAGACAGCCATATTTCTATAGCACAAATATTTTTTTCTCTTGAAGCAATTGAATGAAGTTTAAAGACTAGAAGTTAGAAATTTAAAGAAGTTTTTTTTTCTGTCTACAATCAGTGTCCATCATTAACCCTGAACCTCTGGTTATTACCAGTCTCTGCAGCGATATTTACTTGTATTGAATGTCGCGCTAGTACAAGTTTCCTGGCCTATGAAACTACGACGACGAGTTCAAAATATTTTTTTAATCTTGTCTTTCCAAGCACATTTCACATAATCCATACTACTTCGAAATTAACTCTTTCTGTATGTTACCTTTATTCGCCTAAACCCCTGAACGGATTTCGATATAATTTAGGAGATAGATGGCATCCTTCGGGAGGACATAGCTACTTTTTGTCCCGGTAGCACGTTCCCGTGGGATAATTTCCGACAACCACGCGGGCGAAGCCGCCAGCAGAAGGTAGTGCTACATAGAAACAAAAAAACAAAAAAAATCTTTCGCTAAGAATAAGCTTTTTTGAAATAAAAAGTATGTCATTAAAGGCCACCACGCTGCTTTCTAATGTTTGAATTGGGAAAAACTGACGCATCAAACTTCTCAGGAACACGAACCTGTCTGTGTCTGTGTGTTTATTCATTAAAATTCCGCAATTCTCAGGTAAAAGCGGCCATGACCCGCACATACAACAAGAAAGCCACAGCACTGCCGTACGCGCCGGGCGCTGTCAAGAAAGTGAAGGCTAACAAGGAAGACGACGAGGTTGATGAGGGAGAAGACGAGCAAGAGGAGGAAGAAGCTGACAGTGATCCGGAGAATGACGCGCTTATTAAGGTAAATTTTATTAACTCCTGCGGTTTTGAACCAACTTCAAAAAAGGAGATGGCAATTTGGCAATGTTCCAAAAAAGCGATCAAAACCAAAGCCAATCGACTTTCGAAACTAAAACTAGTTCTCACTTTGTAGTCGCTTTTTTTTAGATGTTTTATTTGGGTTCATAGGATAAACCTAAGAGAGAAACTGCATTGTATAATTTTTTTTTTTTTTAAATAACAACTGACTACCCCACTCAAATTCGAAAACGATCGTCTTACACGTCCACATCCGTTTAAAGGCGGTTTCTTTTTATTTAAAAATAATTTATTGTTAATTTTTTTTTTAAACTACTCTACCGATTTCGATATAATTTAAATGGGACCACCTGGGGCGTATACCATTTGAAACAAAAAAAGAATTTTTCAAATCGGTTCAGGCGTCTTTGAGCAATCGGTGAACATACATAAAAAAAAACCGACAAATTGAGATCCTCCTTTTTCGAAGTTAGTTAGAAATCCTTTGTAATTTGTAAAAATCTCATTTTTGATATGATCACATGTTGTTTGTCTACACCACCACATTCAGGTCAGTAGTATTTCGTTGATACAAGTGCTAATGAAGTAAAGGAATCATCAGCCTCCTGCCCTTGTTTAAATTTATTAGGGGTTGGCACAGCATGTTTCCTTCTATACATCTTTATAAGTCATCCTCTCAGTATTTATCCATTATTCATATACCTTTGTATATCATCAGCACAAAAAGGGATATCGTTTTAGGGTTCCATACCCAACGGAACCCTATTACTAAGGGCTCTGCTGTCCGTCCGCCTGTCACAGGGCGTTATCTTTTGGACCGTAGGTAGCCACTCGAAAATTACTCAGACTGTACTGTTCTTCTGTGGCCGCTATAACAATAAAAAAAAAATGTAATGTTAAATATTGTACAGTGGGATTAAACTAATATAGTGCGCATCCGACTCGCACCTGGCCGCCTTTTTACACTTCAAAAGGCGTTTTTTTTAAAATTGAACCCATTTTCTTTTATTCCAGAAAAAGAAAAGCAAAACCGACACAGAGAAACCAACTACCAGCAAGGGCCAGTCCACATCCAAAGCGGCGACGGGTAAAAAGAAAAAAGAGAAATAGCATCGGCGTTCCGTGATGGCCTTCTTGTTCAGATAATGGTACTTGATGGATCATCGGACCCCCCACTGTGTACGTGCAGTGCTTTGTGATAATAATAGTATTGTGAAGTGAACAATAGCAGTACAGTGTGTGACAGAGTAGGAATACAAGACAAGACAAACAACTGACAAGACAAGACTTAACTTACATCGCCAGAGTGAAGAGACATCTTCTGTGTACACTTGTTTCATCATCAACCTCATCCATCGCTTTCCACCAAGTGAGTTAGATGTCAAGGGTAGGTCAATTTGCTACTTCAAAGCTATAAGCAAGATTCATAGAGCGCACTGAGTAACCTTACTAAGTAAAGGAAGCGTTCCATGCTAATATTAACCTTATTCCTACGCTCATAAAGTTCATATTCATACCTTACTAAGTAAAGGAAGCGTTCCATGCTAATATTAACATTATTCCTACGTTTATAAAGTTCTTATTCTTGTAAGCGAATGTAAGCAGGCGTAGCATACGAATTTCAACGTTAACGTTATTCGTATAATGTTGTAGACACTTGAGTTAAAGAGCGATCTATGAATCTTGCGCTAAGATTACTACAATAATTCTTTGTAACCGCATTCCTCCGATGTCACTTAGCCCAGGTTCGCACAGGCGTGTTTATCCCGTGGCGATGTATTTTCAACGCACTGTTTAGCGCCGAGAGTTGATAATCAAACAGTGTGTTTTTTGACGCGCTAGGCGGCGCTCTGTTGGATTCTCAATTCGGCTCAACACCGAGAGTAGAAAATTATTAAGAGAGCAGGAATTTATCGCGCACTGGGAAGTGCGCGATAAATTCCTGCCGCGATATTTTTACGTCTGCGCGAACGTGGGCTTACTGTATATAAAGTGTGATCTACACAAAATCGATCATACAGTGAATTTAATCATTACGAAATTCAGCTGTGGCTGGTGATACTGGAAGCGAACTTACATAATTGTGTGTGATACGAGATAAAGTGATACTAGTTTTCAACAAGTGAACATTGAATTTGAGTGAGTAGTGGAGTTTAGTGTGTTTATAAAGGTGCGTCTTGTCTTCGCGCGTAATGTGCGTTTAATAAGGACAAACATTTGCAGTGGACAAGTTGCTTTAGGCATTAATAAGCGAACGCTCATTTCAAATTATTTTAGTGTAGTAGACGCATCTTTAGAATATCTATTGGTAAAGTAAAACTCTGATCAAAGCATACGCATATGATACATACTTTAAAATATAATCTTTTTAATTTTTAAGAAACCTGATGCCCTATTTCTGTCTTACTACTGTTGATAGTTCATTAAAACATAATATTTTTAACCAGTGTCATCTTTTATCTAGTTTTATTTTTTTTATTAAAATGTTGCAACAGAAGCTAGTAAGTTATTTAGTATTAGAGCCGTTTGTCAATCTGCCTGTTCAAAACAAATTATGTATTGTCCATTTCTATATAAATATAAAACATTTTACCAAGGATACCAGTAGTCTTTTAACTATCTACCTACTCTCTTAAATGTAAAATATATCTCTTTAAATTATGTAAATGCATTTATACATTTCACTGTATCCCACCATAAAAAAAAAATAGAATAATGTAAGTCCTTGTACAATAATCACAAAAATAGAATGAGTGTTTCTGAATGTTTGATTTACGATGAATGTTACTTCAGATTACTTTTTTTTTCAGAATATTCAAGACTAGTGGCAAACTAGTTTTTGACTAGTCACAACTCGTGTCGGGCTAGTGTCGCTCTAGTTTTTGATTATTCATGATTAGTCCATTTGAAATAAGATTAGAAATTAAATAAAACATTTTCACAGTCCATTCAACCGATTTTGACTTCTATGGCGTTGGCTGCATGACAAATGGCAGCTGCAGTAAACAGTTGGTATTGTAACCACTTTTTTGCTTATAATGCCATCTTATCTAAGTCATAACAGTCAAGAATAACAGTCAAAATCGGTTGAACGGACTGTAAAAAAGGTTTATTTAATTTCTAACCTTATTTCAAATGAAGTATAGTATCGTATTGTAGTTCTTGACACATGTAAAATTACTAATTAGTTACTTAGCTTCAACGCAATCTATGAATAGCAGGGTTACTCAACCTTTTTGTCAGTCAGAAGTAATATTATCCAAAAGTGGGACAACTGTGGGATAATTTTTAAGCTAATGTTGAAATACAGATTCATTTAAGGTTTCAGGGTCATACAATTTGAAAAACAGTCTTGTGAGTGTCCCTGTTTTATGACAATCAATATTATTATACATATAAGGCTCAAAAGTCTACAAGTCTCATGTCTGAACAATATTATTGAATGTTTGTGTGAATAATGTTGAATAAAGTTAATTAACTATTTTCAATTTGATTTTCATTTAGAATTGTCATAGGTTTTTTAGGCATTGGCTCATGAGAAAGTGTTACTTTGCTTATTAAACCTAAGTTTGTGTGCCCAAAATAACCCTCTATTCTTCGCAGGTGTACCTAAACCCACCCGTGTTCCTTCAGTTGCCTGTGCCAGGGGCCACGGTAACCCTAACACTCAAGAATTATTGCATTCCATATGTATTACATACATGGTATAACACAGTTAGAGATCAATATGGACCACAATCACCGACACCTGTCATCTCTAAAATACTGGAAAAAATCTCAGCAGTTTTCTCGACCAATACCAAAATATGATCTAAAAAAACCAATTTGGTTTTAGAAAAGGTTTATCTACGGAGGATGCAGTGACCGCGTTGCTGGATACTGTGTTAGACAAACTTGACAGTTCTCTTCTTGAATCTCTCCAAGGCATTTAATATCGTCTCTGTTCCCGTCCTTCTCGCTAAGCTGGAGTCGATTGGCGTGCATGGTGATGCCCACAAAATATTTAATGATTTTACTGAATTGCACGCAATGTGTGAAGATAGATGACAGCATTTGTAGTGAAGAATCTTTAAATTACGGTGTCCCACAAGAAGCCTGCTTAGTCCTCACCTCTTTCAAATATACGTAAATGATCTCTGCACCCTATCTCTACCCTCCACACAGATCCTGGCATATGCAGACGATACTGATACGATAAGACTGCTGAAAAAGCACAGCGCGAGAATATGTACTGGGTGGTTTCCTACAAAAGTGCAATACCTTCGCGGTCAAAATGTATGGCACAGCAGATTTTTTTAAAATAACTGACAAAAATTTCAATGCAGGTAGGTCCAGAATCATGTACTAAATCCATGGTAACCGGTTGTGCATTGATGTCCCTGCCATCCTGAATACATATAAATTATATTTTTAAATATTAGAATATAAAAAAATAGTAGCCCACCGGTATTGGGAACAGGGTTCAAGTTACCGGCGGTCACGGCTTCAGAGAGAGGAACCTCCTAACAATGCGAGCCGTGTCCAGAAATACCGCTTTCTGAATTAAGCCCTTGATCCAGCGGCCCAACGAGAGCCTCCTTAGATGTTGGTCGAGGCTCTTGGCTATTAAGACATTGGATGTCACGATTACTGGCACTATTATCGCTGAGTCCACGACCCACATGTCGAAACGTCGAGAGCCAAGTCAAGATCCTTGATTTGTTTATCTTTCTCGGCTTTCACGAGGTTCCCGTCTTGCGGGGCTGTTATGCCTATGCTATTCGATCCACCACCACTATATCAGGCTTATTGGCAACAACAGTCCTGTCAGTGATGAAGATGATGGATCGATCCTAATGAGCTGCGTCGGGCATGTACCTGCAGGGCTATTCTGTAAATATCTCACCGTGAAAACTTATATAGTAACTATAGTAAGCGCGTTATCAACTAAGTTGTTGGGCCATAAATCATTTCCCTATGTCTATCTCGCTTGCACTTACGGTCTTTATGGAGCTGCTTAATGAAGGGTGTAACAATAAAAGAAAAATATCGATAAGTAATGTTTATTATCGTATCTTGAGCTGACTATAGTCAGCATGTTATCAACGGAGTTGTGCAGCGCGCCGGGACCGTTATTGGTTAACGGCTACCTGCTCACGTGGTGTCTATGTGTTACTAATGATCTGTACGCTTGTATGATCAACAAGAGATAATATGTGTGGATGGACTCATCTGGACGGTGGCATGCCTGTCACACTACAACGTATGGTTGACATGTGACGAGCAGGCCACCATCAACTTTCATAATATATCTCCAGTAGTTGTGTGTCAAGATAACTTCGTCCATAATTGCACAGACAACACCTTCAGTTTCCCCAAAAATTTAGCCAGGATATTGACACTAAGAAATATATACCAAGCTCATGAAGAGCCCGAAAGAGGCACTCATGAAGTTCCTTCCTTTGCCATACCTCCTTGCGGTCATCGGTAGTAAGTACTACAGGGTTGCGCCAGATCTCTTTCGCCATGGAGAGCGGGGTGAGCCCCGTGTCGACTGCGACCACATCATATTATTATTATTATAGGTAATGATGACTAAATAATGTTTACCAATTTCTTTATCTAATTAACAAGTTTGAAACGATGTTTTTGTAGTAAAGTCAACTCCGTTACTAGATTAAAAATAAACAACAACTTGATAACACTGACACTGATGTTTATTACATAATAAATTGAAGCTAATATTTCACAACTGTAGACATTGATTTACACGAACTATAATTAATATTTGCGAATTAGTTTAGCTTTTGGGTCGTCTGGTCTCAATACTACGTAGGTACTCTTGTATCTCCTATTGTCTCCGTCCATTTTACTGTAATTGTAACATCCTACTGCAGCCATACCAATGCCCACGATTGCGAGGCCTGTTGTTGCGAAAATTTCAGGGATTTCAGTCCATCCTTGTTGGAGTAGTTGACCAAGAGTGCGTCTCGATGCAGCAGCCATTGTAATTAACGTAAATTTATTAATTTACGGATCTAATCACTCTGCTTTAATTAAAAAACCTTGATCCCGATTCTGCTGGTCGTCTTCCCGAGTGAAAGAGTGACACTGACAAGTGACAACTGCTGACAACTGACAGTGACAGGCGTACGCACAGAACATAAATACCCAATGATATACCCTGACTCTAGACGTGCCATAGAGAAAAAAAACTTTTTAGTTGTGGTACCTAAACCCAACTAAAATATTGTACTATGTAGGTACCTCTTTATACAGGTGGCAGGGACATCGGCGCGTAAACTGTAACCATGAATTCAGCACATGATTCTAAACACCCCTCCGACGAAATTTTCTGTCGGTTATCATAAAAAAATTGCTGTTTCACATAAAAGTGCCTACACGGTCAAAATGTATGGAACAGTTAATTTTACCTACGAAAATTGTCACAAAGGGGGTGTCCAGCACATTGAGCTAGGAAAAACAGTCCAGCATCACGTTCTGAGCCCATCCTAACAAGTTGCACATCGATGTCCCTGCCACTTGTATAGTATATGTATATATTTTAAATTAATCTATGTTGTCCCATAGGTTTCCAATTTTCTTTGTGTTTCCACAATGGTATTCTAATATGTCCGCACGGTGCACGTACCTTCACAGCCAAGATAGGTTACATATTAGCCTTATCATAGCACACGCTAGACATTACACAACGTGGATTAAATACGTATTGAAACTTACTCAAATGCAACTCAAGCTAAGTTAATAAAATAAGAAAGAAATGAAAAAATAACAACGTAAATAAACCCAGTATCACTGAGAAAATGTTGTAAATACTTGAAAAAAAATCTTGTCCAATACATAACCTCCTTTTCTTGAAATCGGTTAAAAATACACTAGACGAGAATAGACATCACGTATTGACACATTTCACCGGCACATCCAGTTGTTATATTTAAATTACTTGTAATGAAGTGAGCTTATTTGCCAGGGCACAGTTTGAAACTAGGCTACTACTGAGAAATTCCATATTATGAGAACGCAATGAAATTGGCTGACCTGTGATCGAACCCACGTTCAGCGGTCGAGATTGTGAAGCTTGGACCATTTAACCTTGGTCTAAGTTGTGAACACCAGAGTACACCAGACCAACGAAGTCGTAACTTGATTTCAATGACTATGTTGTATGTACAACCTTAGTGCCTAATCATTTATCGTTTTTTCAATGGCATTCAATGATATGTTTGACACTGTCACGCCATAAAGCCTTGTTCGGACTAGGCTAGTATTTTAGTCTAGTGGCGAGTAATTTAGTAGCTAAACTATTCGCTACTGCCTAAAAATCGTTCGCATTACAGTCGAGTAAAGCTCACAAGTCAGTGGTACTCTGCAAGATGAACAGCCTACAGCGTAATAAAGTCAATAAACTGATAAAGCTAATCGTAACGGCTATTTTAGAAGAGGTGGATGAGGAAATTTGCGTGATTAATAAAAAGAAGCTGTGGATACGAAAATGGATCAATAGAAGAAATGACCTAGGAGGTACTAATTGTCTTCTAAAGGAATTAGCATTGGAAGATCCCAACGAATACTTGAATAGCTTGAGGATGTCCGAAAGTTGTGTGAATTTAGTCTACGATTCAGCGTAAAGATACCCTCTTATGAAGTGCAATACCTGCAATTACAAAATTACAAGCAGTTCTATACTTTCTTGCTACTGGATGTAGTTTAAGGACACTCACACATATATTTAGACTCGGAAAATCAACTATATGTGAATTCATCATCGAAGTTTGTGAAGCTATCTATGAAGCATAAAAAGAATTTATCAAGGTAAGATTAAATAAGTACATACATCAGATTTATTTTGATACATTTATTAATTAATTAATCATTTTCAACATTGCTACGTACCATCTTATAACAAATATAACAGTTACTTATTTATGAAATATTAGATTAAAGTTATTATTAGTTTGCTCCCATCATTTTTCATTATAAACATTAGCGTTCTGCAATGCTGTTAAAATTAAGTCATTTGATAGAATTGTAACGTTACTCAGCGTTTCATTATTGTTTATATGGCCCGATTGAATCATATTTGAGCAAAACTGATAATCAGTAGTTCTACAGGGTGTGCAGGTAAAATGGAAGGGGAAAAAGATTCCAAATTAAAGTTACTGGTGTCATTATCAGTTATTGAAGAATCGCTATGTAGTGATTCTGTACCATACGACGACTGTGGCGTTATGGTGCTTCTATTTTGATCAGGTGCGGGTTGAAGATGTTGACGTCGAATTCTATTTAAATAAATTTGAATGTGCTCTTGCGCTTCTAATGCCAATAGTAAGGGTAATTGTTTCAGTTGAAGACCAACGTGTTTACCGAATACTTCGAACTCATTTTCTTCGACTCTAGAATTTGTAATATCAGCTATCTCCTTTAATTGACTAACCATGCTCGAGAGCTGAGCGACTTTCTTCTTTTTTGCTGCAGGTTGGGGTGTAGGTTCACGAAAACCATCTGCAGTACTATTTTGCTCATTATGTAATTGACTAGCTGTACTCGAGAGCTGGGTGATTGAGCTGGTTGATGGGCCAGGTGTAGGTTCATTTTGCTCAATATGCGTAATATCTGTATCATCAGTGTGTGAAGCATTGGAAGCCTGAAACAAATCATGTTTTTATTAGTTATCCAAAATAATCTTGTTTTTTTTTCAGGTTCCTACTACTGCAGGCTGGAATGCAATTGAAAATGGTTTTCGAAATCAGTGGAACTTACCAGGCTGCTGCGGAGCACTCGATGGCAAACATTTTGTCATGAAGGCACCCCCTGACTCAGGAAGTTTATACTATAATTACAAAGGCACAAACAGTATTGTCTTAATGGCCGTTGTAGATCATAATTATTGCTTTAGTTATATAGACGTTGGGTGCAATGGAAGGGTTTCTGATGGGGGCGTATTTCGAAACTGTAGCTTGTACCAAGAATTAGAAAACGGTGTTCTACCAGAGGGTTATGTCCTAGTTGGCGACAATGCATTTCCCTTGAAAGAATACTTATTGAAACCTTATCCAGGAAATCGATTAACCTCACAGCAAAAAAAAAATTAACTATCGCTTGTCTCGGGCTAGAAGAATAGTAGAAAATGGTATCGATTATCGTAATATACTAGCTGCTAGATTCAGAGTGTTTGAGAAACCGATGCCCTTCAGTCCTGAGAAAATTGTTAAGATAGTAAAGACATGATTGCGCTTTGCATAATTGGCTCCGACGAACAAAACTACAGAACAAACAGTATGAATACACAGTAGACACAGAAGATTTTGAGACAGAAACTGTCGTTTCTGTTAATTGGAGAAATGAACCACAGCCTCTCGGAATGCAACCGCTACCCGCTTCTTTAAGTAACCGATCATCGCAAAGGTCTACAGAGCGCCGGGACAGATATGCGCAATATTTTGTCGGAAGCGAGTCTGTCCCATGGCAGACAAGAATGATACATTGAAAAATTACTACCCTCTGGTATAAGTAGATAAGTAGGTACTTACCAAATTACTTTCACTTGTTGTAAGTATTGAATTTAAATTTCGCAGGGACGCATCTAATATACTGAACCATTTTACTGATGGAATATAAACTGTGTACGTTCCCGCGCCTAAATTTTTAGATTCCTTTATTTTTTTTAACTCCTGCGAATAGGTAGATCTAAAAAAAAGTATATCACGTTAGGTTAGGTTACTTCTTAAAACTATGGTAGTAAAAATAATTAAGAGCTAATTGAATCTTTGAACATGTTTAATTGTTAAATAATTATGCCTTTGAAATAAAATAATACCATTATTCACTAACCTGATGTTTTTAATTTTCAATTTTATATCCTTTTCACCAAATCCGGCTAATTCATCTTATTTTCTATATCCAAGTATGCGGATTGTTTCTTCTGTTTGTTTTTATAACACGGGGACTTAACATTCCATAAGCAATCATGTTCAATATAAATGGAAACAAAAAGTATTTTCCTCGCTCCAGCGAAACGACATTTTCACGTCAACTAATGAACTCGACTAAATCGACAGGTTCGGACTTGTTTAGTCGGCGGCCGAGTGAGCACGGACGCGTGGTGGGGGGTGCTACTCGCTACTAGACTACTAAAAAAAATAGAATAAAATGGATTGACTCGACTAAATTACTTACTAATCCACTCGACTAATTGTTTGGTGTTCACACACGTTTAGCTACTAAATTACTCGCCACTAGACTAAAATACTAGCCTAGTCTGAACAAGCCTAAATTGTGAAAAGGTGTTTAGAACACAGACAACTATTACTCCTTGGCACACTCCTTGGTTTAGTATCGCTGTCACAACGCATTATTATAATACCGGTAATCGCTTTGTTTCACCGAAATAAGACGCAGTTCACGTTGAAAAATACTTATTATTGAAAATGACTACGCCGTCGAAAGTAATTGGCCACCCAGTGATATTTGGAAAGGGTTTGGTCGGATTATTTAAGCAAGCATGGTGGGATATACCAGAAGTGATGAGTTCATCTTTAATGGCACTGCTGGGAGTGGGAATGGCTACGGTTGGTTTATATAATTACAAAGAAAATCGGGGTGAGAATCGAGAATACAAAGCTGTGTATTACGTAGTAAGACAGGGTGACCCTAGAGCTTGTGCACTGAAAAACCCATCTTTCTCTGAATATAAAGGTTGACTTAGATGTGAATAATGGAACGTTTGAATACCGTGGAATTGCATTCTCATTACAAAATAAAGAATTTTAGATTTGCATTGTTTTGATTCACTTTAAGACTAATTCAATAAGTAGGTAAGTACTTAAACGAGTCTACAGCAATCAGCATAGGTAGGTAACTACCGCATACGCAGACGACTACCAGTCAGTGCCACGGCTACTTTTTATAAAGGTCTCTGCACACAGCGGGCGCGGCGCGGCGGGCGGGACGGGACGGCGACGCGACACTGAGCAGTTGTAATGTACTAGATATTACGGACGACGCCACACAGAGCCGTCCCGCTCGACGCACAGAGAGACGGTTACCGTCGCGTCGAGCGGTTTCCTATAGTTTTGTGGCATGTGTTTATTCTAATAAATAATTAATGTTATATAAAGACAACATGTTATTTTTAATAGGTTTTAAGTTTTGTTGTGTTTTTATATATTATTGTAACTTAAATTTATCTTGATTTAGAAATTATATAGAACATAGGTGTATATTTTGTATATCTTATTAAAATAAGTACCCTACCTATGTACCTATTCATGTAACACTAATTTGCATGCCCTAAACAGGCAAAATATGGACTGTACATACATTAACCACCAACTTTTACAACTGGTAACACCTATATTTTCTGCAAATAAATTATTCTTATTCTTATTAAAAGTGCTGGCAGGAATATAAAGCCTTGAAAGTCAAACACGCGCGCAGACTTTAAAAGGGTACTCTGCTGTCTACGGTACTCTGAGACTTATCTTGCAGCACTTTACGCCAAGAATAAGCGCAGTGCAAAGAGTATAGTAATATAGATGGGCGCAGTGTGACCACCAATTTTGTAATGATAAATATTGATGAAGTACTTGGGCCTGCAGCAGTAGCACATTGAATTATTAATAACAAAGAGAATTGTAATTAAACATACGAAATAATGAAACTAATAAAAACAATACGTAATTTCCAAAAAGTCATCATCATTCTCTTGCCGGTCGGCGCAACATGAAAAGTGAAAGTAACAAAACGTGGCAAACGTCATTCGTACTATCATTCCAAAACTGACGTTTATTTACTGACGTTTACTGACGTAAGTCATAAGTGATGTAATGACATTACTGTCATTGTTAAAGGTCAATGATAAAATACACCGGTCCCTGCTCGTATTATAGTGAATCTGCTAAACTGATAGAATTATCTTTTATAAATTCCATAAACCGCGCACTCGCTGCCTTAGCTTCTGTCTGACCGGTCGCGCGAATAAGATAAAAAGGACATAATGGGTTCCCGCTTTCAAGTTGTACAACAGGGGCCACCTATCGAGGTTTTCCAATTAAATCGTATGTTTTTGGAGGACCCGAACGCGTCTAAAGTTAACTTGAGTATTGGCGGTAAGTTGATTATTGGTAATTTTAAGTTGACGGAGCTGATAATTTGAGTGCTGTTAAAGTTCGTCACCTTAACCTAATTATGTAATGTAATATTATGATGTACAGCAGCATACGCGTAATTAAATACGATATATCAGAACATTGTAGTTATTGGTGCATGTAATTTGTATTGAAATTGAGTAATCTTGTTTGCTTGTCGCTAAAACATTTAAACATAAAATAAATATTTAAGTTTTGGTTTCATAAAATAAACATTAAAGCATTAGGCACTTACAAAAATTATTCTTAATCTTAAATCAACTCTATTAGTATACTAACTGTAGTTACTTTTACAATTAAACACAGTTTATAAATGATGGGTTCTTAATTCAGGCATTCATGATAAGTTGTTATTAAATTTACATTTATTGCAGCTTATAGAGATGAAAATGGCAAACCATGGGTGCTGCCTGTCGTCAGAAAGATGGAGAAGCAGATGGCCAATGATGAAACACTCCTGCACGAGTACCTGCCAGTTCTTGGTAAGTAATTAAATTATGTTTTTCATTAATGAATCAGGAAATTTTATCATATATCTGTACTTTTCGTAATCCACCCCCTAAGATGACCCACTGACCAATTTGTTCTCAGTTTTCTTATTATGTACAGACGCCAGCAGGTCAAGCTACCCGAAACTGTCAAATTTTCCCAATCAACCTTGAACCTTAATGCTTTAGCGATAAAGTTGAAAATCTATTAAAGAAATTTGACAGATTGTAGTAGCTTGATGTGCTGGCGTCTGTACATTAATATTTAATGGGTCTAACAATTATTTTTCCTTACACATACATAGATAATGTTTTGGTTAGCCAAAATGTTATCCGAAAAACAATGGCTATTCCAACTAGTTATTAAATTAGGATTGTGATGTGCGAAAAAAGTTTAATGCAGTATAATTACTTGTTTAATGTATGAAAATGTAAAATTATTTGTTTAATAGAGTTACTACCTACCAATATGTCCTATGAGTTGGTTTGTTTGTTTGCATGCAAAATTGTATCAGTGTTGTGGAGGTCAGATAGACAGTCACTCCATGTTAAATACTGGTATTTAGCTGCATCTAGTTAGACTGGAAGCTGACCCCAACATAGTTGTGAAAATCCTAGGCAGATGATGTTGAATTACTGTTGTATTCAAAACAATATAAAGAGTTGATACGACAGAGGGGCTTTCCTTTATACTGCCTATACTGGATACCATTTTCAAGCTCTGTACCAAAAATCAATTAAATAGGAGCAGTAGTTTAGTTGCAAATGATTTTTTAAGTTTTTGCCCCGTTTGAACACAATGTATCTTTCCTAACAGCTGATTATGTCTATATGCATAGGTCATGCAACTTAAAACGATAAATCTGAGTATAACCTATGATGCGTTGCCGCTCTGACGCAAGTCCACAAGTACAACCAAATATTTACGCTGAAAAGATGGCAATGCATACACACACTTGCACTTTCATTACAAAGGTTGGTTGCATTTTACTCTGATTTGTAAGCTATTTAATTTGTTTGAAAGAAAAAAAATCTAATTTTTGGTGCTTTTTATTTTAATACCGTATCGAATTAATAATAAACATGTATAGTATACGTAGTGTAATTTAATGCCCCCTGTCATATCAACTCTGTATATGTCAGAATTTAATCTGAATACTTTAGCAATGTTTATCAAATACATGAATCTAGCATAACTACGCATTCATAAACTCACACCTTCCCATGGAGGTAGCCAGAAATGACTGAATGCTTCCTGCTATGATCTATACATACTCAACAACACACCTGTGCTGCTGTCTAATTAATATAAATATCTCTATCTATTGCCAATGTGTTCTGCAATATCTGCAATCTAAACTAATATTATAAAGTGATAAGATTTGATTTTTTGTATGTTTGTTACGCTTTCACACTAAAACGGCTGAACGGAATTGGATGAAATTTGGCACAAGGGTAGACCATGACCTGGATTAGGACATATTATCCCGATATACCCACGGGACCAAGACTTAAGCGGGTATAACTGCGGCTGCAGCAACTATGTTAATAAGAAAACAACACTGTAAAGTGAGAAACAAATTAAATTATTATTTAACTCTCATCTCAGTAATGCTTTTAAAAAGAGATATCAATAAGTAATCACAGTTATACTATGATAGGACATAAAACAAAAAGTATAGTGTCTTTTAAATAGTATTCATACATTTATTACAGCCCATCATGCCATTTTGTGTTGGAAAATAGAAGTAATGTTGAAAGCAATTTGCACGGCTACTTTTTCATTAAAGATGAAGCTGTTTGCAGTATTATTTATAAAGTATTATTGTTGTCCAACATGGCCAAAGATCACACAGAATAGAGAGCTATGAAAGGAAAATGCGGAGCCCTTTGCTTGACAGTGAGAAACAATATAGGGGTAAATAGTAGATTATTAACCAAGGGGATAAAGCAGTGTCTTCTGTCGCGGGTGACGATTTAAATCGCGAGCGTAACGAAGGACTCGAGGTTTACTCCCGAGCGTAGCGAGGGTGTTAAAAACTTAAATCACGAGCGAAGCGAGGGATTTAAGACGAGTCCTGAGTGTAGCGAGGGATTTAAGTTCACCCAAGACTAAGACAGCTTTATCACCGAGGAAAATACTCTACTTTTCGTACCATTTGCGAAAAAATTAACACAATAATAATATGAGATAAGCATTTATTAAAAATAATGACAATTAAACGTATTTTTAGAACATTAACTTATTTATAAAAATAAATTAAAATAAACTTAACGTTTATGTATTTGAAGAAAACAAAAACGCGGCAAATTCCTACACTAATATTTTTTTTCTCGGAAAAGCAAAGGCATCAAGCTCATACGGCCTCGTCGGTTTTCGTAATTTTATTTAATCATAACTGCATAATAAATGCGTATTCCTTTTTCAAAAAGATATATAATGCTTTTTAAATGTCGTAGGATAATTTGATACTTCGAATCTTCGCGAAAATCCTAGGGGTTTTGCGAAAACGCGGATAATTAGACATAGGCGAAAAATTATCAAATCTCACTGGACAAAGTCAGGATCTAACATAACCTAACCTAAATGATACAACAACAATAGAAGGGTATCTGGCGCTTGGCGGCCGCTGCCGCGGCACGCTCGCTTCGCTCGCTCGCCTTCGCGCGCTAATAGTCACTGTTCTAACATAACCTAACCTAAATTCTAATTATCCGCGTTTTCGCAAAACCCCTAGGATTTTCGCGAAGATTCGAAGTATCAAATTATCCTACGACATATACAAACTCAATGGTGTAAACACAGATGTAGTCAGTATAAATTTCGGTAAGTATTCCAAATTTAAATCACATTCTCCCCCTAGAGGATGAATGAAATTCAGTACAATTTTCTTTCCCAGTTTTTAACAGATTAAAAATGACTATTGTTATGTTCGCTTTTTGTGGCATAGAATGTCACTTTTTTGAGCAAGTGGTACGAAAAAATATATACAGTGTCAAAATAGTGACGTCAATAAAAAATAAATTGATTCCTCATATCTAGGGGTATCCGGAAATAGGTACCCCATGTATGTTCCGCGATTTTTGATAGTTTAGGACACATGAATATTTTTTTTTAATTGTTGGGGAAATTCTTCGGAATCATCATTAAAAATTTATAACTTTTTTAGGAATTTCTCCTGTATCGTGGGTGCGTTTACAAACATTTAAACTCACATACACAAACAGCCAGACTCGGAACAACTACTTGCAGGTCATACAAATATTTGTTCCGTGCGTCAATCGCTTAACCACTGCGCCAACCGTGCCGCCACTGGTATGACGTGCGCCTTGGTTTAAGGAATCTAAATATTTTTCACGTCACTATTAGGACCAGCCTGTATATATTTTCTATCCCTATTATAGTCTCGCCAGGTACATGTTGCACCTAGAAAAGTATCAGTTCATTCGCATACCATATGCTCGGAAACTGAAAACCATAATTGACAGCATATTTCTTATTCTGTTTATCATAAAACTAGCAATAATTAACATGTAAGTAACTGATAAATGATAATGCTCTATTTATTTTATCGCCTCAAAAACAGCTACATTATAGATACCCGCCGTTACCGTGCGCACTCTTATTATTATCGTATCTACTGTGTGCAAAACTTAAATGATGTAATATTGATATCAGAGGGGCAATTCTCGTACTTAAAAAACGTTCAAATTCAAGTAGCAATCTCATCTCAGCGACAATCAATGTCAAAAACTTGTCAAAAATGTATGGAAATCTCAGACTAAGGAAAAGAAAGGACTCGGCATAACGAACAGTATACAGCATATCTTACTGCGGCCGGTCGCCATGTTTTGTCACAGCCAACAAGTACATCAGTTGTCATAGCAACTTGTTTCTTTCAGTGTTTTGAAGAAAATTTTGATATTATAAGGCGCGCAGCTCTACCGCAAGCCGCCATCTTTGTGCCAGACTCACATTTTAGGTATGCACGTTTTTTTCGTAGGTATGTCATGTCTATTCTTCTTTTCCTTAGTCTGAGATGGAAATTGATTGTATTTTTGACAGATTGAGACTGAGATCAGACAGTGAACGTGCTTAAAATTACGGGAATTACCCCTCTGATGAACGATTATCTTTTATTGTGTCGGTACTACACATCGGCGAGCAGGCGCACTTCCTTGTTCAAGTTTTTTATACATATAATAATTGTAGAGTGCAAAATCTTGACTGAAATGAAGTGGATTGTTCTGTAAATTGGATATATAGGCTCCTTGAAACAGGCGCGACACGCGACGCAAATCGCACGCTACACAAAGGCACCGCTCGTCGCGCGACAGGCGGTGCCCATGAGTCGTGTCGCTTGAGGAACCTTATATCGGAACCACTTTTACACGTAATTAAAAAAGAAGGTAGATGGAGTCGACATTTCTTATCTGACTACCCCAGAGAAGAAATGGCGAAACAAACTCAGGCTTGACGCTCAAACTGCTGGAAATGCATTTCAAAATATCAGTATTGGAGTTCTGCCCAAACATACAAATAGAATTAGACGATCGGGGAAGCTAGTTTTTTAGGAGTCGTGTATTATGTATAATCACCAAACGCGAATGGCATCCCGCGAATACTTTGCGAAAAAATGTGGGTATTTATGAAAGAAAAATAGATTTATTTAGTAATAGTAGTAATAGTTTATTTCATAATGGGATTGCAAAGTTTACAAATGTTGCATTTATATTTTTAGGTTCAGATAAACAATAAAGGTGGGTGAAGTCATTTGTCACAGAATCACGTGCATCACTGGTGCATTGGTCCAAAATGCACTTGGCAGTCAGAATAAACTGGCTTAAGGGCGTTTATACCTTATGTATGAGTGGCAACGTCGCAATTTAGTGTCATATTTCGTGGTTTTCAATTTTTATCATTTAATCGGAGCTATATTTTATAAATCTGTTTATTTAACTTTTTAGAATTACGTGAAAGTGTTTAAAAAGTAAGTAACCGTAATACTTACAGTTATTTTACAATGAAAATAACGCCCTGCAAGTTTCCAATGTATTATTTGCATATAAATTGAACTGTAAACGCAGCGATTTCTTACCTTTTACACAGTTTTCACATAATTCTAAAAAGTTAATAAAACAGATTTTTTAAATATAGCTCCGATTAAATGATAAAAATTGAAAACCACGAAATGTGACACTAAATTGCGACGTTGCCACTCATGAGGTATAAACGCTCTTAAGTGGTTTACAATATACTTATTACTGCAGCACCACTCCATTGATTAATTAATCTCTTGCGGAGTTCTGCGGCACCCAGAAAAAGAGATTTGGTGGGGTTTTCAGTTTGGGACCCTGTGGGACCGCATCCATTATGGATGCTCGCGGCTATCGAATAAAGCGATGGTTCGCCATTGTGTGGATACAGTTTTACTTTTAAATAACAATGAATGAACTGACAAACTATGACTGCCCAGGGTTTATTAAGCAGATAACTCAGATATGCTATACATAAATAACATTAATTAGTGAATAGTAAAGAGAAAAACATATTTTCATGCTGTACTATGGTAGTCTGGTAGGTATATACTTACATATGTTGTAATAACTGTAAGTTATAAACACATAGTAATCATCCGACTGACGTCAGATAATTACGGCAAAATAGTTTCCATATGGATAAACAATATACTTAACATTGTTTTTGTTTGTCATTTCGCATTTCCTTGCGTATGCGGAAATGATCAAAGACTAATTATATCAACTCACACCTTCGATCAACAATACCGACTAGATAATAATATGAGACAACATCCACACAAGGTCTTCAGGTCCCGAACTAGGCAGAGCCTGTACTACGGTAATACTAGATATCGGGTCGGCGCAAGAAATACGTCTCGGTAAATAACAGCGCACTTGAGACGTGAGCTCTTATTTTGTTTAGTTCGCTTGAAACACAGCCAATGGAAACACGACTTTATTACTAGGTGTCATGGTTGTAATTAGGTTGAACTTATAACTGTTTTAAACTTTTTTCACACGGACAGCATTTAACTTTGTTTTGGTACGAGACCCGTTATCTAGTTGGTATTGTTGATTGAATTCTCACACAGCAGAGAATCAATCAACTAATCGTTGGCCGAATTAGAAACGTAGAAGATTATGTATTTCTGTTGACATGTACAGACGCCAGCAGGTCAAGCTACCCGAAACTGTCAAATGTTCCCAATCAACCTTGAACCTTAATGCTTTAGCGATAAAGTTGAAAATCTATTAAAGAAATTTGACAGATTGTAGTAGCTTGATGTGCTGGCGTCTGTACAATGCAGAGTGGCAGGGACACCGACGTACCACCTGTCACCACAGATTCGACATGATTCTGAATGCCCCTGTGTTGAAATTTTCCGTCGGTTATTTAAAAAGAAATTGCTCTGCCATACATTTTGACCGCGTAGGTATTGCACTTTTCTATGAAATAGCAGATTTTGTTTGTGATAACAGACGCTAAATTTTTCGCTACGGGGGTCTAGAATCTTGTGCTGAATTCATGGTTTCAGTTTGCGCTTCGATGGCATTTATACAGCGTGCATCAGTAATGTGTGGCCATATTTGAAAGTGTGGTACACACCATCAAACTGAACAACTTTCATCTTGGGACCAACATCGTAATCACGAAAAAAATATCAGCTGTTCCATACATTTGGGTATTGAAGTCATGTATGGAACGGCTGAAAATTTATTGCGATTACGATGTTGGTACCATGACATATGACCACACGTTTTTGATAAACGTTTTATAAGGCCGCCAGTAAAGCTCGCAATACGAGAAAGACATTCTAACTTTGTCTTTAATGTCGGCAATACACCGTCAACCTCTCTGATAAACCTGTACCTAAGTAGATAAATAGTACTTAAGGTATATAGATGGCGGAAAAAAGAAATTGTCCTTTTCGGATTGGAAAATTCAATACGGTGCTATAGAAGTAGCTGCTCTTTAGCTGAAGATAAGGGGCTGCACCGTGAGCCCTGAATATTGATTAGACAAAAATCGAATAATTCAGTAGTAATATTTAATTTTGAATAGAAATCGGTACTTATAACTAAAAGTGTACGACATCTATGGCACAGTTTTATTATATACAGTGAAACCTGGTTAATTGGGATCTCAAGGGACCGAGACATATGTACCAATTATTGAGGGTTTCCAATAATCCAGTTTCCCAATTAAGCAGGTTTAAAATTATAGTTGTCTCATTTATAGAGGCCCCCGCTTACAGAGGTCGAGTTGTGCCGTTATTCCATTGTTAGAGGTGGAAATGTTAATAAAAATGCGTATTTTTGGTGTTATGAATTTAATGTAGGTATAAATGTACATGCAAATGCACTGCGTCGAAAAAAAAAACCAATACGGTAATTGTTTGTGATAAATTGGTCTCACTTATACAGGTAATTGAGCTACAGAGTCTCAATTATAGAGGTAAACATCGAAAGAGTCTTAGAATTCAAATCTCATTTAACCAGGTTCAAAAAGTCCCATTAACAGAGGTAATATAATGAAAAAGAATCTGGACCTCATTGCAATTCTGAATAATAGAGGTTTCTCACTTTTTCAGGTCCTACTTAACCAGGTTTCACTGTAGTTTTACAATAGTATCATTGTGTCCATGCCATTCGATGTACAGAATAAGAACAAAATAATTTCAATTGCAGGTATCGAGCAGTTCTGTGCAGCATCCACCTCCATGCTGCTTGGAGAAGACAGCCCTGCCATAGCTTCAGGACGTGTATGTTTTACTTTCCTTTTAAATTTATCACTGCGAAAAAGAAATTATTATGAGTACTTATTTTAGTTTCGTATAATTCATCATGGACCACTTATCTTACCCATTTTAAATACAATTATTGGAATTTGAACCGTATCCTGAAGGAAGTACCTAATTTATTTGAATCCACAATAGTCGTAGAATTTGATTATCTTGGATAGTGGTAACTTTGTACATGTTGAATCGGAAATTGACGCCATTGATAAATATGTTGCTCCGCAGTGTTCATCTTCAACGCATTAAATTGTTGCTTTTGAGAAAGCAAATGGAGTTTTAGACATAAACTGTCACACATGTAGGTACTTATGTCTGACCTGGGTGACAGCGTCACTGTCACAGAGACTACGCTCTACAAAGCTTAGACCATTGTCAAATAGACTAAGGCCCCATTTACACGACGGAATAAAATTGAAGCAAAGACTGGCACCGTTTAAACACTACACCGTACAATTTTTGCAAGCAAGGCAACTTCGCTGCCGTTCAAATATAGGTATAAACAGCACGTACAATAAAATCTTATTCAATTCTGGAATGAAAATTGTCTACCATTCAAACACGACTCGAGTACGGTGAGTGAGGCTGTGTTAATCGTTGCACAATTTAAAAGCCTTGAGACGACGTTCAATAAAATTGAATGAAATGATTGAACTCTGTATTTAGAGGAGGCAAAACTTGCATGTAATAATCGCCTTGCAATAATTATTGCTTTGGTGTTAAAAGAAGTCGCATGCAATTTATTGAATGACAAATTTATCTTGCATTCAATTATCGTATGCCATTTTATGGAAATGGCATGCGTGTAAACAGATTCTTGAATGCCAATAATTGAACATGCTTTAAGGCATACGATTATTGCTCTAGAACGTTCCAGAAACTTGCACCGTGTATATGTGGCCTAAGAGAACAAACAAATTCCATGAATCTAAGCTACAAAGCCAAACTTTTTCTAAAACTTGCCTTCTCAACTTCTGCCTACACAAACCTAGGAAGCGACATGCTCAGCAGTGAACCACATTATTTCTGGTTTAATAATATTCATCGATTGGATTTTATCTGGGTTATTCTAAGACGCCAGATTTTTTTTCGGCCCAAAATATTGACGATAATTATATTGATGAAACGGAGTACCTAGTAGATAATCGGATGTTTAATAATTCTTTTCAATACAACATGCGTATGTATTGGTCATATTTCTGTTTGTTTAAACTATATCACTTTCATTTATAGTTTACTAACGATAAATGAAAGCATCCGGCGAGTCGCGTCCGCGCTTTCAATTACTCAAATTGTTGCACTATGATCGCGCCATTTTGAATAGATATACATAAATATCGTGCAACGTCACACCGGTCACACATTCCGTTATTAATTAAATTTATATCGGTATAAAGCTGTGTTGGTATATTGTCAAATCTACTGTTTCATTATAAACGGTGATATACAATACGGTAACTTTGAGTGGTTGAATAAGAATAAGAAGAATGCTCAGACATGTGTATACATACTTACAGAATTAAAATAATACATGCATGCACGATCTTAATTATGAGTGGCTCACGACATATATCATGACAAGCAAATATCTTAATAAAACCTATCTACTACTACTCTACATAGGAGCGTTTATATTTATACCTTATGAGTGGCAACGTCGCAATTTAGTGTCATATTTCGTGGTTTTCAATTTTTATCATTTAATCGGAGCTATATTTTAAAAATCTGTTTAATTAACTTTTTAGAATTACGTGAAAGTGTTTAAAAAGTACCTAAGTAACCGTAATGCTTACAGTTATTTTACAATGAAAATAACGCCCTGCAAGTTTCCAATGTATTATTTGCATATAAATAGAACTGTAAACGCAACGATTTCTTACCTTTTACACAGTTTTCACATAATTCTAAAAAGTTAATTAAACAGATTTTTTAAATATAGCTCCGATTAAATGATAACAATTGAAAACCACGAAATATGACACTAAATTGCGACGTTGCCACTCATAAGGTATAAACGCTCTAAACTCTTATTTGTTTAATAAAATAGCAACTAAGAATCGGAGCAGCTCTAGTCACTCTAAACACCTTGAAAAGCCAATGAATACAAAATACACAAAACCGATCGATATGAATTAGAATTCTATAGGAAAGGCGTCTATGTCTAGTACTGCATACTAGCATAGCAAACAGCTTTAGTACCTAATTTAATTGTAGGTAGATAATTTCTGATCTCTCTGAAATCAACATTGATATAATGTAGGTATATCCTACAGGTAGAAACAGAAAAAGACCCCACGACTAGTCAAGGCTAGACGATAAGAAATCAATTACTTAACTGATAAGGATTCATAGTTATTATGTTAATTTAATCAATGAAAAATCTTGACTTTATTGACAATGACCGCTAATAACCCATTTGAAGCCAATTTCAATCGATTATTCCGTCATGCGCGACGGCACGAGAGGATAAACTAATTGGTTTTGGTGTTTTTTTTTCCACACGAAATCAACATTCATATGGCTTTTAATACCGTTGTTCGGGGTACACACGGCTACACATCAAGCTATACATTTCCAGTATAAGCTGATCTCACATTGTAAAGGATTTCCGTACGATGCGAGACCAGCGTAAACTGGTTTTGTATAGCTTGATGTGTAGCCGTGTGTACAACCAACTAAAAGTACAGCACCGACAGTTCGTCTGTTTTGTTACGTCCATTGAACCTAATGGGGAGCTGGCTTATTGCCACTAACTTAAATTTCCTAATAGAAAAGCACAAAGTCAATTTCCCGACCCGGGTATCGAACGCATGACCCCACGCTTAGCAGTTGCCTATGCGAACATTAGACCAACGGCATAACTATAATAGTCGCAGTCACAAAACATGTTCTCCGCCCTGGGTTGGGCAGAGGGGTCTGTCAGATTTACTGACTAAAACCACCCCTGTGTTCCCTCGTACTCCTGTGTCGGGGGCTGCGGGTGCGAATGTGACTTCCGCTGTTGTGTGGTGATGGCCGCGCTATGCGGCCACGTCCCATAGGGGGAAGTGAGGTGTTGAACTCCTCCTGTTATGTCGTATAGAGGCGCGCGTGGAACACGACTTGTGGAAAAGGGGGCGACGGATGTTCCGTTCCAGGCGGCGAATCCGTCGCCCCCTGGACTCATTTAGGGACGCTGGAAGAGGGCGTTGTCCACCTTCCGCCGACGCCCAGTGCGCCTGCTGCGGGACGGGAGAGCACTAGACGACTTACCCCCAGGTCAATAACTAAAATAATTAATAAAACAACACAAATAGGCGGTAGGTACAAAGATGACCCATTATTTATATATTGACTAGCGGCCCGCGAAAAAGAAAGAAAATGCATTTATTGACTTACCAAATATCGAGATTTCTTTATTCTATTGGTATATCTCTTAAAATATTTCGTGTATTATTTAAATAATAAACCTTCCGGAGTAAATTCTCTAAGTGATGGTGAAAACCGCATCAAAATCGGTTGCGTAGTTAAGTAGAAACACTCAGTCACACAGACAGAAATTGAAAAGCGTTTTTATTTTATAATATGTATATAATATAGATCAATGAATCTGTCTAGTCTTTCCCCAACTAAGTTGTGGCCGACTTCCAGTCTAACGGGATACAGCTGAATACCAGTATTTTACGAGGAGCGACTGCCGTATCTGACCGGTAAGACTGATTGTCAGACTTTCGGGCTTCTGACGACCCGTAACGACTGTCAAAGATCCACGAATGACTGCCGGGACCAACGGCTTAACGTGCTTTCTGAGGCAAGAAGGGGTCTTGGTTTGTAGGTAAAGATGGTCAGCCATCCACAGACCAACCGCGGCAAGCGTAGCTTAACCTAACCGAGCGAGCCGTGCGGCTGTTATTACTTAGCCACGAGCCCCTCATTAGGTATAAATATATAAATTATGTATTCACCATAACCATCATAAACGGCACGGTTGGCGCAGTGGCTAAGCGATTGACTGCTGCGCTTCGTGTCACGGGTTCGATTCCCGCACGGAACAATATTTGTATGACCTGCAAGTAGTTGTTCCGGGTCTGGCTGTTTGTGTATGTGAGTTTAAATGTTTGTAAACGCACCCACGATACAGGAGAAATTCCAAGTGTGGGGCAACGTTTAAAAAAAAAAAAAAAAAAATCATAGTATGTATTAATTCCAGGCGTTCGGAGTACAGACCCTGTCTGGAACAGGCAGTCTGCGCGTCGGAGCTGAGCTGCTCAACAAACACCTGGGCTACACCAACTTCTACTACTCAGTACCTACCTGGGGTATGTATTGACTTTACGATCTTTGTTATATGGTATAAGTAACAACTTCTAACAGTCTTTGCTGCCGTAAATTCGGGTAAAAATAGCCGTAATCTGTGACAGAAGCAAGGTAACAATACCTTGACACTAGTAACTGCTAAAAACAATTTGTTAAAGTAATACTTCCTAGTTCCTAGTTTAGAACATTAATTTATAGCTACATGCTATAGTCAGCGAAACCAAATGGTCCTGGGTTCGAATCCCGGTAGGGGCACTTGTTTGTATGATGAATACGGACATTTGTACCCGAGTCATGGATGTATATTTATAATATGTATATGTATTTACGAAAAAAAATATGTATTTTAAGTAGTGTATCAACCATCTGGTATCCATAACACAAGCCTTAAGTGCTTAACTTGGAACTAGATGGTGCTGTGTGCAATGTCAGACGATATTTATTTATTTATTTATTTTATGCTTTGTACCTATATGCTATGCAGTTTGTGTGTTCGCTCTAATTAGTACAAATATTGGCTAGTTAGCAAGGTAGTAGCAGAACTAGGTACATTCTTGTTTCCCAGGGATGTGCCTTATAGGCGTTGCACAGGTGGGGTTCCAGAATTGGTGTTTAAAGAGGAACCGGGACCCCCTCTATGTGCTGATGGTGATCATGAGGGTGGTTTTAGTGAGGTGAAAATCCCACACTCCCCAACCTCCCCCTCCGGAGGTCGGGTGCTTTTTGAAGGATTCCTACCGAAAACAAAAAAAAAGGTACTTACACCCCATACTCACAATAACAATTAGGATCTATTATTTAGAATATGTGTATATATGTGTATCTATTTTAGTGTATTGTATACTTTTTATTTGCACCAAGGACAGCCTCATTGTATTTCCAAGCAAATCCCTGTCCATTCCAAGGTTGCCTGGAAGAGATCGCAGAAAGCGATAAGGCCGCCCATTGTATATTTTGTAGTGATTAATAAAAAAAATTGTCATGTATTTTGTGGTGTACAATAAAGAATATATAAATAAAAATAAATACATAAATTAGGTAATAAAAACACGAAAAATAAATGCGCCCATAAGTATCACCACTGTTAGTGTGTATTTAGGTCAATCTACATAAGCCTAGAGCTCATCAAATGCTGTCCTTCCCCAGCGACGCCCTAAGCGGAGGTTCGTACCCCACAGGGGGTGCCCTTAGGTGATGGTCGCTTAGTTTATAATTAATATTATGTCCCTGGCTGGAGGCTTTGAGTTAGCTCGAAGGCACCACAGGATTGACCGGTTAAGCAGTCACGGCCTCTCAAGGCCAACTGCGAGACGCCATACAAAAAAAAAAAGCTCATCAAATAGTCACAACAGCATACAATCATTATGTCACAATCTGTGTACAAATACTCCACTGGAGAGTGCTCGAACCGGTCGAGTTGTAGTTGTATGACTATCTTTAGATAACTTCAAAGTGCTATAGATAACTCGATAAGTGTGTGCTAAGAGATATAGATTATTATACCAATTGTTGGATTATTGTGGATGACCGTTGTTTTTCTGACCACTAGTGATGAAAACCTAATATATTTCATCTATAGACAAACTTCTTATCACTGCATCACTTCATCAATTTAAGGGGATTGTATCCTTATTATTTACGCCGCTGACGAACTGGCTAGAAGAGCATCCAGCATGTCAGTCTGCGGACCCGAAACTATCGTGCCCATCCCCTTCAACCAGATTCGCAGGTGGCTACAAGAGTCCACCCATATACAAGCGGAGAGCTGGTGGACCTCAACACCAGGCTGCAGGCAGTCCAGGGAAGCCATGCCATCCTCGGATGGCAGGTTAACCAGACGTTTGTTACGACTGGATAGGAACGGCCTGCGCCTGGTGACGGGGACTATCACGGGTCATTGTTCACTAAACATCCACACAATTATTTTTTTCCTGGATTTGCTCTTGACTCTAGTCTAGATCAGTGGTGACAGAGACTGAGTCGACGATGGAGTAAGCTTACCCAGAAGAAGCCTGTTTGCTCTCACTTTGAAATACTTTGAATAGGCAACAATAGGTAACAATAGGCATAACGGACAGTCCTCTATGCAGAGCTTGCATAGAGGCTGAGGAAACCGTTGCGCATGTGCTCTTTGAGTGCACAGGCGTTACCCAAATTAGGACAGAAACCCTCGGGGCACCCAGAACTTACACAGATGTTCTCAACAGACTAGGTGACCTAGTCAACTCCTGGAGGGAGGTGAGCTGGTTGGAATAACCACCAACGGCCGCCATGGCCCACGCACAATGGTTTACCTGAAGGACTAAGTGCGGAAACCAAACCCTCTAACATAGAACATAGTTCCTTATTCCTTATTATTTTGATCATCACTAATCATCAGCTCGCTCGGATGGCGTCCTAGATGTGATCCCCGGGTCGAAATAATTGTTATATTATCTTCTTCTTAAAGTGTTACAGTGGAGTTTCTTGCCGGCTCTTCTCCATAGGATCGACCAATTGGAACCGTGCACATAGCTTCTGACGTTTCATAAGTGCCCATGTAGGTTTATGTGAAATAAAATATTTTGATTTTATCATATGGGACTTATAACATAGATAACTAAATGTGGATATCCTACTCCTCTGGCTATTCCTTTATCCCTTACAGGCGCGATGTTATCCAGTACTCTATTTATCCTCAATCAATGAATCTGCCCAGCCTGTTGCAAACTATTTTGGGTTCGGCATCCAGTCAGTATTCAGCTGCATCCGGTTGGATGCAGCTGAATACCAGTATTTTACATGGAGCGATTGCCTATCTGACCTCCACAACCCAGTTAATGGGTAGCTCTTGGCAAGACTGGTTCTCAGACTCTTAGGCTTCTGACTGCCCGTAACGACTCGACGATTCTCTCCTCATTGACGTCTAATTTAATACTATTTCGATTTCAACAGACAACCACCGTCTCGTCTTCCTGGAGTCGGGTTTCAAGAACGCCCACACGTACCGCTACTGGAACGCGAAGGACCGCGCCATAGACTTCGACGGCTTTGTAGAGGACCTGAAACGTGCGCCCGAGAACTCTGTGGTCTTGTTGCACGCTTGCGCACATAACCCCACCGGGATCGATCCTACTCAGGAGCAGTGGGAGAAGATCGCTGATGTTATGGAGGTATGTGTATTTTTGTATTCATGTGTATGTAGGGGTAAGCTGTACTAGGGTGGGCAACTATTTTTATATCAAATATAGTATTTTCGAATCCATTGTCTGTAAAAATATAGTAAATGGCGAAAAAATAAAAAAAATCATAGTTGGTATGTTTTTTGCTTCTTTATATCTTTATTGACAGGTTTTTTTATGTGTCATTGTCATAAGTGAATGCTTCATGACCAGAGGTCGGAATTAAGTAGAGTTATTTATGTACAATGATTTCATACAGCGAAAGAATAAAGTGCCTCAAATCCCGAATGAGAGATTCACCGACCTCACAGTCAAACCACTACTACGGTTTTGTGGGGCTAAGTTTATAAGATACTTACATGTCAACATAGATAAAAATAAATAATAATAATAATAAATTTTAAAGAGCAGAAAAATCCCGTGATTTATGTAAAAATGTAATACAGTAATGTCGGAAGCGAACACTTCAAATCTTTGTGGTACTTTGAAATAATCGTACAAGGAAAATGATTCTGATGGGCCGTTTGAATAAGCAAACCCTCACGAGTCTAGGCTAGAAGCAAAAGTATTTTCTTATTTATAAAAAATGCGAGGTATACGTATGAGAATTTGCTTAAGACTATTAATAATTTGTATTGTGAATGAATGTAAATACTAATAAGAATTGTATGTTAATTATCTTTGTTTTATTTGTCTGTCTATCTCTGAGGTTTTTATTATTATTTATTTGTAATATTGTTGGCCACACGGGATTGTCCATTAGAAATCCCGAGAAGATCCATATTAATATCAACATTTCGATGCAAGTACATAAGTAAATAACTCTACCTAATTCCGACCTCTGCTCATGACTATTATTACTCTCTAAATTAAGGTTACAAAATATCATTAACTACAGGCTTTTATCTGGCCCTATTGCGCTTATTTCGCCATTTTGTATTGAAATGAAAATATACGCCTATTTTATTTTATTTTAAATATAGTATTTATGGCTCTAATATAGCAGGATACTATATTATATAGTAGGGTTGGAAACCCTAGTCTGTACCGAAGTAACCGGGAGGGCTTTCATGGTTAATACCCACATTATTTGAAGTTCCCAATAAACCTGGGTAAAGGACCTTGTTTCATTAGTTTTATTATTGTGACAGACAATCGAAGTCTTGCTATTTCTTGTCCTCCTATATTTTTTCATGAGAACAATTTTCTAGGTGTACTATACCAGTTTTCCGAAACACGAACACCATTCGCTATCGTGTTTAGAAACATATAATTTGTTATTTTCGTTTATAAGTACTATAATTTGAAATTCAAAATAGAACTAGTAGTACTACAAGCATAAGCATAATCAGCCTATAATGTTCCCACTGCTGGGACACAGGCCTCCTCTCTGTGAGAGGGAGTCGGCCGTAATCCACCACGCGGGCCCAGTGCGGGTTGGTAGATGTCACATGTCATCGAATCTTCGGTTCTAGAACATGCCGGTTTCCTCACGATGTTATCCTTCACCGTTTTAAGAGCAGTGGTGATGGTTACCACTGGACCACCACTGCTCTGCCAGTACAACAATTAATTAATTCACCTTGTAATATTTCTTTGTAGGAACGCAAGTTATTCCCGTTCTTCGACAGCGCGTACCAGGGCTTCGCGTCAGGTGACCTGGACCAGGACGCGTGGGCAGTGCGCTACTTTGTGAAGAGAGGCTTCGAGCTCGTGTGCGCCCAGTCCTACGCTAAGAACTTCGGGTTATACAGTGAGTATTGTTGTTATTGATATTTTTCTAGTGCCTTTGATACCTTAATGCTCGGAGAAAATGCACGTCCTTTCTCAATGTCCCTCGTCATAAAACCAACTTAGGCATAAATGCTCCGATGGCTAGGCGTCCACATACAACAACTTTTGCAATCTTTGTGATTTGGATGTCTTCCACGACCATCCCAAGCGTTTTAGCTGTAACATTATAAATGAGGGGAAGACTGAAGACAACAAAACAAAATAATATAATTAGTCAATGTTTAAGTCGATGAGGGTATTCTCTCTACTACCGAGATTTTAGCTAGAGCTTTGTTCATAAATTGTTATTGTTTTTTTTTGTAACGTTAATATTGTGTTTTTTCTTCTATTTTGTTGTGAATGTTTGTGTAGATCTTAAATTGTAGATAATAGATAAGGTACGATGGGGTTGGCATACCCTTATGGATAAAGACACTCCCTTTTTATAATAAAGAATTTTAAAAAAACCCTTAGGTCTTGAGCTATCAGTAACTTATGCTAATAATATGTGATCAAAAGGATAAGCCATGACCATTCACACATCATTTGAGCGAAATATGGTAATTATACGCCTTTGCTAATGATGCGAAAGTAGATTTGCCTCTTTGTTGTGACTCATCGTAAGTTAATTTTGTCTCCAAACAATACCTTCGGCACCAAAAGAGCCTCGATGCGATTTTGGCACGAATTTCTTTTGCAATTTTTCCGAGGAGAAAACTGATGTAAAAATATCTAGATGTAAAGGTGAATGACCTTTGACCAAACCTTTGCATCGTTAGTTATTAAAATTTTCTTGTTTTATTTGTTAGTAACCAACGACGAGTCGAGCCCTGTTCTGATCCGGGTAAAAATCAAAATCGAAAATAAAATCAATTTGTTATTATTTATGTTCGGTAGTAACTTTTACTAAGCAACAATCTTCGTTCCCAGACGAGCGTGTGGGCAACCTCGCCATCGTCATCAACGACGCGTCGCTGGTGCCGGCCATGAAGTCGCAGCTCACCTGGATCGTGCGCGGCATGTACTCCAACCCGCCCGCGCACGGTGCGCGCGTCGTCGCCAACGTGTTGGCCAACAAGCAGCTGTTCGACGAGTGGTGAGTGGCCATTCATTCGACTCAGGCCGACGCAGTCTACTGCTGCAGGGCGAACATGACACACGCGACAATTAATCAATCTCGTGACGAAGAGTTTCGTTCTCTTCTGTCACTATTCTCGTTTCCCGCCAATGCTGCCCTAAAGGCAAGAAGTGGTACAATTTTAGGATAGGTCTAATTATTTTGTTTGATTTTTGCAGGAAGGAACACATCAAACTAATGTCCACCAGGGTCATACAGATGAGAGAAGCATTGAGAGCAGGACTTATCAAGTAAGTTGGCTTATAATTTATGTGATGTTTAATTAAAAACAAAATTAACCATGTCTGTGATGGTAATTCATTATTTTTAAACAAACGATTTGAGCAATATTTTAGTGACGCATTTACTGAGTTCATTGACATTGCAGCCACGGTTCACGGAGCCGATATCCATCAAAACTAACAATTTTATGGCCCACCTACCTTTGGTTTGTGATAATACCTATTAGTTTCTTAACCACAAAAACTGGAACAACAAGTCTGTTCCATGGAACCTACTGTCTAAGTTTATCAACGAAGATACGGGCCCGTCCGAAAGTAGTTCGAAACTTCGGCGTGAACCCTACACCCGATTAATAAACTTTTTCAGACGGGCAAACACACTTCGGGCGTAGAGACAACTGTCAAATCGTGGTGTCATTCATTCTTAGGTCGGGCCCAAAACTAATCTTATGTCCATAGGTGATACGGAGTATGTAGCGCCCGTAACTTCGGCCAAAACCTACGGATTTCGGGCTTAGGGAGTAGACCTCCAGGTCGGGTTTTTGTATATTGAAAAGAGAATTTACTTGCTCACGTGGGTGTCGAATCTGTACGCTTCTATGAATAAGATACGATAATAAACGTTACTTATCGATATATTTCTTTTATTGTTACGCCCTTCACTAAGCGGCTCCATAAGGCCCGTAAGTGCAAGCGAGATAGACATAGCGAAATGATTTATGGCCCGACGACTCAGTTGATAAGGCGCTTACTATAGTATAAGTAGGACAACCTTTTTAACAGACCATCCCAATTTTCCAGACTAGGCACCCCCGGCAACTGGGACCACATAGTCAAGCAAATCGGCCTGTTCTCCTACACCGGTCTAACACAGCGCCAGACCGAGCACCTGATCCAAGAGTACCACATCTACCTGCTGAAGTCAGGCCGCATCAACGTGTGCGGACTGAACCCTTCCAACGTGGAGTATGTGGCGCGGGCTATGAATGATGCCGTCACCAAGTTCCCCGCTGAAGAGTAATTTTATTGATTGCTTTTTTTTGGAGCATGGTGGTCTTTAGTTAAGTTTGATTCTGCGATTTGAGTTACGAACTATCTTAGGTCGCATGTCACCAATGAAACTCAACGCGATCGGCACATTTAACCCGCGCTCAAGAGCTGTCAGTGATATTCGCCTTTTTTTTTGGTAAAGTTTCCAGAAGGTGTACTTTGTATGTCAAATAGCGCTGTCATACTTATGACCACCATGCGTAAAGGTTGAAGGTTCTGTGAGCATTGGTATATGGGTTTCAAATATCAAAACTTGGGTTTGGAACCCAAAATCACACTGTGAAGAGATAAGCGTGGCGATTTTTATATAAAAAACCTAGTAAATTTATTAGCCTTTCAGCAGAATGGTAGTGGGGCAAGACACATATATTCAAGTCTCACCACTCATCCAAGCACTTTTAAAACAATTTATACCAATACAAACTCCGCTCACAGGATTTCCGACCCTATTACAAAGAGATTAATGTCGGTAATGGAAAGGTAATTTAATTAGACAATTGCACAGTTATAGAGTAAAATATTTAGGTCACAGTAAGAGTAACTCGCATTGAATAAGTTATTTATTTTATTCATAAACAAACCGCGCGCTAAGTAAATCTGATTACCAAGTAGAATTAAATATACCATGAGCTTAGAAAAGTTTTCGAACGTTCATAAAAGTCGAAAAAATCTTTTAAAAGATACAGAGACGTAGTATAAACTTCCTGACACCTGTCAGTGCGACAATAAAATTCTAGTAACTAATAAAAAATAAATTCGCAAAAGAACGCATTCTGACAGTCTCTGACTGTAACTCTTCGACCTGTTAAAATTGTGCATACTGACGTGATTTTGACGGATCGAAGCAATTTTCCGTCTCCGTATCTCACCCTATCTCACCCTATGAAAAGAGATTTAGGTGAAACTTCAAAATTAAAATTCCATGTAAAATGTAACCCTTGCTATTCTTGTGGCACACATATTGTGTAGTTTCTTTTACATAAGGTAATTATACAATATCGAGTTCATGTCAGCGATACTTTGTGGCAATGTCAGATAATTTGCGAAACAATAATATTGCTGTTAACATGAAAAAACAAAAAAAAAAGTGCCTACGAGGCTAAATTCGAGCTCAAATAATAAAGATTGAGTATCGCTGATTTAACTTAGTGCCTCTTTCATGATAGAGCTATAAACTAGGCGTATTTTATTAGTTTACATCGCATTATAAGTTGATATTAAATGGAAATAATCGAACTTCACAGTAAAGATATTTATCTCATAATTATTATTATCTATTCCAATAAGGACTATTTTTATATTATACCGAAATAATAAAGTTTATTAACTATTTACATATATTTACAGATTATATTGTGCATGAAATAAGTATCAAGATACCGGAATGTTTTTCAAGAAGTGTCTGATCAAAGCAGCTTTTATATTCTGAACAATATGCTTGATGAACTAATATTAGAATTTTCTAACAATCTGGGGCGTTTTTAAAAACTGTCATGCGATTTTCCGACAATATTACAAGTTTATTTCATACATTTTCTGCTTAATTGCAGCACCTTTCGTGCAGATGTGTCAATTTTATGACAAATATGTCGCATTGTCAGTAATACCGCAAATGTGTTTTTATCATTTAGTAAATGCAGCAAACTCAGTGCAAGCGTTTCTACAAAACTGTAGACAATTATTAGTTCATACTCCAAAGTTTTGTTTGACTACAAGCTAGCGACATACTAGGGAATGTTATTGTGGTCACTGCCGCTTTTAGGTTTTATTCTAGTCCATACAACGACTACTTGTAGGCATAGATTCATGTCAAACTCATTAGTGCGAATCTTAGACACGAAATAACTTTTACGAAATGTAACTTTTATACACAAATGTTATTGAAAAATGTAGGCTTGCTCATAGTATTCTTCTGTAATTTTAACTTTGTTTTTCAATATTGGATACTTTGTGGAAAATTATTAGATTAACATTGCATTTTTGACCATAACTTTATTGTAATAAGGGACATGCGAAAGTGGCGACCTCTTAACTAATTTAGTTCTATAGACCTTAAGTTATCAAACTCTTGGTTGTATTAAGTCGATTGCACGTTTTACTCTTGGTTGTATTAAGTCGATTGCACGTTTTCTTGTTAAGAGTTACCATAAGACACCACATTATTGCTCAATACCAGAGTTGCTAGATAAACAGCTATATTTAACTTTTTATACCGAGCTTAATATTTAATCTAGCAACTCTTCTCTGCAAACCTCGGATAGTATTGAAAACAGAGCAATAATATTTTAAAAACGTGTGTTGCCCACACAAAATATTTTTATAAGACATATTTGTCTGAAATATCATTTACCACTTTAATTGGCCGTGATCCAATTTTGAAATGAATAAAAAACTGTTAAAACTTTTTTTATAAATATATCCTGCGAATGTTCAAATATATGACCAAGTTTGGGTTGGTAACAGCTTATTTTTTATATTTTATGTATCAATCAAAACCAGAATTGCAGTATTAAAAATGCTTTTAGTTCGGAATTATCGAGCAGTTTATACATTTTCATTGCTTTTATGATTTTTAACTAGGATTAATTGATATGTTGCTAATATAAAACCTCAATTGTTATAAACATGTTATTTTATTTGAAAACCCTACTTTTTATAGTAAAATGATAATTTCTTTTGCAGCGACACTCGCTCCAAATTGTAGAGAGAAATCCTATGGTGGACAGTCGCGTGGTCCGCCAGAACGGTATGTGTTGGTATTATCGGTGATGGGCTCGATCGAAAATGTACCTTGTTATGTATGATAAAATATTTAAAATAAAATACCATTGATAACAACACAGACCGTTACAATTTTGTTGTTTCTTTTTTTTGTTTCTGGTGGAGTGGTTGTGGTGGGTAGTTAAGAAAAAGTGAGATTGTTCTAACCGTCTTTGAAATATTTTGAACGATAATTATTCATTATCATTATTCTCATGATGACGACGATTTGGAAGACCAACTCAAAATTACGAAGACATTTAGCAGCTGCCACCTGTGCTAAGTCAGTTTTTTAAAAACAAACAAACAATACGATCTTTTTAGTTTAATATTATACTTAAATATAAACAATTCTATGATTCCATAGCATCCGCGCTTGGTGTGGGGAGCGCTATCAGTGGCCGTGACGAGAACCGATTCGTAACTGTAACAAATAAACAGGCTCCATTATACAATCTGCGTCAATGTTAAAGAAAAACAAAAGAACCAACGACCTCATCAAAACGTAAGAAAAGCCAGGCCATGTTTGACAAATATTTTGCGACGGATTTTTAACAGAGACAGTTCACATTATAATCGTTTTAATCGCGTCCTTATAGAAGTTTTTGGTACTCAGTACATTCACCCGACTACGGCGAAGCAAAAACGACACACACATGCGGCCCAACTTTTTTTTTTGTTTTTGTGGGTGGGAAATCATCAAATTACTTCTCCCGCTCTGGGCAGAACAGGAGGGCGTGTCAGACTCTTACTGACTAAAACCCACCCGTGTTCCTTCAGTTGCCTGTGCCAGGGGCCACGGTAACCCTCTCGGACTTCCCCGCAACCCTGGCAGGCATCGGCCCTAGCGGACCCCGTCATTGGTGCTGACATCTCTTTGAGGCGCGCGTGGAACACAACGCGCCGTCTACCCGGGCCTGGTCCTTATCGAACGGCGAGCTGTCCATTGCACATGCGGCCCACCTGGTGGTTAGAGTTTACCGCAGCCTATCGACATCTGCAATACCACAGGCATTGCAAGAGTATTGCCATCCCAGGGACAATTGAAATGTCTGTCCGCCACCCCCGTTCATATCGTATCAAAATATCGTTTGACAACAAAAATAGGAATGGTGGTAGTACCTACTACCACAGACAAGCAACTTTCCTTCAGAAAGAGTTCTGCTGCGAATAAAAAGTTTAAAGAAAAGGTATACAAACTCACACTGCTCGCTAATGTTCAAGTCGACAAGTTCGATGTAGTTCTGCTTGTTGTCGCCGCCGACCGCGACGTTGAAGGGCGCGTCGGGACACGCGGCCGCGCATAGCGCCTGTCCCACGCGACACGCGCGCTCCGACACCTGCGCCGGGGCCGCGCTGGGAGGCGGGAGGAAACAGGAAGTAGAAGTGTGTTCCTAACATCGACTCGAAAAGTGGACGTTTTCTCGTTGTGTCGACTGATAATAGTTCATTACTGCAGCGGCCAGCAAAAGAGGCATTGATGGACGAACGAAGCCGAGGCACACATACGTAAGTCCATCAATGCCTAGTTGTGGCCAAGGCTTGTATAGCACTTTTCGTTTTCGTTTTTTCGTAAGCGTTAATTTGTTTTTTTTTTTCAATAAACGGCTTTCTATTTGCAAGCCAGTTCGAAATTTAAATAAAACCTTTGATAAGTTACCTCCTTATTGGTTATCATGTTTCGAAGTGAAAGATCGTTCCATTTTTAAATTACACTATAGATATGGAGTTTACTATGTAATTTATTTGGCCACAACAGAAATGGATTTTCTTACAACTTTTGCCGGCCGCTGCTCGCATGTACTTGACCAGTACAGCAATTTCGATTTATCTCGAAGAAGGTTGTCAAAATAATGCTCAAACTTTCAAGCATGTTTGAGAAAACTATCTTAATATACAATGCATTTATTAAATTTATGATTTTAGACTCGACAGCTGCCACTATCTAGGCTAGACTTTCTTACAAGTGAATTTCAACTGAATTTCTTATTCTAATTATTCTTCCTTTAATAACGATAGAAGTTAATAAAATTATATCTTTCCTTACCCAGAAATATCCCAAGTCTTCAGTTTCTCATCAGTGCTGATGGTGACCATCAACCCAGGCACTCGATCACTCAGTATAAGACCTGTCACCTCTTTGTCATGTGCGTCTAATATCCATAGAGGTTCGTCTTGTCTGCAATCTACGTAGGCAACCTTGCCTGTGTTGTTACTCATCTGAAAGGTATGAAATAGTAAAATTAACGAATTGACGAACAAACAAAGTCGGACATATTCTCGCTAACAAAAAAACTGTGTCACTCAAGTTGGCCAGCTCGCTGTACGCACACATTAACACATTAGTCGGCCATTACGTGCGCAAAAGGCAACACTCACACATAAACGGGACTCAGATTTGTCTTAGCGGAATTCCGTCCGACTTTTTTTGTTCTTCCATAGATTAACAAACTGTGAATGAAGATAGAGAGGTAGACTTCGTACTAAAGTGGTAGACTTAGGTGGAGATGGGCTTGGTATTGTTATATCGTTCGAATAAGATACTATAAAGGTTTTCTTTTGGGAAGATGGATTTTAGTTAAAAAAAAGATTGTAGCTTAAATATCCGTAGTACTATAAAGTCCAGTCGAGTGACAATAAACAAGTTAAGAGTTACTGTATTGTCATGAAATATCAACGAATTTGTAAAGGAGACTGGGCAAACGCGGTATTGGACCATATACCACTTCTCATACAAATTCGCCCAGTCTGCTTTAGACAAATAGACGTTTTTTTTCAAATAAGTACCTATATAAAGTGGCGCGGACCTTCTCACATTAAATTATACCACGTATACTACAAAGTATAATTTTATGGTATAATAAAATAATAAAAAAATCTGCTGTTCCTTACATTTTGTTCCACATAGCTCGACAAAATGTATGGAATAGCAGATTTTTTTAGTGAATGGATTTTTAAAAAAAAATTTATACCGTCTAAGTATACCATGTAGTAATGGTATAATTTAAAGTGATAACCTTATCACATTAAATCTTACTTGTATAGGAAAGAAGTCACAAATGTCGCAAAAAAGTGTAAATTCAAGTATACTTACGGCGAAACAGAAGGGGTTCTGTGCGGCCCACACGACGCGCTCGATCTCAGGCGCCAAGCTCCACGCGCGGTGCGCCTCGGGCGTGCGGCAGTCCGACACGCGAGCCTTGCCGTCACACGACCCACTCACTAAGGTTTGGGCTTCTAAGGGATGGAAGGCTAGGGATTGAACCTGAGGGGAGTAGTTTAGACGATATATTTGAAGGTTCTGAAGCCAATAGATCCTGAACAAATATGAGCCAAGTCTACAAGTTTTGTTGTTCCAGCAATACGATAAGGAATCTAAATCGAATCTGACAACATATTTTGGAGAAAACTATTTATCCAAAAGCAAAAGAAAACAATGTTATTCCTAATTTTAGTCAAATTATTTTCACTGATGAAGACGAAGATGAGTTGTGAGATTTTTTAATTCTTCCGTTAGTATAAATGGACAAATGAAACATGTTTTTGGCATAGTAGAATCTATCAAAAAGTACACACCTTATCTTCGAAGCAGTCTATCTTGGTGTGCGGCATGCCTTGATCCAAGTCCCATAAGAGAACTGTGCTGTCTGCTGATCCACTCGCTAACACGTGTCTGCAAAATACAAAGTTTTATAGGATAATGGTGCCGATTCTGTTGTACACCGAACTAAACTAACTAAACTATCACTAAAATTCCTTACTTTTGGCTATGAGAATCTTAACGCTATTCTGCAAAATAAAATCTCTAAATTTAAAAATAATTTTGACACATCTAAAATCAAATTTGACAATTATTGCGACTCCACGTGGTACTTGTTTGCCGTACCACGTGATCTTTTTTTAGAGCCGTAGGCGCGCATTATGTGCGGCCTCGACTTGTTTTGTATGGAATTTTTTACTTTTTGTATGGAAAATATAAAAAAATATTACCAACATGTTGAGTTTTATAGGTTTACGGCTTGCAAAGGGGGGTCGAAATTTTCATTATTTTTGCGATAGGACACACCGTTTTCGAGATATAAGCAAAAGAAAAGAAAAAAAGATACAGTACCGTTTTTGCATCTGAAGTCGAGGTGTTGGTGTTTGGTGTGAATTTTAGTTCATGACAACTAATTTTATTCCACACCTTTTTAATCGCGATTAAAAATAGTCAGATTTAGTTAAGACAATCAAAATTTTTGGTGAAAAACGTAAAATTCAGAATAGCAAAATTGCCATTTGCACTAAATTATAATCTCAGTGCCATCTTAGTGCTGTCAAACTAAAATTTAGTTAAGTTGTGTCACTTTAGTCAATTTCAGAATGGGAAATCGTCGTTTGACAGGAATAAACTAAATTTTGGTGATTTTTAGTCTAGTTTAGAGAATTTTGTGACAAGAGAATCGGCACCATTGTCGACGAACGGATTTATTGTAAGATACCTTCGCCTATATTAGACTAGCAACAGCATAGGAAGACATGTTACCAGCCTTATTTACACACAAAACTGAAATGTATGATGTATGGTCAGAACAAATCATTGTTAAGCAAATTGAAATCCTACGTCAATTTGCCGTGTTATAGCTATTTCATACAACTGTCACAGATGTTGCAAGTCGAATATACGGACAATTTACGTTCGTAGTCAACTTGCTTAACAATTGATTTCTCTAACTATATACGTATATTAGGGTATACATTTATGAAATTGGCGTTTTGTCAAACTGGCCACTTTGATCTCAAATATCTGGCGTTTGGTTAGGAATTCCAAATTCAAATTTAGGCTTTTGTACTTGTGGTTCCAATTTAGCGATTCGTTTGTTTTTGCGCCATAAAATTTTTCATTGACATCGTTTTGTTCACAATATGGAAAACTTAAAAAATCGGGTTATTTACGAATACGAGTACCACCGTGGTGGCACCAGCGCTGCAGAAACAGCTTGAAGGATTAATGATGTGTATGGGGAAGCTACAGTAAAAGAAAGCACGGTACATTTTTGGTTCCAACGTTTTCGTTCTGGAAATTTTGTCAAAAGTTTTCATAATGAAATGAAAGCACATATCCATAATTCTTCACTTGAGTGACAAATAAGTACTTACGTAAAATTCCTGTTCCACGACAGATCGAGCACGGCATCCTTGTGTCCAACGCGTTTAGTTTTCTTCTTTTTATTAGGTTTCTTGCCCAGTTTAAACGCGGGTTCCAGACAGTTCTCAATGTCCAAGTCCCACACTTGGATCACTGGGTCCATACCCCCGAGGGCACATAAGTTACCTGAAAATATTACATTTATTTACAGTGAAGTCTGCGAGCTTTATCCTAACGACTTTAAGCTGTTTCATTGTCCTTGTTCCGCTGTCGCTATGGTCACAAAATAAATCTATGAAAAGTGTCGTGTTTCTAGAATGTATCCGGCCGAATGAGCCAATCGTATTAAAATGCTATTCGGCACGGAATTACAGTTGTAACTATTATTACGATTTTTGCATCTTCTCAATAGTAGAATTTATTCTACTATTGAGAAGGTGAAAAGGAGTTTTTAACTGGCCTGTTTTCATTGGATACATATTTTTTTCTTTTTATTAATTTTAGTTTTTTACACTTATTTTGCTTACCAGGGTTTGGGTCTGAAGGATCATGACTGAGCCATTCAATACACAGCGGGAACCATGGCAGAATGATGTCGTGGTGCACATAGAAGGAGTCCTCTTCTTTGTTGTAAACTGGAAAACAAGACAATGA
This sequence comes from Brachylomia viminalis, assembly GCA_937001585.2. NCBI lineage: Eukaryota > Metazoa > Arthropoda > Insecta > Lepidoptera > Noctuidae > Brachylomia > Brachylomia viminalis. The sequence continues at coordinate 6,798,905 of OW443296.2, forward strand.
AATCTATTGATTGAGTATTTACAGAAAAATATCGTTCCATTTTGTCACAAATAATGTACGTGTAGTGCGTGCAGCTTCGCCCGCGTGGAGGTCGAAAATTATCCCATGGGAACGAACTACAGGGATAAAGAAAATCCTCAATTAAGAAAGACCTCGCTCAGCAGCAGCGCTTGCGGCCACTAGACCAACTAGGCAGTCTACTAGGCAGTACATGGATGGGAAAGGTACTCACATGGATAACTTCTTTGTATAGTACATGGATGGGAAAGGTACTCACATGGATAACTTCTTTGTATAGTACATGGATGGGAAAGGTACTCACATGGATAACTTCTTTGTATAGTACATGGATGGGAAAGGTACTCACATGGCTAACTTCTTCGACAGCTCGGTTGCTTGGTTCTTAATTTGTGACTTCTCACACCACGTCAATTTGTATTTAATCACCACGCAACACCGGTTCAATTATTTGCACGTTTTAGAGAGTTTTGATGGGACCGCCTGGTCGACGTGTCCATTGGTGGTAGATCGGTTGCGGAGAGGAGTTTGAGTGAAGTTGAATGGGTGAGTTATAGGAACAAGGAAAGAATGACCTTCGAATGAGAGATTTATGTTGAGTGTTGCAATGTGTAAAATGGGTTCATAGTTTTTAAAAGAAAATGCGTACTTAATGAATTAAATAGAAGAAATGGCGCGACAGTACAGTTGAAGGTATATGAGCCTAAAGTAGGTTCATTGATGTCTGAAACTTACTGTATACTTCCAAGATACTGGCATCACTCTCTACGTGCCCCACTAGAAGAAGGTTGTCATTCGGCTTGATGATGTCATCTTCCTCATCACTGTCTGGTCCCTCGGTCTGAGCAGAAATTAGTTTTTAAACTACTAGGCATTCATTTTTAAATTCTTGTTAATAATACAGTTTGAATCATGTTCTGGCAGTTTGAGTAGTTTATGTGGCCTACCCAAATGTCCTTTCTTTGGTATTGTTCGTCGAATCGTTGAGCTTCTTAAGTTCTGAGTCGAGCTGCACGGTTACTGACAAATGCGTGCACTGTCTGGACAGGTCCACTCAATCTGTGTGGTTCTTTTCTCAAAAGTCCATTTCAGACACCAATCTGCATGGTCCTCAATGATTATGTCCGGATTTTATATACACATTGACATTAATGAATTTTATATACATATACTATGACAAGAGTATTTACTTTGTAAAGTATTATGCTATTATTTTAACTATTGTGAATGTGAGAACTATGTTGGTCATTGCTTTTTTTTTTTTTTTTACTCTTAGTGTAATCATGATCTGGCAGTTTGAGTAACTTGTGCGGCCTACTCAAATGTCCTTTCTTTGGTATTGTTCGTCGAATCGTTGAGCTCCTTAAGTTCTGAGTTGAGCTGCACGATTGCTGACAATTGCGTGCACTGACTGGACAGGTCCACTCAATCTGTGTGGTTCTTTCCTCAAAAGACCATTTCAGACACCGATCTACATAGCCTTCACATGATCTGACCAAGATTCTGTCTGGACTTTAAAAGAGACTGTGACCTCTGAGTTTGTTTCGGCCTTTCTTCTCAGAGTAGTCAGATAGGAAACGCCGACCTAATCTAGTTTAAAAAAAAATATGATTGACGTGTAAAAGTGTTTGTAAAAACCTACTTACAGAAATAAAGTCATTTATCATTTATCATTCATTTATCATTACTTTCAAGTTTCAACAACAAAACTCTTTAAGGTAAGAAACTCTCCTAACAATAACAAATCTATTCTTGGTAAATTTGGTTTTGCTTTGCCTTGACTCATCAAGCCATCATGTTGAGCCATTGCAAGCATATTTGGAGCAGTGGTAACTTACGAGTCGTAGGTCGTGGGTTCAAACCCAGTCAGGCGCTTTACTTTGTGTAAATAATTTCATCACCACTGCTCTCAAAACGGTGAAAGAAATATCGTCAGGAAACCGGCATATTCTAGAACCAAACAATTCGAAGACATGTGACATCTACCAACCCGCACTAAGCGCACGTAGTAGATTACAGCCCCACTCCCTCTCGAAGTGAGGCAGCCTGTGTCCCAGCAGTGGGAATATTATAGGCTGATTATGCTAAGCATATAAAATATCGATCACGAATACCTAAAGATTATGAATAAGCGCTATGATGTTTACTAAGCTGTGATGTCATTGATTCTGAATGGTGTTCCATATCAATCAAAATCAAAAGTCATTTATTCAAATTAGGCTGAGAATCAGCACTTTTTGAACGTCAAAATCACATAAGACAGTCCCCCCAAAACGCTGAATATAACATGCTGATTGTTTATTTTTGGATTATGTTATTGAAGGACACAAAACAAGACACAATAGAAGTTTTATTGTTATTATGTCGAGGAGCGTTTAGTGTCCCTCAGTGTTAATCATCATCTGATATTATTAGGAATGTAAGCTAGTTTAGATTTTATTATTTATTTGTTTTAAGTGTTAATTATTACTCTGTTGCCAAGCAATCAACTAGAGTTTATATTTTGCATAATGTAATTAATTATTATTAATGTAATGTAATTATTTATTACCTATCTAGTGACACTCATTGTCATATTTTATTTATCTAATGTGCGGATAATGTAGTGGGCTGCAATATTGTTCATATTTTGTATTATCTCTTCTCTGTCTCAACACATATTGTAGCTGTTTATGGTCCCTGAATAAAATAATATAAAATCTGCCTAGCCTATTCTCAACCATGTTGATGTCGGCTTCCAGTCTAATCGCATGCAGGTGAATACCAGTATTTTACATGGAGCGACTGCCTATCTGACCTCCAGAAGCCAGTTAAGAAAGAAAGAAAAGAAAATTACGTTTATTGACATTACAGCAAAATAAATACACCTTAACCCTTTGACCGCGCGTGTCGCATATATGCGACAAATATTTTCGTGTCCCTATCGCGCGTGTCGTATTTCTGCGACAGAAAACATGCATGATTTTTTCGTTCTATTTTCGTCCTAATAACTGTGTGGTACAACTAAAACGAAAAAAATTTTTTTTTTCGATTTGTAGCCGCGCGCTAGGGGCACGGCCATTGATATTTAGCCACGCGCTTAAAGGGTTAAAACTATAAAACAAAAAACAACAATTATTATAATGTCAAAAGGGCCTCAGCAGATTTTCAGCTGCAACTCACGAGTGCCATACGCTGGAATAACAAATACATAGGGAAGTGTGTAGTTACTGGGTAATAGGATGCCCCTTGGTAAGAGTGGTTCTCAGATTTTCGGGGTTCTGACGTCCCGTAACAGCTGTCAAAGATCCACAAATGACAGCCGCGGCCAACGTCTTGACGTGCTCTCCGAGGCATGGAGGGGTCCTGGTATGTAAAGATGGACACCTATCCAAGGACCAACCGCGACAAGCGTAGCTTAACCTAATCGATCGACCCCTGCGGCTGTTATTACTTACCCACAAGCCCCTCCATTTATGTTAATCATTGCAATCTATAAATCTTTAGGTTCCGAGTGTGATTTAATGACAGTCCTTCATTTCTATTATCACATGTTAGTATTATAAATTTTGATTATAAATATGGCTTACCCTAATCTGAACATTTTCACTTAGATCACCTAAGTTTGGCAGGGTTGCCACGGTACCAATACCAACAGGGTTGACTGCAAATACAAACATTTTATGAATTAGTAGTCTAAATAGGAGTATGTAAGGATGATAGCAGTGTAGCCATACATCCTTACATACTCCCATGACTGATGAATGTGTCCCATAGGGGACACAGTCATCAGTATAAAGTAATATAACAAATTTTATCATAAAATTTGATTATGGGAGGGACATGGATGCGCAAAAAAAAAAAAAAAAAATTGTAACCTTAAATGCAGCATATGATTCTAGACTCTTAGGGTAAAAAGTATTTATTTTATTTTATTCTATTTGGGAAACTTACAGCTATAATACACAGTGTTCTTAAACATAATGAAACTGACGGCCATTTACAAGTTTCCAATGAGTAAAAAAAACTATATAATATATACAGGTTGCGGCATAAATAATGGATAACCCTGAAACTGTCGATCGGCCAGATTATTATCTATCATTAACCCCACTTATATCGCCATATGCCCATGTATGACCAAATTATTGATATTTTAAATAAAAATCGAACTTACTCTTACAAAATCAGCTGCCATTTCTACAATTGGTGACTTGTTCTCGTTTTGTCACTCCTGAATATTTGTATTATCAGACCAGTATCAAGATTTTTTGTTACAATCTAAGATAACATTGCAAAAAAAACTTATTCTTAAATTTTTACATTTTTTCTATGGAATTATGCAATTTTGGGCCCCTAGTTATATCAAAGAAAAAATGTATGCGTATGTAGGCGCTATAAGTGGGGTAAATGATTGATGATAATCTGGTCAATCGACAGTCTCAGGGTTATCCATTATTTACGCCACACCCTGTATGTATGGTGGGTTATAAAAAAAAAAAAAACACAAAAGTGCAATACTTGTGGTAAACATTTTGGGAACAATTTTTTTTTTATCAAATAAAATTAAATCATTTTTATTTCAGCAATGCACCTCTATAGAATTACCCGATGAAAATGATTAATGCAGGGTGGTCCATATTTCCATAATCATGCACTGAATCCATTGTAACGGGTTGCATGTCGATTGTCAATGCCACCCTGTATTACTTCATATCTAGCAATAAAAAGTACTATAAAGTTACAGACAACAGTTATACATACCGACATATTTGTTTGGTTATAAATGTACAAGTGCGATACGAGAATTATAGATAAAGTAATCTCACTAATCCGGCACTTCAGTACTTAAGCATGCCCAGTAGTCTGGCACCATATCGACGGTGAAGTATCATTATCAAACCATGATTTTACAGGAGGTGAAGAAAAAGTGTAATTTATATATAGTTTTTAACATTTGAATCAAAAAGTTACTTATATTTAAAAAAATATCACAAATACTAGCGTTTCCTATTTTTTTTAAATATTAGTAACTTTTTGATTCAAGTGTTAAAAACTATATAAATTACACTTTATCTTCGCCTCCTGTAAAATCATGGTTTTGTTGTTATTATATATTGATACTTCACCGTCGATATGTAATTGTCATAAAGAAATGTGTAGTACATAAATAGATGTTCCCTTATTAATGAAACTAGTAAATTATGAAATGCTTTATTTTATTTACATATCTTGAATTTTCGGTACAATCCAGTACCTAATCCAAAGATTCCAATAATCCAACACACCATGATCAATGCAGACCCCAGTCAACGTGATCAATACAGACTTGTACTAGATGAGGTCACTCGGCTCGGTTAGCAAAATATAATAAAAGCTGTCTGGCTATGTGTGTATGTGTTTATAAAAAAATACCTAATGTAGGTAATAGGTAATACGGGCTGGTGTCCGCAACTCCACGTCAATGCGCGTATTTTGCGTACGGAATACCTAATGTATTAAAAATATTAAATTGCAGGTTATTCAAAATCAAATTATATAAAGGGCTGAATGAAAATAATTTCTATAATATTAAGGATATCTTTGAAGACAAATTATAATGTTTGTAAATTCAAATGTGTTTATTCGTTAAAGTTGCATGAAGTAGCATGGTTTAATTTTTAAGCAAAACATATATGATCTCTTATGCTTTATTAACACCTATGTATAACATGTTTTACGCAAATAAATTATCTTATCTTATAGTGCCGGATAAGTGAGACTCAACTATACTGAGTCTGCATATCACCTTGCTCCTACATATTATGACCGCTTCAGCTAAAGTCTGTTTTTTAATCTCGTAGACTAACTGACATTACGAGTGTTGTCAGTTTATTGCAATTCTTAAATAGTGATGTGGCACAACCGAAACTTAGCGTTAATAAAATCAAGTATCGTTTTTTTATAATAAGTTATCCTGAAAAAATGTGTAGGTACTTATTTAAAACGTAATAATACAAAATTAATCATGTAAAACATATATTTTTAATTACTTAATTAATTACAGGTATTCGTTAATCTGATTCAGATAATGTCTCCATATCTGAGGAATATTCTGAATCATCAGAATCGCCACCTACTTTTATGATAAACCTATCAGTAATGTCGTCGGTTATATGGCCCAAATGACACATTTCATCTTCAATTTGAATTACATGGCCTACACAGTCTTTCCACCGCTGCGGGGTCACTTGACGAAGCCCTTCTTCAAAAAGGCTTCGTACTTCATTCATTTTGAATATTTTATTATTTTTCAACTCAATCGGGTTTAGCTCGCAGTGGTAAGGGGGCAGTCGCAAAATAGTGACACCCCGTCCAGCAGCCATCTCGTCGCATACATACCTTTCATGGGCTTTTTTGTGCTTTCGGGCAATTTAATTTAATTCGGGCTTTAACATTGTCTCGTCATATGAAATATTTTTTGATTTTAGCCAATCTTGGATTTGCCCTTTTCGCCAACTAGAAGTAGGTAACGATTCCAGTTTCCTGGTGTGATAAGGAGCATTATCTATTACAAGTACTGCGTTTTCTTTTAATTTCGGGAAAATATTTTTTTACCAGTTTTCGTATACATCAGAAGTCATCTCCTTGTGGTAATCATCTAGCCCATTTTTCGCTTCGAATAATAATAGACCATCATCCACGAAACCCTCTTCGCTTCCAATATGGGACACTACAAGTCGTCTCCCCTTGCCTGAAGGCCCTTTTAACCCAGTGGTTAACCCTTCTAAGAAAGCCTGACGTGATGATTTCACACTGGTGTCCACCCAATGCTTATTCTCAGTATGGCCTAAAATGATTATTAGTATGTGTGTGAACAAAATAATAAAAAACATAAATACCTAATAATATAATAAAAACGAAAGTCCCGAGAAACAAGAAAAATTAAATGCTAATATTAGTACCAACCTTCATTAATCCACGTTTCATCTTGATAATATATAGAGCGACCTTCCCTACGATACTGTTTTATTTTTTGCAAATAACGATGCCGCCATAAAGTTATGTCATCTCGGTCAATTAATACACTGCGGCGTTTTCTGGTCATGAACTTAAATCGAAGGTGTTTTAAAATTTTATGTAACGTACTTCTTGAAAATGACTGAAGTTCTGGGTCATCATTTACGACTTGAAGAACCTAAAAATTAAATAATTGTGTAGGTAACTATGAACTTAAATTATAACTACAGTTTGCAAGCATCATTACAATACCTGCCAAAATTAAAAATATTAAATAAACAGAATTAGCATTACCTTGTTCAAGGATGGTGATTCGTTTCTATAAAAGAATTGGTGGACTTTTCGACGTATAGCCGAAAGAGTGAAATCGTCCAGTTTGTTTTTGAAATCTATTTTAATTATTATTATATTATTAAATTTTAAATTGTATCAAGGCACAAATGACGCATTCGAACACTTCAGAGGTTGAAGGACGAATAAGGTAAACAAAATAGCGTCCAGTGTTGTTCCTGTGAAATTTAGGGTTGCCATATTCAAAATCTAACATTTTTAAAACTATCGTATTATCATAATTATTTTAAAAATTGCAGTTGTTTGTACGGTGTCAAGTTCCATAATTGCCGTATTTTTTAAGTTCTGCCGTTTCGTAAGAGAAAAGGGTTAAGATTGCCGTTTTAACGCGTACGGGAACAACACTGATGTCGTCTATTATTATTTTTTTGTTTAATTTTAAGGCATCGAAACATGGTCGGATTACGCATGGCGTTGCGTGGTCAGATTTCCCTGGCAGTTTGTAGCACGTCGTGCGGCCGTGTGTACGTACGAGAATTTTAAATATAAAACTTTGAATGAAAATATAATTCGTCTAATAAAGATAAAAAGTTACGATTCAACAAACCGGTATCGTAGGTACAACACTGCACAAAAGAGCTGGCCACATTATTTGTAAATTTGACATTTGCATGTGTCAATTTAGTCTACGAGATTAAAAAACAGACTTTACTAATGTTGATGTTAAGTACAGATCCAGATTAGTAGGTACAAAGGTAACTTACTATTATCCTCGTCATCATACTTCTCGAAGTTAAACTCATCGTTAGGATCGGCCGGGGGGTCTCTTGGAGCTGCACTGGCTTCACCTTCTTCATCGCTTTCATCTTCACCTGCCTCCGTTATTCTGTGAGATTAGGTTAGTTTATTTATTTATGAAAACTGTGTATAGGATTAGGATGATTCATCAGATGTGTAAAGTTTGTTTGATTTTGTCAGGTTATAGCTGGTCTAAGTACAGCAGTGGACATTTACGGGCTGATAATATAATAATGTTTACCGAAATAGAACCTATTCAAGTTGCAAAAATCGTGTATTACAAATGGTTCCACAGTATTAAGAATTGATAACAAGAACCTACCGCAAATCATCAGCTGTTTGTTTAATAATTTTCTCCAGTTCCTTTTCTGTTAATTCTATCTGTAATCAAACAAATAAAACATTTAATTCTGTAGCTACGATTTAGCAAATAGGAATCAAAGTTGCGAACTGAATGTCGTTTTAAATTTAAATACCTTTTCCGGCACTGCTTTAGCCACGCCACGACGTACAAAGTGCATACATGATATTAAACTAACTGTCGGCGTAGTTTCCTCCATGGTAATTACAAAATTACAATAAGTTGAACTAAATTTCTAAGATCACAACGATCACATGTACTGCACAAAAACAATGTGCACATTTGACATTGACAGTTTGTTGTTTCAGTTGGTTGACATCTTGTCAGTGGGTCAAATGTTGTTTCAATAGAAAAATGGTTTTTCGTGAATAAAATGGAAGAAAAGGCGTTTTGCTGTGCTGCGAGTTATTTAATTAGATCTTTGAGCTTTCTGGTCTTCAAGTTACCCGTTTTCCTGTCGAATTTCCACTCATTATATTCGTTTTTTAAATACGTATGGCAATCATTTTCAAATGATCTTCACCTACTTTCCAAGCACAAGCTATTTCATTTCGCCGCTTGGTAGCGTTGCAAACGCTTGAGACCGTATTCAGTGTCAAAATTCATAAAATTCCTACAATAAATTCTTGTTTAATTACAATGCCAAGATGCTCAGCTGCAAGTTGCCGCAATATGGGGTCACACACGTTCCCCAAAGACCCCTACCTGCGATCGTTGTGGGAGAAAGCGACGAACAAAGAGAATTTTAAGGCCTCTAAGCATTCGAGGTTATGTTATGATCATTTTACGCCAAGTGATTATGTTGATGTGTGTTTATCCACAGGTATGGACAATATTTAATACTTTTTTCTTTGCTTTCTTACAAGTCTTTTTTATGATATCCGACGTACCTATAATTTGCTAACCACGTCTTGTTATCAACTTTTAGGGATTTCTCCATTTCATAAATATTTGAAGAAAACAGCTGTCCCATCGATTTTTCCCAGTATTATTCAACAATCCACAAGCGGGGCTAGTGTTATCAAGGCGAAAACTGCAAGTAAGTTACATTGTTTCAAGTTATTAGAACGAGTACTGGTGCAGGTGTTATAGAACTATCAGTGGCCCCGAGCGGGCGGGGGCCCCGTCGATGTTAGTGGCCCTAAGTCCCTAACAATAATACATCCCATGCCGATTTCGGCTACGGTGACAGTATCATAAGACTATAAGTGCTCTAAGAGCGTCATCGTCGTTATTAGAGCTTCGACCTTCAATTTCTTGTTTTTATTAAACCACAATTTGCATATCCAATAGGGTCTATCCATAGGTCGAGCGAACCCAATCGAACTCTTCGTGGTTTCCTTTATGGTATACCTATGTGTTTTGTGTCGTAGACTCGTGGTTGATATAACCCGTCGACCGCCGAACCACTGTGAGCTATAACGTAAAGTGGATACGATTATTTTTATTCCTTTCTCCTTAATGCGGTGGTAAAGTAGAAAAAGTGCGTTGTAATGAGAATATACAAATTTGCCGATTCATCCCAAAAAAAAAAAAACGTTAGGTATCCGACATATTATGTATGTATCCTCAACATAATATTTAGAGGAGTTTGAGGATACATTTTGCCGGATCTTATCTAACATTTTTTTTTTACTCTTTCCTCGCGTGCAGCAGACAACTCAAGCATTTGCCACAGAGTACTTTTTTTACATAGAGCAATGCTGCCAACGAGAATTTTGAGATTCCGTTGACGTTTGGATTTTCCGTCTGAAATCCGTTGTTTATTTCTTTTCTCCTTAGCCGTCGATGACATAATTAAATACAAAATTTGTTAAAACTTACATGGTTACGGTTGCGTAGTTATATTTATATAGGTGTAGCATAAAATAAAAAAAATACTTAAATCTACAGCCCGACAAGACTCTCTAAAAACGTGGTGAAGTATGGAACTAACATGAAATGTACCAGATTTGACAATTTTTTACATCTACCAGTACATTTTGGTATAAGTGTTAGTCACAGAACATTATTACTCCTAGCGGGTGTTACACAGAGCACCTTATAACATAACATGTTTGCAGTTCACACGCGATGAAGTGAACTTCAAGATTGTATAATGTATTCTATCTCATTCTCTCGCATGCTAAATGCTATAGATGTGTGTGTTTGTCTCTTTATGTCGTTTCATCGGGTTGTAAATCACAACGGGGCAAAGGAGTTTTCACTTCAAAAACCGTTATGGCCGTTATGACCGTATAAGCCGTCAGCCGTACAGGCACAGTCATCTCCCGTTTCAACATCACCTTCAGTTCAGGCCGGCCGCACATTGGATACCAATTTGTATCGTTCGTAAACACACGTTATTGGATGTTCGAATTAAGCTGTGGACACTGCGTTTCATTTCATTTCATATGTTTCCTCCTATCGAAAGATTACTTATTTCAGTCAGCGTTTCTCAAGAAGTCGTTTCAGTTATGTATGGGCACTAATAAAATAGAAAATGTCGGTTCTTGTTATATGCTGTAAATCTCTGTTTTCACACACGATTATTTAGGTGCTAGGCCGCACTTTAACGGTAGGAGGGGTTCACATCGACGTCGAGTCGACGATGAAGTACCTGGGACTCGTCCTCGACAGCCGGTGGAACTTCGTGGAGGATTTCCGACGTTTGGCTCCCAGACTGGAAAGGGCCGGGGCTGCCTTGAAGCGGCTTCTGCCCAATCTAAGAGGGCCAAACGTCTCCTGCCGGAGGCTCTACGCGGGGGTCGTGTGGTCCATGGCCTTTTACGGGGCACCGGTGTGGGCGCGTTCCTTGAGGCGGCGGCCAGCCCGCTGGCTGAACGCGCCCCAAAGGGTCATGGCCACCCGGCTGGTCCGGGGATACCGTACGGTCTCCGGTGTGGCGGCGAGCCTCCTTGCCGGATCACCGCCATGGGATCTGGACGCAAAAGTCCTCGCGCACATTTGGGAGTGGCGCGAGGAGGCGAAACGCCGGGGCGTAGCTCCGCTGCCGCGAGAAATCACGGTACAGCGGACAGAGCTCCGCCGGCGGGATCTCAGGGCGGCATGGAGAGTGCGATTGTCGCAACCCAGCGCTGGGCTCGCCACAATTGCGGCGATAAGACCCCTCTTTGAGGAGTGGCTAGAGAGGCGCCAGGGCGTCCTCACCTTCCGCCTGACGCAGGTCCTCACCGGACACGGTTTCGGGAGGTTCCTGTTCCAGATAAGGCAGGAGGAAACGCCCGGGTGTCACCATTGTGTGGATGGCCCGGAGGACACGATGGAGCATACGGTGGAGATCTGCCCGGCTTGGGCGGAGCACCGCCGCGCCGTGTCCTCGTGGAGGCGATTGGCGGTGGCGATCTCTCGCGTCCGGCCCTGGTCCAGGCCATGGTACGGAGCGAGAGGGCTTGGAAAGCTGTCACCTCCTTCTGCGAAGCAGTACTGCTCGCGAAGGAGGAGGCGGAACGCGTGAGGTAGAGGCAAAATTCGCGCCCTCACGCCCCTAGCCGCCGCAGGAGACGCCCTGGGCGTCGGGAATCGCAGGCCGATTCCCGGCCACTGTAAGCGTGGGCTTGCGAACGGCGAGCAATGGGCAGCTTGCCGTTCGATAAGGACCAGGCCCGGGTCGACGGCGCGTTGTGTTCCACGCGCGCCTCAAAGAGATGACAGCACTAATGACGGGGTCCGCTAGGGCCGATGCCTGCTAGGGTTGCGGGAAAGTCCGAGAGGGATACCGTGGCCCTTGGCACAGGCAACTGAAGGAACACGGGTGGGTTTTAGTCAGTAAGAGTCTGACACGCCCTCCTGCTCTGCCCAGAGCAGGAGAAGTTATTTGATGATTTCCCAACCTCAAAAAAAAGGCCGCACTTTGGTTTACCCCGCGCGTGGTATATAGTTGCACGATTTTGCATCACGAAATAATCAATGCAAGCGTACGCACTTGCATTTTTTATTTGCTGTTGATTGTAAAATAGGTACTGTACTTACCAATTTTTATTATACAATTTTTTTGCTATTTTAAAATACCGACCACATTTTACTACCATTTAGCATTTTAGACATATTTATTTTTGGATCTAGCCCTTTTTTCAAATTTTCTGTAGCTCGCAACCTGACTAAAAATAAAAAAAATACACAACCCTGTATTTTGCTGTCGCGCAATGTAAAAGGTAAGGTAGGTACAACTTACCTACTTGTCTGATACATTACCTCGCCTAATTGGCAACACTGAAACTACTGAAAGTAGTAAACAAACAACATTATGTCAAATCAAAATCGTCAAGAATGATTTTAATTCATAACTTTCAACATTAATTTCAAAGCCTGTGTATATTTGAGTAAACCTGTACACTGATGCATCACTGTTGCGTCTTCGGGTGTTCAAATAAGGGGAACCATTTTTTTCCTCGTGATGAGAAAACTACTAAATCGTGTAAAGCAGCAACACGGCGTCGAGTAAAAAATACTCAAAAATATGTGCAAATCACTTTAAACCTGAATATTTTGGTAAAATTGGTACGTACTTAGTTATTTGAAAATATTGAATTCATTTGGCATTTGTTACGAAAAACAATAATCATAACCATAACCTAAAATATTCTTTTGCTCTCAGGGCTAACAGATACCAGGCGCATTATTAGGAAAGGTGCCTTCAGTGTTTACCTGGTCCAAAACGGAACATTTCAAACCTAAGGAAAGAAGCGTAAAATAACACCCTGAAGTAGAAAGATAGAAATAAATTTTTTCACACATTAAAACAAACTGTGAGCGAGAAACTACAGTCTTGATTATAAAGAACAACTAACTCAAAAAGTAAAATAAAAAACAATCTCAGTTTTCATGAATAACACACAAAAACGACCAGTTTTATATAATTTAAATAGAAAATACTGGTTTTGAGTCACTTTAAAGCACACAATTAAAGAAGACATGCTATAACCAGTGAACATTTGAATGAATATGAAAATTCTGACACTAGTTGGACAATTCATAAATTTGTAATGAATTTATGAATTTTTGTTAGACTGATAAAACCACTAGTTCCTAGTGATGTGCAGTTGACTGTATCTTATTGAATGGAGTTAAAAGCTTCCTCTTGCTCACTTTAGGTTGTTGCTACCATCTATTTGTATCGTAATTTGTATAATCTATGCCACTGTCAAGTGTTCAACATAGAGTTTGTGTTCAAAGAACTTTTCTTATGGTTTAGGTCTATGGTTCACTAATCAAGAATGTGACAGCCAGCTGGCTCACATCCAAACGTTTTTTTTAAACAAACATCTTTGAATAATTAAATAATATGACCCGTTGCGCAGCTGTTGGCTGTAAAAATCAGGGCACCCATCCTTTTCCAAAGGATGTTAAAAGACGAGAACTGTGGGTGAAAGCTGTCCAAAGAAAACATTGGACACCTGAAACATGGTCGAGATTATGTGCTAACCATTTTAAGCGTGAAGACTATCGCGTGTTTAATGCGTATACAGGTGAGGATCCTTTTCATAAAACAGAGAACTAAGTATATTTTTATCACAGACACTTGTGGTGTAGTATGTAAGTATATATTGTGTGTTTCAATTTGAGCTTGGCAACTATCGCACATCCTGCACTGTATTGTAATTATTATTTAAGGTTCGCCACATAGATTGATCCTTTTTGTCTGTTTTAGGTGACCGAAATACAAATAAAATCCTGAAGAAGACAGCTGTGCCGTCTATATTTTCAACTCCGAGCAGGTTGTTTGTGTCATATGCATCCAGTTTTCAACAAAAAAATAATCCAAGTAAACAAACACAAAACCACCATTATTATTTATTTCCCCTTTACTATTACTAAAGCTGCTTTTTTACCAGTTGCCGATGCTTCCTTTCTTGTGCTTGAATTTAAGTGTGCTACATTCCTATTTACATACATTTTTACTTTGCCTTAAACAACAACAACATTGAACACATACACAACGGTGGTTAATGAACACTCAACAGTGCTGCCACCTATTATGAGCCTTCAGTTTTTATCCCCACTAATGTTGACTTTTACAAACTGTAAACTCGAAATGTTTAGATTTAAATTGTATAACATTTCTTTTTGCTATTTCAGGATTTAATAAACGGTGGATTCGAAAACTTTTGATAAATAAATAATACTATTTAAACACCTTGACGATAATTGATTTATTTTAGCCAAATACCTACTGCTGTCTATGCTATAAAATACCTACATTACTTATAATTTGTATTCTTTTTAAGTGCCTCCAACAAAGAAGAATGATTTGAAGAATAATGCAGTTTCTACTCAAAATGCGCCTAAAAATGAAGAAATTAATTCTTCAGAAATAAATAGCATGCCCAGAAATAGATCGATGAGATTAAAGAACAGAAAAGCTTACTTGTAAGTAGACTTTATTTATATTAATTATTGGGAACTGGAAATCTATATGAGGTGGCAGGGATGTAGATGCACAACCTGTTATCATGGTATTCTGTACACGGTTGTACTTACTATTTTAAAAAAATTGCTTTGTTGTACATTTTGCCCACATAGGATTACCCACTTTTCTATGAAACAGCTGTTTATTTTGATAATATTACCCACTTTTCTATGAAACAGCTGTTTCTTTTAATAATATTACCCACTTTTCTATGAAGCAGCTGTTTCTTTTAATAATGTACGACAATTTTCTATGCTAGGGGCTTTAGAATTATGTGTTTCAGTTTGCGCGTCGATATCGATGCCACCCTGTATAAATAAATTTGAAATTCTGTTTGTCGGTAAGTGCATCACTAGAGAACGCCTGGACCGATTAGGCTATTTTTTGTTTAATTTTTCGTAAGTCTGATTTCGATTTTTATGGAAAGAAAAATTAAAAAAGACTCCCGTCATTTTTTCAAATTCGGGAATACTGAATATCCTTTTTATATGGGATTTCTGTAAGAATTATTGAAATTTGGACCGGACGTCTGTCGGGTCAGCTGTTTAAGAAGAAAACTGGTGGAAATGCACCTTCAGTCGAGATTTCCTCCTACAACTGATTAGTAACAATTACAAAGTTAAGACTGACTATGAGTTAACTAAATTATTATGTAATACTGGTATTCTTTACAGGTTAAATCGTAGATGTTCAGTACCACATTGTAACACAAGACCCAGCAATGAAATTTCTCTACATCCGTGTCCCAATAATGCAGCAGTTAGAAATGAATGGGCCGAAGCTCTCAGGGTCAGCTATCAATATGTTAAGAACATGGTTGCCTGCAGCCTACATTTTACCAAGCTAGATTTTATTCAGTCAAGTATGTATTCAAATGTATTTGAGATCTTAACTGTCACATGTATCAATATACTTGAAAGTTTTAGTGCTAAAGGGACTACTTGAACACTACAAAAAAATATGTACTAGTAGTTTTTTAGTACTAAAAACTTAAACGAAATAAGTTGATTGACTTATGATGAGTTAATTTTTCTAACAGAAAATTCAGAGCCAGTACTGAAGCACAGTGCAGTGCCGTCCCGTTATCTACCAAATCGTAAGAAAGCCGTAATGCCAGTAAAAAATAAGATTTTGAGGAAAAATAAAGCGTATGAGAGGTTAGTGCCATTTATTTGATACAGCATACAAGAAACTTAACTTCTTTCCTTAGTAAATACAAATTTTTAATTTTGTTTCTTTAGCCTGGCAACACTGATAGACCAGTATCGACCATTGTGTACGGGGCTAAAAATAATTGCCAGTATTGGTGACCAGAGACTACATTACATGTAGACGAGTGAACGAGTCTTTCTCTCGTGAAAAGAAATGTCGTGTGCAATCTACGTTCACATGCGTTTTATGATAAAAAATATATTTTAACAAGTCATCCAATCAAATAAAGTGTCAATATTTAAAGAAAATATAATAAATTGTAATTGTTTTATTAATAACAATACTTATTGCTTAATTACGGACAATAATTATTCAATCTCTAAAATTCTCATTGTGTGTGTGTAATTTTGTCTATTCTATTGCAAAAACTATACGTCAAAAATGTCATTAAAATTGACAAATCTTACGCGATCTAAATATTATTAAATGTTCTATTTACTTTTTTATCCATATTCATGACATGTGTTTTCTGTGATGTGTTAGGCAGCAGACGATGACCGATACTGTGGTCGCAACAAACGAGGCTATTCAAGAGGATGTGATTCGGGAATGTCGTGCTTGTCTTAAAAAGTTGGACGATAAGAAGAGCTGTTGTAATGTTTTCCAAGCCTGGGCCCCTCCCTGGGACGGCATGGAAGCCACCATAGCTGAGGATTTGGCTAAATTAGCTAATGTTGAGGTTTGTAAAGAGGATAAACATCATATTTTGTATTTAAAAATAAAACAAAGTTATTTTTTTGTAGTTTCCTTTCCTCTTGTGCTTTGTGGATTGTATAAAAAACAAATGTGGGAATCAATGACTATTGCAGTCAGTAGAAGACTTCTTTGTGTTTGTATGATGTAAAGGAAGACTCCACTGTACTAACATCCGGGTGTGAAAAGCTTCACAATTTTATAGCGTTTATACATGTAAGCAACGGGTGTTACAGTGCAGTGGTCCATAAAGGAATAATACTTTTGTTTGTGATGAGGTTATATCGCCTCAGGGCTTGTAACAGTTGTGCAAACATTATGAAGAAAATATAGGTTATTATATTATGTAGATTTAGATACCTAAGAACAAACTTATGAGTGTTGTTATATTTGAATTTTTGGAAACGGTAAAAACTGGTACAAATGAACCCCATAAACCATATAACCAATAAAGTTAAATATTTATTTATCTTTGACTTTTTTTTTGTTTCTGATAATATTTCTTACTTATCCATATTTGATTATGGGTATATCCATGTTCATAATTACTTACTTTTTACAGATATCAGCGACGGATAGACATTCAAAATTCTTATGTGTACCTTGTTACCAAAGGTTACTGGATGCAGCAATGTTTTCCTCAAAAGTGCGGAATTGTGACTTACTCCTTAGGATGAGGTTCACAGCTGAAATAGACATGGAAAAGGTCTGGCCTAAACCAATACAAGTGGACAAAAACATCAACGGTTCTGTTTTTAATAACCCAATGGACATTGAAATCAAACAGGAAGTGCTTTCGGATGAGGAATATCCTGTTAATGGCACTGATAACTCGTATGTTGAGACTGAACTAGCCAATTTGGATATAAAAATAGAACCAGAAGAATTAGTGGAGCCTCCACCTATGAATATTACTATAAATGGTGAGTCATTCTATGCTATAGTTTAGTAAATGTTTTGTCACTTTGGCAAGAGGAAACCGCTATCAAGCCTTTTCATAGTAGGCTGCTTAATAAACCAAAGATTGACTTAAATATTGGACAGATATCATTTTACAAAGATGACAACTAATCTAGAAGTATGGAAGAGAAAGACATGTGTGGTCCTAATCCCAAATTAACCGCAATAAGTGTAGGAGAATGATAATGATCATTTTATAAACATTTGCTGAAAATAATGACACCGTAGTGAGTATAGTACCAGCCTCCCACTACTGTCTCATACAGAGTAGGTATGAGCATTGATCACCACACTTGTATTTATGGAGTTTCTTGCCGGCTCTTCTCCATAGGAAACAACCAATTGGAACGGTGCACCTAGCTTCTGGTGTTACATAAGGGCCCATGTAGGTTTATGTGAAATAAAATATTTTCATTTAATTTTTCTTTTCTTGGTGGATTGGCAATTTCAGACTTATATTAAATTATTAGCTAATGCCCCGCAGGCGTTGCAATGCTGTAATAAATAGGAATAAAGAACATCAGTTATGCCGTTTTTCAGTTTTAGCGAGACTTATGAACAGAAAATATTTTTGAAATATAAGAAGATTGTCAATAATTTTAAGTGTACTGCCTACTAACTGATAAGGTACTTCCAAAATTTTTTTACAACTTCTTTTCTTCTGCAGGTACGATATCACTGGATCCATTAAACTCTGAGAACAAAGATGTGAAAATTGGAACTGAAGTACAGCAGGAAACACAAGTAAGTACCTACTTTTAAATAGAAGTAATCTCTGTATGAAAAACCCTTATTTTTGTTGTCACAAGGTCAATAAGGAGTGCACACTGTACAGCTATACTACCCCCACAGTTTTTATATATTTATGCTACAAAATACTCTTCATAAATCAATTCATTTATGTATAAATTTGAATTTATGATTATATTATGTTAGTATTGCTTACATACGGACATATAATTCATATGAAATGAATGAATTTATTATTATAAACTAATCAAGGTGATGTTTCTTTCCAGAACATAGAAATGGAGTTGAAGCAGGAGCCGACAAGTGAGGGAGAGCAAGAATTTGAGCAAACTCCTGATCTGTCACTTGAGTGTTTACTGTGCACCAAGTCCTTCCACAGCGTTACTGGACTTAAGGTACTTATTTCTACATCAACTAGCTTCTGCCCTCGACTTCGTTCGCGTGGGAGTCGTTAGATACACAATACAGGGTGGCCGGAACATTGACGTCCAAAAATAAAATTACGGTCCCTCGTATCGTGGGGTATTCGAATCACCCCCATGTATGTTCCGCGACTTTTCATAGTTTTCGAGTTATGAATTTTTTTCTGAATGTTTGAAAATTTTCGACCTGACCAACCTAAAAAAATTCTAAAAAAAAAAGTAGAGGGTTTTATCGAGTTTCTTTTTTTGCAACTGAATTTTCATAAGTAGTACTTTTATGCATAAAATAATCAGCTTCGTAACTGTGATGAAAGTTATGAAAATGTTGATCTAAAGTGAAAAATTTACGTTCGGTAAATTATGACTCAAATTTTCAACTTTAAATTAAAAATCTTAACAGGTGACTTCATAATTCCTAAGTAGGCTTCAAGAATGCGCCAGACTCTCAGTTTTCATAATCATAAAAAAAATGAAGTACTTAATAGGGCTACTTTGTTTAAAATCGGCCTTCAAAGACAGCGAGGTGGAAAAATTCTTAAAATTACCCATCTGAGTAATTATTTTTTTTTGGCTATTTTCTCGTTCCTAAGGTTAATTAATGATAAGAATACTGAAAACTAACCAACAAATAGTTTCAGAGTTGGGTAAGAAAAGTTTTACGTAAAAAGTGGTTTTGAATAAAACACAGATGATAATGTGAAAAAAGTACTTAATTTATTTTTAACATTTAGAAAAGGTTTTCAAAGTGGCCACCACCAGCAGCAATACACATTCTACACCTACGTAAGAAATTGTCTGGCAATCGTCTAAAAGCGTCTCTGTTCTCTCTCACAACACGTTCAGCTTCTGCAATCAACTGCCTCAGCTCTTGTTCACTTGAACAGTCTCGGGCGTATGCTATTTCCTTGTAATAGCCCCAAATAAAGAAATCGATGGGGTTGAGATCAGGTGAGCGTGGAGGCCACCTAATTGGTCCGCTGCGTCCGATCCATCTGTTGGGGTATGTTTCATCTAAGTAATTTCGGACCTGGGTTGCATAGTGACACGGGGCGCCGTCATTTTGCAACACCATGGTTCGTCTGAGTTCGAGATTCACATCTGCCAGCAACAATGGAAGTTCATTTTCCAAAAAGTTTTTGTATGTTTCTCCATCAAGTCTGGACGGCAGTTCAAACGGACCAATTAGTTCGCCATTGAGAATACCAGACCACAAGTTAACGCTGAAGCGATGTTGAAATGTCGAAGCTCTCACTTCGAGTGGATTTTCATTCGCCCACGTGTGGTAATTATGAATATTGAATATTCCGGATCGCTCAAATCGTGACTCATCTGACCATAAAACTTTATTGAAAAATCCAGGATCCTCTTGCTCTTTTCGTAACATGGTTTGGCAAAAATCAACGCGCAATTGGTGATCTGTAGGCAGTAAAGCTTGGACTCGTCGGATGTGGAACGCGTGGTATTCTTCATCGTGAAGAATGTCTTGGATAGAAGTCCTTGGGATGTTCAGAGCACGAGCCATACTTCTCGTACTCGTAGACGGATTTCGCTGAACTTCTTCCAGCACCATTTCTCTGCGATCCGGGTTAGCTCTAGGGATTCCTTCATGACTGCCGCGTCGACCAGGAATGCGGCCTGCCATCAAAGTGTTGTGCGTGTTAATAAAAAATCGATGGTCGGGATATCGCTCAGGTTGCGGCCCACCACGACGTTGAAGTTGTTCGCGATACAGTCGCGCTGCTTCATGGCCGTTTCCTTGTGCAACTCCATAAAAATAATGCATTTCTGCATATTCACTTAACGTGTAACTCATTTTTTACACTTCCACGTAAAAAAAGTCCAAATCAGAATGCAAAACACAGTCCAATAAACGAGCAAAGTAGTCAAACAAGTAGGCAGCGGAGTCCGTGGGCAAAGCGAGTGTGGTAAAGACAAAATGGCGACACGCGTATAGCAGTAAACACAATGTGAGTACGACTGAGGTACTTGTTTTGCGTTGGCTTCGGTTGCGCGCCTTGCGTGAGAGAGATAGCAATAATTCGGTCTCTTTTCCTCTCGGTCCATTGTTATTGCAGGTAAAAGAGTTGCACCCTCGTTTACAACCCATAGTCCACGAGAACGGATCGCGCAAAATTCATTAAACTAACATTTAAAAAAATCTCCGTGTTTAAATCTTAGCTTTCCTGCAGTCATTTTTGGTTAGCAAACTAAATAACCTTAGGAGCGAGAAAATGGAAAAAAAAATTTATTAATCAGATAGCTAATTTTAAGAATTTTCCACTTCGCAGTCTTTGAAGGCCGATTAAGGCCAAAGTTAGCCCCATTAAGTCCTACGTTTTTTAATGATTATGAAAGCTGAGAGTCTGGCGCATTCTTGAAGCCTACTTGAGAACCATGAAGTCACCTGTTTAGATTTTTAATTTGAAGTTGAAAATTTAAGTCATAATTTACCGAACGTAAATTTTTCACTTTAGATCAACATTTTCATAACTTTCACCACAGTTACGAAGCTGATTATTTTATGCATAAAAGTACTACTTATGAAAATTCAGTTGCAAAAAAAGAAACTCGATAAAACCCTCTACTTTTTTTTTTGAATTTTTTTAGGTTGGTCAGGTCGAAAATTTTCAAACATTCAGAAAAAAATTCATAACTCGAAAACTATGAAAAGTCGCGGAACATACATGGGGGTGATTCGAATACCCCACGATACGAGGGACCGAAATTTTATTTTTGGACGTCAATGTTCCGGCCACCCTGTATACTAAAGTAACAGACAGATTTTTATAAAACTCCACCGGCCCCGACACACCGCGACGCATCGCATCAACCCGTACGTGCTATTACTTAATTTTCGCTTAGCGCTCTGACTTTTTGCTCGCCTCCTCAGGGTCGTAGCGTGATGTAAAATAACCTATAACCTTCCTCAAGAATTGGGCATGGAATTACAAAAAAAAAAAATTCTCAAACATGCTTGAAAATTTGAGCCTTATTTTGACAACCTTCTTCGAGATAAATCGAAATTGCTGGACTGGCCAAATACACAGAGCATGTAACTTTAAGAAGAGGCGGAACTTAGAACATTCAGTTTTTGAGAAGTTGATAACTTTCTACATACCAACCACATAATAAAAACACGGCTACCAACATGAAAATTCTAAGTAGCACTGACAATGACAATCACGACCTTGACGGCAGAACTGTCAGATAGGGATGCGCAACGCATAGTATAGAAATCAATAAACTTATCGATAGTTAGAATTCATCGATATCGATGAAATGCACTGAATGCACTATGCAGATATTAACGAGGCTTTAAAACTAATTTATTTTATTATAAAAAATGGTAAAATAAAACACTGATTTATATGATTTTAGCATTTATTAATTTATATAAATTACAAGCACGAGTAGCCCGATTTCTTCCAAACTTACAACATATCACCCAAATTCAAATTCAAATTTATTTATTTGTACACATAGGTATAATGTAGTGGTACACGATGTTATAAAAATAGAAAAATATTGAGTCACTATGTGCTGCCTTGCAAGGCGTACAAATATTACTACACAGTTGGTAATAGGTATACAGGTAATAATAGCCTATATAATTGTATATAATGCTAAGTAACCATCTTAAATCTTTAGTAATAAAATTAACATAAACAAAATAATAACAAATTAAGGTAACAAAAATTATTAATTAAACTTAATAACTAAAGTAAGTAGGTAATAAATAAATCTGAGAAACTTATTACAGACCCGCGGGCCTAATCTGATGACTGCCTCAAAACTTCATCAAAATAGCTCCAGCCGTTTTGGAGTCCATAGGCAACATACCGTTCATTTGGATGAACAGGGTATTAACTTAAAATTTACGATTTTTGACTTACAAATACAGACTTACTAAAAAACATGCTTTATTATATTACATTTACCATTTTGAGACAACTCCATAAGGATATGTCTCGATTGCTGGCTCGTGGATGGCACTGTTTCAAGCAAAAGATCTGAAATGATACATTACATATGATAAGTTATTTTATTTTGGAGGCCTGTGTCCCCCAGCAGTGGGAACATTATAGGCTGATTATGTTGATGATGTTATGTGTGTAGTAAATTATTATTACCTTCAAACTCAAAGCATTTATTTCAAATAAACCAATTACAGGCACTTTTGAATTGTCAAGGGGTCAGTCAGTCAGAAAGATGAAGCTAGTTGCCCATTCCAAAGCGTGGTAGGTTCCTATGGAGAAGAACGGGCAAGAAACTCCACGGATTTTAAATCAAAAATGTTGAAAAACATATGAGAACAATGTAGAAAGATGTGCATGTTAAAAGCGCCCGTAATAAAAAAATAATATATAAATACTATAAACAACTAAATTAAAAATAAGCCGCAGCAGCTGCTAAGAGACAACCAGTCCCAACTGACGACGCCCATTCACAAACATGACGCATGGATCAGCACCATTTAGCTCAACCATTTTGAAGGGAACTTGAGGATCCAACACACATGCCACCACCAGCGAGACATTTGAATAAGCAGTAGTATTGATTCACATACCAGATTGCACTTCCTGGATATCTTCATTCTGATCAGAAACTGGTGGAAAAGATTCTGAAAAAAAAAACTATTAGTGTCTTGCTGTTATGAACACTTGAATGATATCACATATGTTTTGAGAGTGCTTCACACAAATTATTTGCTGCTGGGATATAGGAATTTAGCTCTGCTAAAACTTTTTTTTTCTAATTAACTTTCAAGGACTGCTGTATACTATTATGTTTAAGAGAAATCAATTATGGTATTTATTATAGTTACCTTTTGACGCTGAATACCCATACACATGTTGTGGAAATTCTTCCAATTGTCTGTCAGTGAGAAGTAAGGCCATCAAATTCAAAGTTGGGATTGCATGTCTTTTCAGACGATTTCCCTTTTTGGCAAAGTGGTTAGCACATACATTTCGCCGTACATGCAGTTTTTCTATTGGTAGATGCACCAGTTCATCATTACCAACTGCTTTTAGCCACTCTCGACAGCTGGAAGACACAAAATATAAACGTTAATTCAGACTATGTTTGACTGTGAATTTATTTAGTGCGATTTAAAGTTAGGAAAACACCCAATTTACACTATCAGCGCTAACTAGAATAGATTATTATACTTGGAATATGAAATTCTAGATTTATTTCATATTCGCAGTATTTATTTATTTATTTTTTTAGCAGTCAACCTACTTAGGCTAAATTAGATTACAATTTTATTTAGATTAGACAAATAGAGGTATTACTGTAGGCACAAATGTTCACAATGATACATTTCTTCATTCAAAGTTTCAGCTAGTCTTAATTGATGATTCGAGGGTCTTATTACCGAATTCGAATGATGCTATTAATACAAATATGTAGTGCTATGAGCACAATATCACATTATTTATTTATTTAATTCAAACACATGATTCATATTGTTGTTAGTAACACTTCTAAAACTATGTTAGTAAAAATTCACATAAAAATAAAATAAAACAAAACAAAACTAATTCAAATACCTATAACTATGTCCGCTTCCCGCGACACCAGACCTGCAGCAGTGCATACGGGTCCAGTGCCCCAGGAATGAGCAATCAGGCTTATTCACAATCACCTTTAAAATGCTGTTGGTGCCCCCCCGAATTCTCCGCATCAGGGATGCTGTTCTCTTTCGCATGATAGCTTGAAAGCTATCAATATCAGCTTCAGCAAACATGCCAGACGCGCTACAGAACCGCGGGAGCCCCAAAAGCACCCTAAAGGCGTCATTATACTGTACGCGAAGAACAATAACAATAACATTAGCAATAAGTACGTATCGGTACTCACCGGTTTAGATCCAATGGAAACTTGGAAAAATGCAGCTTGTTTCCAGTATGCAAGGCTTCCCTGATACCGCAAACTTCACATTTTCTGTGACCCTTACCCATGATAAACTTAGTCACTGTCTCGTTATTATAAAGAAATAATAACAATAAAAGAGTCAATAATTATATCGCAAAAATCACTTCAATAATAAATATCTCTGTAAAATTAGGTGAGGATGAAACGGAGAAGCAGGTCGCCCCTAAGACGACCCAATGAGCAGATGCTCGACTCAACGTTAACACAATCACAGAAATTATTCTGATAAGTTGTATTCTCAAATCTTAGAGAAAAAGGAAAAAACAAACAGAAAAATCACAATACGAAGCAAAGCAACGCGAAGGCAGACATGTTTGTTATTGTGAATGTGTGGTCACGTGATGTGATGTGGTCACTTCGTAGTGTAATGTTGGTCATCCTGATTCTAACGTGTGTTTCTGAATGTTGGCTAACGCCATGTTACAAACCCCTTAGAAATATAAATTGGTTCGGAGTTTCACAGGACTGGCCAAATACATGTGAGCAGCGGCTGGCAAAAGTTGTATGAAAATCTGCAATCGGCTGGCAAATAGAAAGCTGTTTATTGAAAAAAAAAACAAACAAACACTTTAATGTGGGAAAAAATATTGTTGTTCGTCATTGATTTTGAAAAGTAATTGTATTTTGATTTCCGCGCATCATTTGAGAAAAGTATATAATACTTTTCTATATATATATGGACTTTCGTATGTGTGCCTTGGCTTCGCCTCGGCCCACATTTACACGTTCGTCCATCAATGCCTGTTTTGCTGGCCGCTGCAGTAATGTACTATTGAAACCAGATTGGTGGTTCCGTGATTAGCACATTCAAAGAAAAAAAAAAGACTATATTTACTCTCTTTTGTTTATTTACCAAGAGTAAAGTGGCAATGGTCTGTTGAACGAGCATCCACTTCCATTACAACCTGAAAGAGCTGTATGTCCAGTAGTGGACTGTTATAAATCACTAGATTCTTGGTACCAATCTCAGCCTGAGTAGATTGGTACCAAGAATCTAGTGATTTTAGAAGCCAATTCAAAAGTAAATATGCTGTGAAATCACATGCTGTCAGTCACAACTTAATGATTGGGAAACTTCCACTCTGAACTCTGATAGAATAGAATCTGCAGAAAATAGTAGCTGAGGACTTTGTTTCGAGAGCTTTTGCAGCCTCTTATTATAATGTTTAATGCAGTTTGTAAATCCACTAATGTGTCTTTTAAAAACTGCTCTGAAAAATTATTGATTCGAAATATTGTGTTTATACAGGCGCACGTGATAGCTCATCATTCCTACAAAACTGTCAAAAGAAAGGCAGATGGCAGTGTGTCGCCGGAAAAGAAACGCTGCGACCAATATCAGTGCGCGATTTGTAAAAGAAGTGAGTTACTTTTTTAATGTCTTAGCATTTAACAGCTTTTTCCCGAGGCTCCAATTACGTGGTAATGCTAAATGCTGCATTGGATAAAAAAAAGGGTCTGCGTAGTTCGTCTTTCTACAAATCATATTGCAAATCAAATCATTTATTAATTTGCGAATATGGGTACAAACAATGACGTATTATAAATAGACGCGTCATGCATGAACATCACGGCTGTCGAAAACAGCGTAAATACTGTCGGTAGCTACAACTCGGTCACATTAACTTGACGCATGGCGTCGATATAATAATGTCCAAAAACAATATAACAACAACAGAGAACTAGCCAAATTATTGACGAGCGTATCGATAACAAAGATTCTGACGATACCTGACACCTGCCGGGCGAGCTAAGGGAATGCGGGGGGAAGCGGGGGGATGTGAGTATTTCAGAGATGCGTCAAGTTAATGTGATCGAGTTGTAGATACTTAGACGCACGAAGAAAGGGAAAGAAAATTAAATGTTATCTATGGGATTTTTGTTGTTAGAGAGAGATAAATATATTTCTTTAATTCCGTTGTCATTCTGTGGTGCATGCTCATTGGCCGAGCGCGAACAAAAGGAGGCATGTGGGGGAAAAATGGACACTCGATTTTCTTGTGTTGTAAATAATATTATTTTACCCGTAAATCTACTACCTATAATATGGTAGTAGATTTACGGGTAAAATAATATTATGTTCGATCCTTAAAAATGTGAATGCAGTATTTTGCAAGAGTAATGATTGTTACCTTATTTAATAAAACAAAATGTAATATTATAACATAAAAATCTTTATTAAAAAAATGTGAATATTAAAAAATTTAAAATAAAAAGTAGGCACAACAATCGCTTAAATTAAATGACCTCTCATTGGTCGCTGGCTAGAAAATATTCCGAACAGACCGTAGAGTATTTTGTGGATAGCCAATCGTCTTCACGTCGTTGAGCCCTTATAACGCTTAACCACTTTTCCCTCATAAGCCCATCTTTAGGTAACCTAATTATAATATTGATCATTAGGTTTCATAACACATAATATTATATTCAAACAATATAATTCATCAAAATAAAAACAATGTTATAAAACATAAACACTGATGCAAAGTACCCCATCTTCCCTTAACGGCACGTGACTTACCTCAGGCGCCAGCCGCCATTAGAAGGCATCGAAAAATATAAAATAAAATACATTTTTCTTGATACTTACGCATGAAATGATACTTTTCTATCTTTCACAGTTAAAGTATAGTTTTTACATGTCCTAAAAACACAGGACGGCATTTTTTTTTCGTTGTTTGAGGAAGTTATAGACAAAAGTTATTTTAATGTCACGTACTGCCGCGGCACTGGTTGGTACGCGACTAAATGGAAGTACGGCAATTGCCTTGCATTCATGTTGCCACTACAGAGCGCGGGCAACGTATCTATAGTTTATATATCATTGGGTACAAAGAGCAGGTCTTAAAATATAGCAATAATGTCCATTAGCCATATCCTACCATAAGGCGTGCAAATTTACAATACACAGGCACAGATTTACGAAATTAGAATTTAAACAGAGTAACATTATACGAGTTTATCTTGTAAATATTCAGTGACTGAGTAATATGCTTTTTTTAATAGCCGTGTTTTTATTTTGTGTTTAAATATACTAATATCACTTATTTCCAAGATTGAAATTGGTAAATGGTTATATATACGCGGAGCCATACATAATATACTTTTATTTAATATCGCTGCTTTATTGCTTGGTAAACATATATTAAATTTATATCTTTTGCTGTTTAACTTATTAAAATATTCTGTATTGTTTTTTACGAACATTATAACCTCTAATATACATGGTAACAAAGGAATATTTAATTTTAAAAATAATGGTCTACAGCTATCAGGTACTTTTATACCAGTTATGGCTCGTATACATTTCTTTTGGGCTTTAAGTACCGCTTCTTTATTCGTAGAATTACCCCAAAAAATAACACAATACTTTAGAATGGGTGCAACATAGCCGTTGTAGGCTATAAGGACTGTTGAAATACTGACCGTTTGTTTAAGTTTAAATAATGCATAAGAGAAAGTGTTCAATTTAGAGCATAATGTATGGATATGTTCTTTAAAATTTAAAGTATTATCTATCTGTATGCCCAGAAATCTCGTAACGTCAACTTCTTGGATTTTATTATTTCGGTAATTTATGTTCATGTTTGCTATTTTACTAACTCTAATTCTGAATGTCATGAAATCATGTCATTGCAGATTCGTTGTTTTTTTAAATACTTCAATTTCGGTCTTTAAAATTGTTTCAACTGTCATGCCTGAACCTCCTAGTGACTTTCAAGTTTTATTTATTATTGGTAATCCGTGAACAGCACTGTGGGCTACATTGTTATTTAAGTTACTGCTGTTCAAAAATTTTACTGGTAATCAAAACAGATTTAGAAACTCATTGTTGCATTTTTATAATAGTAGGCACTATATTTAAGCTGCAATTTTTCCATGGATGATATAAATGGCAGCTGGTACGGAGTTATTGACTAATTTCGAGTCTAGGCCGAATTTGCTTCATACTTCCTTGTGAGGCGAAGCGAAAGATCGAAACCTTTTCTTCAGTAAGCAGTTATCTGATATACCTTTCTCCACTCCTCAGGTTTCCAAACACCGACAGACCTAATGGTGCACGAGACATGTCACAACAAACACTCGTGCTACGGCTGTACGGAGAAGTTCGACTCGTTCGAGCTGCTGTCTCGCCATCGAAAGCGG
This sequence comes from Brachylomia viminalis, assembly GCA_937001585.2. Classification (NCBI taxonomy): domain Eukaryota; kingdom Metazoa; phylum Arthropoda; class Insecta; order Lepidoptera; family Noctuidae; genus Brachylomia; species Brachylomia viminalis. Next base: position 6,827,883 of record OW443296.2, read on the forward strand.
TGTAAAGCGAACATCGGGAACTCGGTGCAGAAGCTCAAGACTTTGGAGGATGTTAAGAGGTGAGATATATCCTGTGCTCCTCCTGTGCTTGTTGTCGAGTATTGATGTTCTGACCTGTCTCACCATAAGAACGAACAAAATTAGCAAGTCTTATAGCGGTACGTAATACCTACTGTTGATTAACTGTAATTGAAAACTTGCGGAAGTTAAGAATTGTAAAAACACATACTTAATTATGGATATCACAATTTGGTTTAAGAGTACAAGTGGGTTTTATAGTTCAGGGGGCCTACTCTTTAAGCCCGTCAACGAGGTTACGGGCCCGTCCGAAAATAGTTCGGTACTTAAAGTGAACCCTACTCCCGATTAATTAAATTTTCCGGACGGGCTGAAACACACCGGGAGTACGGACAACGGTCTAAACGTTTTGTCATTAATTTTTAGGTCGGGCCCCGGACTAATCTTATGTCCGTAGTTGATACGGAGTAGGAAACGTCCGTAACTTCGTCATAACAGGCTCTTAAGATTTTTAATAAAATACTAATACATTTGTTATTTTCAGGCCACTGCCAGAAGAAAAAGCAGAATACTTAGATGTTAAAATAGAAAAGATACGAACAGAAACTACACGTAGAGTCGAGGAAGACATTGAAATGAAAGAATCAGAAATTATAATGGATGTAGATTTTGAAATGAAAGATTTATACAGCGAACAGAAAGTAGGAAACAGTGAAGAGAATCAAGTAGATGACAAAGAAGAAAATGACAAGAAACTGGAAAGTGTAACTGAAGAAGTAGAATATGTTAAGCAGTTAGAAAGTATAATACAAGAACCAGAAGTAAATAATATTATGGAGTCAGAAAGTGTTATACAAGAACAAGAGGTAGGTCATGTTATGGAGTCAGAAAGTGTTATACAAGAACAAGAGGTAGATGGATGTAGAACTTCTTCTATTACACTTTCTGACTCCATAACAATAATGGAGTCAGAAAGTGTAATAGAAGAAGTTGACGACGATAGACATTTACCAAGTGTAATAGTTGACAATGATTTGAATATAGAAAGTTTAGTTGAAGAAGTAGTCAATGATAACAAGTTAGAAAGTGTAGTGGAATCAGAAGACAACAAGTTAGAAAATCTAATTACAGAAGAAGAAAGTGTTCCTAAAACAGCAAGTGAAAGAGAAGAATTGGTAATAGAGGAGATAAAAAAACGCAAACATATAGAAATTGTAGAAGATCTTGACAACAATATGAAACTTAATCTTGAATTACATTCAACACAAAACGAGACTGAACCCACATTAAGCGATGCTGACATGCCAGTAGAGACACTTGATAATGATGAGTATGACTTAGGAAATAAACTCAGGTATCACAACACAACCCCCTTCAAGGGATAAACTCTCATAATATACTTAGCATAATCAGCCTATAACATTCCCACTGCTTGGACACAGGCCTCCTCTCTGTGAGAGGGAGTGGGCCGTAATCCACCACGCGGGACCAGTGTGGGTTGTATGTCACATGTCTTTTAATTTTTGGTTCTAGGACATGCCGGTTTCCTCACGATGTTTTCCTTCACCGTTTTGAGAGCAGTGGTGATGAAATAATTTACACAAAGTTAAGCGCCTGTGTGGGTTTGAACCCACGACCTACAACACCACTGCTCACCAAAAACTTACTAGCTGCCAAAAGGTTCTGTGAAAGAAAAATCTACACTAGAACAAAACAAAAATAAAGCTAAACTTAGGGGTCTTTGCCGAGAAAACAAAAAAAAGCCTATAGGATTAAACGACAAGGCGTTATATCATTTTTTTTGCAGATATGAATACTTCAGGACTAAAATAATGTAGTCGCCAGGATATCAGATTATACGAAACTGTCAAATTTCTCCAAATGATTTTAAACCTTAACCCTTACATGCATGATTTTATTTTATTTTGTGGAAAAAATGTTATAAGGTACGTTATTATGTAAAGAGGTCGGGAAAAATAATAAAAAAAATCATAGTCTAATATATAATAAAAACACTATGTTGCCATTTGGCAACAATATGCATATACTACCTCAACTATACTTATATACGTATTTATGATGAATGGAATGCAGCAAAGCAATTTCTATCGTATGTATGGCAAAGAGCAACCATTTGGTGCATTCTGTGCGTGAGTAGCCTTTGCATCCTGGTAGTTTGCATCTATTTTTGTTGGCACATCTTTGTTCATTGTGGCCAATTCCATCAGTCCTAACATCTTTAGGTGGGACGGCTTTCATAGGTCCACGATGTTTCTTTGCTTCCAGTTCTTTGTCGATACTACTTGAGGAGGGTCGTCCTCTTTTGTTTTCGGCACTTTTTTTATAATTACATAACGTCTCTGCCAACTCGGATCTGTACTCACCTAAACTAAAGCTTTTGTGGATCCCTCTTTGGATATTGGCTTTTTTATATAAAACCCATGAGTTTATAATAGCCATATCAATCATATGATAAAATAAACGAATATACCATTTTCGACTTTTTATCCTGATCCTATGTCTTCCTAAAAAACTATCCATGAGGTCGACGCCTCCCATATGCGCGTTATAGTCTTTGATTATTTTCGGGCAGAGGATAGTGATCGTCTTCTTTTCTTTTTTGTCGTATCTGTTGACTGAACCCACTGGTTCAGCACCGACATACGTAGAAGCTAATGTAACGAGCTTGTTATCCTTCCAACAGGTAACTGAAATGTCCACGCCTTCATAGTCGGCCACTTGCTCTTCATACGACCCTCGAGGTACAGAGTCTTTCATGTATTCTTTTTGTGTAGGCAATTTACAGTTTTTACCGAGACGGTTTCTTTGGATCGTACCAAGAGCATATATGCCCTGACTGTCAAGGTAATGAAGCAAGGGAATCGAGGTGTAAAAATTGTCGAAGTAAATAATGTGGTTCGCACTTCGTGGGACATGGCGGCACAATCGAATGACCGTGTTTCCTACAGCGCCAAGATCTGGTTCGCCTGGCAGGTTGTCAAGGTCGCGCTTACCAGAATAAATTTCAAAGTTATACGCATATCCTGACAGAGAGCATAGTACGAACAGCTTGAACCCCCACTTATGCGGTTTATTCGGGAGGTATTGCTTCATGAAATGTGCTACTTTCGTAGCACACATTTGCTCATCAAGTGACAACCTCTGCTCATATGGGGCAACTCTTGTAAATGTTTTATTGAGATGTTCTACTAGAGGTCTTATTTTGTACAGACGATCGTGTTGAGGGTGACCAACAGGTTTGTGTTCTGCATTGTCATTGAAATGAATGACTGAGCGTATTTTTTCAAATCTGTTCAAATTCATTGTCTGCATTATATTGGGAAAACCATACTTTGACCAGTAAGATCTGACGCTGGGATAGTTATACACAGACATGAATATGATAATGCCAAGAAACTGGCGGATTTCTAACACATTTACAGGAGGACAGTTGCTAATAGTCTTTTGGGTAATATATAAATTCGTCTCATTTACTATTTTGGTAAGTATATCCTCATTTATAATTTGAGAAAAGAATTCAAATGGTGTCTCTAGTTGTGCCACGTCTGAGGGAAGATCTGATTTACCTAAAAACGTAATACGATCGTCATTCCAATCCAGATGGCGTTTTTTCCATATGAGATCCCTACTTCGTGTTCTCCAAGCAGCAACACCGAAAATACCAGCAACCGGTTGACTAGACGAAGGTCCTGGTACAGGTTCCAATGAAGTCCCTTCATGATACTCTTCGGTAACTAGAGGAGGGTCATCTGAGATATTTTCATCTTCATGGTCGTCGACATCATAATTCTCCAGCTCATGCAATAATTCCCTTTCGCTCATATAGTAATCGATGTCGTTGTCATCGCCTATATCACTGCCGTCTTCAGAAATATAGCCGTCTTCTAAGGCTGCAAGCATTTCCTCAATATCTTTGTCCCGCATTTTGCCAAGCAAGCTGGAAAATAATGCAAAATTACTCAAAACCCTCCACCACCAAATACTCAAAACCGGATGAAATCATAAGCACTAAACGCATAATGTAGACTTTTGGCAACATAGCAATTTAGTAGGATATCGCATCATTCCAAGTAAATACTAAAGAAAATAGAGAATAATAATATATCGATAACTAACCTTTTTCTTAGTCAATAACAATTTTTCCAATCGAATTAGCACCAACAGCAAAACAGAAATAAAAAATTAATTGGTCACAAATCGTAATCTACTAACTTTTTCACCTCAGTTGACAATTATTCAAACTGTCAAAAAATTCGCGCCAAAACCGAGTTTTTTTTTTATTTCATTCAATAGTCTGTGGTTTTATGATAGTTGTTACGTATCGTTCAGTAACACATAACTTTAACTCTTTGTAATAAAAAAGTAAAAAGGGTATGATTACAAATGGCAACAATATGCATGTAAGGGTTAAAATGTTGAAGGTAAATCGAAATGAGAAAATTTTACAGTTTGTGGTAACTTGACCTGCTGCTGTGAACTCAATGGTTGATGTGAAAACAAAAGTGTATTTAGGCGGCATTATTATAACGGGTCGTACCATTGAGTATGGTTTTATATTTTAGATTGGGTTACTTTATGGTTATCCTGTATGAACAAAATTTAATTTTACTGCAACTTACTACAAACTTAACTATATGAAACATGTATGCTTGAAACCTTAAGCAGTGTGAGTATAAGTATTTATGTAAAATACATCTTACCGTACTATGAGCAAATAGTTTGTAATATTTTATTACCAACAAAACCCGGTTATTTTCAATTCAAACTCGGCCTAATGGTTCAATTTACACGGAGAAAGTTTCTCGACGTGTTGATACGTGGCGAGACACTCGCTACGTCTATAACCGCCACATGAATGCGACAATAGCCTAAAAGTAAACCGTTATTCCGTTTGACCACCCCAAAAATCCAGGTTTTTTTTTTTTTTGAGGCTGGTATATCATCAAATAACTTCTCCCGCTCTGGGCGGAGCGGGAGGGCGTGTCAGACCCACCCGTGTTCCTTCAGTTGCCTGTGCCAGAGGCCACGGTAACCCTCTCGGACTTTCCCGCAACCCTGGCAGGCATCGGCCCTAGCGGACCCCGTCCATGTCTTTTGAGGCGCGCGTTGTACACAACGTGCAGTCGAGTCGGGCCTGGTCCTTATCGGACGGCGAACTGAAAAAATCCACCCAAAGGTGGATATGCGGAAACGCATGTCCGAGAATCCACCCTAAGCCTATAAATTCCGTTCATCCAAATAGGCCTAGGGTGGATTTTATGGGGCGGCAGAATGGAAATGCCGAAAGTAAACTCGAAACAAATACTGTACTACTGCTAACATAATTTTTAAACGTCCTCTAGTGATTAGTTTTTACCTTCGAGCTGGAAATGATGAGTTACTTGTATTATTGTTCATATCATCTGTTTATTATCACATTTGTATGATGTAAATATTTTGTGAAACTTTTAGGTTATGATTATTGTGATGTATGAAATAATGGTTCCCTGTAAAATATACTGTTGCATTTCGTAAACGTTCTTTAATTTTCATTTTATAAACCCCATATTCCCCCATGACAAAAATAAACACTTACTTTTTAAACTAGCCCAGCTGGTGGACACTAATCGCGGCATAATTGGCGTTTTTTTTAAGTCTACAGAAGTGTAGGTGTATGGACACTAAAACACTCTCAACCTACGGGACATGGTTTGGTGGAAAACCTGTGAGTTTTGTGGAAATAAAACAAATGAGATAAATATTTAAACAATTTATAATTATATAATTTATGTTTCAACAGTTGTGTACCACAATTATGCAGATAATGTCAAAATAATCATTCACATAAATTTTCAATTCAATTCAATAATCACACAAAAACATTAATAGACATCATAAAAACACTACTCCTGTTTTTATTGAATGTAACATTTCCAACGCAATAATGACAAATTAACCAATTATTATAAACTAACCTGCCAAAAGAAGTATAAACTCGGCTGTTTATCGAAATTACTAGAAATAAATTTATTTACGGTTTATGTATTAATTTTGTATAGTGCACCCAACAGTAAAGAAACTTAATAAAACAAATATTTACGTAAATATGTCTTCGTCAGTCATCTAATCCATCTTGTCCCGACTTTAGTTGCCAAAGCAAAAGACATACGCCAAGAAAACGCTTGGTGGCCAGTCATTAACCTTCCTATACTCGCGCCAATTTTTGTAACACATATACTCGCGCACGGTCTCACCGACCGATAGTTCGCACCCTTACAACATATTTTTTTACTATGAAGCCCAAAAAAAATTATTAATATTTTAAAGTTTAGGTTATAATGAAACAAAATAGTATGAATAATACTTAATTTATTAATTATTTTACTGACTTCCAGTCTATCACAAACCAGTCTTCGAATTTGAGATTTATTTCTAAGTACTAGGAAAACAAAAATAAAATCTGTACTTCTTTTTAAAAACTAATTATACTTCTAAATAGTAATAAACAACATATCAAAGGACAAATTTATCTATGATTGGCTTAGTTTTGACCCTCACCATAATAATCAGGGCATACGGTTACAGCATGTTCCAAACAAAACTATTTTTTGCATGTGGCGCAGTTGTAACGTCATATATCTCATCATTTTCGTCTTCTTGCTCAGTGTCGTATGTCTATTCTTGTACCTCCACATAATCTTCCACCTCACTGTAACTTTCGTCTTCATAGCTAGAACCAGAACTTAATTCATCCAGCAACAATCTGATGCGATCATCGTCCATTTTGATATGAAGTATAATCTAAAAAGAATAATAAAATTAGTCAAAATATAATACAGAGCAACAAACATACATACATTTTACTATACATACGTCATAAAGTATTCAAACTTTGTGAAAAATATATAAATGCACTAAATATATTACATTATTACTTACACAAAAAGTTGCACCTATACTCGCGTCGGTCTCACGGACCAATTGGCGCCAAATGCTACAACTAGTGCGCTTCGCACGAACATGCGGCGAGCCCTAAAATGAAGTTAGCAACAAATCCGGCAGCTAGCAAGGAGCTCGACTTCTTGGGATTTTCGTGCTTAAAAATAATTACCAAAATAGGTTTCGTCGGTCTCACAGACCAACGCGCGAGTATAGGAAGGTTAATTGTGACCCCGCGAATCAAATATTTCCGAAAACGATGTGTAATTTCATAGCGTGCTAAGACTTTCACTGGCCGTTAAATCAATTTCGAATACTTAATTCAACAATACTGCAAAGTAAGTGGCAAATAAAAATATATAAATTTCATATTCACAGCCGTCCACATCCTGAATAAAAGGTGCAATAAAAATGCTCTAAATACACAAAAAAATGCTAAATAAATACTGGAAATTAATTCCTGTTCAACTCATTGAGGATTCGGAGTATGTATAAGAACAGGTTTATGATATCAAGGTACAGGTTGATGGTGGCCAGGATGTACTCCTCAGGGGATAAGGTGGTCATCATCATTTGTGTGTCAAATATTAGGAACAGACTGAACAAAATGGCGCCGACGAAAGACAGGGCGACTTCGAACGCTGAGCTCTGGATGAAGATTTGGAGTAGACCTCCTATGATGAGCACGCTGAGGCCAGCGAACATACTGAAACAGATTTTAACGAAATGGTTAAGTTTTTGTTTGTCTGCTGATGAAATCAACCGAAAACCTGATGGGTTTTTTTTTTGGATGAGTAATAGTTTTCACCAAGTAATCTTTGTCGATATTATTATTAGAGTAGGATTGGCTTTTCACAATTTTGTTGTTTTTAATCTCATTGTATCAATGGAAGTCCGAGCCGGATTCAACCACATGAAGTTAATGCAGGAGAAGTAAGTACTCTGAGAAGAAACAGCGAAAAAGTTGACGTGCGTTACGCCAGCGGAATGTTATATCTGAGTAGTTAGGTTTTATCAGCAGAAACAATTTAATATGGGTACTAATTATTAGTAGAATCATAATTACCGTCACTTAATAGTAATTCATGTATTGGAGCGTTACATTGTAGCTAGATTTTAATTAAAATGGATTATCTCTTTATGGAATTGGAATAGAAACATCTAATTTCACATGATGCATAGAGTTCAAAAAAGGTACAAACCACCATAATTGGTAAGTTTCTAGGGTTTCTCAATGAAGCGCAAGGATCGAATTTAGGGTTTTTGAAAAACAATGCCTAATTTTCCCACGGCGTCAATTTAAATAGAAAAAATCAAATTGCACAAATGAAAACCCATCGTAGTAAAACAAAATCGTAGTTGTATGTCATGCCGTTTAAGAGATACAGCATTTTGCTAAACGTTACCCCAGCCGCATCTTGAATAACTCTGAAGCCGCAAGACGTAAATTTTATTTATTGAGCACATTTATGCACAAATTATATCTATCTAAGTAGCTAGTTTGTATTTAGCTTCGACGACCAGGAAAAAAACATGCTGCTGGGGTAACGTTACTCCAGCGGCATCTGTTTTTCGTGAATATCTTCGGATCGACTGGACGCACAAATTATAAATTTCGGGCACATTTACACGACATGAGGTACTAATTATCTGTCAAGTCGAAATCCTGAAAAGCGACAACATGTCACTGGCGTAACGCACACGAACAAGTTAAGTCCAAACATTATCTTGGTCAGATCATGTGATGAGCATATAGATTAGTGTCTGAAACGGTCTTTTGAGGTAAGAACCACACAGATTTGAGTGGACCTGTCCAGTCAGCGCACGCATGTGTCAGAAATCAGGTAGGTCAACTCAAAAATGAAGTAGCTCAACGACTTTTAAATCTATGTGCCAAACTATTGTTCAGAAACTCACCCATATCCAATGAAAGAGAAGTCAGTCTTGGTGTTAAGCGTGAAGACCGTGAGAGAGAACACCACAGCGAAGGTAAGCGTCAGCGCTTGTAGGACCACGGCGGTGTTGTAGTACGACACCACCACGCCCACTGAGTACGCTTGTACCACCGTCTAAAATAGAGAGTATGAAATTCAGCATTGGCTGCTGTATAAACCTCGATCACCGGGGCCCGATTACTAGGGCAGGCAAGTGTTATTGGGTTTTTCCGACAGGAATTTACCAGTAGCAGTCTGGAGTATGGATTTATGACCATAATCAGCCTATAATGTTTCCACTGCTGGGATACAGGCCTCCTCTCGGTGAGAGGATTTGTGTCTGGTTGATGGGAATAGGTGAAATGTGGGTATACTATAGCTACACCTCTGCCCAACTCTTTGGGGGTTACAGGCGTTATGTTTAAACGTCGATCGCGTTGAGTAGTGCCATAGGGTGATCAATCGATTAGTGTTGTAACATTTTTAGCGTTTTAGACCAGTGGAAATTGTAGTGCAGATTGAACATTCTCATTAATGTGTCCAAAATTCATAGATATAAGGTATATTCAAATTGATTGAATACAGGAAGCTAAACAGATTGTGCTGTTTAGCCACAAGCCCCTCAGGTCAGCTCAGAGCCGCATTTACTTCTATTTGTTGCTTCGAAATTCTCATTGGAGCTCTTAACTTGATCAAATTAATTAATAAAATGCACTGACCCCAGCGTGGTTTGACCAGACTCGATTAATCGACTGAACCCCATGATTCTCACTAGCTCCTAAAGCCTCATAGTACTACAGAGTTCATTGCATATCACGGAGTAGACCGGGGGCGTCGTTATGGTAGGAAAAACGTGCCCCTAGGATAGGGAAGGATTTGTGAGCCGTACCGGATATGCATGCTAGAGTAGGCAATAGATTACTATGGGTGGGCATCTTTTAACGACGTCGTCGCCAGGTTGGTTCAGGTAGAGCTCCCCGCCCTGGGACCTAGAGGCGAAAGTACTCGCGTCATTATATCGATGGCGCGAGGAAGAGCGGGCATGGGGCTCGAGGCCGGTGCAGCGGCAGATCGCGCTGCGCCGAGAGGAGCTCCGTCAGGTCTTGGTGGCGGAATGGTGGCAAAGGCTTCTGCGCCCTACCGCCGGTCTCGCTACCGTCGAGGCGATCCGGCCAGTACTCGACGACTGGCTCGGGAGAAGGCACGGCTCCCTGTCATTTCGGGCGACGCAGGTGCTCTCGGGGCATGGTTGCTTCGGGAAGTACCTGTGTCGCATAAACAGGGAGCCGGACGCCCGGTGTCACCACTGCGTCGACTGCCGGGAGGACACGGCGCGGCATACGCTGGCAGAGTGTGCCGCTTGGGAGGAGCCGCGCCGTGCCCTCATCTTAGAAGTAGGCAGTGACTTGTCGCTGCCGGCCGTAGTCGAGTCGATGGTCGGCAGCGCCGAGTCCTGGGACGCTGTGGTCTCCTTCTGCGAAACAGTCGTCTCGCAGAAGGAGGCTGCGGAAAGGGAGAGGGAGATCTCATCCACTCACCCGGCCCGCAGAAGGCGCACCGGGCGTCGGCGGAGGGCGGACTATGCCCTATTCCAGCCCCCCCTAAATGGGTCCAGGGGCGACGGACTCTGGGACGTCCGTCGCCCCCCACACATCAGGACCCGAAGTGGCGGCGCGTAGGGTTCCACGCGCGCCCTTCTTAGACGTCGCGGGGGGAGTCTAAACACCTCACTCGCCCTCCAGACCTAAAGAGGCCCGCGGTGGCGGGCCGGCACCAGTCGGGGGTTGCAGAAGGATCGTACGTTCCCGCGACCCCCGGCGTAGATGTGAGATGGAACACCGGGGTGGTTTTTAGTCAGTAAGAGTCTGACAGACCCCACCGACCCCGGCGGAAATCCATGAGGATTTTCCACATTCGCCGGTCAATCTTTTGGCGGGTTTGAAGTTTTGAACGCTTTTCTCGGCTCATTTCTATATCATTGCTCTGCCGTGTTAAATGTTGCTGTTTTCAACGTCTCCGTTCAGACTAAAAACTATTACTAGGCCTCGCTACTATCCGATTCCGTTTTTTGTAAATCTCACTAGCAGCTTTCTTTATCTTATTTCTGTCTTCTGCCGTGCCCATCCAAAATTGATTTCCTTGTCGAATTATTTTATGTCCTGATTTAGCTATCGTTCGAGCTTCAAATGTTGTAGCCGGATAGCGACACAGGGCGTGCAACGCGCCCGACTCGAATTTCTACGAATTTGCAGTGGTTCGGTTTAGCTAACGAGAACCTGAGTCGACCACTTGTATCTCGAAATATCTAAAAATAGAATGCGCACTCACAAAAAAAAAACTGTTTTGATTTAATCACTAAATGTTTGTACCACTTTTGAACTTTAAAACAATTTTGGAACACTATAAGCACGGGCAAATGGCCGACAAGCGGGAACTGGTCGATGACCAATGTGAGCGGAAGTCTCGCAGTCCACAGGTTCCGGTGAGTTGTCGGCAGCAGTGTCCAGAGCGTGGCTTGCTCTTTGATATGTAAGTCCAACTCAGACGCGGTACAAGTTCGACTCGTAGCTCGCTGCTGTTCACCTCAGGTTGACGCAATCGCAGATCACGTTGGGGTCACCACTTTGGGAACATAGGTGGAAGGTATTCTAGGTGAAGTTGTGACCGAAGAGTGAAGTGAAACTCCAAATTGCCACACGTATTATAGTCTAGACCTATGAAGCGAGATCTTGACAGAAAGACACGCGGCCGTAGGTTAAACCCATTGTATCATATACATATTTGGTGGGCTATCGCCCTAAACAAACAATGGTGCCGATTCTGTTGTACACCAAACTAAACTATCACTAAAATTCCTTACTTTTGGCTATGAGAATCATAAAGCTATTCTGCAAAATAAAATCTCTAAATTTAAAAATAAAGGACAATGGGAAATGAATGTATGGAGTCTGGGCCCACCCTTCAATAGTAACATCTGATATACCGTTGGATAGGGCTTTTTAAGTGGAACATTAGTTACTAATATAACTATGGTCAAATGTTAGTACTTTCGGAGATACGACGTCTTAAAGTCGTCAGTCTAACATATTCTTTATGGATACTTATAAGGTAAAATAGTAATAATAAGTACACTTTAAAACAAAAGAGATTTATTATTCGTCTTGGACATCAAAGACAATTACATCATTTAAAAAACCCACGGGGGCCACGAATGGTTGATGTCTCCCAACTCCTAGGTACCAAATCAAAGAAATAGTGTGAGCGCAACTTCCTACAGTTCGCCGTCCGGTCAAGCAAGAGCAATAATATTGTGATATCGCGTTTCTTCCAACTTGGTTTCGATCAATTAATATATAGCAATAGTATATTCTTGCTCTTACGTGGCGTGACTGTATCCTACCACGCAGCAACCACACATTCTCTGCTGGTATATTATATTCTATTAAATCATGTAAATCGTTTTGTCTGTACATTTTTCTATAACGTATAAACCGCCTCGAAGATGTTCACTGCAATATGACTGATCGCCATTTGCAAATGCGCCCGGGCAAGCGGCGGGCGCAGCGGGTAGGGTGGGGGCGCAGGTAAGGAGCAAGCAGATAGGTGCCGTCCGTTTTGAGTCTGGCCATAGTTTATCTTATAACGAAGTAAACTACGGTCACTTTTATGGCAGTATAATAAGTAGTATAACTCCGAAAGTACTGACTTTTGACCTTAGTCGTAATAATAAGTTTTATTCTGCATAAACATACCTATTCATTTATGAGTGTCTTATTCCTATTGAGAGGTGGGCCCATCATTACTCATTCTCCTTTGACACACCTAAAATCAAATTTGGCAATTGTGACTCCACGTGGTACTGGTTTGCCGTACCACGTGATTTTTTTTTAGAGCCGGAGGCGCGCTTTATATGCATCCTCGACATGTTTTGTATGGAATTTTTCAGTTTTGGTATGGACAATATGAAAAATTATTACCAATACGTTGAGTTTTCGACGTTAACGAGTTTTACAAAGGGGGTCGAAATTTTCATTATTTTTGCGATAGGACACACCGTTTTCGAGATATAAGCAAAAGAAAAGAAAAAAAGATACAGTACTGTTTTTGCATCTGAAGTAGAGGTGTTGGTGTGAATTTTAGTTCATGACAACTAATTTTATTCTACACCTTTTTAATCGCGATTAAAAATAGTCAGATTTAGTTAAGACAATCAAAATTTTCAGTGAAAAACGTAAAATTCAGAATAGCTGAATTGCCATTTTCACTAAATTATAATCTTAGTGCTGTCAAACTAAAATATAGTTAAGTTGTGTCACTTTAGTAAATTTCAGAATGGGAAATCGTCGTTTGACAGGGATAAACGAAATTTTGGTGATTTTTAGTTAAGTTTAGAGAATTTTGTGACAAGAGAATCGGCACCAAGCGTCTTTAGTCACGGACACAATCATGCCCATTGGAAAAGCTTTTGTTTGTAGGGTGTTATGCAAACTTTAGAATTCGGGGTAGTTTTTTTTCGTTGCGCTGCGGGTGTAATTTAGCGCATGTGATATCAACTTGATTCACAAGCTAGGTTTTGAGAATTCGGTACCATATCACAATAATAAAAATCATGAAATACTAATCTAGAGGGATACCTTAATTTGGGCTAGAATAATAGCGTGTATTAGTTTATCCGCCCTATCAAATTTAATATGCACGCATTGTCCTATAACGATAACTTAAAATGATGTTGAATGCGCGCGTGGCTTCAACAAAACAGCCGGATACAGCTTCGAATGCAACTCCCTGAAAGCTACGGAAAGCTCTCACCAGATTGGCCCGGGTACCGGGCTCCTTGGCCGGCAACCAGTCTAGGCTCGGTCGGTCGCAGAAGGCTGGAGATCAGAAATGCACGTATGCCACTTTTGCACCGTTTTAAAGTTATTTAATTTGTGACGGAGAGACACACTCACAACAAACACCGTTAATCCCACACCATGTGTTGCGCACGTTACATCAAGCGAAAACAACGGCGGACGCGTCCGTCTCGTTCGGCGGCGGCGATCCGAATCCGACCCTCATTGGAGCTCTTAACTTGTCTAAATTATGTAGGTCTTGTACTTACAAAAGCAGCCAGTAGGTACAGGTTGGCGGGAGAGTCCTTCCTCTTAGCGATGAGTGCGAACAGCACTATCATGCTGAGTATAAACGCTATTATCACCATCCAATCACTGAAATAGAAATGTCATGATTATTATATACACATAATATTCATTCATTCGTTGTGATCTTGTTCTCGTAATTGTAATTATCAATAGTTTTCATTTTATTTTCGTTGCTTATATATGAAATAGATACACAGATATCTATGTATCTATTTTAGTGTATTGTACCTATAGATACTTATTATTTGTACCAACGACAGCCCCATTTAATGTCCAGGCAAATCACTGTCCATTCCAAGGTTGCCTGGAAGAGATCGCAGAAAGCGATAAGGCCGCCAATTGTATATTAAGTAGTGTTCAATTTATTTATTTTTGTGGTGTACAATAAAGAAAATCTTGAGAGGTGTCAAGGGACACCCGGATGGAACGAAGTTCCTTTCGATTAATTAGTGAAGGAATTGTATTTTTTTTTTAAGTTATAATAATATTTTTTTTTTTATATACAACGTGGCGCTACAATGGTGACTTTAATTTAATACACGGGTAGGGCTAGTGCCCATTAACCATATAAATATTGATAGGTTAAAATAATACGTAAACTGAAAAAAAAAATTTTTCAAACAAACTAAATAATAAAAAAGTCATTAAAATTGGGATCACCCTTGCAAAAATTCATTCATGAAATTACTTACCTAGCTCGCTTACGTTAACTCGGAGCGGCAATGTGTCGGTTCGCGGGCTGGCAACCGCGCATCGCGTCTTGTACCTACTCGTGATCGGTCCGATTCTTTGACGGCATATTATCAAAGAAACCGAGCGGCGCAAGTGGTACAAACACTTATCACATCACCCTCTCTTGTTACTATTAGTAATAACTGTCATCACTAATCACTGCCATCACGATCATAAGTTTACACAAGCACTAATAGCACAAATAAATGCGTCCGTATCGCAAGAGGTGTAAACGTACCTACTAGATAAGAAAACGAAAACCAATCAAAGTGTCTTTATCGCAGTACCATGATCTAATTACTATCCTAATTACACAAAAAGAAATAAATAAAACAATAGCTAAGAGTCTTTTTCGCGACGTAATTATGCGCACTAGTGTAAATAAGTGCGTCAAGGACACGGGTTCGACTAGCACTAGAAAAGCAAAAAAAGAATTCGTGTTCGGTGCGGCGGGTGGGTGGAAGGGAGAGCGCGCGTCGCCTGCGCTGCTCGCCAACAAAGGAAATTTCCTTAAATTCGCCTACTCTATGCATTTGTTTCATCCTAATAGTATTGCTTATTCGTTTTAATTTCATTGATGCGAAGTTATGATCCGTGACCGAGGGAAATGACCGCTGCGCGACAGTTCTTTAAGTACAGGTTGCTCTAAGATGCTATTTCCTAAATTCTTTAATAAATCTGTAAATAATAACGTTTAATGGAAATAAAAAATTGTCATGAAACGAAAATGTGAAAACGTATATGTGTGTTAAATTAAGGTCACCATTGCAGCGCCACGCTGTATATATATATATATAGCTTAATATAGCAAAAAGTGTCGTGACAACTTTTCGTAAGAATTTCTTCCGTCTAGCTCTAGCCCCCTTTCACAACGCGCGATAAGGAACTTCGTTCCAATATATAAATAAATAAATATATTCATCTTAAATACTGTCCATATCATCTCCTGCATCATGAACGCCCCTCAAGTTAAAGGGGAAAATCTACAAGTCAGCGATAAGACCTTGTAGTGTATGGATCGAAATGCAGGATCGTGAAGAAGACGGACGAGAAAAGATGTCGCTGAGATGAGAATATGAAATAAGAAAGAAATGAGTATATTAGAGGAAGTTTGAAGTGGCGCCAGTTACAGAAAAGTTGAAAGGAAATTGTTTGTCTTGGTATTCATGTATGTGATGAGGAGGGATTTAATTAAAAGAGTGATGAATATGGAGAGAGGGACACAAAGACTAAACAAATGATGGATGGATTGTGAGAGGGATGATATGAAAGAAAAAAGAGGAGACTAGAAGAGAAAAAAAACGTGTTACGCCGAGCCCAAGTAACATGGGACACGGGCAAGAAGATGATGATGGCCATTTGCTTCACATACGCCTGACGATATTTGCCATAATAACCACATTTGGTTTACATTACTTTCAACAACCAAACTCTTTAAGGTTCGAAACTCTCCTAACAATAACAAATCGATTATAGGTAAATTACAGCCATTTGCTTTGTCTTGATTAATCAATTGCAAGCATATTTGGAGCAGCGATGGCCCAGTGGTAACCTGCCCTGACTTACGAGTTGTAGGTCATGGGTTTAGCTGGCACTTACCTTTGTGTAAATAATTTAATCACCACTGCTCTCAAAACGGTGAAGGTAAACATTAGAATAGAATAGACCACTCTTTAACAAGTACACCAAAAAATTACAGATATAAATGTAGAAATTTTACATAGGGTAACACAATGGGCGGTCTTATCGCTAAAAGCGATCTTTTACAGACAGCCTTTGGATGGATTAAAGGGAGAAGGAGAGACAATACTGCAGGTAGTCGGTGGTGTACCAATTACATATACTTACAATAAAAACATAGGTATATACTTATCTACACCCTTATATATATTATTATATATACACAATAATAAACATTAAACAAGAGCAAGAAAACCATATGTAATGATGATGTTTAAGGAGAGAGAGGAAGTGAAAAAAAAAAGACATTGTGAGGAAACCGGTATGTCCTAGAACCCGAAAATTCGAAGACATGTGACCTCTACCAATTCGCACGAGGCCCGCGTGGTGGATTACAGCCCACTCTCTCTCGAAGAGGAGGCTTGTGTCCCAGCAGTGGGAACATTACCTTTAGGCTGATTTTGTAACCACATTTGGCAGACAAGTTGGTGATCAGCTGAAAGAATGCCACTACTGCATTATGCTCTTGAAATAATGTCCCTGTAGCAATTACTTAGTTTATATTTTACACCAGCCATACCAAGATTGCCTTGTTAAGTAGGTAAGGAAAATAAGTCAAGGAAAAAGTGTTCAATTGTACACTAATGTCAATGGAAATGAGGAAAACTGAAAGTGTTGAATTCAATATTGTTAGAAAAGTTGTTTATCCACATAGTCATTCATTCCAATAACTGGGATGATCTGTCTAGCCTTTTCCCAACTGTGTTGGGGTCAGCTTCCAGACTAATCGGATGCACCTGAATACTAGTATTTTACATGGAGCGACTGCCTATCTGACCTCCACAACCCAGTTACTGGGTAATACGATACCCCTTGGTAAGACTGGTTGTCATACTGTCAGGCTTCTGACGACCTGTAACGACTGTCAAAGATCTACGAATGACAGCCGGGACCAATGGCTTCGTGCTTTCGGAGGCACGAGGTCTTGGTATGTAAAGATGGTCACCCATCCACGGACTAACCGCGGCAAGTGTAGCTTATCCTGATCGATTGACCCGTGCAGCTGTTATGACCTAGCCACAAGCTCCTTCCAATAACTAAAATAGGAAGTTTTATTCCTTGGCTAGCCTTTTTTTTTTTTTTTGTGGGTGGGAAATCATCAAATAACTTCTCCCGCTCTGGGCAGAGTGGGAGGGCGTGTCAGACTCTTACTGACTAAAACCCACCCGTGTTCCTTCAGTTGCCTGTTCAGTTGCCTGTTCAGTTGCCAGGGGCCACGGTATCCCTCTCGGATTTTCCGCAACCCTAGCAGGCATTGGTCCTAGCAGGCCCCGTCATTGGTGCTGACATCTCTTTCAGGCGCGCGTGGAACAGAACGCGCCGTTGACCCGTGCCTGGTCCTTTTCGAACGGCGAGCTGCCCATTGCTCGCCGTTCGCAAGCCCGTCCTTGGCTAGGTTGAAGTAATAAAAAATATCAATCTACTTACTTCTGGTGTATGAAGAGCTTGACAGGCTCAACAAGATGGAATGTTGCAGCGATTGCAACTGTAGCTAGGAGTTGCACCGAGAGAAGACCATAGACTTTGCGCACAAACCCCAGACGGATCTCTTTGTCAGCATTGGCCACATTGTTGCGGTAAGAGAAATCATCCTGTAAATTAATTTTATATCATTCTAATTGTTGTTGTTGTTTGTTGAATTTTCGGATCTCTTTGTCAGCATTGGCCACATTGTTGCGGTAAGAGAAATCATCCTGTAAATTAATTTTATATCATTCTAATTGTTGTTGTTGTTTGTTGAATTTTCATTTAAGCTGAATGATTGATTGATTGAGATTGAACCCGGACATAGATTGATTCACTGATTGCATACTGCATTCAAATTATTATGGAGCAATTTTGTACTCATTTCACAGGTGAGAGTTTGCAATTGGTAAAATTGATTTGGATGAAATAAGGACATATAATCAAAAAATCAAAATCAAAAGTCATTTATTCAAATTAGGCTGAGAATCAGCACTTTTTGAACATCAAAATCACATACGACAGTCCCCCCAAAACGCCCACCCTTCACCACTTCCTAGTGCTTTAGCTGGGAAGAAGAAGTGGCGGAACAAACTCCGCAGCAGCACTGCTGTCTGTTCAGTTGAAGAACTAGATTCTATATAGTAATAAGTAATTCACATTACGAAACACAAAAATATTAAAATTATTTGCCATATATCAGCTAGCACACGCCAATATTTAAAACTATACTCAAGCAGAAATAAATAAATTAAAAAAACAAAAACGCAAACAGAACTTAATACATAATAAAAAGCCTCCTGGCATAAAGGGCGTGCCCGCTTACATATGCAATGCTACATTATTTTTATATGTATATAGCTGTAACTTGTAGCCACAAATGATAAACTAGGACCTTCGAAGTAAAATAAAGAAACATTAATTACTAATAACAATAACAAAACCATAGTCAGCAAAATGACCCGCAGCAAATGACAAGCAGCACCCGTTCACGAGCATAACGCAAAGATCAGCCATTACCCCCCTCGCCATAGAATATGTACTGGATTAATATTAATTAAAGTTGATTTTAGAATTACTTGGTTATGTTAGTTAAAAACGGGAGCTTTATTTTATTCTTAGTTATAGCTGGTTTATGTGCTTTGTAGTACACAAGGACAAGTTTATAAATAAATTAGGTATTCAATATGATTGCACTATGGTCGAGGGAAGTCCCCATTCATTTGTTTTTTATTTAAGATGATAAAATCTCTGGGTTAATAGAAAGAACTAAAAGAAAGAAAGAAAAATAGGTTTATTTGTCACAGAAACACATTCATACTGAAAAGATAATTAGCTCTAATAATAAAGAAAAATAGATCTATAATCACAAGCACAAAACAGAAATAGTGGACAGCTGCACGTCATGACTGTGACAAGAAGTCTTCCACTCAGCATGATGCTGTGCTACGGGGGACCCACAGCACAGCGCTGATTTTCAGTGGTTACCCAAAAAGGATATTCGGAAATCAAGTCAGGTTTAATGATTGGTACTTTATGTAACAAAATAAAATAAATATTAACTGAACAATATGTAACAAAATAAAATAAATATTAACTGAACAATATGTTACAAAATAAAATAAACAGTAACTACATTTCACTACAGTAAATACATTTTATATCATTCATACAACAAGGTGTAAAGGACATTTGAATTGAGTTTAAAGAAATGAAAATACTTCCAAAAGGCTTATTTTATCTGTAAAACGATAAGTCCAGAGTAAATAGTCATTATTTCTGTAATAAAAACAGCTGCTTAATATACAAAATGGAGGTTCATTTCAACAGTAATGATTTGCATGGAAGTAGTGATTTGTCCATGGTTGTGGTGATGTGTTTCTATATCAAGTAACCATTTCAGTATAATAATGATCGGATTCAAACAATAAAGAAATGCGAATTAAAAGGAAAACACACATTTTGTAAAATAAGGCTTTATCTTATCAACGGCCTTAACATTGTACTTAATCATGTGGAAATGAAACAGAGATTATTTACGCCACTATAGAAAAATAAAACTCGTTTATGCCTCAAAATGAATAGGAAATTAGTACATGAATACATTCTAGAGACAGATATGTTTGTAGAAGCGAGTTTAATGTTTTATGCACAATACGTTGAAGGACAAACATTGAGGACAACATTCACTGTTCATATAAAATACAAAAATAGTCCGTTTACCTCGATAGATTCCTTTCCACCTAACTCACAATCTTCCTGAGCGTACATTAGCGGTATTGAAGCCATTTTTATGGCAGTATTTTGTATTAATGGAGTTCAAACAACTGTTTTACACAATTTATTATGGTTTTCCCTTTTACGTGTGGTGTCGCAATGACGTTCTCTTGACGTTGCTAGCTGTCATGTCAGGTGATTGATATTTTGTTCTGGTAGTTTGAATATCAGGCTTTTCAGTTCTGTTTTTTCTCCAACTGTTACGAAGTTCAGGATGTTCTGATGGAATTCTGTGTTTAAGCTACTCGCTTTTTCATCAACTTGTACATTCATACTTTACGAAAAACACTTTCATTTACATTCCTCTTTAATTCCTTTTTTTAACCGCTCAAGACCGGTCATGTTGACAGATTTACGGACAACCATCAATCACCAGGAAAAAGGTCAACCATCAATCATCGTCTTAGTCTAGGCTGTGTAATTTTTTATTTACGTGTGCGTACATTAATTTAAAGTACTAGATATTAATCGCGCTGTCTTATATTAGCACCAAGAAAAATGCTACTGGCCATTTTCTCGACAGCCAGTAGTTGCCTTCGAATACACGTACAAATTGGCCCATACATAACGGTTTCTATTAAAGTCAATTGATGATAAAACGATGTCTGTAATATTATCGGATTTTCAGTCAATCTCTTGCTTGCAACAGTTCTATAATCAAACACAAGCAAACTACAGTAGGTACCTAACCTACTTCAAATAACCTCCAAGATTATTGCTCTAACATTATAAAAGCTACAAGTTACCGAGCCAGCAGTAAATGTGCAATAAAACGGAATCGAGTTAACTACGGAGCGACTGTGGGAGTCTGCTTGCTCCGCCACACTAAATCAAGTTTCAGCAGAGAAACTTATTTATCTGAGCCAATGGAATCACTACGGTTGAACTTCTCCGGAGAAAGCTATTTGCTTTTCTAATACAATCTTTTTGTGCCTATTTTTTCGAATGATGCTAGGGACCGGGTCGATATGCAAAGTTGTGAAGTTATTGGCACAGGTACTGCGTTTCGGGCCAGGGTTCAGGATGGTTTAACGTATTTAAAATACGGTATTTTCTATACAAAACAGTGGCGTAGCTAGTCCTAAAGGAGGTTCCCTGTATACAAATTGGTTGAGGGCCCTTTTTACCTGACTGCGGCGAAGCTCCAAAGGAGGGTATTGTTTTTACAGAATAAGTAAAATACCTACTTACAAAAGCTGCCAAAACGTATGAACGTAGTAAAAAATTACGGGCGATTAAAAAATCGGCCCTTAGGGCTGATTTTCAGTAGTCAGACGACTTTTATCTGAAGAATACATCCGACAGTTTGACATATTTTTCATACAAAAGTTGTGAAACCACAATATATTTTATTCCTCAGTTATAAGATAGCTGACTATTCAAAAATCAGTCTTTAGTATATTATAAGGTACCATGTACCTATGAGTCCTATGACCTATGTGATCATAACGAAGTGAAATTATTTGCCCAAAGCACATAAAGAAACTCAAACCATTTATGTCAATTAAACGAATTGCTGGCACTTTTGAATCGTCAAGGAGTCGGTCAGTCAGGAAGATGAAGCTAGATGCCCATTCCACATATGGAGAAGAACGGGCAAGGAAACAAAATATTGTTACAAAATATGAGTAACAACTCTCAAGTTGTAATTATACATGTGAGGACGATGTAGGAAAACGTGCACCTTAAAAGCGTACATACGAAACAATAAGTAAAAAAATTGCCATGGCAGGTAAGAGATGACCATTGCACTCTTATCTGACGGTGCCCGTCTACGAACATGACGCATGGATCAGCACCATTCAGCTCAACTATTTTGTAGAGAACCGAATGATCTAACATATGCGCCACCATCAGCGAGACAGGAGATTTGCTGAAAGAGATCGGTCTTGCAGCACCTACACAGCTATCGATTCACTTGGCCGGCCATTATTTTAAGTGGCAGTAAAAGTTTACTGTCATCGGCAGCGCGCGAAAGGTCGAGCGGTAATTACTGTTTTTATAGTAACTGCCTGTCGGTGCATTAGCGGTTCTTATGGTTGCCAGAGGTGAATTTAGATATTACCTCTGTGTTTACTCCTTTTAGCCAAGGATGATGATAGGATGTGTGCCTGTGTCTCTCTTAGCACTATAGCCAGCCTTTAGGTCAGCCTTCGATACTCGATCAAGGCTATAGTCGTGGACACCAGCCCAGAAGAAGAAGGTGCCGTTACCTACAGGAAAACGAAGTGTAAATAAAATTATAAATTTGGATTTTTTTGGAGTTCCTTGTTTATGGTATGTTTATGTTCTACCACTATATCGATTAATTATAAGGGTGTGCTACGAATAAGTTATTGCAGACTCACATCATACTCTTTGACCAGCGCATTGACAAACCCCATAATGTGCTATTCAAACGGCTGTTAACACGATTTCCATTCACTGGGTTATTTACCAACTTATATCGGCCTATTTGCCAACCCAAAATCAATCTGCCTTTCCCCAAATATATTGGGGTCGGGTTTGAGTCCAACAGATGCAGCTTAATATCAGTATTTTACATGGAGCGGACTGCCTATCTGATCTCCACAACCCAGTTACTGGGTAACACGATACCCTTTGGTAAGACTGGTTGTCAGACTTTTGGGCTTTTGACTACCCGTAACGACCAATGATCCAACCCATAACCTATATAAACAAACACTATGAAGAACTCACTGAAATTATTCACCCATTAAAGAAAAAAACGATTATGCAGCAATACTTATAAAAATAAAAGCTTATCATGAACTGCATACCAGATTTGTTAGTAAACCTCGTCCTAACCGTCCTACATACGACTGAATTCTTAGAAATGAATATTATTGTCCGACATTTAAGTGGACCACGACCTCGCAGGTGGACTTCCGTAAATCGTACGCTCAACAAATTGGACACTATGCTAGCACCCCAAGTTATAAACGGTAGGGTATACTCAGAACAATAACTTATTGTTCTGAGAGGGTATATTAGTCTATGGGGTAATTGTTTTCAGTTTATTGCTTTACCTTACTATGGGAACTAACTAAAATTGCGTGACACAGTTTCAATCACAGTCCGAGAGTTTTGTTAGAACTATTTCTAATCCATTGTTTCATAAATTTAATAAATTCGTCTGCTCAACAACGTAAATAACGCAATGAACGTGGCTGAACTGTCAAAATGAAAGAAACTGCGATCAATTGTCATTTTATGTTTTTGACACATTTGGTGGAGTGGCTACAGTGGCTAAGTGTAGTCAGCGAAACCAAATGGTCCTGGGTTCGAATCCCGGTAGGGGCAAATGTTTGTATGGTGAATATGGACATTTGTACCCGAGTCATGGATGTATATTTATAATATGTATGTATTTGCGAAAAAAAAAATGTATTTAAGTAGTGTATCAACCATCTGGTATCCATAACACAAGCCTTAATTAAGTGCTTAACTTGGAACTAGATGGTGCTGTGTGCAAATGTCAGATGATGTCAGACGATGTGGGTTAGCGGAAATACACCACTATGTTAGGTTTTCTTCTTGTTACTTTATCGGCACCTTGTTTTTTTTTTATAATTATGTATTAAGTATATTTATCTTCCGATTGTATTTTTGTGTGTTGTGCTGTTTTTTGTGTGCACCAAATAAATGGTTTATCTATCTATATAAATGCGAAGTACCTAAATCTTTTTAACTTGAACGTTTTCACTGCAGAACTAAACACGCTAAAGAAGTAGTAGGTAAGTAGCTGTTATTTAGACAATGGGATGGGCGTAGACAGTACATACCTACCTATACAGTATGATATCCAGAAATAACCTAAAATAAAATATAACGGTAAGTCTTATTTGGCAGTAAGAAGTATTAGTTTCATAAAAAATATACGTAGGTAGTGGTTTTTTATACCTTCTCTACATTGTACAATAAGGCCGATGAATCATGGCCTGTCCGAACTCTGCACAGAAGGCTGCGCAATAACAGCTTTTAGGAACCAAATGGTGACTAGAACATATTCGGAAAGCCTATGAACATAGGCTCTCCGAACTTTCGCGTATGTTCACTCATTCACTCGCCTCATGTCACCATTTGGTTCCTAAAAGCTGTTATTGCGCAGCCTTCTGTACAAAGTTCGGACAGGCCATGGTTCATCGGCCGTATTGTAAAACCGCAAATTTAGGACAGTCATGACGATATTCTATTACAGTGCTGATTCTGCATGAAGGCAGTCTTCTAGTACATAGTACAATACATAATTAACTATGGCATTTAAGTTTTCTCTGAAACGGAAAAGGTCAATTACAAATGTTAAAACCTCAATTTATTTCTAATTTCCTTCTATTTCTTTGAAACTTGTAATACCTCTATCGCTTTTTCCTTAAGACGTTGGTACCGCAGCTTGAGTACCTTGGGTCCCATTCTCGGGACTTGCTTTCAAGAAATTTAATTAGAATTCTCACGAAAATTTCCCCCATAAAGATGTTCGAGATAAAAGACTGGGATAGGCAGGGGGTATTATTAAAAAACTGTCCTCTATACAGGTAGGTAAGGGCTTTGAAATTGTCGAGTGATGGCAGGTTATAAGGTAACGAATATCTATGTACCATTATTATTTATCTCCGTACCTTTGTTGATCCTACCTATTGTCTATTTGCATTAAAAGTTTTGCTAACGCATTCAGCTCAGCATTAGATCCACAAGACCTCAAGCAGCATAAATGTATGAGATCGCTTTTTTTCCTTTAAAAATAATCAAAATAATAACTAATAATAACTTTTATACACTTACCTGGATTTATGTCACTTTGATTGGTATCATGTACCTAGTTATTCCGCATACAGCATGGTTTTATGGCAAAGATGAGGAGTTGCTCTATAACTAACCAGGTCAGGTCAGAAGGCTTTATTAGACCACAAACAGAGAACAATAAGACAAATGAATTAATAAATAACCTCTTTAAATTCCCAACCGCAATACGAGCTCACTTAATTGAAATAATTGTCGTACGACCGCAGAATATGGCCCAATGGAGAGACAGAACTGTCCGATTTATCGGTAATTGAAAACATTCCGATTTCGCGCCGAAACGACAGATATAAGAACAAATCCATTTTTAATGGCTATGGCGTCGCCTCCTAATGGATCAGGTGGCTGGTTTATGTTCCATTCCGTTTATGGTTGCATTCGGCTTCTTTTTTATTTCGATTTGTATTGCTTTGCTTGCGAAAGGGACGGTGGACGGAAAAATATAAAATAGGTCACTAAATAAAATCGTTCTCGTTTGGTCGTATGTATGTTCTAAAGAAATCATTAGAGGTAGGTCACCTTCACCTATTAAGTGAGCTGTCATAAATCATTTTTATTTATCAAAACAACGCAATGAAATATCTACCTACATTCTGTTTGACTTGGCTATCTGGGACATGCCTTCCGACAGCTGAATTTACAAACAATGAGAGGGATATATTCATTGTGGGGGCTAAGGAACCATTATCAATCTGTAACTAAATAAAGGCCTCTTCTTATAAAATAAAGAAATGAGTATGGATCACGCTGCTTTTCTCCATGTTGGCGTTTTCAAAACTTCGATTAGTTTTTCAGTTTTCCCACTATTTTCTTTCAAACGTACCTAAGTCAGTGGTTTCTTATTACATAGATACCTCTTCTTACGTAAAACACAGAAAAAGTCACTTTCATACTTGCATGGGATGGCCACGGTTCCGTAGTTCAACAATTCTTGAAAACTGTAAACTAAAGAAAACCCGCTAGGTATCGTTTATAGCATGAACCCATTAGCATATCGAAATCAGTTATAATTCACGCGGTGGTGGATGCAATTCGGTTCGCATTGCGGCACTCTTGAACATTATGCAGATCACAGCAGGCTATATTCCCGTCGCTACCTGCTGCCTTGGTATTTATTGTACGCATGAAGAGATTTGATTCCGATATGTGTGGGCTAGTAACTAAATGCATTCTAAAATAGAATATAACTTTTAACCGAAAGCGATTCTCGAATTCACAATCCATACTATTATTAAAAATTCGAAAATAACTTTCGTCTGTCTGGTTTAGGCGTGAAAAGGTAACACACAGATGTGACACAGAACGGATTTCGATAAAATTAGCAAGAATAAAATTTTAAAATTTGGAAAGATGGCATCCTGAGGGAGGACATTGCTTCTTTTTGTTTGAAAAATAATCGTAGACTGTAGAGTTTGTATGAGAAAACCAAGATTTCTTAAGTTAGGGATGTGAAAATTAAAATTTATGCTTTTGGTAAAAAATAAAGACTTAAATGTTTGAGCGTTTTTGATAAATTATCCCCTAAGGGTGGGTAGCTCCCCCTAAGGGTAGGTCGGGAGGTTCCTGTTTCGGATAAGGCGGGAGGAAACGCCCGAGTGTCATTATTGTGTGTATCGCCTGGAGGACACGGTGGAGCATACGGTGGAGGTCTGCCCGGCTTGGTCGGAGCACCGCCGTGTCCTCGTGGAGGCGATTAGCGGTGGCGATCACTCGCGTCCAGCCCTGGTCCCGGCCATGGTACGGAGCGAGAGGGCATGGGAAGCAGTCACCTCCTTCTGCGAAGCAGTTATGCTTGCGAAGGAGGAGGCGGAATGCGTGAGGGAGATGCAAAATTCGCGCCCTCACGCCCCTAGACGCCGCAGGAGACGCCCTGGGCGTCGGGATTTTCAGCGCGGGCTTGCGGACGGCGAGCAATGCGCAGCTCGCCGTCCGATTAGGACCAGGCCCGGGTCGACGGCGCGTTGTGTTCCACGCGCGCCTCAAAGAGATGTCAGTACCAAATGACGGGGTCCGCTAGGGCCGATGCCTGCCAGGGTTGTGGGAAAGTCCGAAAAGGTTGCCGTGGCCCCTGGCACAAGCAACTGAAGGAACACGGGTGGGTTTTAGTCAGTAAGAATCTGACACGCCTTCCCACTCAAATTCAAATTGAAAAAAAGAAGTGTATAATATAGGGAATGATTTTAAAATTCACATTTATTATTGGAATTTTTAGGTAATTACCTCTTTTTAAGTGATTTAAGGGATTGGAAATATAGTCAGAGTCCGTATTTTGAGGTCACATTTAGTAATTTTTTTATTAAAATCGGTGGACCCGGTCAAAAGTTATTACAATTTAAAGTCATACAATGACTTGGCTAACATGTAGGTACGTGATGTACGTAGTGTGTACGACAATTATAGCGTGACCGGTCATTTTAACTTTTGATTATCAACCTATCGAAAAATAAATTATTGTAGCAAGTCGAGGGACTTTTTGCCTAGAATACATCGTGACAACATGGTTCATTTATACAGGGTGGCTGGGATATCGAAGCGCGACCTGTAACCATATTATTATTTTAATTATTATGAATGTGAGAACTATGTCGGTCATTGTTTTTTTGTATTTTTCTCAGTTAGTTTAATCATGATCTGGCAGTTTGAGTAATTTAGGCGGCCTACTCAAATGTCCTTTCTTTGGTATTGTTCGTCGAATCGTTGAGCTCCTTAAGTACTGAGTTGAGCTGCACGATTGCTGATAATTGCGTGCGCTGACTGGACAGGTCCACTCAATCTGTGTGGTTCTTACCTCAAAAGACCATTTCAGATACCGATCTACATAGCCTTCACATGATCTGACCAAGATTTCGTCTGGACTTTAAAAGAGACTGTGGCCTCTGAGTTTGTTTCGGCCTTTCTTCTCAGAGTAGTCAGATAGGAAACGCCGGCCTCATCTAGTTTATAAAAAAAAATATGATTGACGTGTAAAAGTGTTTGTACAAACCTACTTACAGAAATAAAATAATTTATCATGAAATCAGATGAGATAATATGATGATTCTAGACCCCATAACATAGAAATTTTTCGTCAGTTGATGTTTAGTTCGCATGTGGTGTTGTAGATGCCGCCACAGTATCATCAAGAAACCGTTCTTTTCCGAGACACTTTAAAAACACGAATAAGATACTGGCCGGGAAATTATCAAGATTCTATAATTTTTTTATTTAATACTTTAAGCACTCAAATCACTGACCTCTATTAATTAATAGAGGTCAGTGACTCAAATGTACAGAGGCGGACTTAATGCCATAGGCATTTTGTACCTATATATGTATATATTTTTTTTAACTTTATATTAACTTTATTGCATAAAAGCTGTAGATGCAGTAAATACAATAAAAACAGTTGCACTTTACAAATGAACATTGGTACACAACATATAAGGTTGGGGTACTGTCCTCTTAGATAGGCTACATAATAGCCTGTGGTAAAGAGAAACAGTGCCGTATCCCTCAAGAATAGAGAAATCAATAGCTTAGTCATTAAAATTAAAAAAAAAATGATGATATTAGTTATACTAATGTGGGGAAACATGTCTATGTAAGCACATTGTAGAACTACCAATACAGTTGGTAAATGACTCTCGAGCGTTTCTCTTGTGTTATCCCTTACACACATCCAACGCGCACTACAGTGGTGACCCCGACACACGACACCCGACGCTCGTCGCCCGACGTTCAACGAATATACACAGCGCGCTACGGTTATCGCGCACCGCGTTTCGCGAAAGCTAACAAAAATGAATCCGCAATATACTGCGCCACCAATGGCACGACCAAAAAAATAAGAACAACAGATCTCTCTACTGTTTCAACCGTATCAGTTTCGAGCAGAATAACAGAGTTCTGGACAGACAATCCGAGGCTGTGGTTCATCCAAGTCGAAGCCGTCTTGACACCACAAAAGATATCGGACACAAACAAATACTTCATGGTCGTATCAAAACTCACGAAAGACGCCATCCAGCAAGTCGCAGACATTGTTGCAAAGCCCCCGGAAAATAACAAGTACGAAGCGCTAAAAAACCAATTGCTACAAATATACGAAGAGTCAGAAACAAGACAAGTACAAAAACTAGTGTCAGAAGTAGAACTAGGAGACCAAAAAAATACAAACAAATATGGAATACTCATATGCCTGAAAGTATTATAGTCTATATCAGATATGAATAAGTGTGCTGTGTGGGTGTATGTGTGTGTGTGTGTGTATGTGTGTGAAGAAACGATTCAGTGCGGAAGAAAAGTTTTAGTTTTGTCATACGTTTTGTTTAGTAGGAAGGAGCGGACTGCTGATTTACATTCTTGAACACATAGACAGTATACTGAAATATTTGCATTAATTGTGTTGTACAAGAAAGGCCAAGATAATAGACATTTTTTTTCGTAAAGTAGTAGCGGGGCTGTGGATATATATATATATATATATATATATATATTTAATTGAACAAATTCAATCTTTACGTCGTTTTTTAAGTTTAACAAAGGGAGTAAGGTAATGTTGTAATAATATTGCATGAAAAATAAACAACTGTCGTACATAAGACCATTGCATTCTTTTTATAACCGTGTGGTGGAAAAAAAAATTGGACGAAAGGTTGCAATTTTTAATATCGCTCTGTGCGCAATTTCCATTGGAAGTAATGTGGTTTTAGAAGCACCACCCCAGCAAGAAATGCAGTAAGATAATATTGACTGACAGAGCGCACAGTAGACAAAGCGGGTAATAAATTAGTTAGCTACAATTCTAAGTGTCTTGAAAATAAACATCAACTTACGCACTCTGCCCGTCAATACATCCACACGGGCACTAAAGTTTAAGGTATTATCCAAAATTACGCCCAGGTATCTAATATTATTTACAGACTCTATTTGAGCGCAGTTACAATTTAGTGTAGTCTGTGTGAGACATGTGTGAGCTGTGAGTGTTAGATTATTTTTTGGCTGGAATTTTGAGCTTATAGAAAAAGTGATATATTTAGTTTTGCTTGTGTTGAGAGTTAGGGTGTGAGCCAAAAGCCAGTCAAGGGTGGAGTCGAGACCCCTTTGAGCTTTAATTTGAAGTTCTGACCAGGAGTCTGCGGAGAAAGTTATCGCGGCATTATCTGCAGAATTTACGATACTAGAATTTTGAATACTTAGATTGCAGAGGTCATTGATAAAAACCAGAAACAGTGTAGGACCAAGAATACTTCCTTGTGGCACCCCATACTCAATAGGAAGGTCGTTACTAACGGTGTTTCCTATTTTAACCACTTGCGTTCGACCGGTGAGGTAACTTTGGAAGAACTGGATTTTCTACCGGTCAACCTTTAATCAGCGGGGTATTTACGTAACACACTATCAGCAACAATCGCTTTCATTTTGATAGTAATTCAACAACATACATTGCGTTATTTACGTTGTTGACCAGACCAATTTTTCAAAGATATGAAGCAATGTATTAGCAATATTCTTCAAAATAAAGAATGAAGAATGATGAATTCTTCAGATTGTGTGATTGATAGAGGGTACTGGTATCAGGCGACTATGAGAGCCAGTTTAAGAACCTCGATTATTTCCCGGTTTTCTATTTACTTATAATACAGATGAATTGCGAACTTCCTCCTTTTTGAAGTCGGTTAAAGAAAGATTATTTGAGAATACTAAGCCGTGTAAGCAGAGAACATAGTTTGAGTTTACCAGTGTCTTCGATACACGGAGTTGTGGAAATAACGCGATTTCCTGCATGCGGCGATGTTGTTCCTGTTTTTGTTGAGTGACTTTCATACGTGTTCAAAATGTTATTAGAGTATATACAGCCTACTAAATAAATCTTCATGTACAAAATAATTCTTCAAAAGATGACAAAATCAAAAATGTTATTTACAAAACATTTACTTACATTTGAAAACGAATGGATCCTTAATGTTTCAACGCGAATTTACTTATCTAATTCCATACTGTCCATATACATACTTTTATTCTTATTATATATATATATATATTATTTAAAACGTTGCCCCAAACTAGGAATTTCTCCTGTATCGTGGGTGCGTACAAAAAGCCAGACCCGGAACAACTACTTGCAGGTCATACAAATATTTGTTCTGTGCGGGGATCGTACCCGCGACACGTAACGCAGCAGTCAATCGCTTAACCACTGCGCCGTGTCGTCAAACAACTGTGTCGTGCTATATTCATACTACATCGCTTTGCCCGCGGCTCCGCCCGCGTAAATTTCGCAAATGATTCCACAGGAACGTACTACCGGCCATTCATAGTGTAGCTGCATCATTATCGCATACTACAGCGCGCCACACGCACCGGCCGAGAGACCGGCCGCGGAGCCCTAGCGCTCTGCTACCGCCACCGCGATGGTGGCGTCTCCGTCGTAAGTTTCGTGAACTACAAACGAATACGTGCTGTGCAGTGATTGGTGTATTTAAATTGTATTGTTTTTAAGTTGCCTGTGTTTGATTTTGTATGCTAAGAATCTGTATTATATAGTTAAGATTTTCTAAAATAAAATCAGTGCTGTTTAGTGTCCCAAAATGGTCGTTTTTCTTCATCGCCCTCACAATAGTATTCTAGATCCTAACCCAGATCATGGCATACGTATGTCTTTCAACTAGATCTGTTCAGCCGTTACGGCATGAAAAGGTAACAGATCCATAGACCTCCCTGACCCCTGACTCAAATAACTTCTCCCGCTCTGGGCAGAGCAGGAGGGCGTGTCAGACTCTTACTGACTAAAACCCTCCCGTGTTCCTTCAGTTACCTGTGCCAGGGGCCACGGTATCCCTCTCGGACTTTTCCGCAACCCTAGCAGGCATCGGTCCTAGCAAACCCCGTCATTGGTGCTGACATCTCTTTGAGGAGCGCGTGGAACACAACGCGCCGTCCACCCGGGCCTGGTCCTTATCGAACGGTGAGCTGCTCATTGCTCGCCGTTCGCAAGCCCACGCCTACGGTGGCCGGGAATCGGCCTGCGATTCCCGACGCCCAGGGCGTCTCCTGCGGCGGCTAGGGTCGTGAGATCGCGTATCCCCGAAACAGCCGGGTGGCCATGACCCTTTGGGGCGCGTTCAACCAGCGGGCTGGCCGCCGCCTCAAGGAACACGCCCACACCGGTGCCCCGTAAAGGGCCATGGACCGCACGGCCCCCGCGTAGAGCCTCCGGCAGGAGGCGTTTGGCCCCCCTAGATTGGGCAGGAGCCGCTTTAAGGCA
This sequence comes from Brachylomia viminalis, assembly GCA_937001585.2. Classification (NCBI taxonomy): domain Eukaryota; kingdom Metazoa; phylum Arthropoda; class Insecta; order Lepidoptera; family Noctuidae; genus Brachylomia; species Brachylomia viminalis. The sequence continues at coordinate 6,860,177 of OW443296.2, forward strand.
GCCCCGGCCCTTTCCAGTCTGGGATCCAAACGTCGGAAATGCTCCACGAAGTTCCACCGGCTGTCGAGGACGAGTCCCAGGTACTTCATCGTCGACTAGACGCCGATGTGAACCCCTCCTAACACCTGACACCTGGACTTTAAGATACGGAATATTACTATATTTCCAATTCCTTAAATCTCCTGAAAAGAAGTAGGAAAATAAAATTATATGTTATTTTTATTTTTATCCTCTATTTTAGCCCCATTGGGATGATTTTACAAAAAAGCTGAAATACTTTTTCTTCATTTCTTACCAAAAGCATACATTTGAATTTTAATACTCTTAGTTACCCTAAACCTAATTTAATAACTTAAGAAATCCTGGGTTTCCCATACAAACTTTCATATCTATATCACCCCCTTTAGGATTATTTTTGACCAAAAAGTAGCATATGTCCTTCCCCAGAATGCCATCAAAATATCATCATCTATCACCTTTTCTTTTATCGAAGTCCGTTTAGTGGTATTTGCGTGAAAAAGTAACATGCAGACAGACAGAGTTACTTTCGAATTTATAATATTACTAGCTGTTGTCCTTCTTCAGGTCATGGTCTACCTATATGCCAAATTTCATTCAAATCTGTTCAGCCGTTTTATCGTGAAAGCATAACAAACAAACTCAATTTCACATTTATAATATTAGTTAGGATTAGTATGGATTATTTGGGATGTTATTAGGATATATCCTAAAACATCCCAAAAAATTAGTGCACTCCAATCTTAAAAACAAAAAGCATCTATCTAGTATCTACTAACAGCTAGAAGGCGCAAATATATGAAGCTATAAATTCGCTTCGACTAGATCAATTTAATGGAGAAATGAGAGGAGGTACTTGTAATCCCGTGGGTCCGCACTCTATCGGTTCATTGTCGATGAGAATCGACGCTCCGCATTTTATATAGACGCGTGATTCGTTTTAGATTGATACTTTTCTCTGCTAATATTTGCTGCTTGTTATTTTGTACTTTGTAATATTACGTGGTGTTTAGTTGGTTGAAGTCGTGCATTACAGTGAAACTTTATAAAAGATGAAGATGAAGCTTGACAAAATTTAAGAACAAGAACCAACTGTCAAAAATCTTAGTAGACACTCTTAGTTTGGTTGTTTTGACTCCTATCTTAAATGCTGCTCGCAGCGGTTTCGTCTCGACAAGACATCTTCTGATTGGTGCGCTCTTTCCGCAAATATGCCTCAGCATATAGATTCCGCAAATATGGCGTTCTCTCTCCTCTTCTCTATTTTCATTAACTCTGTCACCAGTGTCATCTCTTCCTACTTCCATCTCTATGCCGACGATCTACAGCTCTACAATCATTTCTTAAGGGAAGATGCGGAAGCCGCCGTGTCTGCGACCTGGAACAGCGACCTGGATCTGATTAGCAAGTGGTCGCGGTCTTTTGAACTGCAAATGAACCCTAAAAAATCCCAGGCCATGATTATCGGCAGCAGGTATATGTGAAATAGGCTCGATGTTGCGTCGCTATCTCCACACTGTCTGAATGGAGTTCAGACGCACATACGGTTAAAAAACCTGAGGGTGACTATGGATTCCTATTTATCGTGGACTTTCCATGTTGCTCAAGTCAGTGGCAAAGTGCACTACACCTTCCATTCGTTGAAATCTCTCCAGAGTATTCAGCCCATTATAGAATACGCCGATGTCTGTTATTTGGATGCCACCGAGGAGCTTTTAAATAAACTTGAGCGTTTGCAAAATATTATGTATTAATTTTATAACCTTAAAAAGTATGTTCATGTTTTCAACTTTCGTAAGGTACTCAAGTGGCTCCCCATTCGACTTCGCAAGAACTCTCGGATATTGTGTCTGCTATTCAACCTCCTTCACAATCTTAAAACGCCATCCTATCTGCGGGAGCGTTTGTCCTATGCCCGACCTTCAGATGCGCCTTGCAGGTCGCATCCTAGAAACCTCTTTAAATCCCTTCCCACTCCACTGACTTCTACTCCTACTCCTTCAATGTGCACGCGGCACGATTGTGGAATTCATTTCCGCCTGACTGTTGCAGTTTTTAAAAGAAGAGTGAGAGAACACTATCATTCCACTTAGTCATAGTTGCGTATGCATTTATTAGTTTAATAACATTATAATTATTAATATTCTAGTGATAGTTAAATAAATAAACTTACAGACTGTAGTTGTTGTTGTTTTTTAAAACCTATTAGTTAATTTCCATTATGAACTTTAAAAGCTTTTCGTTGTTCTAAAAATCGAACTACTTCGGACTGATTTCTTAAATACTACGTAGTTACGAACACAGGAATTCCCTAACAGCTACGAAAGTAAGTTTAATCAGTTTCGACAAAAAAATACCTTCCCTGCATCGTGAAAACAATAGACACGAACGATTGGCAAGAGATGATAATGAACGTAGTGCTCCGTTAACGTTTATCTAATATCTCCGAATATGTTAGAAATATATATATTTATCATTTCTACTGTTCAAAATACTATTTTGAAGCTCGTAGATAGGTAAGTGTGTGAAGGCAGACATTGTAGGCTTCACGAGTCTGTAAATTCAATAGTATCTTCTTATGCGCTTCAGCGGCAGAAATAGGTAAGTGATAGAGTGGTAGTGGTAGTGTGTGAAAAGGTGGTTTGGTAGGTAGGCGAGTTATTTATTATTTGAAAGAGAATGTTTTAATTTGTAATATTTCTTGACATTTGCACGTCACATCATGTGGCAAACACGTCTGTTACCCAATTATGTTGTTACCATCTTGCATGCATGTATTTCCAGATGTACATATTTAAGCAAATTAGTAGATTATTAACCAAGGGGATAAAGCAGTGTCTTCTGTCGCGGGTGACGATTTAAATCGCGAGCGTAATGAAGGACTCGAGGTTTACTCCCGAGCGTAGCGAGGGTGTTAAAAACTTAAATCCCTCGCTTCGCTCGTGATTTAAGACGAGTCCTGAGTGTAGCGAGGGATTTAAGTTCACCCAAGACTAAGACAGCTTTATCACCGAGGAAAATACTCTACTTTTCGTACCATTTGCGAAAAAATTAACACAATAATAATATGAGATAAGCATTTATTAAAAATAATGACAATTAAACGTATTTTTAGAACATTAACTTATTTATAAAAATAAATTAAAATAAACTTAACGTTTATGTTTTGAAGAAAACAAAAACGCGGCAAATTCCTAGACTAATATTTTTTTGTCGGAAAAGCAAAGGCATCAAGCTCATACGTCTCGTCGGTTTTCGTAATTTTATTTAATAATCATAACTGCATAATAAATGTGTATTCCTGTTTCAAAAAGATGTATAATGCTTTATATACAAACTCAATGGTGTAAACACAGATGTAGTTCAGTATAAATTTCGGTAAGTATTCCAAATTTAAATCACATTCTCCCCCTAGAGGATGAATTAAATTCAGTACAATTTTCTTTCCCTGTTTTTAACAGATTAAAAATGACTATTGTTATGTTCGCTTTTTGTGGCATAGAATGTCACTTTTTTGAGCAAGTGGTACGAAATAGTTATTTGTTATACAAGAGTGCAAAGTTGCTTTTTAACCGCGTGTTCAATTTTGATGACCGAGCAAGCGAAGGATTCTAAAATTAGAATCCTGAGCGTTAGCGAGGGAATCAAAAGAGCACGAGGTGAAAAATCTTTGCACTCGAGTGCAACACGTAACTTTTCATTCCACCTCAGCGAGGAAATGACTAAATGCAAAAAAAAAACGTTTACAATCACAAGATAGGTACACTTTTATTTCAGTTTAGGTATTAATTACTACATTATGACAGGTAAGTATTACAGAATAATCTTTAAATTATAACAAAATAATACTAAGGTATAATTAAGAAAATTTTAAAGTAACGTTGCTACAGTTATTTAAATTGAGTGTAATATTTTTGTTTGGTACTGTAATATTGGTGTTAGTCACTTGTGTACTGTTTTTCGGTAAACTATCTGTCATACTTAATAGTTGTACCGATTCATCGGATTCCCTTGGCGTGAATGTTGGAGAGAGAGGGAGATGGTTAGGTGTTTCATAACGGCTTATTTTTGATGTAGAAGGGCCAGTCCAAGGATCCGATTGAGGCTCTTTCAGTGTAATGGCTCCTACGATGCCTTCACATATTTTAGACTTATTTTGGATGGAATCCTCTATGTATCCCTCTACAACTGCATTGGACTTCCAGCCTCCGTGGCGCTTAAGGGACAGGAGATCAGCTCCGGAATCAGCCAAAAGTGTGGCTGAAGTTCGTCGGAAACAATGACCCGTGTACAACAGGGGTTCTGGAAGTTCAAGAAATGTTGCTATTTCTCGTGGGATACTGCCAATTTTATTAGTACCCATAGGCTGTCTAACACACTTTCCATTGCGATACTGTAGAAAAAATCGATTGATTGGAGTGTTAGGCGGGCGTAAGGCTTGATATTTCTCAACAATCGTTACGTATTCCTTGCGAATGACGAAGTTGCGGTCTCTTTTTGTCTTTGTATTAGGTAAATTAATTAATAGTAAGTCATCTGAATGTTTCTCAATGTTTTTGACATTAAGTTGTGTTAGTTCATTAGTTCGACATGCTCCGTTTATTCCAATAATAAGAACAACCTGTAACGTAAAGAGTATTGTAGTAGATAAATGAATAAAATTGATATGAACGCATAATTATGCCTATCAACATCTACTAAGTATACTATTTAATTGAGATTAATATACTTAAGTAGATACTGAATGTGCAACTGACTTACTTTTGCCGCCAAATATACGGAATCGGGTGCTTCGTTAAGAAACTTTTCAATATCAGATACTGCGAAAACCTTCGATTTTTTTGGTTGATGACCAGATGAGGCTCTTTTTAAAAATGCCACTAATTTAGGATAGGTATCGATATGTTTGTCTTTTTTCATCTTTATTGTTGCTTTTAGCATCGAATACGTACTCCATAGAGTGCTTGCTTTCTTGTTCTCGGATAATTCTATAAAATATGCCAGCAAAACGTTTCTGAGAAAGTTTTGGCTCCTTTTGCTAGTCGCCACGTGTTGAACATATCGTACTGTTTTAAATACTTCTCGCGTGATTGTTGAGGGAGAAAGCTCATTTGCGCATTATTAACAGTTTCAGTCAATTCTGTTGGCGTCAAGCAAACTTCCTCGTCGCTAGAATCACTCATTTTAGTTTTTTCACTTGTTTTCAAGTTTCTTGTTTTTAATATAAGGTTTAACAATGACGTGAAAAAATGCCGCGTAAAGAACCGCGTACAAAGCAAATTGAAAAAAGAACACCAAGAAGGTTCCGAGTCTGAGTTTTTAACAAATTAAAAAAAAGTTGTATGATATATTCGGCACCATAGAGGTAGCAGTAAATAGGTTTAATGTTTTTTTTAATTCACAAACTTAGTGCACACGATGTTCTAAATTCAATTTACTTTATCCTCTAGAGAATAAAAACGGCTTTTGCACTCAGATATTGAAGATTAAAAATACTCTTTCCGAGATGGTGGGATGAAAAAAATATTATCTTATCTTATTAGTTGTAGTTGTTCTACCCAATGTAAATTAACTCTTTTATAAAAGTTATATCAAATCACAACTAAAACAGCTGATCGTATCATGGTTTTAGTGGTAACTTGGCAAACTCTGAACGTATGATGATGTATATAAGATTTATGATCTCAGTTTTTTTTAATAAACTCGTTAACGATAACAATAGCTAAATAATAGAATTATGTAGAAAACTGTCTGTGTTGCCTAAATTACAATCTATAATAACTTTCATAAATCCTAAAGAGCCTCCTAGAGCAGTGGTGGCCCAGTAGTAACGGCGCCGCATTACGAGTTGTAAGTCGGGGGTTCAAACACAGGCAGGCGCTTTACTTTGTGGAAATAATTTCATCACCACTGTTCTCAAAACTGTGAAAAAAAAACATTGTGCGGAAACACAATAGAACCAAAAATCCTAAGACATGTGACATTTACCAAACCGCACTGGACCCACGTGGAGGATTATATAGCCCAGTCCCTCTCGAAGAGATGCAGGCAGTATCCCAGCAGTGGGAACATTATAGGCTGATTATGCTATAACTCCTAAAAGAAAGTGGATTAATACTGCAGTGCGATTAACGTGTAATAAGATAAAGAAATATCACGAACTGATCAGAATCAATTTCATTTCGCTCTATTATTTGAAATGTCAAGCAGAATAAATCGGATTACTGTTTAAGACTCCGACAGTACTCGAAAAAAGTTTAATCTTCGCTCTCTTTTAAAGGCTAAGTAGATCTTGAGGCTTAAATAGGAGGGACTTAAATGTCAGGATATGTCTGTAATTAATATTTAATCTGTAAGCCGCGCCGGTGTTGCCAGCGTCTGTAATATCTTTCTTCTTTTTAACTTTATCTTTTTGTTAAGGTTGCCATTCCTATTACGGCGAAAGGTCAGAGTATTATTTGCATATTGCAGTGATCGTAGAAAGTCGGTATTAGAACAAAATAGGTCACTGCCAATCTTTTGATTATATGATCTTTTAGTTGCCTTTTAAAGTCTCAAGGGGGTCGTGATATTCTTAGTTGGAAAGCACATAGTCCCAAGAATATGGTCATCATTATCATCATCATTTTGTCGCCACTAAAAGCCTTACGTTGTGATAATCCAACCAATTAATCTTTCACCTTTTTACTAAGACTTTGCGTCCCTTCTCTATGCACACTATGTATGACGAATAGTGTATAGTCTGTTCCAAAAGTATCTAAACAAACCCTGTTCACGTTCAATCACTCACTAAAAGGTTTCCATATTATAGGTATGTACGAGTATGTATCTGTATGTCTATGTATGTATCTATCTGTATTTAGAAGGTTTCCACTTTATATCTCACCACTTTTTCTCACAATTATATTCTAATATTCATCTCATAATTAAATTGTAATTGAAAACTCATCAACGAACATTGAGGTTATAAAATTAACCTCAATTTGTCGTGTGAAAGTGTTGAAATAATAAAAAAATAGCACTCAATTTGTGGCGCTATAAATTGGCATCCACCACAGATCTGGGGCCGTACTATGACGTGTTAATTCCATCATTGTTTCACCGTGGAAGAGAGACGGAGCTAACCATGACCGATAGCACTATCTCTTTTTCTCAACGGAATCATGATGGCGTTAACAGCTCATAGTACGGCCCCAGGTACGTTTTTTGATTCCTTTATTTACATTTTCATTAGATACTTTTGAACTGACCATATTATTGTGTAGCAGACTGTAACTGACGGACAGTGGTATATAGTATACGTCAGGCAGTGGACAGTTGGCTAGCCTGATTGATTGGCAGTTACGACCGCGTTTGATGCGGTCTGTCGCTATAATTTAGGCGCAAATCAATCAATTACGTTTGTGGTGAAAGCACTAGTTGACAGCCGTGCGGTCGACGCTTGCTGCCAGTCGGTTTGGCCTGAACCTGCGCTGTACCTATTAAAATTTATTAGGTTCAATATAAATTGAATAATGCGAAACAAGCCTAAAAATTGGACTCTCAACAGAGATTAAACGATACGATTTTTTTTTAAACACAATCAAGAACGAAAGTGTTTGATAGCTTGAAGAATTCTGTTATGATTGGATCAAAACCCTTAGAATTAAACAAGCAAGAATGCAATGATTGGTTTGCGGCTTTCCTAGTCGTATTTGAAGACTTCACGACGCTTCACGACGCGGCAACGTCACGACTAAAAGGAAATACTGTGGACATCCCCTACATTTCCCCTGTATCATAATATAAATCATCATTATTTCAGCTAAAACGCTGACTGCTTGAATAAAAAGTGGAAGAAACCTCACCAATGGCCAGGGGCTGATTCAGTGAGTGTCCAACTTAAGCTGAACCCCCCATCCCCTGTACAAAGCGCAAATTGAAAGCCCGACAGCGTACCTAATGAAATAGCTGAGCTCAGAATAAATTGGACGACCCATTCACGTGGAAAACGGTTGCGATTCAATTTGATTTTGAAATAGAATTGTTTCATTCTCGTTAGTCGATAAATGCATATAATATGTAATTATATGGAATCTGGAATGTTTATTTGCTTTGTTGTCGTTGGGTCGTAAGAGGGTGGTTTAAATGCAGTTTGCGTTAAGTTAAATACTTGCAGTATTTAAGGCTATGTGTGGTCCACGTAACAACAAAGATAAGCCTGTTTCTTCGTATGGGGATCATAGAATTTGTGAGGGTAACAGATTACTATGAAAGTTAGGAGAATTATTTTTTTTTGCGCGATTGGCGTACTCAATAGTGTATTAAAAACTACGTAGGGTATAAAAGGAAGACTTCTGCTTTTGAAGTGAAAAATTCTTTAGGCGCTTTGAGCACCTTTTGGGTGAACAAAAATTATGGATCTCGCGTCATCGTCATCGAACGCTTCCCATGAGCTATATGTATACTGTGTATATAATTAAAAAAATTATCTCGACGCCAAAAAAAAAAAAAAAAAACTTGCTTGGCAGTCTTTGGGGAAGTGAAAACTAAGTAACTTGTGAATTGTATCGTCGTGCTATTTATTTTTATTATTTTAGGTTTGTAAAGAAGTTTTAATGACCAATTTAAACTTTAATCCTTGATCATAAGCACCTCTTTATAAACCAAAAATAATAATCGAATAGCTCGACGATACAATTCACAAGTTACTTAGTTTTCACTTCTATCGGCAGTCTCCAAAGACTGCCCCGCGTGTTTTTTTTAAGCTTTACCAGAACAGTTAAAATCGAATGTGCCTGTAATTTCATCGGTGCCTATAGCATTGAAACAAGAATGTAACTATTTACGCATATCAGCAAAAAATACAGGGTTATTGGTAAAACACCCTCAACCTCTTAAGGGGTCATTGTACTCATCATTATGAACAACCTTTACTATGGGACCATAAAGGAAAAAGCGAAAAACAAATCAGCTGGCTTGACGATTTCTGCAAACATAAATGTAGGGAACAGCAGATTTTTTTTCGCGATTTTATATTTGGTCCCATAGTAAAAGTTGTTCATAATGATGAGTACAATGACCCCTTAAGAGGTTGATGGTGTTTTACCAATAACCCTGTATATGGGGATCTTCGTATGGTCACTTATACAGCTTGTATCTGTAGTATGTGGTCATATTTAAGGGTATGGGCTATCAACTGTCCCGTAAATTTGGGTCGAGAAGGTATTGAAGTTGTCCCATGAAGAAAGTAGTTCAGTTTGATGGTCTGTATGTACCCTTAAACATGACCACACATTTCTTATACACGCTGTTGTACAAAGAGCTCTATTAGTACTGATGGCTATGTTATAACTATGTAATGTGTTACATATCTGTAAGGTACAATTCCATACAAAAGCACAGGTGTAGTGTAATTGCAATGAAAGAGATAATGAATTGCTCGGGAACTCGTCGGGAGTAAAGAATAGTAAATATTTTCATTTCGCTCTACCGTATAGTTTTGCATGGAGTATTTTTTAATTAAACGTACTAGTGATGTGGTTATGTTGTCGATGGATACCACGAAATTAATTGTAAGGGATGTCAATGAAGTAGTGTTGAAAGTGATGATTAATCATTTATTCATATTATGCTCAGAATTGGCGCGGGGCGTTACAAAAGACAGCTTCCAATACGCCCTTCACCACGTCCAAATGTTTGAGAAAACGTTGATGTCTAAACTCAAGCATCAAACGAAATAAAACATACATTTTGAACACTACTATCCTTCATATTATATTCTTCCACTAATTTCCTGTATTTTGTCGTAGGCTAAAGGTGTATACCAAAAATTAACTTAATAATATTGTAATAATTTATTTATTGACACTAAAAATATTAACGTTACAACAACCATATACTTAGATAATAAGAAAAAAAAAATTGGCAACATGGGAGCATCTGCAGCCGAACTAGGTGAAACACCTGTATCTCGGCATACAGCGCCATACCTCTCTGATAATAGACTCGACATATTTTAGCCAACATTTATAATTTTGTTAAATCCAACTGAATATTTTTTATTAACAAAAAGTAAAAAAAAAGAAGTGAAATTTATTACACTTAAATGAGTCGTAGAGCGTGGACGGGAGTGAGTAAATCGGCGCGTGAGTGCGTGTGTGTGTGTAAATGAGTGTGTGTGTGTGTATGTAATGATATATTGAGAAGGTAGTAAAAAGCATTTCTGTTTAAGTTGAAGATAAATTGCTTAAAGGAAGCCTGTTTACGCTGGTACGATTAGAAGTTTTTCAGACTCATCATACGGTAGTGTAAAAAAGTACTTTTTCACCTTATTTTTACGCTGCTGGGTCTTATTTAGAGAATAGATAATATGTAAGTTAATGTTAATTTTATCATAGATATAGGGACCCAAGAATACAAAAAATCTTGTGTGTGGTTGGTGTTTACACACTATTTGATTTCTGTGCCTACGTTTAAGGTAAGGGTCATGTTCCAAATGTTTTGTTGCCTTTAAACGATAAAAAGAGCTGACGGAAAGTAAGTACTTCACAGTATTACAATAAACTAATCGAAAACAATCGAGGCTTAAAAGTGCTAACCTTTAAGATAGCGCGTTGCGCAATCTCAAAAGGTTTTATAAAAGTTTTAGGAGCTCCTCCTCGGATGAGATGCAATACGTTATGACAGACTGATAAGGCAAAGTAGATTTATTTTAATAACAAAGCATCCACAACATTCTCAGCTTCTTGAACACATACGAGTATGAGCTTTCTGAATCGAGCGCTAACTAGTTTTATATGGCCTTTAAAGCTGAGGTTACTGTCTATTAAGATCCCTAAATATTTGATGGTATTAACATGTTTAATGGTTTCGCAAGTGCAATTTATATTAAGAGAACATTAAAATGGGACACATACTTTAGTTACTCCCAATTTGTGACGGTTGACGGATACTGAAAGTCAGAAATTTTGTTTAGTCATAATTTAGAGTCAAAAGGTGAAGTAAGTCGAAGCCAGTTGTAAATACAGTTTGCGCAGCATCAAAATCCTCGTCCCATGTATCAGCGGAAAAGAGCAGAGCTGTATCGTCAGCTTATGATATTATATCACCTTTCGGAAAGATGATACTTGTGAGATCATTAATATATATGAGAAAGAGGGTTGGGCCCAAAATGCTGCCCTGAGGAATGCCGAAGGAAACCAGGAGATCAGTGCTTACATGACTACCAATTCATACAGTCTGTTTCCGTCCGGTGAGATAGCTCTGAAAAGCTTGGAAATTAAGATGGGGAAAGAAATTGTAGCCAACGCTTTTTTTAGATCTAAGAATATAGACAAGCATTTGTGCCATAGAAGGGAGAATTGAGATCAGGCGATAATGTTAGATTTCATTTTTATCGCCACCCTTTAAAAAATGGATGGACTTCGGAGTATTTTAGTTGGGATGGGAAAATACCTATTTGCAGGCATATATTGAAATATACGAGACGAATATACGAGAAATCTCATCCTCACTTGTGTCCTCCATCACAAATGAGTTCAATCTTTGACCGGAGCTATTTATATTGGTCATCTGGGTCAAGTCAGAACTGTCATTATTTTGATAGTTTATGCATTTTCAGCCGAAGTGTTATCCACTTTATGAAATAAAGATCTACTTCTTTTAAGGATTTTTCGGGCGAGGAATTATAGTTTTCTTCAAGAATAAATCAAGGCCGGCCAAAAAAAAAAACACTACAAAGTGAAAAATAACTTTGATTTCGGAAGTCGGTGGGCAAAAAACGAAAATACAAAACCAAAGACACCGACTTCCGAAATTAAAGTTATTTTTCACTTTTTAGTGTTTTTTTAAAGGTTTTTTTATTTATTGCACTCTGTATCGTGGTTGTTAGGTATTTTTTAGAATAGTCTGGATCATCAGACTGGTATATTGGGGTGAGATAAATTTATACTCGGCCTTGAGAGAAGTTTTCCTCATTTACTAAACTGTAAATTAATGTGTTTGTAAACGTACGAGGTGGTTTACGATCCATACAAACTAGCACAGGTTAATGGTCAGTTAAGACAGTTTGAGGAATCATTGTATGTGTACAGTAAGAACTATTCAGTAAAACATGGTCAAGACAAGTACCACTCACACTGCGGGTTACTTCCTTATGTGCAGGTACTAGTCCATGAGAGGCTATCAGATTAATTGGAATAATTATATCTCCTATCAGCATGGTGTTATTTGTTCCCTCTACTTTTAAAAGTGTATGATGCAATGAGTCTAGGAAAGGATCTTTGTTTTTATAAGAAGGAGAGCGATATATTGAAACAATTGCCAAGCGTTTGCCTAGCCGGGCCACAAGACAATTCCCTTCTTGAAAAGTTGGTTCCTCAAACATTGGTTCAATATGATCTCTTTATTAAATAAAGTTACTTTTAGTAGAGAATTATTCGAAGCCTGCTATCGTTCATATAACGCTGGTTTTAAGTAGCCAGCGTTCTGTGAGAACTATTATGTCACAGTCAATTTTAAACCTAGATAGTAATAATTCGAGTCCCCGAAGATTACAATTTATGCTACGAATGTTTTGCGTGAGTACAGTCAAACGTATGCTAGGGGAATAGGACATTGATTTCTGACAATTTTCTTGATCACAGATAGAGATTTTAGAGACAGTATAATTGTCGATTTCATTTAGTAAGTTTTTTATTTCACAAAAAGGAAAACAAAAATCTTTTAATAAAATGCTATTAATAAAACGTTTCGTCGTACAAAATCATAAAAGTTCGATAACATTTAGTAATTGACATCGTTCATCGCTCATCTTGCAGGGTAATCGCTTCCAATTAAGACAAGGTACACTAATTAATTATCTCTGCCTGATGTATCGTTATCAGCATTGGGCAGGCAAGGTGACATTTCAATTTATAATAGTGTACCTACACTGTGACTTGTAATGCAAGGGGCTCGTGGCTAAATAATAATAGCCGTACTGGACTGGTCGATCGAAGGTACGCTTGCCGAGGTCGATCCGTGGATGGGTGACTATCAAATACAAATTGAGACCACTACGTGACTCGGAAAATACGTTAAGTTGTTGGTCCCCGCCGTCATTCGTAGATCTTTGACAAATCGTTACGGGTAGTCAAAAGCCCAAAAAAAGTCTTAGTAAGGTGTATTGTGATACCCGGTAACTGAGTTGTGGAGTTCAGATAGGCAGTTGCTCCAAGTAAAATACTGGTATTCAGCTGCATCAGGCTAGACTGGAAGCCGGCCTAAATGTAGTTAGGAAAAGTCAGGCTGACTGTGAATTGTAGAAGCATCACATTTGATAAATCCTTCGATGAACTTCCAATGGTAAAGGTTCCATAAGACTACACTTGGTTAAAAGAATGATATTAGATATATTACACAGAAAACGACCCATTTTGCATAATCCTACAGTACTTAACAACAGTACAGACCTGCAACTGAGGAAATATAGAGGTACAAGGAACAGGGTGTAAAGTTCACTCATACCTCCACAGAAAAGGGAGGGTCCTCCGACCAGACGGGTGTCGTGTGTGGTGGGCAACTGCCCGACGATTGATGTCGGGAAGTTGTATATATATGCTAGTCGCGCTAAAACTTTGCTTGCGCGATGCAGGATTCGCGTGACGTCAGTATAGCGCGCAGCTCGCATGTGGCGATGTAGATACCGCTACAAGGGTAATGAGAATCTAGTCACCTTTAGGACGTGCATATTTTTAGCTTGAAAGTTAATCAATCTGCCTAGCCCTTATTCCAACTATATAGGGGTCGGCTTCTAGTCTAACTAGATGCAGCTGAATACCAGTATTTTACAGGGAGCGACTGCCTATCTCTCCACAACTCAGTTACTGGGTAACGCTCCTTGGTAAGACTGGTTGTCAGACTTTTGGGCTTCTGGCTACCTGTAACGATTATCAAAGATCGACGAATGACGGCGGAGACCAACGGCTTAACGTATTTTCCGAGGCACGGGCACGGAAGGGTCTCGATATGTCATGGATCCACCCATGACATATCGAGAACCGACCGCGGCAATCGTAGCTTAACCTTCGTTCGATCCGTGCGGGCGTTATTGTTAATAAAAAAATAAAATATTGTTAATGTTGTATACAGAATAACTTATTTATATGATAAAGGCATTTAGATTTGTTCGTTATCAGGATGGTCGGACATGATGCGTAACCGAAATAATAGTCAAAACACTAAGTATAGAAGTCTATTAATGCCCCAAGGTTCACAAATTACAAATATATCCCTTGATTAGACAGATGCAATCAGATTTCAATATGGAAGCGCGGCGAATTCGGTATAGGATGGCAGGACAACGCTTCGCAAATGTGTTTGCACAGAAAGTCGGCTCATTCAGCCCCCACGTCTGACATTAATGTTTTTCAAACTTCTTAAATATCAAATGTCAACCGACAAGCGACAGCCGTCACTTCCATGTTGCCACTTCCTTTAATTCGACCTCACTCAAGGTCACTACTTGACGTTTCCGTTTAGTAATAATTTAGATGCCGTTATAATAATCAAAGTGAGGATGGCGGACCAGTACTGACGCTGCGACATTTATTTATGAAGGTTTAAAATTAGTCGCAAGTTTATGTAGGCATTGCGGACACAGCAGTGTCGTTGCAGATGTTTGAACTCTATACCCTAAAGATCACAGTCCAATTAAATTTTGGTAACCTAGTTCTAGTTACGTTGAACTGTAGTTACTTCTTTTTAACGGTATTTTAGATTAAGCTTCTCGCTTATTTAGCTTATAGTGGTGAGTTGATTTTTTATTTTTCTGTGTTTGTGTACTTATCTTCCTGACAAAAAAATTATAGTACGTACCCGACCGTTATGTGTGGAGGCGACGGCCCCCGCCACTGCTGGTCGTGCCAGCAGCCAGGACCAACTTGCTGGCCAAAACCCCTCTAACTCGAGCAATTCGCACCATCAATTATATTCAGGTCGAAATGGATATATTTACATGTCACTGGGGTGAATTCGCAAAAGTACTGTTTACATTATGTTACAAACAATGATTTTTATGATCCTGAGATGTAGTTGTGACTTATTTTTAATTTTGTGTGTGTGACTTAGCTATCGCATTAGGTTTGTAAGACCTGTAATGATAGTTTTAAGGCATTTAAATAAATAAAATAAAACATTATCTTCGTCCAAATAAAAAAAAAAAAACTTTCAGACTTTCCTTTTTATCTTGGTTGTGCATCGATTTACAGGTTATACCTACTTTACTATCCTGTTAAAAAAATCTATTATGATTTGGGTTTGAAAGTTCTGGTAGCCAATAAAAAATATGTTGCAATAAGTGGTTCTGAGGATTCAGAGGCCCTCGGAGAAATTCGAGCGACTTTTTAATCGAAAATACAACTCTCTGTTAGCGGTATCTATTTCACCACATGCGTACTACGTCACACTGACGTCACGCAAAAATCCTGCATCGCGCAAGCAGATTTTACCGCGCAACTGGCATATATACAACGTCCCGACATCAATCGTCGGTCAGTTGCCCACCAGACACAACACCCGTCTGGTCGAAGGATCCTCTCTTTACTATGGAGGTATGAGTGAACTTTACACCCTGTTCCTCGTACCTCTATAGCATCATTAGCATTTTGGTTTAATTTTTTGGGACAAGCACAATAAGTAACACCCATAGATGTGAATAAAGTCTTAAAACTAAGTTAAGTCGTTGTGCAAAACCAGTATTAAGAATTTTAATATCGTTCGTAGTAAAGTTGCGATTATTTATTTATTTATTATTCACAAAATCCACAGCTCTTTGAAATGTTATCTTAAAATATATAAACTAGTCTTACAACCAATTACGGATTTACATTTTAATATCTATACAATACATGCAGCAGAAACAAACATACATAATGAAGTGAACTGCTAGCGCCATCTAAGCATTGCTAAGTGATTAATTCGCAGGTTCATGCTAAGCCCAGTTAATTTCGCCAAGCGTTCAACAACATCTGCACTTTTTATTCTCCTTGGTTCTTACGTCATTGAGAACCCGTTGATATACCTACAGTGATACCGAAACCAAATGCTTTTCAGGTCTGATACCGATACCAATTACCGTGACGACCCCACCACTAGAACCTTTTGAATCCGGTAAAAAGCAGATTGGATTGCTATTTGTGTTCACCGTCGCTTTGTGCCTTTTGTGCTGGTTTTCATTGAATTCCTATTATTATGCGCATTTGTGCAGCTCAGAAATATCATGTTTATTAATTACTTTCATTGCTCTGTGCGAGTTCGGGGACAAAGGAATAGTTCAGGTGGAATCCAGACGAATATTGTCATAGATTCCCTTTGTTATAACTCTGTCCTATTTGATTTAGATGATTTAAGATATGTGTGTTTGTAAGTGCATTGTTTATGTTTATGTTTTACTTTGTTATTTCTTCATTTCTCAAAAAAATCTTTTGAACAAAAGATAATAAAAAAACAATTTTTCAGTAATCTTTACATCCTAAGTACCACCACATTTAGCGCATGTTTATTTACCTTATACAAAATAATATAGGCCTCTTTATAACACAAAACCATTATTTCCATATATTTACTCAAAACACAATTTGTAGACAAAACGTAACACTCTCATAAAAACAGTGGAACCGTCTGTCGTAGCAAAGTGCTACGTATATGCTACGCCGTAGCGGCCGCTACGAGCTACGACGTAGCATAGTGCAGCCATAAACTTTATTACCCAGATTTTTATGTGAAATGTTATTAAATGCCGCTATTTTGAACATATTAAAGTGAATTTCTCGTAGTTTCGTTAGTAATTTGTTTGTGAAATATCACCGTGGTGGACTCTTTAAGTCCACTGGTTAATATGGATAAAGAGTTTTGCGATAAAAGCCAATACAATACTGAAGGATTTCATTGATT
This sequence comes from Brachylomia viminalis, assembly GCA_937001585.2. Classification (NCBI taxonomy): domain Eukaryota; kingdom Metazoa; phylum Arthropoda; class Insecta; order Lepidoptera; family Noctuidae; genus Brachylomia; species Brachylomia viminalis. Next base: position 6,877,109 of record OW443296.2, read on the forward strand.
TAATATGCAACCTTGAGGGATGTATAATCAGCCTATAATGTTCCCACTGCTGGGACACAAGCCTCCTCTATATGAGAGGGAGTGGGCCGTAATCCACCACGCGGGCCCAGTGCGGGTTGGTGGATGTCACATATCTTCGAATTTAGGTTCAAGGACATGCCGGTTTCCTCACGATGTTTTCCTTCACCGTCTTGAGAGCAGTAGTGATTAAAATAACTTGCACAAAGTAAAGCGCCTGTCTGGGTTTGAACCTACGACCTACAGCTCGTAAGTCGTAGCCGTTACCACAGTGCCACCACTGCTCTTGAGGGAGATTTGGGCGTAAATCGCCAAAATATCTGCTATCTATCTGCAATAGCTATGTCTGCATGCTAGTGGTATAATTTCCTGGTTTAAAGTATTTTGAATAAAAGTGATACTGACAAAAATGCTCCTTAGCTCACACATGATCATCATCATCAATCGTTTATTTTAAATTCCTCCTCAGATCGGAGGAATTTAAAATACATGATTGGTTGTGTGAGCGGCGAGTCCAAAGGGGGATGAAGTTTGTATGCGAACGAAGTCGCGGAGAAAAGTTTTATATTATAAATTGATGACGTTTATGAATAATCGGGATTACCCCTGTACTATGTGAGGGCAACGATCAACAATACCGACTAGATATCGGGTCGGCGCAAGAAATACGTCTCGGTAAATAACAGCGCACTTGAGACGTGAGCTCTTATTATTTTTGGTTCACTTAAAACACAACTAATGTAAACACGACTTTATTACTAGATGCCATGGTTGTAATTAGGTTGAACTTATAACTGTTTTAAACTTTTTTCACGTGGACAGCATTTAGCTTAGATTTTGTACGAAACGCGTTATCTAGTTGGTATTGTTGATCGAAGGGGGACTATAATAAATGAAAACATAGGAGTGTTTTAAAACCATCAAATAACTAAAACAATGCATGAAAATAAAAAATAAAGAACCTCAAGCAATCGAAAAGTAGCGATGGGCCGACTATTGGTTTTGCCAATCAGCCGACGAGCTATAGTGACTAATTAGACATTATGGATATGATAAAAAAACGTAGTAGTAGTAGTATTAGTAGACCGGGAATATCATTAATTAGAGTTACGAAGTTTAATGTGGATGTGACGCATGTTTCCCCCAACCTTTTCATATTTTCTGTGTTTGTGTTATTTTTTGCGTCATGTTTACCGCAAATAAACGCATTTTCTTTCTTTCTTTCTAATTTTCATCGTCGAATTGACGTCCCTACTCTGTGTACAATATTTTGATTTAAAAGAGTGTCCATGGAGTTTCTTGCCCGTTCTTCTCCATAGGTACCTACTACGCTTTGGAATGGGCAACTAGCTTCATCTTTCTGACTGACCGACCCCTTGACAATTCAAAAGGGCCTGTAATTGGTTTATTTGAAATAAATGCTTTGAGTTTGAGTTTGAATTGTAGAAATACATAAACATTGAATATACGAGTATCTGACCAAGATTTTGTCTGGACTTTAAACGAGACTGCGACCTCTGAGTTTGTTTTGGCCTTTCTTCTCAGAGTAGTCAGATAGGAAACGCCGGCCTCGTCTAGTTTTTAATATATGATTGTCATGTAAAAGTGATTGTACAAACCTACTTCCAGAAATAAATCATTTATCAGTAATATAACTATTATCTATGTCCCCAATTGCCCTACTCACCCCATTCACACAGAATTTGAAGCTATCCTTGTTAATTCGCCGTGTTGCGGCGCACTGCAGTCCGTTAAACTTTCACATACAACGTTAGGTCCACGTGACGTTCACGTTACGCTATTGAACGTAGTCTATGGTATCTGTGTGCTTTTTAGGCTATGACGTAGAAAAAATTGGCTCCAATGTGTGTATGTGAATCTGAAGTAGTTGCTTGCGTCATAACCTATTTCCAAAGAGTTATAGTGGTTTGGCTTGGTCTGTGTAGGTACCCACTTTTTTAAGTAGGTAGGTACTAAGTTCTGGACAAAACGTAACAACGTGACGTAGGGGTATCGTATTACCCAGTAACTGGGTTGTGGAGGTCAGATAGAGAGTCGCTCCATGTAAAATACTGGTACTGCACCCGGTTAGACTGGAAGCCGACTTCAACGTAGTACACGTTGAGAACGTAGGCTAGGCAGATGTTGATGAGGTACTAAGTTGTGGATTCGAGCCTTGGTTCCAGTGTGACAGATTAATGAGCTAATCTGAGATGCTCTTGATTTGCACCGGATAATATGCTGACGGGATTTATTGGAGTAAAATCCTTGACAAGTAGTAATCTTGCGAGATGATCGATTTTCTATAGGTACTTATCTATGGAAGGAGATATCTATTATTAATATAAAGTGATTTGTGCCGGAATATATATATATATATATATATAATTATTTATATATATATTTTCCTTCTTACATCTACTATTACAGGATAACCCAATGCGATAATAATAATAATATTCTTTATTTTCAGAGAACAATGATCCATAGTGTTAGTAAAACAATAAAATCACTTATTTCTAGTGTTAGTAGCTAATATATTATATGGAAGACAGAGTAAATAGTATTGTGAAAAGGACCTCCCCGAACTAATGTTCAGTGATTATCCTTCTCACAAAACTTTTAATTATCGGAGAGTCGACACTCTCCACAACAATTTTTAGAATGCTGTTGTCACTCGCCCGCAACCGTGAGAGCAGCGACGCGCTTATCTTAACTTAATTATCCTAAATACTCACATTCATGTACCTACCTATAACATATATGATGACATATCGGGCCCTATCAGACTACCAGCGCTGCGGTATTTGTTGGTTTTCAAATATCGCAGCATCATGCTGAGATAGGAGCCTTTTTGACCTCGCACAGGTCTTCTCTTTATTTTTTGTTGTTTTCACTATTTTTTTAGTTAAAATTATCTTTGATAAACTTAAAGCATGAATGCTCTTCTTTTATTGTTTTCATGATTGTGTTAGATTTAATGTTTAATCATTTTAATGCTACTGTATAAATAGCACTTTCAGGCATACCAGTAAAAAGCATAAAAACCCTTAATTTCAATTAATGTCATCCATAATTTACAAATAAAACAAAAATAATGACCAGTTAGCGTCTGAGGTGATATTATGTGAGGTTATTCAAAATGACAAATATACGCAGGTGTACAGCTTCAATCTATTGATAAATTATTTTATTTCTGTAAGTAGGTTTGAACAAACACTTTTACACGTCAATCGTATTTTATAAACTAGATGAGGTCGGCATTTCCTATATGACTACTCTGAGAAGAAAGGCCGAAACAAACTCAGAGGTCACAGTCTCTTTTAAAGTCCAGACAAAATCGTGGTCAGATCATGTGAAGGCTATGTAGATCAGTGTCTGAAATGGTCTTTTGAGGAAAGAACCACACAGATTGAGGGGACCTGTCTAGTCAGTGCATGCAATTGTCAGTAATCGTGCAGCTCAACTTAGACTTAAGGAGCTCAACGATTCGACGAACAATACCAAAGAAAGGACATTTTGATGGTATATTATTACTTAGGTACTCATAATAACTTTCTGTTTCAACCAACACACACAATGTGCAAACTACACAGCAGTAATGGTTTTTATCGATCAATTTAATACGATGTTTCTTCAAACTACTAATAACCTTCAATAATCTTACTCTTACTACTTCAGGGAAGGTAAACTTGAAGCTACTAGTGCTCCACTGAAAAATACATTCCATGAAAACCGCTGACCGCTTTCTTTTTATACGGCACACGATTCGGGCAACGGTGTTTTAGTATTATGCTTTTTTGGTGGTGAGGTTTTGAATTAAATGGACTGTGGAATTAACTCAAGCAAATAATGAAATAATACTTAAGTTATTTAAAAAAGTTATTAAATTCTTTACTTTTTCAGATTGGTCGTGCAACTTCCTCCTTGATAATTTTTTATAGGCCAAGATTTTGCGAGGGTTTTAACTCATCAAAGCCATTTCTATTATTTTCAAACCACGAGAAAATTCTTGTGTTTTGCTGCGTCAAAATAATGCTTGAAATGTGTTCAGCTTTGTGTCGCTTCGATGATTATTTGAATGTTCTGTTTATTGGGGTCAGTTTTCAGTTAGATCAAGATGAATTTAAATTAGATTGTGGTAGGTTGTCTTCATTGATTGATTAAGGGTGAATTTCAGTTTCAAAGTTAATATAAAATTACCTAGATGATGAGCAGATTAGCATATCCGACATAGATATTATTTAATAAAAAAAATCAACCCACAACTAAAAATAAAAACAACTAACAAAAAATTAACTAACAAAATTTGCCTAACCTCGTATATTTTCCAATTCATACAAAGCTACGACTTCTTTATATAAAATTATCTATTAACATTATGCTCGCACTCACAAAAAAAAAAAAACAAAAGTTCCTCCACACATGTACAATGCAACACCGTGTCCCTGCCACTAGTTCTAAGAATTATATATTTATCAGCTGGCAAATTGAGCTCACATTTCTGTTAGTAAGTGCTGGATGTACTGCCGGGGCGAGGCAGTTGTCTTGGCTGTATCATATGGCTGTCAAAGCATGGGTTTGTATTGTGTTTAATGACTCGTGTATTTGTAGGTATGGTGAGTTGTAATGGCCAACTTGTGTGTTTCTAAAATTTAATCCGAATAAATAAAGGATTGTAGGATAAATAAATTTAAGTCTTTCTCTTTTTACTTTGTCTAATATGACATGATGATTTTTAGGTTATTAGAATCAATAAAAAAAATCATAAGAAAATATGTTTTCATTTTTCTGTCCACTCTGAGACATAGACTAGTAAATACATACCTAAAACAGTTCATGTGTAAGTTTTCTTTAATTATAAAACCTGTTAGAGCAAATCTATATAAATAAAACAAAGACGGGTTTGTTACAACACTTATAACTCGAGATCTGCTGGACCAATTATCATGGTTTTTGATTTTTTGGATTTGTCTCCGCCCCGAATAGCAGAATAACTATAGAAAAGGAAAAAATCGTGAAGACAACATTCTGAGGCGGTACGAAGTTCGCCGGGACAGCTAGTAAGTAATATATTGCAATTGTTTATTTTGCAAACCTTGGATCGATTTATAATGTATCTACTACTAATTATCTGTTCAATATAGTCTACAATATTGTCACACAAGCACATAGTACCTACACAATTTTTATCTTGACAGCCAACTCCTTGTGATGCGGCTGCCACCAGAGTCGGCAAATTATGCATGTGCCAAATTACCTGACCGCCCAATTAAAACGTAATGGAGCTTCGTATTAAACGCTTTGTGTATAATTCACAACGTATCTTCTACAAATCTTCACTTCTACATTGTCTACAAAATTATCACACAAGCACATAGCACATCTCATCTCATTGTGATGCGGCTAGCTCCCAGCGCCATCAAATTAGGCATGTGTCACATTACCTGACCGCCCAAGTAAAAAGTAATTAAGCTTCATATTACGCCTTGTGTCTAATTCATAACGTATTTATTACTAATATTTACTTCAACATAGTCTACAATATCATCACACAAGCATATGGCTCAATAGTCTCTTCTCATTGTGATGCGGCTAGCCCCCAGCGTCGGCAAATTATACATGTGCCACATTACCTGACCGCCCAATTGAAACGTAATTGGGCTTCAAACTACGTCTTGTGTTTAATTCAGGTGTTGTGCCTGTGATTATGAGCTTGTGTCAGTATGTTCGGGGGTGTGAGTATGAATATGATATTTAATTGATAATAATAAATTATTTGCTTGATGCTTGGGGAGTGCCTGTCCAGCAGCAGAGGTCTTTTGGTTGATGACGGTACTGTTCTGTGATCACAATAATTATTATTTTGATTCTTAATTCTTACAGCGCGAGGCTGGTATTATCAAGATATTGTGAGTACCTAAGTGAGAGATAATATTTTTAAAGTTAGTCGCTTATGCAATGCAATAGACAAGAAAAGCGTTTTTGGATGAACGCAAAGAAGTTTTTGCAAGATAACGAGCAATATAAATCAGTGGAGTGGAAATTTATTTGCTCAGAATACAACTATTCGTTCATACGCTATAGCGATTTGCGCTCCTTTGCCGAAATGATCAGCAGTGGACATGAAACATACATAAATATAAAAACGCTGACACAATATTCAACATAATATCACCAACCTGTACCAATGAAAGGCCATCGTCCCCCATTGTGTATAAAACCAATTCCCCATTGTGTCCCACGAACCCGTGTACAAACCAGCGTAGCCTGGTCTACCGTGATCGCCCATCTCTTTTCGCGTGTCTTTTTTTACCTTTAACTTAATGCCCGAATAAATATCGGCACAGATAAGGGTACCTTTATATATTTAACTAATTTATGCGTGGCCAACCTTTTTGGGTTCCGCACCCAAAGGCTGCCAACGGGACCCTATTACTAAGGTTCCGCTGTCCGTCCATCCATCCGTCCGTCCGTCTGTCACAGGTCTGTATCTTTTGAACCGTAATAGGTAGCCACTTGACATTCACAAAGTCTGTACTACAATGGCAGCTACAACATTAAATACAAACATCAAAAGTGTCTAGGGAGGTATTTAAAAAGTATATTTCATTGCCCTATTAAAATTAAATAAAATTGTCTATTTAGATTGATTAAATAAAATGTTTTCGTATGTGTAGATCGACGAAGTACTCTCTGCTTTTGCATTAATAAACACTTTTCACGATCTTCGCTTATGCTGGATTTTTCACCATTAAAATGTGATAAAAAGGTGAAATAACGGGTTTTATTGCGTAAAATAAACAATTAGTAATCTGTATTTCCGCCGTTAACGTGCTTAACACAATTGCAGCGATTCGGCTACTCAGTATGAGTTCATCTAAATCTCGTTGAGGAATGGCCGCCCACGTCTGTTGTAAAAGGCGAAAAAGATTTTCTGGTGTATGTAAGGCATCCATATTTGGCAAAGCTCTTCCTTGAAGCATATCCCATGCGTGCTCAATGGGATTCAAGTCTGGCGATTGAGGACGTAGTAGGACGTTGATATTAGCTGCGGCAAGTGTGTTTGCAACGATTCTGGACGTGTATTATCATGCATAAGCAGAAATGAAGCACCAAATTGGGTCCGCAAAGGAATGACAACATCTGATACAATCGTTTTAGTGTAAGTCTGTGCATTGAGATTGCCTCTGATCCAAATCAGTTCGGTTCTTCCGCCGATACAAATACCCGCTCATATCATGATTGTTTCACAACTATATTGATGGACTTCCTGGCATGATTTTATACGTTCTTGGCGTCCAGGGGTCTTCCGACGCCGTGTACGTCTAGTATCTCGCCTCATAACACAGCAAGATTCGTCAGAAAAACAAAACGCCACTCTTCTTTTGCCCAATTTCTGTGTTCACGAGCCCATTGTAAACGGGCTCTACGGTTGCGGGGCTCTATAGGTGGTACCCGTACACGTTCTTCGGGAGCGGAGATTGATTTCATGCAAACGATTTCTTATGGTTTGATCGCTTTTCGACATTATAAAGCCTTATAACCAACATCATCGCGGTCATTGTACGATTTCGTCGAGCAGTAATTTGTATGTAACGATCTTGTCTGCGTGTGGTGATGTGAGCTCGTCCTCCATGTCACACTGCCACGCTGCCAGTGATGTGGTGCCCAAAGTAGACTTATAACACTCTGCGTAGCGCCCAGAGCGATTGCCACAGCACATTGCTCGAGACGGCTCTGATCATTTCTTCTCGTCTCAAATGACGTCTACTCTCTAAAATAACGTTCTTTTGTATTGATTCCACTCAGGAGTATGGCACAGATTTGACTGATTTGGCTTCAAACCCGTTGCTGGATTTTATAAGAATACGCATGACAGAAGATTTTCATGTTTTCATAGAAGTTCAAAAACTATTCCTTTTTCAAATGACGAAATTTACTAAAAAGTATCCTCAGGAGTTACATAAAATTTAATAAAAAAAACAGATTTTTTATAACTAGCAAAAACGTGCTTAGTCCCTAGACACTTTTGATGTGTGTAATACAAATAAAATAACATTCAAAATTAAAATGATTGTGTATAGAAGAAACGTGTTTTTTTTCTGCGTTATATGCCCCTTTTTCCTAAATAAGGCGTTAAAAAAAATGTGTTCAATATTGTACGGTGGTCCGGAACCCTTCGCGTGCAAACTCGACTCTCACTTGGCCGCTTTTTTAAATAAGATGTCCTTGGTTGTATTGGACTTGTTATATAAAAGGCTGGTTGGAAATAGGTCAATTCAGGAATTTATATATTATGATGATTTGATCATTGATAGAATAGTATCTGCAATTTTGCTTCTTATCTTGTTTACACACGAGATATGCTTGAGAAATGTCAGTCATATTGATAATATCTTGAACTAAAGATTGTATGGTTACATCGTATCATGTCACTATTTGTTCAAAGTAAAGTCAAGGCATTTATTTCAAGTAGGCACATAAAAGGCAATTTTGAACGTCAACATTTACATTAAAATAGAATTGATTCTAGTCGCCCCTTCCAAAAGGTAGTTTCGTATGGAGAAGAATGGGCAAGAAACTCCACCGTTACTCTTTTAAAATGTGTTACAATGTTTTGTATACATTCATTATATAATTATATGTGAAGTCCTATGCAGCACTACAACCACCACTACAATATACAGCACTATAGCAAAATTACCCTTCCACTATTGTGGAACTTATTTGTCATTGCTACATTTTTAATTCTTTTACTTATTGGTAAAAGAATTAAAAAATGAAGCAATGACAAATAAGTTAATTTTGTGATAAATACATGTTGCTCACATATTTACAATAGTATATTATGCAATTAGTGAATAAAGGACGGATTTAAAGCGAGGGCCATAGATGAATCACGAGCTAGTGAAGGATTCTAACGACTGAATCACGAGCGTAGTGAGTGATTCAAGTATTAGAATCCTGAGCGACGCGAGTGATTCATGGCCCTCGATATAAATCCGTTTTATTCAAGAGTTGCATACTATACTTTATACCATGACTACGAGAAAAAGAAAGATTTAAGCGAAAATAAACATTTAATAAAGAAAAAGGAAGCTTAAATTAATTAAAATGCACATTAAAATTGGAACAATTACTAAAATTAAGAGTAATTTTCTTGTTATTATTATTAGGATGGTCAACTTGTGTAGCGATATAACAGTGAGTAAAAGTACTTTTTATTCACTTTTTTCAGTGAATAAAATAAGCTTTTTAGAGGGGGAATGGTATAAACATTGTTTAGTATACGATTTTCCAAATTATTTAAACAAGTAATATGTCAGTGTGTGAGTTAAAGTAATCACAGAATGTAAATCAATGTCATAAAAATAATAAACTTTATTATTAAAGTAGCAACCAGTTTGATTTTGTCTAGACCCTAGATTGGATTTAGATTTCTTATCTTGGATATAATCCTCTAATTTGTAATATGCTTGTTTACAAAGTGAACTTTTTATATGAGTTTTAAAATTTCTTTCATTTAATTGCAATATATGACAAGGTATTTTGTGGTAACATTTAACAGAAATAGTGCATTCATTCCTCTTTGCTGTAAACAATCTTTTATGTACCAGTATTTATCAGTTAAAAGAATTGAAACTTTACAGATTGTGATGGCCTCATGGTTTACAAATCCTCTTACCTCTTACGAATCATCAAAATCAAGCAAGTATCAATGATTATGTGTTACTTATGTGAGCTAAGAGATTATAAGTTTATTTTATAAGAGACTGCGGACATACGGTAAAGTAAAGATATGGACCATTCCACCCGTGCACTAGTTATATCGCACGGTGCTGGAATTCTTCAAGTTGTGAATTTGATGCATGAAGGGAACTTATGATACGTTTATTAATACCCGTTTGTTCACGATTATAAGGTTTTTGTTGAAATGCTGGATGAATTATAAAGTCTTACGTGTGTTCAGCATCCAATATTTACAAGCGATATTATTGATGTAGTATCCGCTTTCGTTTATAGTAGCGTACCGGCCTTGTTATACACAAATGCGTACCTCCATGCTGAGACACACCCTCTTTATACAAATCTATAGTACGAACAGTACATTCTGCAATATCATGCATTTTAATTGATTACCAATACTGTATCTACGTCAGTATCTAGTGACCATTTTGAAGACACAAAACCCTGAGGTGTCCCCAATACCGTCCACCTAAGCCCCAATAACGTACATGTTCCTATCATTGTCCCCGATCTGTGCAATCATGGAACTCAAATCCAAAATCTATAACGCTAGACTTACTATCTGGGCGGAAAATTTATTTGATAACCATTATGCTTCGGCTTGATAGCATCGCTTAATTCTGTATGTATTGTACATTGCCTCTCTGTGTTGGTGGGGTGTGAGTGTATAGTTCGGAGAGCGCGTAATGGAGAGGTCACTATGAGAGTATCTCGCGAGAGTTGTGCATGTGTGTGTGAAGCAGGGTAGGCCCACAGATCGGGCCCACAATGCACGTTGTTTATCCGCTAGGGCGCGGGGTGCGGCGCGAGGTGCGGGCGGCGGGGCTCCCGGCCGGGCCCAGTCAGTGAGTTGCCAGCGCTCGCAGCAGCCGCACGCGCCCGCGAGTGCATCATACCCTTACACTACAAACACTGACACTCCGACCTTCAATCCGTGGGAACGAGACATCTATATCAGGTAAGGTACTTTTTTTAAAAAGGATCCGTTCCGGATTTTTTCCGGATCTTTCACCAACTTCTAGTGATATCGAGATGAAAGTTATATAATATTATCTAATTACCGACGAGATCGTATCGACATCCCATTCGAGCTGAATCGCGGTAACTGTCGAAAAAAAATTGTAATTAGTCGCTACGCGGCTACACGTTCCCGTAGCGCGTAGCACTGGCGTAGAAAACAATGCGTTTGGGATCCTGCGAATGCGCTACGGAGTTTAATTTTGCGGAAGTGGTATTGTTGCGAGACCAATAGGAGCTTTCATTCCGTGTATAATTGTTGGATATATTTTATTTTTCACGGTCAAGCCAAGGACTTTGTCGTTGTAGGTTGTATCGGAGTCACAATATGCGGTTATCCCATGGTCGGAGGTTTGTACAAGCGCTGTCATTTTGCCATAATTGTCCTGAAAGCCTCGACCTTGTTCCGTGAGCGCACCATGAGTTCTTTGTTTCAGCAGACTGTTTTTATATTGCGTAGATTTGGTTTCTTGTTTTAGTTTAGTATATATTTTTTGTTTTGTAGGTAAAGAGAGAGAGGGTTTTGTAGACAATGGTTATCTTTCATGAGGTGAGAATTTTGAACTATGGTTGTTCATTTCACATTAACTTCTTACTATTATGAGAGAGAGGCTAGCTGAGCGTTATAACAATAACGATGAATTCAAATCAAATTTCTATACTAAACTGGAAGAAATCAATTAGGATTAATATCAGCTGATTTTCAATCGTCACGGTCGTGACAGTTACAGAAGGGGAAGGGTTACCGATGTAGCAGTTAACCAACCGTTTGGCAAACAAGCTACAACTGTTTATTTGAACTAAATCATAGTTCCCAGGCATGAGCTACCTACGTGGTTGTTACAGTTTCAGCTTTTCTAAAGATTGCTGACCGGTCTCAAAAGAACTATAAAGCGTAATATTAATGGTATAAAAAACAATATTAGACCAATCAATCAATTTGTTAAATATTTATTTATTTACTTCTATATACTTTACTATAAAATAAATAACAAAAAAAAACACATTTGACACTGCAAAATAATGGGTGGCCTTATCGCAAATATAAAAAAAAATATGTGTAAGCAATTAGGTACAAATATGTAGGTATTATAAAATATAAAAAAATATATATATATCTAAATTAAACATAGACTACTTTATAAAAATACAACTTCATAGTCGCCTTATATTATCTGCAATATATCAAAAAGAATAGTAAAACCAAAAAAATATAATATAAATTCATACATTTTCACGTTACCCTCACCATAAATATGAGCCAAGCTACCTTTCAATCAGTCACTGCGCTGTCAGCGGTCAGGTTATTGAAATATCGGCTTCTCAAGGATATATGGCCGTGAGCCAACATTCAAACAATACACCTAGAAATATATAGATAAAAATGTATGAACAGATGTATAAACGTAAACGAAGAAAAACGAGTATGTAAGGATCGAAGGCAGAAACGACAGAACGCCACCTGCGTTCTGTCGTTTCTGCCTACCCCAATGGGACGAAGACGTGAGCTTATGTATGTATGAATATAGACAGAAAGAAAAAAAGCAATATCAGGTTAAACGTAGAAAGAATTAGAGCTGTTTGTGAAGCAGCTCGTCTGGGAAAGGACTTACAACGACCAGTCTTAAGTCAACCATCTACGGTTTCGTAGGATGTGCATGGAGAGGTTTCTGTCTGCCATGCACTTATTCGTTCGTGGTGCGGTTCTGTGGTCATGCGCAGCATGGGCGTGCGTAGCTTGTCCGTGCGTAGCGTGAACCTGCGTAGCGTGACCGTGCGTAGCGTAGCCGTGGCCGCAGTGAACAATCCCGCCTACACTTTCATACAAAGCGAAGCTAAGTACATGTGGGTAGATTAGCCCGTTTTTGGCTGTAGACTAGTGTCTACAAGGTGTTGTTTTGCATCCTCGTCAAATTCGAGGAGGTAACTATGCTAATGATTCTCGACACGAATCAATAATAAAACAAGTAGGTATTTATAGTTATTTTTTGTATTTTTTTGGAAATCGGCATGTGTAGGGCCCGTGTGATACCGCCCTGTAACTGCGCTGTAACTGTAACGCATGCACACAGCGACATAGTCGTACGACACTGCCTACCGCATACGCAACGGGGCGATTTTGTTCTTTGAAAGTGGAGTATTCTGAAATACTGTCAAACTTAAATACCTAAAAAAACAAGTATGTATTAATTATTGAGCAGGATCGTAATTTTATTTGATTATTTATGTCTTTCATAACAGCCTCCTGAAATTTGACGAGGATGCAAAACAACACGTTGTATATACCTGCAACCAAGCAGCGTGGCTCTGCTCCAGTTTGAAGGGTATGGGTGAAATAATAGGCCCATGTGACCTGAGATGGCAATGCACCTGCGATGCCAGTGGTATACCAAATGTCCGTAGGTGACGGTGACCGCTTACCTTCAGGTAGACAGACTACATATTTGAAGATGATAAAGACAATTGTTTCTTTGACAAATGAGCTACTAAATAATGCGTTATTAAAAGCGAAACCTTTATTAATAATAAATAACTTTATTTATTCGCAACTTGATATACGGCGTGACAGATTTCTTGATAAAATACTTTAAATATTTATCAACACATCGGTCTTTCGAACGATTGAGACAACAATATGTAAGCTACAGAAAGTAACAGACAAAGATAAGTGTAGACTATCTGTAGGTTACTCAGAGTGAAGAGGGCATCAAATAATTTAATAGGTATAGTTGCGGTAAAACTATTGGCTCATACGCTCTTATCAGGCCGTCGCGTGTCGCTTCGCATCGACGCACGCGTTGCCGAATTGTAAACACGATGTTTTTGGCTACCATCAAACGTGGAAACATGGGAAAAGATGCTGCAGTGTGTTTATTGAATACAAGCAAATACTAACCAAATGGTTTTGGCGACAATCACGGGAGTTAGATGTCTTTGCATACAACATTTTTTAGGGTAAATCAGCAGACGACGATAATATATCATCTGCGTTTGTTTTCCCCGGGTGATGAGACGTCTGCCCTAAATATTGCCCCAATCACTTCACTTATAAGCAATTGCAACTCTTTTATCCGATATTCTTCTACCCCAAGTTAACTTCGCTGAAACGGGTTTAAACGTGGTATTAGATCTGGAAACCGTTCGCTCGGAAGCATCGAGGTGGTTTAGAACCGGCCATGTTTCCCTTGTACCAGGTATCCCTTCCTCCTAACACTCATTTTTACATCCGTTTTATTGACAAGTTTCTATTCTAACCATAGTCTATGCAGATAATTATAGCGGTTTATAGTGTTACAAGGTTATTTTGGCACGTGGCCAAAATAGGAACTACCGACTCCATGTTGTTTATTCAATATATTTCACTAAATAATTGCAAAAATGTTTATCAACAGCGCCCCCCCTGTCAACGTCTCTCGAGCGCCAAAAGATCCTTGTAGTTCTTAGAGCATTAGTAGTTAGTGTTCATTGTAAAACCTACACTTCTTCTTTTCGCAACACTGAAACCAACCTCAATATTCTACAATAAAGTCTAGCCAGTATTTTTCTGTTACTCCACGGTAGATTTTTAGCAAAATTCCGTTTGCATTAAAAGGCTCTGCGAACTAAGACTCCGTTCGCGAGTTGCTTGTCCGGTACGTGACCGAAATACTCCCGGTATTTGGAATAGGGGCACGGAATACTTGTTTAGGATTTTCCGGGTTCTTAAGTTAATGTAGTGTTTATTGTATTGGTTTAATTGCCTACTAATTTTGGCGAGGTTTATGATACACTCATCTATGACAAGACACTAGCTCGTACTAGCCGAAGGGTGTATGGACTAATTTGGTTGTCTTCTTCATCTTCTTTAGTATCGATGGTACATCTTGTCAAATTACTTGGGCCCCGTAGGTGGCTAAGTCAATCGCGGCATCGGCAGCGTTTTTATGTCCTTTGTTCATGTGGTTCGTGTCGTTGAGCCTGTGGAAAACCAATCGAGGCGCATGCCTCGCGGTGTCTGTACGTGGCTTTATATCGAATAAAAATAATCGAAATATTTGTATGAAGCATCGTACAAATATTTCGATTCGAATTTCAAACGATTCGTTAACGTTACGTTTACGATACGTAATAATGGCCAACTGGCATTAAATGTATCCACATTTAATGCCAGTTGGCTATTATTGATTATCCAATCCATGATTTTTGTAATTAGCTATAAGCAGTAATTGTCAATTGTTGAATCAGTTATTGTTCAAACTTTTATTACTTCTCAATATAGTGAATAAGTAAGTACTTAATACATAATCTTTAAACTCATACAAGTAAAATTGATTTTTGATTGATTGCCAATCAATCACCGTGATCAATATTTTTGATTGATCAACGTTATTGCTTCACCTGCGTGAAGTGGCTGGTCGAACAGCACTTCGGTTGATTGTTTAAAATATTCTTCATGATTGACTATCGACCTCTCGGTACAGAGGTTTTAAAGTTAAACAGAAGCACCAGGCTACGAGGTAAAAACTTGGTAAAGTCTACCGCTTTATGTGTGATTTCTATTCGATTCTGTACTTATTAAGTTCACCTTAAACACAAAAGACTGTCACACGATGAAATAATAACTACGACTTAGGTGAAAGGAGTCTTCTTCATCCTAGCCTTTTCCCAACATTTTTGGCGTTGTAGCTAAAGCATGCAATACAGTGCTTTACATTGAGCGACTGCCTATCTGACCTCCACAAACCAATAACTGGGTATCACGGTACCCCTTGGTGAGACTGGTCGTCAGACTGTTTTACTTCTGACTACTCGAAACGACTTTTAAAAATCTACAAAGAACTGCCGGGACCAGAGGAAATTATGATCAATGCCTGTTCTTCGCGGGCCTGCGGGCGGTGAGTAATGGGTAGCTCACCGTCCGATCAGGACCAGGCCCGTGCTGGACGGCGCGTACGTGTTCCACGCTCGCCTCAAAGAGATGTCCGCTTCGAAGAGGGGGCCCACTAGGGCCCAAGCCTGCCGGGAAAGCGGGATCATCCGAAAGGGGTACCGCTGACCCGGAACATAAAGGGCCAAGGAAGGAACACGGGTGGGTTTTAGTCAGTAAGAGTCTGACACTCCCTTCCGCTCCACCCAGAGCGGGAGGAGTCATTTGATGATTTCCCATCCTCAAAAAAAAAATGCCTGTTCTTCCTCTATAAGGGAAAAAGACCTTTGCTCTCAGTGAAACGAAAGCAGACTGGGAGGAACTGATCGACTTAGCTATAAATCTTTTTTCTCTTTTGCTTTTTATTATTATTCTTTCTTTCTAACATGTAAGTCTGCCTGACCTCTCTGTAAGTTCTTCACTTTTCCCGATTCCGTATCTCGTGTACGTACCTATTATAGTTCAGTTGGTCGTTTTGTCTGGGGTGCGTCCCACGTTGTGTTAGTCGGTTCACGGTCGCCACTCAAGGATCCGTCTGTTCTCATGAGGATTTCATCTTGCTTATTTTAGATATGTGTCAGAATATATGCTATAAGGTATTCGTTATCAGAAACATACACTTTACTGGTCTGGCCGTGGTTAGTCAACATGGTTCTCCTTAAGAAACCTGTGAACAAAACGTATGGAAATCGATCAGTTTTTTTGTGTGTGGAAATCCTCAGGGATGTCACAAACCCTCCGCTCTGAGTTAGACGGAGGGTTTGTCAGACTCAAATTGAGTAAGACCAAACAGTGTTCTTCAACAAACGGGGCACTAGAAGACTTGCGCAGTTCGCAACGAGCAGCAACGAGGGGTAAACACATGCCACCTTGTCCCACATTTATCCATACAGTAGCCATTAAGCCACGATCCCGTTTCTTCTCAATTACCGCCATCTCATTAAATGCTCCATAGCTTTCACTTAAAATCGTCCATAATTCCATGCTAAGTCAGGAGTTGGCCTTGCAACATTGCACGTAAACACCATAATAGTCGTTATTTTGTCCCTACGTCGGCTCATTACCGCTTGCCATGACATTTGTTTAACGACGCTGCTCCCGTCCAAATATTTGCAATGAACCGCTATTACTGTGTTGTTGCCTGGAGTTATGTTAAATTTTTTGTTTATGTAGCCAGGCAAAACTATGAGTTATGAGTTTGAGATGAGTCTCCTTTTTCGCTTGTCGTGGTATATATACTAGCCGGTCAGTTGGATGCTAGCAAGGCTGCCTACTCAGGGTGCACCGAACTTTCATTTAATCGCCGCCATTTGTGAAGTGCGCTCTAAGTGCAGCGAAGTTCGAAGAGGAAAGACACAAATTAGTACTACAAACTATCTATTAGGCTCGTTATACAAATTCCTTCTTCACAAACGTCCCTTAGTGCCTAAACAAATAATTGTTTCTTTTGATCTTAGAGTAAAAGGAAACCAGACAATAAACTCGCCCATATTATAGGACGTCCTTTCCGCCATTCCTACATGACATTTAGAACCAACGACATACAACGTGCTCTGATCCTTACATAACACTATTCTTGGTCCACGTTCATGCATTCTTTGGTACTTGCGCGCAGTAGTTTATATGTAGTATCATATAGTATGTTCGACCTTCTTGAAGGACGTCCTCAATGTGGGACGTGCACTCTATTTTCTAGGGTGACGAAGCGAAAAGTGTTAGCAGACAGAGGTGGAGAATAGTTGTCTCGTTCTATCAATAATAACATAATTATCAAGTATTTAGTCAGAAAGTGTTAGTGAGTTGTTTTTTTTTCTGATTATACTTGGTTAGTTCAGCTAAACTGACCTACTTATTCTTATCAAATCTGCCGGCGAACACGCAACATTGGTGTTCAAATGACAATACAAAGTAAAATAAAATGTGGTTAAAGAATTTAAATTTTTTGTATATTAGATTGGACAATCCAGTTTTTTAGGCACGTAACAGGAAGACACTGCTTTAGTTGCTTTTTAAGAATCACAAAAACTGTTTCATCATTATTACAAGAAGGACATAAATACTTCTTCAATTGCACGTCTCTGTACTCTGAAATCTCTGATCTGTATCTACTTACTGTATTTTTTTCATGCACCGTTAGCATCTTCAGGTCATGAAATAGATGAGTTCCAAAGTAAAAAAATTGTTAATTATCTGCTACTTTTCAGAAAAAATACAGCAAATTCAGTCAAAGTAAGATATTTTGTTCCGAAATTAGAATAGAAAAGAATAGAATACTCTTGATCATGCACACCATAAAAATTAGAAACATAAATATATAATTTTTACATAGGGTGGCACAATGGGCGGTCTTATCGTTAAAAGCGATCTTTTACAGATAACCTTTGGATGGATTAAAGGGAGAAGGAGTAACAATACTGATATACAATAAGTACAAATATACATAAAACATACACTTACCTACATATATATACAATAATAAACAAGAAACAATAGTTTAGGATATAGGAGAGAAGAAGTGCTTTTTAATCAGAATTTTAAAAGTGGACATTTTTGAGCACGTCTTATCGACACGGGCAAGGCATTCCATAAACGTACTGCTTGAACTGTAAAAGACTTGTCTTAAAAAAATAACTTAAAAAAAGGAGTTTTCCGAAAATTATGCTAATTAAGAGTACCTTTGACATTAGAAAACGGCACTTATATCTATCAGAGCTTTGTATACGTTCTTGAGCTGTCAAGTTTCAAGTTGGGGATTCAACCCTTCCGGACTCCCCCTACATAAAAGCCTGGGACCGCTGTACTTTTTTTCGCATTATTTAAATGAATTCAAGTCCGGAATCAAAGAAGAGGGTCTTGACTGCGAAAAGGAAGTCTTCCTAATAACCACAATGAGTAATTCGCCCACATTTGCAAGCAGACCAACCTTGAACCCGTTCCGCCCACGCTCTGGCTGTATTTTGGTAGACGCCCACGCATCGCCAGCTGATTGTTACATGATAATAAACTTTATTATTCGTTTGACCTACTTTTCTAGAGGTCTCGTACTGTGGTGTTTTATGATAAGGATTTTTGTAGTTTAACAACCAGTTTCGGAGATTCTGGCTAACTTTAAATCTTAGAGCTGTTGTGATTGGTCAACCGAACGTAGATTGAAACCGGTACCTTTCAGATATACTGAGGCTGAAAGATACCTAGATTTTTTGATTAAGGTATCGCCTTCATTAAAATCGTCTCATAATTGTAGAATCTCATTTCAGCCGAAATACGTCCACTACTACCTCCCCAAAGCATCGTCACAACAATCATTTCTGTCCTTCCAAACGAAAATACAAACAATGTTTATATTACAAAACATACAAACATGTAAATAAATATTGCGTAAAACCCTCAGCGTAATACAGAGAAAATTACTCGTAGTCAGGTTACAGTTTTTTATCCCCATACGGCGGGTAGTTCGCTAATTAAACCGACGTCGACCAATCACCGTATCTGCCTGAAACTGATACACCAATTAGGGAGCTAGCTGACGGAAAACTGAGAACATCCTAATGAAAACGTATTTGTTTACGTTTGTATAGATTTCCTTTAGTAATTATAAGGTTTCGGGCGAAATGGAGAAGTGTTTAGATGTTCATTTTTAATGGGCATTTGCGCAATGTTGGGTAAAAGGACCAACATTTTTTGGGCTGAAAGAGTTTAGAGAAGTTATAAAAAAGCTAAAACAGAAACTTCGACTTTAAAAAGTGAGAAAGACGGAGAGAGAATCAAGGATATTTTTCTTGGAAAATGTGGTTCACGTTGATGTTCGTGTCACATTTTTTTTAAAATCCAACAATCACAAAAAAATTATTCAGTTCACTGCCATGTCTGACAGCCAGTCTTACCAAGGAGTATCATATTACCCAGTAACTGGGTTGTGGAGGTGAAATAGGCAGTCACTCCATGTAACAAACTGGTATTCCGCTGCAACCGGTTAGACTGAAAACCGACTTCAACATAGTTGCAAAAGGCAAGGCAAATTGTTTTTTTTTTATAAAAAGCTCTAACTGCAAAATCAATGACGCGCACAACTAAAGACAGAACTGTTACGTTTCTACATATCCTCGTTGATTTTTTGTATCAAGAACTGCAACACTTAGCAGAAATCGACCTTCCATTTCGTAGAATTGTGTTGTTAAGTATCGGCACTTAATTCTATGCTGTAACCGTAGTCTGGCATTGAAGGAGTTCAACATTGTTTCCACGAAAACTCGTCTGATTCCGGACTAACGTGACACAGAGGTAAAGTTTATGGAAGTGGCTTTGCAAGGTCAGCGGGCTGTGCTTTGAGGAGTAAACGTGTTTTAGTTAGGCGAAAGAAAATGATTGTATTTTATACGAAAATAGAACTGACACTATACGTAAAAGAAACAAGAGAAAGATATCGATAAGTATAATGATTGTTTTTTTGCAAAAGTTTTCAGGTTCACCCCGGTGGAACACCCTAACTCCAAAACAGCATTAAGATTTAGAATATAACACTTAGTTTATTAACAAAGAAATCTCTTGGATTTTCATAAAATACATTGTCTTTAAAATACAATCTTGAAGTCGATACTATGATCCTCGTTGAAAAACGTGTTTCTAAGCACACAAGAGAAGATTGCTTAACATAAAAAAAACCTATACAAGAATAAAGAAAGAAAAATAGGTTTATTTGTCACAGAAACTCGTGCATACAAAAAAGATAATTAGCTCTAATAATTAAGAAAAAAAAGTAAAAACAACAAAGAGATATCTAATCACGAGCACAAAACAGAAATAGTCGACAGCTGCACGTCATGACTGCGACAAGAAGGCTCCCACTCTGTTCCACTCACTATAAAAGTTTTTTTCTTCTTATTTTTATTCTGCGCTAACATTGCCCTGATAATTTCTGAACACGGGTCACAAGTAAGATTCTCCAAGCCACCTCCATTTGTACACAGATCATGGGCCCCTTTCCTCAACTATACTTGACCTTCCGATTCCGTGAGTCGCGACGATATATCATCTGTTGGCGGCTAGATAGTCCTGCCAACATTTATTATGTTTCTTTCTTGCCGTATCTGAACTATGCCGAGGTCTGTTTTAATGTTGTTTGGGTGTTTAGAAAGGGAGTTTAAGTAAAGTAGTCGTACTTTAAGGTTTTTGGGATTTTTTTTAACATATTCTATCTCAGACTAAATAAAAAAAGTAGACGGAGCATACACCAACCAAAGCGTTCAAATATATGAAGCCTCTTATACAGAGTTGTGTGCCGTGACCTTGTGTGTGTTATGATGTCTAACGTGTTCGGTTTCGCGCGTTGCACTACCACGATCGGCTTCCTATTTCAAATTTGGCTTCCTTTAACCTGCTTCACTCTGAGAGCGCGGTGCTCTGTCTATCTTTATTATTTGGTCTGAGTATTCTATCCTACTTATAGTGACCTTATTTTTGATGTTCTTGAAAATCTGTAACCAACTCACCGTGAAAACTTAGGTAAAGTGAGCTTGGAATGAGCTATCAGTGTCACCCCACTGATGCTAGGGATTGACGAAGCATACATTTACAATCATAATCGAGATCTTAATAATATTTTGCCAATTCTATTGATAGTTTTATATTATTTCAATGCTAGTCAGTATCTAAGTGTCTAAAAAAAAACAACGTTGTGTTTCAAACTGAATTTCTGTTTTGCTATTTTATTTTTAAACCCCGAAAATAGTAATGTTTTGATGATTGTGATTTTATGTATGTATGCGTATTCTACCCTAGCTTGAAGAAGGCTCCAACTCCAGCATGACCTCTTTTATCTCTACTCTACGAAAACAACATCTCTATCTATACAAAGCGACATTTCTTTTCTTAATTTTTGTCCTCGTGCCGTAGAAATATTTCTACAATCTATATTGATCTATCTATATTGTCTTGCGTTTCTTCGGTTTCTTCAGTGGTCATGCTACGCGTGCAGAATTTATAAAGAACGATTGTGGCATCTGCATTCTTTTAAACATTGAGCTTTAAAAAATAATTGAATGTCCAGCATAATTCCTAAGGAAGTCCCTTTTTATGATTTCCACAAGGAACGATTCTAGGTTCCTAGCATTCAACGGCTAACCGCAATCGCTGAAAGCGCTTTTCCAACTTGGTTATGTCATATAAATTCCATGGATTTTCTTACACAATAAAGCTTGAGTTAATAGCAATATTTGCCCTACTACCGCAAGACTAAAGGTACCTACAGATTTGCTCGGTATTTGACGATCGACACGTGTTTTGCATTAGTACCTCTATCTCTCATGACCAAGAAGTACTAAAGAAAACACGTGTACCCCACCTTAAGACAGATTTTTGCAGTGTAATACCGTGTTCCCATTGACATTGTCTCGTTCGCCAGACACGATCCCTTAATCTCCTGTAACGATACTCATTCAACTAGATAGGATAACCTATTCTCACTACGTAACCGACGATAGGCTTACCCTTAAGACTCTTATATCACCTAACATCACGTTTCATTTGCAGGATATTACCTTTTTCCATTACAAGGATCGAAATAACGCCATCAACAGTTTGACTGAGAAAAAATCTTGATAAAATCTTGGTAGGGTGTCAATGAAAGAAAATATAAAAATAGCAGCCATCAGTTTGTTATGACATAAATTATAATAATCATAATATGAGACAACATCCACACAAGGTCTTCAGGTCCCGAACTAGGTAGAACCTGTACTACGGTAACCTGATGACTGATATACATACTTATATACATATACACACCCAGACACAGGTCAAACAGACATATTCATGCACACAAATGTTTGACTTGTCCGGGGATTGAACCCGGGACCAGCGGCTCAGAAGGTAGGGTCGCTACCAACTGCACCAACCGCTCAGTCAATTAATATCAACGTGTGACATATCAAAGCAAGGCAAAAGCTTTATTTATTACAGTGAAGAGAGAAAACGAGCATAATGACCACGCAATACATAGGTAATCGTAATCGGTAATCGTTAATACATAGGTAATCAGCCTATAATGTTCCCACTACTGCACAGGCCTCCTCTCAGTGAGAGAGAGTGGGCCGTAATCCACCACGCTGGCCCAGTACGAGTTGATAGATATCACGTGTGTTCGAATTTTTTGTTCTAGGACATGTCGGTTTCCTCACGATATTTACCTTCATCGTTTTAAGAGCAGTGGTGATTAAATAATTTACACAAAGTAAAGCGCCTGACTGGGTTCGAACCTACGATCTAAAACGTAATCGTAAGTCGCGGCCGCTACCACTGGGCCACCACTACTGTTCTGCTGATTAGCATGCTCGTTAATAATACCAGCCTACTTTTATCCCACAGGGACAAAGGCCTCTTCTCAAACTGAGAAGGCACGAGCATTGATCACCACGCTTGTACAGGTTTCCTTACGTTGTTTTCCTTCACCGATGTTAGTGATGTTCCAATATAAACTCAGAAAGCAAGCATGCTCACTGCGTAACGGTTATTTCAAACTATCAAGGCAGGCATCGAGGTCTAATTCTCGAGACCGCTTCGCTCGATCCTGCATTCTGGCATGCTTTAGATTTTGATCAAGGACTTCCATATTCTTTTTGGTCACGTCCTTCATTTCTGAAGGTCGTGTCCCTTCATGGACACAAGAGCTTCCGTAGACTATGATAATTTTATAACATAAGCATATCTTAATATTGAACAGTAAGAATATGTCGACATTTAAGATACTTATAGGTTATCACCTTTATTTAAAGGTGTATGTTAGAAACGGCGCAATTTATCCATAGCTTATAGTTAGTTTGAAGGCTTGATGAATGATTATAAATATAATGATCATAAATATCAGAAAATGAAATAAAAAAACACAGGTGAACATAATATTGATTATTTACCTATTATTATCTTCTTCTTTGAAACGTTTCAGGGATATACTACTCACGGCCTTACCTACTCGAGGACAAACGACTTGAAAATAAGTGTGCTTATACAACTTTTAGAAGGGAATGAAGATAAACCGAACAATAACGTAGAAACCTAACTTAAAAATCAGTACTATTCTTGGGACGACGTTAAATGAGATGTTCTGGAAGCAACGCTTTTATTAAATACAGGGACAAAATCAGAACACCTCAAAATATAATCGCAGAAATCAGAAAACCCCACTTTTTTTCGACCGCAGTACCTAGTGTATGTTTGAACAAAGTAGACACCCTACCGGCATCAACCTTACCTATACTATGTAATAGAATAGGTTAAAACGCTCGTTTGAATACTAATAGTCCAGAACTTTCTGGTCCAGTGTGTTTATCACCGAGATCCTCAATACTTTTAGGGAGAACGACAAGTATAAGCTAAAATATGACTATCTATAGGAACTATTAGTCGGACTCAGAAATCAGACTAGACTTAAATCGCTTCTCTCGTATCGGCACGAACTATGAAAGAATAGCTCATGCCGCTTTAAAACTACCCAATGCTAAATCAGCTGAACTATTTATTACCCAACCAGCGAGTTAGTGGCGGGGCCAACTAACAAGGGTACGCCGGACGTACAATAAATGTATCGCCACACGTGGAGGCCATGTCCAAAACCGCATTTCTAGATTCCCCCAGCCCATTTCCCCCGTCTCGTGGTCTCCAAAACAGGTGTCAGAGCCCGAAGATATAGCCAAATATCAGTATCTTCCATAACGATGTAAATATGAGCAAAATAACCAGTTGATTCGCTAGGGTTGTGTCGACCGCAGCTCAGTGCCGCAGCAACGCCGCACTGCGGTACACACGGGCCGTTCTGTCCGGACAACCTGAGCCAAAGGAATATCAAGCTAAAATATATATTTTGGAACATTTTTTTACTATGTTATTTTGTGGGCAATAATGTTTTGAAAAGAGCAGTGATATGTCTAGAAATTTTGGGTAGAAGCTTTACTAAACAAACGTTAAACCTGTGGTACTTACTTGAGATACGGAAAATGCAAGTCTATTCTTTCAAACATTTATCATATTTTTTAAAATAAAATTTGTGACAAACGCATAGCAACCCTGCACGTAAATTGCATGTTTTGAAATACAGGACATTGCCGCATAAACCGAAAATCTTTGAACAAGAATAAAAACAATCCTCGTCAGCGACCAAATACATGCCAAATATATTGCCCTATAAAGTAGGTATATACTAATTCCATGACATTGTCATCTGAAACCATAACTTACATAGGTACAAAAAATTCGCAGCATCACCCAGCCAGATATCGATTTAAAAAAGGTTTTATCACATTAAGGGCTATACGTTATTCCCTGACACACTGATCCAGCGACCTTGGACGAAACGGGACCGTTCCCGACACACCGAAGGGATTTATAATTTTTAATTTATATTTAATAAGTGACGTGAAACTTTTTTGTTTTTCACAATTTTGCGCGCGAAATTAAATAATGGATGCTTGACGTGTCACCGCTGTGTTTTGTATTTCGAATTTGTAATTTGAAAGACATTTTTTCTTAAATTTTGTAATGGCGTTGGAATATGAGTTTTTTGTGAATACAGTCAGCACTACATAGTGTATATTATAAGAAAAGATTACAGTTGAAGATGGATGCACACGTCATTCGTCTGTTTTCTACTCACATCATTTCACAACTAATAAACGATCAGAAACATTATGGAAAAGCCATCATACATGCATAATAGAAGAGAGCTACAACCATTTACAAAATGCTGTTAATAGCTGTACCTTACGAGTAAGTTACGAGTACAGTGAACAAAATATTAGTTCAGGTAAACAGGCAAAAAAAAAAAAAAAACCACTACAGTTTTTTATATTTATTGTCGATATAATATTAAGCTATTTTTAAAACTTAATACTCACTCAGAATTTGTCAAAAACTTGATCTTATGCACGTACAAAAAATGACTGAAAATTAGTTGCAAGTTACCTTTTTGTATACCTCCTTTTTTTTGTCAATACAGAGTAGGCTTGAATTGACGGTACGTCGCAGTTTCCAGACGAGCATTCAGTGCCCTAATTGACACTTGTTCAAGTCCCTCTGCACATTCAAAGGCGTATGACGTGTACTTTGACATACAAAATGTAACTGTCAAACTCATGAAATTACATGCTAAACTTTTAAAGTTTGTGTTTGTCCAAAACCTTAGGGGCAATTCCTCTATTTTTTTAAAGATTCTTATACTAACGTCAGTCTCAATCAGTAGAGTCCATTTACAGTTATTTTACCTCTGACAGCAGCAGCCCAATAGCAACCTTATTGTGACGATTATAAAGATCATTGTGAATTTGACAGACTTTTCAATGGCTGCAACCCAACAGCAACCCTATTGCAACGTCAGTAAATATCACTGTGATTTTGACAGTGATGCAAAGTCAGAGCTAAAATATCACTGTGATTTTGACAGTGATGCAAAGTCAGAGCTAAAATATCACTGTGATTTTGACAGTGATGCAAAGTCAGAGCTAAAATAACTGTGAATGGACTGCAAACAGTGTAGATGTATTAATAGAGTGTGTTTTCAGTTATCTAAGCAACGAGAATATTTTTTCTTTGCACAATACAGATCGTTCCATAAATTGATAACGGATATGGACCTACACAAGTTTTCTAGAACGGTTTCCTGTGTTTTTCATCTCAATTTATAATCCCGTCTTCTTGCAGTCTTTCTTTAAGTCAGTCTTCAGTAACAATTAAGTCTTGTACTAGTCCCAACATCATACATTGCCCCATTCGATGTTCAAATATTAGTCCAACCGCAGCGAGCATTAAACTCTTTAAAATTGGACGTGAGTAGTGCCAAGCTATAAAGATTTGAATCTCGTTCCAAAATTTTACAATATGATTAATAAAAATCAATGGCAGCAACCCAACAGCAACCTTATTGCAACGGGAATAAAGACCACTGTGATTTTGACAGTGGTGCAAAGTCACGAGGTAAAATAAGTGAAGGGACTGTAGTAGTGTCAGTGTATTTTTGACATTGACTGTCGTTGAGATGAGGTTCCAACTTGAATTGATCGATGGAGCCATTAATATAAAATTGGAATTGGAACTTGAATTGATTGGCGTCCTGTTTGCTACATAATAAAATTAGTGGAAACGTCACTCTTGTATTAACTGAAAGGCTAGGGAGAGGTTGACATATAGTAGACCCGCATCTGGGTTCGAACTCAGACAGGCGCTTTAGTTTGTATAAATTATTTCATCACCACTGCTCTCAAAACGGTGAAAGAAAACATCGTGAGGAAATCGGCATGTCCTAGAACCAAAAATTCGAAAGACATGTGACATCTACCAACCCGGACTGAGCCCGCGTGGTGGATAAGGGGCCCACTCCCTCTCACAGAGAGGAGGCAGTGGGGATATTATAGGCTGATGATGATAAGACCCGCATTTCACCAGTTATGTGTCAGTCTCATGTAATAGGGGGCGAGCCTATAGCTATCAACCTGGTACAAATCCAGACTCCGAGTTGCCACTGAGAAATTCCTAATGAAAACCCAATAATACCAAATAATAATATATCAGTACTCAATTATAATATATAATAATATATACTTTGCCTGATGTGGGATCGAACACAGGACTGCATGCTCAAAAGATATTAAACGAAATCCTATATTTTGATGTTATTGCTTTTGAGTATGAAAGCAGAAAAAATATTAAACGTTGAGGAAACCGGCATGTCCACGACCTCAGTCCACCGGCCCCCTTCTTTTATCGGTCATCTAGACGCCCTGCAAGTTACCATCCTTACCAATTTGCTATTCCACCAATTCGCACTAAGCGTTTCCAAATGTCTTTTGTAATGCGCACAGCAAAAGAGTGGAACTCTCTACCTGCGTCTTTGTTTCCGAACGCATACAACCCTAATCTCTTCAAAGTGAGAGTGAACAGGCTTCTTCTGGGTAAGCACACTCTATCGTCGACTCTGTCTATGTCACCACTGACATGAAATGACTGAAAATTCGAAGACATGAGACTTCTACCAACCAGCACTGGGCCCGCGTGGTGGAATGCGGCCCACTCCCTCTCACAGAGAGAAGGCATGTGTCCCAGCAGTGGGAACGTTATAGGCTGATTATGATGAGGTGACGAAGAACACCGTTTTATCCTTCTCTATTTTTCTATGTTTAAATGTGGGTTAGTGTAATTTCAGTTAAGTCTTTATTGCCGAATATAAACATAATAATATATAATGAAATTACAGTTAATGGTTATTAGTTCGTGTATCCGAGCTTCAATTGTTAGTTAAACTTTATTAGCGAGGATCCTCACCTATATATTGTTACTGTCTTAATTACTTCAAATAAGATAGGTATACCGTATTCAAATTCAGTATGATAATGTTTTATTTAGGTCACTGTTGAACTAGTTTGTCCCGTGACTTCGTTTGTGAATAAACTTTCAGCTCAAGTTAAGTTGAGGAGTGTTTCGAAAAATCATTGCTCAGTATTGCGTTTAAATAAAAAAATACTGTTTTAAACACTGTATCTCTAGCAAAATGTTTAATGATTACTGCTAATAGTTTTAGAGAAATCGCCTGACACAGACAGACAACAGACACGCACCAAATATAATCCGCGCCTTCTATTTTGGCACGAAACTTTAAGAAGGTTCTATACACACAGTTTCTATATAATTACAGAAGCCATCTATTAGTGATAAATCTCACTAATAGATGGCTTCTGTAATTATCTGCGTTTAATTCTAAACTATAACCCCTTATTAATAAACTCAGAGTAAAGTTAGACCAAGCTTATACCTTCAATAATTTATGGTTTAACAGAAATTATTGAATACTGACGAGTATTATTTTACTCCGAGTTTATTCATAAGAGCGTAAATGTCTGTCCCACTGCAGGTTAACGACCTCGTCACAAATAATGCAATTAATTGTAATTATTGCGCATTGCATGTACTAGAAATATTTGCACGATTTTTTTTTTTTGTAGTCCAATAAAGTGAGACTAAAATTATTTTACCGCGTTATTATTTATGTACCATCTATAATCTGATTGAAAAGCTCTAATTTAAATTTTTTATTTCAAACCACAGTACTTAAAAGCTAGTCCCATTAAAAAAATCTAGTATTTTTAACTTAATTAACTCATAAAGCTTCGCTATCATGGCGACAAAGTATCGATGTACCTAACGTTTTTTTTTGGTTTAATAACAGCTTTCCGTGTTAAAAGGTTATTAATAACAACCTCGTTTTAAAAGCATTTCGGTTATTTTTGTTTTAATTATTTGTTTATTTAAGGTTGAAAGACATGTTTATTATAGAGGTTTTATTACTGTAATAAAGAGTTAGTTTTTCGTGTTATAAAATTTGCAAATTTGGCCAACCTCACCGTCACAGAATAAGTATTTTATACTGTGTCACTGTTGTCCTTGGATATTAAGAATATCACACACAAATGCGATGCTCTGCGTTGAGAGCAAAATTAATCGAGACACCAGACTTATACTTGGCGTTGACGATAGTAACTTTTAGAAATTCATAATACTTCTGATCTTTTTGATGGTGGGAAATCATCAAATAACTTCTCCCGCTCTGGGCGGAGCGGGAGAGCGGGGCGTGTAAGACTCTTACTGACTAAAACCCACCCGTGTTCCTTCAGTTGCCTATGCCAGGGGCCACAGTAACCCTTTCGCACTTTCCCGCAACCCTGGCAGGCATTGGCCCTAGCGGACCACGTCATTGGTGCTGACATCTCTTTGAGGCGCGCGTGGAACACAACGCGCCGTCGACCCGGGCCTGGTCCTTATCGGATGGCGAGCTGCCCATTGCCCGCCGTCCGCAAGCCCGCGCCTACGGTGGCTGGGAATCGGCTTGTGAAACCCGACGCCCAGGGCGTCTCCTGCGGCACCTAGGGTCGTGAGGGCGCGAATTTTGCCTCTTCCTCACGCGTAATCTGGAGGCCTACTCTCTAAGTCCGTCAACGCAGAAACTGGCCCGTCCGAAAGTAGTTCGATACTTCGGAATTAACTCTACACCCGATTAACTAACTTTTTCGGACGGGCAATAACACATCGGGAGTGAGGATAGCTGTCAAGTGGTGTCGTCATTAATTTTTACTTCGTGTCTCGAAATAATCTTGTGTCCGTAGGTGATATGGAGTAGCAAACGCCCGTAACTTCGGCTGAAACTACGGATATCATGCTCAGAGAGTAGATCCCCAGAGTAGTGACATGTACACAGACTAAGTAACTGAGAAACATCGCAAAGAAAACTAAATGTATACTAGTCTGAAAATCCGACCACGCGATGAGCAAACGTGGCATTTAAAGCCCCTCGTTCCTGCTTTGTAGGAAAAATAGTGGGTATAGGAAACTTACTTTCTGTGTAGTTTCTGTGAATCCCATGTCCTAACACAGTCAAAAGATTCTTACGTCCGAAAGGGTTACCATGGCCCCTGGCACAGGCAACTGAAGGAACACGGGTGGGTTTTAGTCAGAAAAGAGTCTGACACGCCCTCCTGCTCCGCCCAGAAAGGGAGAAGTTGTTTGATGATTTCCAACCCAAAAAAAAAAGTATCTAGTTACGCATATTCCATTCTTTACCGATATACATAATCGGAAGCGGCTTTTCCCTCGGCAAACGGACGGGCGCGGTCCAAATATAACACCGTATGTTTATTTATATTGGAGAACTCCGGTTAATGTTGTTAGAGATTCAACAGACCTTGATTTCAAAATAGTTTTTTTTAGAAAACACAATTTTTTTTTAGAAAGGTCCTCTGAATTTGGGTTTCACAACTCAACGATTGCGGAAATATGAAGTAACGATAGACCCATTTTGTAAAAAAAAAAAACTTAATGCAACATTTTTTTGAAATAAGTCACTTTTTAATTGTGGTACCTACCCTTTACAAATTCGTGTGCCACGACTTGCTATGTAATCAACAGTGAAAGATAATAACATCAACAACATACACGAAGTGGATTAAATACGAATTATTGAAGCTTACTCAAAAACCAATCATCAGAACTTGACCAAATCTATATGAGAACACCTCAGACCCAGAATCCTTTAAAACATAAAACAAAAACAGTCTGCAGTCGATGAAATCACCATAGGGGGTCCCGGACCTTTGATAGCGTACGAGGGGCAGAAGCCAACTCGCAGAGGCCCGTCAGACGATATAAATAAAGGAAACAGAAACCGGCTATTATCCCTGTATGCACTGTGAAAGTGCACTCAAGGACAACCCCCGGTTGGTGTTGGACTATTCCAGGATGTGGAAAAAATATATTGGACTATGGGTTTGGGAGGTTAAAGTGGACTAGTTACCAAGAACTATGGAAGGACTATGACCTCTGTCTGATCAATGTTTTATACGCTGATAAAATGGCAGGGGGTGACTTGCACACTCAATAATGGGCCCCCCGAAGCCGTCGCTAGCACATAGTGACATAGCGACAAGGGGCAACATTTCCTGAGGTGCTTGAGGAGTGGAGAGCTTTTCCGCGGCTATCAGAACAATCCCAGAACCCGGAAGACGGTCAAGATCCCTACCAGCACTTACTGGAATCCTGTCTTCCTCCGAGCACGTTTGCTCTTGCAAATCTTCATTTAAGCTGGCCAATAAAGGCAAGAAAGAGGTGGGCGCTCTGTTCCCCGTCATTGTTCACTACAGCCAGCCAACAAAGGCAAGCCAGAGATGAGGAACAAGACTTCTCCCGGTAGATAGGGTCCGTGGGGTCGCTATTGCCCTACAGCTTGCCACATACTGCCCTGCGGGTTTCTGTATCCCTCTTGGTCTGGTTCCTCACCGTAGCCAAAGACCTAGAGTTCGGAGCGTGCAAGCCCCACCACGACGTCAACGTAGAGATACGGCGGTGGGGTTATTATTATTATTATCATTCACTAACGACTAGCCCCTGCTTCGGACGGGTGAAACAATGTACAATTACACAAACAATTATTCTTCGTCATGTCGATGGCACGACAGTGTATTAAACTTTTTTCGCCCAAATCTTCACCACTTGCCGGGCATCGTCAGTGGCAGAGCAGAGGTCGCTTTAGCAAAAAAAAAATAAACAATGTACCGAAGCAGCGACATGTCAGAACATGGAGATTTTTGTGCTATCTCTAAGTTAAGGCAAAAGCGTCAGGGGTTGCTCGCGAAATACAAATTTTCTTACGTTTTTTCAATTTGCATGTCAGTATCAGGGTATATGTGATCTAAATATGATTCACGGCAGTAACAGATATTTATTTATAGAATTATAATCATAGAAATCATGAAAACTTCTCTCATAGTTCATAATACCCTATTCAATGACCATTTCATAAAATCAGGACATTTGAGGCGTGCTGCGGGCCGACCTCCCTGATGGCGTCAGCGTGGTGTGCTACGCTGACGACACGCTGGTCCTGGCGCAGGGGAGGTCGTATCAGGCGGCGGCCGACGCGATGACACGCGGGGTTGCGATAGTCGTGGAGAGGATCCGGCAGTTGGGTCTCGAGGTGGCTTTGCACAAGTCCGAGGCCATGTCTTTCCTTGGGCCCCGGAACAGGCCACCATCGGGATCCCAACTAACAGCAGGAGGGGTTCACATCGGCGTCGAGTCCACGATGAAATACTAAGGACTCGTGCTCGATAGCCGGTGGAACTTCATGGAGCACTTCCGACGTTTGGCCCCCAAACTGGAACGGACTGGGGCCGCCCTCAAGCGGCTCCTGCCCAACCTGAGGGGTCCAAACGCCTCCTGCCGGAGGCTTTACGCGGGGGTCGTGCGGTCCATGGCTACATATGGGGCCCCGGTGTGGGCGCGTTCACTGCGGCGGAGAGCCGCCCACTATCTGAACGCGCCCCAAAAGGTGGTAGCCGTAAGGCTGATCCGGGGCTACCGCACGATCTCGGGCGAGGCGGCAAGCCTCCTTGCCGGACTGCCGCCGTGGGATCTGGAGGCGATAGTCCTCGCGCGCCTGTATGAGTGGCGCGCGGAGGCACTACGCCGGGGGGAAACCCCGCTTCCGCGGCAAATCGCGGCGGAGCGGACGGACCTCCGGCGCGATCTCATGGCGGCATGGAAAGAGCGACTGTCGCAACCCAGCGCAGGGCACGCCACGATAGCGGCGGTAAGACCCCTCTTTGAGGAGTGGCTAGAGAGGCGTCACGGCGTCCTCACCTACCACCTAACGCAGGTCCTCACCGGACACGGAAGTTTCGGGAGGTTCCTGCACATCATCAGGCGGGAGGAAACGCCCGGGTGTCACCACTGCGATGATCGCCCCGAGGACACGGTGGAGCATACGGTGGGGGCCTGCCCTGCGTGGGCGGAGCACCGCCGTGTCCTTGTAGAGGCGATCGGCAGCGGCGGCGATCTCTCACGCCCGGCCTTGGTTCAAGCCATGGTCCGGGGCGAGGGGGAGTGGGAGGCAGTCGCCTCCTTCTGCGAAGCAGTCATGCTAGCGAAGGAGGTGGCGGGACGGGAGAGGGAGAGAGTCTCCCGTCCAAGCCGCCGCGGTGGACGCTCCGGGCGTCGGGAGCCGCGTGACGACTCCCGGCCACCGTAGGCGCGGGCCTGCGGGCGGTGAGTAATGGGTAGCTCACCGTCCGATCAGGACCAGGCCCGTGCTGGACGGCGCGTACGTGTTCCACGCGCGCCTCAAAGAGATGTCAGCATCATAGAGGGGACCCACTAGGGCCCAAGCCTGCCGGGAAAGCGGGATCATCCAAAAGGGGTACCGCTGACCCGGAACATAAAGGGCCAAGGAAGGAACACGGGTGGGTTTTAGTCAGTAAGAGTCTGACACTCCCTTCCGCTCCACCCAGAGCGGGAGGAGTCACTTGATGATTTCCCATCCTCAAAAAAAAAAAAAAAGGACATTTGAGGCCAATTCTAACCTTAAATAGTTGTATTGCTGATTCTGTACAGCCTTGTTTATTACGGTCGCGAATCATATTTTAATCAACTTACAGCCTGACAGTGAGAAAAGTTAAGTAAATTTGAATTTCGCGGACTACCTTTGCGCATCCCCCTTAAATATGAATGTAATGTACTCTTAAACCTTCCGGAATCAGTTCTCTAATTGATGGTAAATATCGCACCAAAATATACTATGTATTGATTACACAAATTAAAATAAACAAAAACCACGCTTCGCGCAAGAACAAAAGAAAGTTCCTCGAGTAAATTTACCCAAATAATGCTGCAACGAAGTATATCAGAAGGTATAATATTATTACCGTGGCAAACTGTGCCACTCAGCAAAGTTGCTTATGTCACTTCAACAACTAACAGAGTATTGATCAGGTTGACTCGTATACTTTTATATTCTTTCCTAAGACAACTTTTGTAATTGCTTGTATGAATCTGACCATCTGACACTCGAGTTTTTAGGAAAACTTTACTGAAAAGTTCAGTTTTTCCTTGGAGGAATAGAATAAGTTTTTAGCCACGTGTGCGTCATTCTATATATTTTGAAATTATTGTTTTAATAACATTTTTAAATTGTTATTGAAAAATCATCGATTAAAATTGAGGTTATAAAATTGCCCCAAATGTCAAATGAAAAACCTCTTTCAGGTGATTTAAAATTAAAATATCGGGTTTAAGTATTCCATTAATAAAATCAAAGCACTCAATTTGTAAGTGACACTACAAATTGGGGTTCACAGTTACGTTTTATAATCCATTTATTAATATGTATTTTCAGCAGACACTTTTGGAACAGGCCTTAACTATGTTGGCGTTATGCGTGAGTGTGTGTGTTTGTGTGTGTGTGTGTGTGTGTGTGAAAGTAGAGGGTGAAAGGGGGGAGTGTGCAGGATTCAAAGCTCCAAGTTTGATTTGAAAAGTTTTGGGGTGTAGGACACCTTCGTAGCTGCCCATGCATCTATGTACATTTTACCTAAATACACTCGAGAGCAATGAATCCGGGTCACTTAAAGAATGTTAAAAATCTCGGAAACTAAAAATGATAGGTTAATGCAATAAATTGTATTTAATAGACAATGTAATACTCCTTAAATGAAAGTAAAAAAAAATACATTTTATTAACACAAAATTACATAAAGAAAAAAACTGCTGATCTCTCCTTAAAACAAAAATAGGAAACATGAAATTTTTTAACTTTATTACGATTTTCTTGAATTTTAATACTTCGGATTGCCTCCTCGTGCTTCCATTACTGTGTTTACGCGGTTTGGCATGCTGTACACCAAGTTCCTTATACGATTTTGGGGAATATTCTCCCATTCCTCTGTGAGAGCAATTTTGAGCTCACGAAGCGTGATTGGGGGAGGGTTTCGTTGTTTTACGCATCTGCCTAGCTCGTCCCAAGCATGCTCGATCGGGTTGATATCCGGGCTGCGCGCTGGCCACTCCATACGAGTAATGTTCATCTCTTGAAGGTAGTCATTCACAATCCTACCTGTATGAGGTCGGGCATTGTCATGCATAAATATAGCATCCTCACCTAAATTGACCATAAATGGACCAACGTGATCATTGAGGATTTCTTCCACATATCTTACGCTAGTTAAAGAGCCGTTTTCTATGATCACCAGCTCTGTGCGACTTTCAGAAGAAATTCCGGCCCACACAAGTACAGACCCACCACCGTAGGCTACTTTTTCTTCGATGCATGCTTGCTTGAATCTTTCCCCTGGTCTTCGATACACTCTGTGTCTTCCATCGTGCTTGTAGAGCATAAATTTTGATTCGTCGGAGAACATAACTTTTGACCAATCTTCAATACTCCAATTTACGTGGCTCTGGGCATATCTTAGTCTTGAAATACGATGCCCACGCTCCAGTTTAGGGCCGTTTGCAGGTCTAAGGGGTTTTAAGTTAGATTCAGCAAGCCGACGTCTTACTGTCCATGCACTTGGGTTACTTCCTCCGAGGCGTCGAAACTGATTGGTGAGTTCAGTTCCTGTGAGAAAGCGATTTCGAAGCATGGTGTTCACCAAGTATCGGTCTTCTCGTGCTGTGGTACACCTGGTTCTGCCCGTTCCTGGTCTGCGTAGGTTAGAACCAGTTTCTTCGTAACGTCGGAGAACTCTTTGTACTGTTGACAGCGACACACCGACAGTCCTGGCTGTATCGCGCTGACTCCGGCCGGTTTCCAGCATTGTAAGTATTCTGGTGCATCCTTCAGGCGTAAGCGACATAATTTCAGCTTGAATAATGAATATAGAGCACTATCAACATGGTTTATGTACCCACATAAATGACAGATTACAAACAAAAGCAAAACCAAATGCTGTAATTTCGTAGTTCCATCTTCGAAAGTGGCCCTTTTTCAAATTTGATTTTTTTATGATATAACTTTACAATAACTAAGAAGTTTTAATACCTTCATTTAAGGAGTATTACATTGTCTATTAAATACAATTTATTGCATTAACCTAGCATTTTCAGTTTCCGAGATTTTTAGGATTCTTTAAGTGACCCGGATTCATTGCTCTCGAGTGTATATGAACGCTTGTTAATGCAGTGTTACTTTTAGCCACTTTATAAAGGAGCAGATTATTTCTATCATTAGGAAATTAACCTTAGGATTATATTTTCCATTCTTGAAGCCTTGAATTTTCGCCGAAATTCAAGCGTAGTTTTTGTATTTTTTTTGTAGGTAATTGATATTTAAACGCATCAAAACGTGCCATCTTATTTCAATACCTACCATGAAAAAAAATATCAAACACTTTGTACTGAACAATATCTCAAATAACACGCTTTTCTTCCAAAAAACGCATTAACTTGTGAACCTAGTCTAACCAATGAGGCTGCATATCAATATTTTACACAGACCTCTGTAACCCAACTAGTGAAACGGCGGTATCCTAGTGCAAGACTATTTCTCTTTCATAGTATTCAGATAGAATCAGCATGAAGATAAAATATTCAGCCACGTATTCCCTTCGCTCTACTGAAATACCTCCAAGTCGGAATTCTTTTCGTCCGTTTCAGCGGTCAACGTTTTCCCGTATAGTATATAGGTAGGTACCTATGTGCAGGGTGGTGAAAACATCGTATTTTTTTTCATAATAGAAGGCTGCGAGCGGTGGCTTTAGACTCGATTTAATGAAGTTACATTTTCGAGAATGCATTTTATATTTTCGCACGAAAGATTTTTTCAGGAAAAAATAACGCTTGCACGGGAAAATCGTAGCTGTGTTAACACGAATTTTGAAACGACGTTTCTCGATTTTTTTAAACAAACGAGTACCAAACCTTTTCAACAAAAACAAAACTCCAATGACAATATCAATTTGGTAGACAAACTGGCAGCCAGACTCGCTCTTGCATTTATAAAATAATAGCTTCTACCCGTAACTTCGTCAACGTTGAAGTCAACTACAGGCATGAGGAACAGGGTGTAAAGTTCACTCATCCTCTATAGAAAGGGGAGGATCCTCCGACAAGACGGGTGTCACATCTGGTGGGGAACTGCCCGACGATTGATGTCGGGACGTTGCATATATGCTAGTTGCGCGGTAAACTCTGCTTGCGCGATGCAGGATTTTCCGTGACGCCAGTGTGATGCGTAGTTCGCCTATGGCGATGAAGAGACCGCTACACAACCATATCATAAAACATATCAAATGGCTATCGGCAATAGTGTAGCTTTTTATCAGACAAGTATGTTTGTAATCGGATCAGAACTTCCAGAGATTAGGTATCCCTTACAAACAATCGATTTTACCTTTCCTTATAATGTTAGTTTAGAAGAAGGGAAGTGATCATAAATGGGCACCGTCGTCACGTCGTTCAAAAACACCTACCTACAGTAAAGGCACCATGTATGTAATGTATATGTACAGGTATACATATACTTGGTGCCTACCTAGGTACATAGAACGTGATGGATGTGTGACGTACAAGTTACTAATGAGCCCAATTTGAAAGAAGCACGCTCCTACGTGTGGAAACAGCGACTGAGCAAAATTTGACAGTAGTCGAAATTCGACTCTAGGATTATTTGGTCATTAGGAAGTCTAGTAGGTGGATAGTATAGTATTATTTCTGTAAATTTTGATTAGTTTTTTCTGCTAAGCATACAAAAATAGTATATTTAAAGGTTCTCCTAAACGGTCGATAATTTCTCGGTAATACGTCCCTGAAAAACATTATCAGCATTGTTTCAAGTGTGGCCCGGCAATACTTTAAACTATAATACTCAGCAATATTTTCAGTATGGCCTAGCCAGCCCGGCAACTATTGCAACGCATTGTTGTCCATGTAAACGCAAATACTTCCGGCTCAACACTTGTGTGGAAATATTGCCGAGAAATATATTTTCTACATTTGTTGCCGCTATTGGCGGGCCATATTCGAAAATGTGGCAAATACATTTCGCAGTAAAACTTTTGGCGGTTTAGGAACGTCTTAATAGGAGCGCAGGGCGCTGTCCGTCCGGTGTAATATGTTGGCTCGCAGGTTTGCACGTTGTACTCTGCCAGTAAAAGTGACTTTGTTCAAGGCCTACTGCCAATCATTTTACACGTGTAGCCTGTGGGCCAACTACACGCAGCGGGCGTACAGCGCACTGCGTGTACAGTACAACAATACCTTCAGGGTGCTGTTGGGGTTACCGAAGTTCTGTAGTGCTTCAGCTATGTTTGCTGAAGCACGAACTGATGATTTTTTTGCCATAATTAGAAAGCGGAGCGTTTCACTTCTTGGTCGCCTGCGTGGTAGCACTAATGGCATGCTGAGGGTATTGTCCGAGCGATGGGATCTGCCCCTTTTAAAGACATGGATGAAGTTGCATGCTAGTGGATCCTCACGTTTTATTTAATATTTTGTTATTGTAAATTTTTATATCTCAATTTTATTTCAATTTCGTTTTAATTTTAAATCAATCTTTATTTTTAATTTATTAATTTTTGTTTTAATTTTATTTCAATTTTATTTTAGTTTTATTTCAATTTTATATCAATTTTATATTATAATTGTAATTGACAATCTTTATATGTTTTACTAACACTAGTTGTATAAGAAAATTGTTACTAACCATTTATGAGCTCTAAGCTTGAATTAAAGATTTCTATTCTATTCTTAATAGTTTTTAGTATAGTATTCATAACATAATCAGCCTATAATGTTCCCACTGCTGGGACACAGGTCTCCTCTCGGTGAGAGGGAGTGGGCCGTAATCCACCGCGCGGGCACCGTGCGGGTTGGTAGACGTCACATGTCTTCGAAATTTTGGTTCTACGACATGCCGGTTTCCTCACGATGTTTTCCTTCACCGTTTTGACAGCAATGGTGATTAAATAATTTACACAAAGTAAAGCGCCAGTCTGGGTTCGAAGTTCGAATTTACGACATGCAACTCGTAAGTCGCGGCCTTTACCACTGGGCCACCGCTGCTCTTAGTATAGTATGTATAGTTCTTTATATTGAAAAACACCTGTAATCACCTGTGTTTCACAAAATAAATAAATGATATGAAATTAAATTAAATGAAGTATATTTTGTACAAATTACTGCCAATCATCTGCTCAATTTACTGGTCCTATCCCTATTTTATCTCAATTTGTATGGAGCTATAATACATCTAAATGTATTGAGCGCGGTGTCTTGAAGGAGAACTAAGGGGCTGTGTCAATTGAATTGGTTGTAGAATCGACCGATAGCTACGTTTGAGCTAATCCGTCACCACAGTCTGCGATAGCCATTGCAATACCCTTACCGCGACCATAGTGTTATATTGTCCTCACAGTTATTATGGTGCAATTCTCAAAGGAAGTTTGCTACAGCATAATTCAGAACGAAGCTGAACAGGCGTCCAGCCTAGCAGATATGAACGTATCTGTCTCTAAATGCTTTACGGCCAATCAAAGACACAAAGTAATTGCATTCAGTGCTCAGTGAAAGACGATCTTGTGTTCAGCTTTGACAATCAGTACATGTAGAAATGTCACTTTGTGCAAGAGGATTTTGGTCATCATTGCTTTGGTCACCGATACCAATCTAATAACCTTACCAACCGTAGTGTTATTGTTCTCACGGTTATTAAGTATAGTGTAATTCTCTCTTTGTATGCACATAAAAATATTAATCTGTTTAAAAAATACAGTGATATCCATAGTATAAATACTAGGAACAAACACAAATTTGTTGTTCCTACAACCAGGCTCAAGAAAATAGGTGGCTCGTTTAGATGTCAATGTATACATTTTTATAATAAACTTCCTAGCCACATTCAAGAACTAAGCCTTAATAAATTCAAATCTTTTATAAAAAGGAAACTATGCCAGAAAGCCTATTATACTGTCAAATACTTTATTGAGGACAAAAAGGCTTGGGAGTGAGCTGTTCCAATAAATTTACACAGGGAACGTTGATTTATTTTTTTTGCTAACTATTGTACTTTTAATCTTTGCTATAAGTATCTATAACGTTTTACATATACAATGACATGAATATTTACTGTATAAAGTATTATATTATTTTAATTGTTGTGAATGTGAGAACTATGTTGGTCATTGCTTTTTTTTTGTATTTTTACTCTTAGTGTAATCATGATCTGGCAGTTTGAGTAACTTGTGCGGCCTACTCAAATGTCCTTTCTTTGGTATTGTTCGTCGAATCGTTGAGCTCCTTAAGTTCTGAGTTGAGCTGCACGATTGCTGACAATTGCGTGCACTGACTGGACAGGTCCACTCAATCTGTGTGGTTCTTTCCTCAAAAGACCATTTCAGACACCGATCTACATAGCCTTCACATGATCTGACCAAGATTCTGTCTGGACTTTAAAAGAGACTGTGACCTCTGAGTTTGTTTCGGCCTTTCTTCTCAGAGTAGTCAGATAGGAAACGCCGACCTCATCTAGTTTAAAAAAAGAAATATGATTGACGTGTAAAAGTGTTTGTAAAAACCTACTTACAGAAATAAAGTCATTTATCATTTATCTCAAGATAGTTCAATAAAGCCCAATGCAGAGTAAAGTTCTTCTACGGCGGTGGACTTTGTACCTGTCCCTAAATGCATTGGTGCCAATAAAACACACAAAGTAATTGAATTCAGTGCTCCATGAAAGACGATATTATTGTATACAAGCTTCGACTAACAAACAGGGTAATAAAGCAGTTAAACGGGGGCAAGTATCTAATAGTAGAAACGTCACTTTGTGCAAGAGGGCTTTGGTCATGTATGTTTTGATTAACAACGCTTTGGTCCCCAACGCTTTGTCGAGAAATACTTTGCCTTAGCAAGCCTGAGTCATTACGCACGTTTCTAAGACCATTGAAGTTTCTATCGTGAATATGTTTGATCATGTTTTAGACTGGTAGCCCCAATAAGATGGTCGGCCATGTTGTTTCATAATAATTGGAACGAAGTTCCTTATCGCGCGTTGTGAAAGGGGGCTAGACGGAAAAAATTCTTACGAAAAGTTGTCACGACACTTTTTGCTATAGTAAGCTATTGTAAGCTGTGCGGCGTTCGCATGTTTTTCTGTCTGTCTCTCTCTCTCTCTCTCTTATAGAAAGCAAGCCAGATATTTTCATTATATATATATATATATATATATATATATATATATATATATATATATATATATATTTAAAATTTTATTACAATTCCTTCACTAATTAATCGAAAGGAACTTCGTTCCATCCGGGTGTCCCTTGACACCTCTCAAGTTTTTATAATTGGTTCTCATCAATCCTCTTGTATTTTTGTAAATATTGAAACGTGTTTACAGGTAAAACTGTCTCCAGTTTTTTTTAAGAATTTTGAAAGATCTCATTTATATGAGAAGTTTCATATCAGTTTATTTTTTAATGGATGCTACAAAACTGATTTTGAAAAAAAACTTAGGTACTACGAGTATATTATTGTTTTCAAATCGAGTAAAAAATCTCAGCATCAAAAACTTCCGATTCCAAATCATTGCAACAATTCGTCAAAACATATTCGAGTCAGTCATATCTCCGGTACATTTGGTACAGTCACACTCGGCAGTAACATGTACAGTCATAAAGATGTCAATTGTAAACGGATGTCAGCGAGTTGGGGCTATGATTGCCATGTCAATTCTCCCGAACACTCATGCAACTTAAATTATATTGTGAACTGGTTACAACTGCTTTTTAGCGGTTATATCTGCTTGTGGGTTTTGGAACAGGTGATTGTTTTCCTGTGTTAGTTTGAGGAAATAATTTGGCGAAAATTATCGTTCTTTCTTTGTTTTTAACGACTGCGAGGGGAAATAGGCGGGCCATTTTTGTTCTTGTTTCATGCGATTTACTAAAACTTATGTTTTCATTCGATTTAGAAATGTAGACACGCTTTATACTTTAAAACATGGGGTCGTGATCATAAACAGGGCTTATCTAATTAAAAACAAACGTAAACGTACGTAATACATGTATTTTCTTTTCTTTCTTTCTTTTCTAATTCAGAAGACGTGATTCTGAGTGTGCAGGACCAGGTTTTTTCTC
Source organism: Brachylomia viminalis (assembly GCA_937001585.2). Classification (NCBI taxonomy): domain Eukaryota; kingdom Metazoa; phylum Arthropoda; class Insecta; order Lepidoptera; family Noctuidae; genus Brachylomia; species Brachylomia viminalis. The sequence continues at coordinate 6,919,238 of OW443296.2, forward strand.
CAGAAATGAAGCGACTTGTTTAGTAATAGTTATGTATTGTATATAGATTCGTTTTGGTTAACAACATTTTGCTTACAGTCGGCGGTTCGTTAAAAGAGGAAGGAATGAATACAGTACAACATTTTGAACGGAGGCGCGATAGATAGACTGATTGAGAGTGATCGAATGTGATCGACCGAAGGAACGAAGTTTTCCGAACGGAATTCGAAGTTGCTGAAAGTTTTCTTCAGTTCAACGCTAGATGGCGCGTGCCGCGTTTGATTACTTATATGTTGTTGCGTCTTGGAGTCATGAAGATGGCATGAACACTGAGTTTTGCAATCCATCATCTAAAGCAATATTATGATATTACATTCAATTGAAACCATTTTATGCCATATCCTGTGTCAATAACACAAGGAAACGCGTACGCAGTATGATAACATCTTTATTACCCAAATTGCTCTGTGCAAGCGTCTCCGTCTGATAGATCGAATCATTGCCAGTATAGACGGATTTTCCGGTATGGTCTTACATAATGTAACTGCCCCGTTGGTTCCGTGGCTGCAAGCGTGACTGTTGAGCATAGTGTCCGAGGTTCGATTCCTAGGTCGGGCAAAGTGTTATTGGGTTTTTTACTAGGAATTTCTCAGAAACAGCCCGGACTTTGAAAGTCGACGGTGTTTAACCCCCGTGCCGCGGAAAGCACGTTAAGCCGTTGGTCCTGCGCCTGATCTCTCTCCGGTCGTGTCGGATTGCCGTCCCATCGGACTATGAGAGTGAGGGAAGAGGGTGTGCACCTGTGTTCTTGTGATAACTATTTTTTTTTTTTTTTTTTCAAATCAAATTATTTATTTGCATAATACAGGTAAGTATGAACAGATGTTATAAATCAATATAAAGTACACTGTATCATTACCTATTAAGGTGTGCAAATGTATATATTATTATTCATCTTATTAAATCATTATCAATGTCAATAAAATACTCTTATTATAAAAATCTATCTATATGCTTATCCTGTAAGTACTCCTTGACATTATAATAACATTTATTCACTAGGAATTTTTGCAGCTTCGACTTGAATTGATGAACAGGTAACTTTTTGACATCATCAGGCAATGATGCTTATGTAATATGATCAATATTGACCTTAAGTCATTTGAAGTGGTCACTGACACCTCTGGACATCTGCTGTACCAAAGGCTGGGGTTATCATCCTGTATGTGTCTTTCAATATGGCACACAGTAATGCTGCTTAGCAGAATAGCATAATCAGCCTATAACGTTCCCACTACTGGGACATAGTCCTCCTCTCTATGAGAGGGAGTGGGCCATAATCCACCACAGTCACATGTACTCGAATTTTTGGTTCTACGAATTCACGAAGTTTTCCTTCACCGTTTAGAGAGCACTGATGGTGAAATAAATTTCACAAAGTAGAAGTGCCGGCCTGGTACCCATACCACTCGTAAATCGGGGCCGAACAAGCTTATTTGACTAAACTTACAAGACTCTCTTACTCTTACATACCCTCCATTTAACTAAGTACCTTCCCACAAAACACAACGTCCATAACAACAAGCGTAAACAACACTGCAGTAGATCAATTCTGTTTTCCAGTTATTACGTCCAATGCAACGAGAAGGAATCGGGTCAGTGATTCTCGTTGGCAATACGCCACAGTACATGCATTCTGCAAACAGCTGCCAATATGTTTGCCTTCTAGTAAATAACTTTTACAAATATTATTTACGTTGTTACATTTCTTGTTGAGTTTTCTTTTGGATTGGTAACGAGGTTAGCGGATTCGTTGCCTACATTAGAAACGGCAGTTACAGTTTTCATATGGATTTTATTTATTTAACCATTTATGTACACACTTATATAAACAGACAAGAAGAAAATAACAGAAAAATAGGTACAAAGGTGATGCTTATTTCTAAAGAAATCTCTTCCAGCATACCTGCGATAGGATAGTAGATTTAGAGATGTAGACAGCGTGTGTAAGAGTAAAAGAGAAAATAAAATACATAAAAACAAAAACAATTCACTTAATAAAATAAAACAAATAATATGATAATATACATACATACATACAAAATACAAGCATACATACTTCTAAATACTATACTTTAAACTTACTTACTCTACTTTTATATATTTCTTCTTTATATTTTAAATCAACCAAAAACAGCATCGCATAATCAAACAAAACTTTCTTTATATCTTTTCCAAAATTCCACAATACTTTCAGTATCCAATGCATCACTGTGAATAAAACAAATAATATGAGAATATACATACATACTTCTAAAATAAATAACACTAGAATATTAATATATACGCAACTATGACGAAGTGCAAAGATAGTGTTCTTTCACTCTTCTTTTAAAAACTGCAACAGTTTGGCAGTCCCTAATGTCAGGCGGAAGTGAATTCCAGTAGGCCAATTCTCGTACTTAAAAAACGTTCAAATTCATGTCGCAATCTCATCTCAGCGACAATCAATGTCAAAAACCTGTCAAAAATGTATGTAAATTGATTGTAATTTTGACAGATTGAGACTGAGATTAGAATGCGAACGGTCTTAATACGGGAATTGCACAACGGAATTGATTCGGGAATTGGGAACCGCACCGCGTGCACAGTGAAGGAGTAGGAGTAAAAGTCGTAAAGTAAGTATAAAATAGAGTTCATAATTCTTGCCTATATTATTTATATTCGGATATTATATTCAGGGTAATATATTGCCTATATTATATTCAGATCTACTGCTGTTTCGTGAACTATATATTATGTAACATATGTATCCCCAGAAAAATTGTTCCGGTACATTAATATTTATTTGCAGTGGCCTTATAAGTTGCTGTCCATTATCGATTAGAACTTAGCCTATGGAGTAGCTTCCTTCTTCTATGATAAATTATTAATCGTGATATTCGATAGCGTAACGTAGTAGATTCTTTCAACCTTGACTAGTATCCGTTGTTTAATATTGAATGCTTTATGAGCACAGTTGCTAAGACAGTTACTGCATAGCCCTTTAGGAAGTGCCATAAGGTACAAAATAAGGCAACTGTCTTTTGAACGCCTCATAACGCGAAGCGGTTGTGGAAGTGCTTTACTTCCGACTCGTCAAGGTCAAGCAATTTTGTGATCTTCAAATGCCTCTATCACATCTATATTGCACTTATACAATAATATGAGCAGATGTGCATCAAGAAAACACTTAAATTAATCCATCTTATACTTAAAAAAAAATACTTTACGTTGCCACTTTGAAAATGAAACGTTTCGAAAAAAAAGTTACGTATTTTGTATGTATCAACGATAACTCCCGAAAAAAATGATATATCGAGATCGGGCTTTTTTATAAGTTCCAGAATTCGGTGAACTGGTGTCGTATTTCACATCAGTAGCCTAGGTTACGTAGTTATTATTTAAATAATATTTTATTAAAATTAACTATAGTCACGTCACACGTACAAAAATATAGGAACTTTTCTTGCATACATCTTTTTAATATTACAAATCAATTATACGATTTAATATATTATTATTAAAATAAATGAGCGATATGAGGCGTGCACTTTTGGATTTTCCAAACTTTTTTTTCTTGTACGAGTACTTTAAGATTCGGCAATGCTTATTGCGTTGCTTGCATGTTTTTAAAAACGACACCAAAATAATGTAGGCATGCAGTATACCTACATATTATTTACTCCCAAGACAGCTTGCACTAAGGGGCTGACAACAGCTAAAGCGCGGTCACTGCTGTACTGCATAGAAAAGATAGAGAAGCGCTATGACACAAAGCTGGTAATTTATTGCAAAATATGAAGCAATTCTCTATTTACACAAAAACTATTGATTGGATTAAAAAATGAAAACACTATCACGTTAATATGTTGCATGAAGAACAATCTGAAAAAAAAACTAGAATGATTGCATGTATATTAGTATGGTTTTTAATCAGTAAAATAAATTTAAGAGGTATCTTCGTGACTTTTTTCTATCGTACCAAATTAGTTGTATTACGTTTTCAACACACTATCTAACTAGCATATATCCTGAAGAATATCATATATTTTTCTCATTTTGTTAACTGTACAGTATCATATACTTTTAGGCATTATAAAACTTGCGCTTAACACCATTTTCCCGAAAATATAATACCGCAAACCTGAACGGTACCTACAACATTCAAATAAACAAATCACATTAAAACAAGACACAAATCCATAAACCCCTAGACACACTGCAACGGCAAAACAATTAAAACTACTTAGAATAATTCATAGTTAACCTTGCACCCAAAATCTATGCCTGAAAACTGAAAATAACCTAGTTTACGAGGTCAAACGTACTAAACTTTATTAGCCCGTTATAATGCAGTAGACTATGAATTCGGGCTTACCGGCTTTTCTGCAGTTGCGGCTGGCGTGCCGACTTTGAAATTTAAGGTCAGGGGGTCACAGTGATGCATTGGATACTGAAAGTATTGTGGAATTTTGGAAAAGATATAAAGAAAGTTTTGTTTGACGCGATTCTGTTTTTGGTTGATTTAAAATATAAAGAAGAAATGTATAAAAGTAAAGTAAGTAAGTGTAAAGTATAGTATTTAGAAGTATGTATGTTTGTATTTTGTGTGTATGTATATATATTATCATATTATTTGTTTTATTTTGTGTGTATGTATATATATTATCATATTATTTGTTTTATTTTATTAAGTGAAATGTTTTTGATTTTATGTATTTTATTTTCTCTTTTACTCTTACACACGCTGTCTACATCTCTAAATCTACTTATCTTATCGCAGTTATGCTGTAAGAGATTTCATTAGTAATAAGCATCACCTTTGTACCTATTTTTCTGTTCTTTTCTTCTTGTCTGTTTAAATATGTGTGTAAATAAGGTTAAATAAATAAAATAAATGTACATAATAAGTGTTGTAGGTACTGTTGTTAGGCATCGTTGACAGTATCGAGTATTGCTTGAAACGTATCGAGAGCATTTGTACACTGGTCATCAAAAAAATCGACCCACCCGTTTTTTGCTTAATATTAGTCGATTGTTTCACTGATAAGCTGTTTCACATGTTTGTTTTTTATTTTGAGGGTCGATATGATGATTGACTTCTTGTTTGTCATATATCTTATTGCACTTGAAGGTACTTAACATTTTTTTTATACAGAAATACTGTTGAGTGCTGATTTGACGGTTTTACATCGGAACAAATCGACCCGTTCTTCCAGTCAGAAACAGACATTTGTAGGGAATTCATGTGCATATCGTTAAGTTTAATTGCTGAGGCTGTAGTTTTGATTAATTCTGTATCAAAATAATGGACACTACTGAAGCTGAGGCGGCCCAAGTTGTGGCTTTGCTGCAACAAGGCTTAAGTCAACGTGTCGTGGCCAGGAGGTTAAATCTCAGCCGTTCTGCAGTTCGACGAGTTTACCAAAGGTTTCTGGAAACTGGGCAGTATCGAAGAAGATCTAGATCTGGGAGACATAGGGTGACAACTCCAAGGGATGACCGATTCATAGTGGTATCAGCTTTACGAAATCGACGCCTTTCTGGTGTTGATCTCCAACGACGCTTACGTGAAGATCGGGGTGTGGCTATAAGTGACAGTACTGTAAGGAGGAGACTACGTGAGCAGAATTTAAGACCACACAAGCCAGCAACGGGGCCACAATTGACCACAGCTCATCGACAAGCCAGACTTCAATTTCCGCAGAATCACGTCAACTGGACTATAGAGGCCAATGGAGTCAGTTCTTTTTAGTGATGAGAGTCGGATGACTTTATACGGTTCTGATGGACGCCGTAATGTCATGCGACGGCCAGGTGAACGTTATGCCCAGTGTTGCATAAGAGAAACAGTCAGTTATGGTGGAGGCTCTGTAATGTTTTGGGGCGGGATATCTTTAACTGGACGCACGGAGCTGGTTTTTATAAGAAATGGTGCTTTAACTGCCGTACGCTACATCACAAATCTTGGAAGATCATGTGGTGCCATATGCCGGCTATATTGGAGAAAATTTTGAATTAATGCATGATAATGCACGGCCACACGTGGCGCGCATTGTCACCGATTACCTTGACGAGGTCGGCATTCGGGTTATGTCGTGGCCAGCAAGAAGCCCCGATCTGAACCCTATAGAGCACATGTGGGACACCCTTAAACAAAAGGTTAGAGCCCAAGATCCAGCCCCTACATCCCTCGCAGACCTGGAAACTGCCATCAGGGAAGAATGGAACCGAATCCCTCAAGAGACCATCAAAACCTTGATTAGGTCACTAAAACGGCGAATGCAGGCCGTCATTCGAGCAAGAGGGGGAAATACGCAATATTAAACTGCAATAATTGTGTTGAGCGTGTTGAAAATTTATCCAAAAGAAGTGTGAAATTATTCTTTTTAATTTTTTAATCAATATTTAATTTTTATTACTAATATTTATGATTATTTTGTGTTTAAATTAGTGTAAATAAACAAGTTAAATTAAACATATCATTACTAAATGATTTTGTTTTGTTTCGCTAAAGAAAAAACGTGATTTGCGGTAAAATTGCAGGTGGGCCGATTTTTTTGATGACCAGTGTATTTAATAAGTGTTGTTAACAGCCGGTCAATTCTGTAAAAATTTCACCGTGATGACTTGCGTGGAGTGAGCTGTCAGTGTCATCCCACTGATGCTAGGGATTGACCAACGTTACATGTACAATCATAATCAAGATTTTAATAATATTTTTTATCCAAGTTCTATTGATCATTTTGTATTATTTCAAAGCTAGTATGTAGTTAAGTGTCTAAACATTACTATTTTACTTTGGGGTTTTGAAATAAAATAGCAAAATAGAAATTCAGTTAGAAACTCAATGTTGTTTTTTTTTAGTTTTATTTATAGACCGTGCGTGACGCGCTCGCGCCTCTGGCATTTTTTTAAGCAACTGTGTGTTTCTGACTGAATTTCTTTTTTGCTATTTTATTTAAAAACCCCGAAATAGTAATGTTTAGACACTTAGATACTAACTTTGAAATAATATAAAATTATCAATAGAATTTGCATACAAAATATTATTAAAATCTCGATTATGATTGTAAATGTAATGTTTGGTCAATCCCTAGCATCAGTGGGACGACACTGACAGCTCACTCCACGCTCACTTCACATAAGTTTTCACGGTGAGATGGTTACAGAATCGCACGACTGGTCTAACAACTTCTATCAATACCTTTATTAATACCCCTAAGTACTTCAGTATATTATATGCTAAGACACACTTCACTTTCTGGGTTAGTTTGTGGGTTCATATAATTTAAAAATCCATACTTCCGTACTTTATTTAATTGCGAATTTATTATGAATGCGAAAGAAACTTTGTGTCTGTCTGTTACTTTTTCACGCCTTATTGGCTGAAAAGATTTCAATAAAATTTGGCACACAGGTAGACCATTGGTTGGGTTAGGACTTAAAATACTTTTACGGATCCCGAGTGGCCTACTCCCTCTCACAGAGAGGAGGCCTTTGTCTGAGCAGTGGCAACATTATAAGCTGATTATGCTTGATGGAAATGAGTAGGTCATAGGTCTGCAGTGATTATAATCTTGAAGTTGATGGAGGATCTTGTATGAACTTTGACGTTTCACAACGACCTCGTCTAAGGCCACATAATGTGATTGCTTTACTAGCTACTTGCAGCAGAGCTATTCAGTAAAGGTCAATTTAAACCGCCATTTTTAACTTAAAAGTCGAGGTCTATTATAATAGTGTCATGTAGGTATAGGTTTAAAACGTCGTCGTAATAGTGGTTCAGCAGCTTCAATATCATCAGAATTGTGCCAGAATATAGCAGTTTGTCGTGGACGTGGTACGACAGCGGGTCCCCTGACGTCATCTTCTGTCATCAGAAGACAGCCGTCATGCAACGATCGATGCGACACTCTGCTAGAGTGACTGTTTTACCAGCCAGTGTCACTCATAACCAACGGCGCCAGTTACTACGCCGTCATATACACGGTGACATTTGAATCACAGTTTTGCTAGAACAAACGTTGTTCAGACCATGGTCTACAACCGTTCTATAGCATCCAATAGAAAAAAACGTCATTGGTTTTCTAAAAAAAACACAAAAAAGGCAATGTTAAAAATGTCGGGATTATCGTTACGCCCTACAACACAGACACTGCGGCTGCGACGCGCGGCTACGCGTCTTGAATGCAATATCGCTACCGTGATGAGTACTTTGATGTTACGGTTAATGTTTCAAACATTATTACACGTTTGAGCAACATAAGACTAATTTGAGAACTCCTAGATTAGATTGTTTTAATAACATATTTGATGCTGTAGAATGGTAGTAGACCATGGTCTAAACAACGTTTGTTCTAGCAAAACTGTGATTCAAATGTCACCGTGTATATGTATGCTAAAAGTTATGATGTAGTTCTTATGACGATTTGTTTCGGTTTTCCTGAATATGGCAATTACAAGAGTATGCATTCTTGCAACTTTATCAGATTTCAAAACATCTGTAACATGCTCACACACACAAGTTAACATACTGCATGGTGCTGTGGCGTGTTGCCAGCGCGAATCACTGACCCGATTACTTCTCGTTGCATTTGACGTAATAGTTTGCAAACAGAATTGATCTACTGCAGTGTTTTGCACTAGGGAGGTCCGTTATAGGTGTGTTGATTTTCACTTGCTTTTTTTTTTTGGTACCTCGTGCTGATTTTCTTTTCTCTGGCATTGGCGCTAACTAGTCAGTGGTCCAGTAGCCTATTGTATAGTCCAGGCAGCCACAGCCTGTTTCCTTGGCATCGAGTTAAGGGAAAATACCGCCTACCATAAAACGCCCACCTAACATAGGTATGAACAAATTTGGCCAGCCTGCCGAGCCTCAGCTTGGAGGCTCTTTCTCAATGAAAAGAGATATCGTTCACTTCGGAAACTTTCTCGTTTGCTTTGGAGCAATCTTGCAATGGACTTTTGGCACATGGGTAGAGCATCACCTTGATTAGGACATGAATACTTTTTGCCCCAATATTTGCACGGGATCGAGACTCATGCTCATAAAAAAGACCATTGATCGTATTTGATTAAGTATTGGATCATTGAGTTCCCTTCAAAATGGTTGAGCTGAATGGTGCTGATCCATACGTCATGTTCGTGAACGGGCGCCGTCAGTAGGCACTGGTCATTTCTTAGCTGCCACGGCTTATTTTAATTCCATAATTGTTTTTATCTTTTTATTACGGACGCTTTTAACGTGCACGTTTTTCTACATCGTTCTCACATGTATAATTACAACATGAATGATGTAACCACTCTATTGTAACAATATTTTGATTTAAAAGAGTGTCCATGGAGTTTCTTGCCCGTTCTTCTCCATAGGTACCTACTACGCTTTGGAATGGGCAACTAGCTTCATCTTTCTGACTGACCAACCCCTTGACAATTCAAAAGTGCCTGTAATTGGTTTATTTGAAATAAATGGTTTGAGTTTGACCCGTTTCGAGAGAATAAAGATATTGTCAGTGATGTATATTTCGGTTTATTACCTTAGCTTCCATACTACCACTTTAAAGACCGACAGTATCCATGAAGTTTCTTGCCCGTTCTTCTCCATAGGTACATACTACGCTTTGGAATGGGCAACTAGCTTCATCTTTCTAACTGACCGACTCTTTGACAGTTCAAAAATGACTGTACTTGGTTTAATTGAAATAAATGTTTTGAGTTTGAGTTTGAAAAGAAAGGGTGATTTCCTCATTACCAATTTTGATAGACCAATCTTCCAATACTCATTGGAAGAAAATTCAGAACGCTCACTTATTGGTTCTCAAGGTCACCTAGACCTCAAAACGATCTCGAAATCCACATCCTTACACAATTTACTGTGTTTCATTACCAGGGTATTCGTTTCGGCAGCTCTTAGCCACAAATCATCGCGCTAAGCCCAGAACGGACTGCTCAGCAATTAAGGTGGAAGTCCTACTACGCGGCACGAATATTAATATTAAATTGACTAACTTTTTCCAAGTATAAGATGTTAGGAGATGTTTTGATTACTTTTCATGTTCTTTTTATCTTTTTAAGTTTTTTTTTTCGGGATGTTATGACTGGTTTGTGGGGTAGGTAGAGTGCTTCTGTGTTATTTACTATTTCATTTTTTTGGGAGTATCTTCCATCGTCAGGATAGGGATGGAAAATACTCTGTATTTGTTTATAGTGGAGGTGCTCATGATAAACGTTTATAACGTGTAGCTGCAAGTGACATGCACATTTGACTTTAAACTTTGTCTCCTTGGTTGGCAAAGCATTTCCCATAACCAGCCTATAATGTCTCCGCTGCTGGGACTCTGTGAGAGGGAGTGGGCCGTAATCCACCACGCGGGCCCAGTGCGGGTTGGTAGATGCCGCATCATGTCTTCGAATTTTTGGTTCTAGGACATGCCGGTTTCCTCACAATGCTTTCCTTCACCGTTTTGAGAGCAGTGGTGATGCTTGCACAAAATAAAGCGCCTTTCTGGGTTCAAACCTACGACCTACAGCTCGTAAGTCGCAGTCGTTACCACTGGGCCACCACTGCTCTTGCAAAGCTCTGGCAAAGCATTTGCAAACTTCATAAGGTCAATTTAGACCAAAACGAGCAAATGCTCTACGCTACCAAATTCTGTTTCTTTATACCTACGTGAAAAACATCAAGTAAAGATAATTAGCTTGTTCTTAATCTGATACTATGTTCGTTCTGTCGAAACCGACTTTTAGACGGCGCCTGATGCCAAATGCTTGATGAAAATTCGTGAATTCTTTAGCCAATGATTAAAACATCTTACTTCACCAAACTAGATTAACTCATCTACCAATAAATTCCTTTAATACTTGCAAGACGTGATCAAACTACCGAAGCGCAAGTTTTCGCTCGGCACGAAACTTTTCCCCGCCCTCTAAGCATTAAAGCTTAATTACGATAGTTTGAAAATTAAAATTCATACTCTCATAACTTGCTAGGGTTTACAATTAACAACTTTCGATGAGTTACACTGAACCAAAACCATAAACTACTGAAAACAGTGTTTTACTAAACAACATTATTTTTTTACTGTCGGCGGTTATAACCAATCGATTTTCAACTTTATTGCTTGAGATATAGGATTTTATATTAGTTTGGGAATAGAAAATATGAATTGGTTTTTACCAAATTGGTAGTTACGTCCAAATGGAAGGTCACGCAAGCTTCGATAGTGCGATTTATAAATTATGAACATTTTCACGTTAATATGAGTGATTCAAAGCTTTTTTATTGCTACGAAATTACTTGATAATTAATAGTTCGTATGTTATTAATGACTTCTGACAGGGATTGTTTTGTTTTCTTTATATCCGTTAATTGCTCTTTTAATAAGTTTGCATGTACTTTAGTGTTTGTTTAACACAATTAATAGCATAGAATAGATACTAGTATAGAAGATAGGTACCTACTGACAATATTTTCGCTACCTATGTGCTTAAATCGTTACAGGGCAGTTCGATCAATTTATAGTCAAAAAAAAGTCTAAGAGACTCCCGGAGAGAAATTTAAATTTCAAATTATTTATTTGTAAAGCATAGGTACAATATAATAAGATCTAATTCTAAAGTCAGGATCGCTATGTTTAACGTAATAGGTAAGTATACATATTTATATACATCATTTTAATAAAAAAATTAAAAAAAATATTATTACATTTTTATAATTTATATTATGTAATGTTATTCAAATTAAATTATTAAAAAAAATAAAGAGATTAATATAATGACCGTGCCTTCTCAGTTTATTTATCAAATGCAGAATATTAATGCAGGAATTGATCTAACACAACCCAGTGAACAGTGGAAATACCTAAAGTATTAGAACAGTTCCCAAAAGTATGTTATAGAAAATTCTCAGCGCCTAGTGAAAAAATTACGACAACTCTTACAAACCGCGACTGAAAAAGCGCATAAAAGACTGCAGGCACCTAAAATAGCTTGAATCTAGAAATACGCAAAGTAACTTTACATTTTCCCTTTTAAACACTCACACTCTTAAGTTCAATGGGTCAAAAGTCAAGCCACATAATATGCTCTTTGCAGCGACCGAGGCAAAGGCAACACTGTGGGGCCAATTTCCGGAGACCGACACGGTCCAACGTATCTATTGCAACTAGCGCCATTGTCTTGGAACTTCGAATGTTGGTATCCCGGATTTTATTTGTCAATGATGGATTGTTAGGTTGGCTGTTTGATTGGTTTTGAATATGGAATTGAGTAGGTGATTGATGAAATCTCGAAAAGTGATTTGCGTGGTTTTGGGGTGAAAAACTTTGAACCTAAACCTGACACGGCAACTGCAAATTGCAAAAAGCTTGAATTTAGACAATTGGAATGTAGCTTAACGTATCTCCTTTAAATCTGGAAGGATTAACCAAACGAGGCAAAGGCAGAGGCTTTAACAAAAGTTCATCATCAGCCTATAATGTTCCCACTGCTAGGACACAGGCCTGTGAAAGGGAGTTCTGTATCTGGGAGTGTGTGGGGGTCCTTAACAGAAGTTATGAACTATAATTTTTCCTTCAGGTTATGCCGAAAAATGCTGCATAATGTCTGGTTACTTGTACTTTGCTAAAATCCGAAGGCAGGCGCTTTACGATAAAACGATACATATCTATGTATATTATACGTAGTGAAAACTACTGTTAGGTTACATAGTTTGGAAAATATGCGGCAAGAAACAACTATACAGGGTCAAATTAAATTAGCTAGCGAAACTCCAGACGTGATCGGTATCGATATCTAGACATGATATGACATAAAAATAAATTAATTTGATGATTTTTTTTTATCTACTGCATGTTGAGACTGCACTTGAAAAAACAGATTTAAAAAATCTGTGTTTTTTCGTGTACACTTCACAGACGTGATTGGTATTGTTGTAAACACGATAAAACATATTTTCTCAACTTATACGTCGAGTATCAACACTACCAAAGTTCGTTGTCCCTTAAAAAGAAACATTAAATCTGTTTTATTTTCATTTTATCATGTTTAGGTATCGATACCTATGACGTCTGCAGAGTTTCGCTGGCAAATTTAATTTGACCCTTTATACTATAATATTTTTAGTAAGCAATAAACGTTCCATAAAATTAAGTTATAGGTAGTACCTAGATAATTAGCTCGTATGGTCTCTCGTTGACCGGGATATGAACAATACAGAAACAAAGTATAATTATGCCACCAGCAAGTAAGTGTAAGTTATAATAATACAAGAATAGTTTAACGACTAGTCCCCCCAGTTCCCCCACAATCATATTAAGGGGAAGCGCAAGGTTGCCCGCGAAATTAAAATTTTGCAATTTGCAATTATCAATACAACCCTCTATGTTCATATAATCCTATTAGCGGGTAGTATTGATGATTTTAGTAATTATAATTATGTTAATACATACTTGTTACGGTCGCAAATCATATTTTGTTCTACATATAACCCGACACTGACCTGCTAATTGCTTATGCTAAATGCTTAAATAATACATTCTTAAGAGAATTTTAACTTAGTTAGTTAGTTTCGTGATTAATTAGCTCGCCAAGTGGTTTCAGAACTGAATCTGACCCACTTCGGCCTTTCTAATTTGATTTTATTAATCACATTGTAAAATTTTGGAACGAGATTCAAATCTTTATAGCTTGGCACTACTCACGTCCAATTTTAAAGAGTTTAATTGTCGCTGCGGTTGGACTAATATTTAAACAGCGAATGAGGGAATATATGATGTTGGGACAAGTACAAAACTTAATTGTTACTGGAGACTGATTTAAAGAAAGACCGCAAGAAGACGGGATTCAAAATAGAGATGAAAATACAGGAAACCGTTCTAGAAAACTTTTGTAGGTCCATGTCTAGTATCAATTTATAGAACGATCTGTATTGAGCAAAGAAAAAAATACTCTCGTTGCTTAGGTAACTGAATACACACTCTATTACTACATCTACACTGCTTACAGTCCATTCACAGTTATTTTATCTCTGATTTTGCATCACTGTCAATATCACAGTAAACTTTAATGTCATGACAGAAAGGTTGCTGTTGGGTTGCTGCAACTGTCGGTTCTGTTAAAATCACAGTGATCTTTATTGCTATTGTAATAAGGTTGCTGTTGGGTTGCAGCTGTCAGACGTAAAATAACTCACTTGAAATGTATTCAAAAACCAAGATGGCGGCGTTAGTTCTGATTTTGACCACGCGCCAAAATAACCTTGATATTGATGAACGTAAATACAAAACTGAACTCATTCTATCAAAACCAATGCTACTGATTTTGGCCCCGATAATTATGTTTGTTTACTCCATACAGAAACTTATAATAAAATGGATTATTATTTTCCGAGTGACTAATAACTTAAAAGTCGACTAAATGTTTGCAACAAAAAAAATAGAGTGGGTACCATATACCATATATAATGGGTTGGCAGCTAATAAGGAGTATCGTAATAAGTAATAGGTAGCATATTAATATATCAGTAATAAGCTCCGTTTTAATTTGTTACCAGGAGAAACTGGATGCAATCTGGTCTTTAGGGCACCCCGACTCGGACAGGTTAGGTTAGAAGGGGATGGCGGGGTCGATAGACCCCGCCATCCCCTTCGTGGTTATTTTTTTATAAACCACCCAGAAGTAGGAGCCCCGCGAAGCGGGGCTCCGTCGACCAAGCCCTGCCATCGACCATGCATAGAATATTTTAATTAAGGTTTGGTTAGAACTGTGACCATTATGACAAACATGAACGCCCATTTTCTATTTTGTTTTCGCCATTAAGTTTCCGCTTAGATATTAATTCTGTTCCCAAAAGAAAAACTTGATGCTAGTTTAAATTAAAACGGAGCTTATTACTGATATATTAATATGCTACCTATTACTTATTACGATACTCCTTATTAGCTGCCAACCCATTATATATGGTACCCACTCTATTTTTTTTTAAAACCTATATTCATTTTACTTAGTTGCCGCATTAAATACATGTCTAATAAAATAAAGCAGGCAAACAATTTAGGAGACAGTCTATCGAATAATTTAGACATTCATATCGCAATGCGGAAGCCATTGCTCGTAAAAATATGATGATGGGATTCAAAAAGTTATTTGATTCGCCACATGCGATCCGAGGAATTAAATTGACATCACCAAATGCTGTAGATCATCTGCAGTGCTTTCCAAGTGTAGGTATAAATCGAGTCCTTATATGGGGACCTGGTTTTCTTTCTGGGAATCTGTTGTATAATCTCAAAGTAGGTGGATGTAAAATGTCCTTGGTTGTTCGAGTACCTACTGCCACCATTACATTTTCTCCTGTAAAGTAACATTGCTGACTTATGATTTCAAGGTTGTATACCTGTAAAATAACTGGCGTATGAGACTGTATCACTGGAAGACGGGCACCATACATTGAGAACGGGGATTTGGGAGTGGACTTGACGTAAGAGCTACTGCAGTCGCAAATGGCTCAGGCTCAACGTTTTACTCAAAAAACAATTTAAAATGAACCATTGACGACGATGAAAGCCCCATATAAGTTACACCACCTACACCATAAAGTTTGCTATTCTTATAGTACCACATAAAAACTTGAGCTACTCGTAAGAGTGGCAAGTTATCAGGTCAGTGTAACATTTAGTTGGACGAGGTGGCCCCGCCTCACTACCGCCGCCTCGGAACGACCCGAGTACTTTATTAGACAGTAGAGACGGCGACAAAAATCATTCCGGTTTCGAATGAGTTTTGTTAATTACTGGAATCACCGAAAAGGTCGGATAAGACTGACACTGGCTGGTGCTCTAGCAGAGCGTCACATCTTAGCGTCACATCGATGGTTGCGTGGCGGCTGTCTTCTGATGTCAGTGATGATGTGAACTACTAATACGATGACCACTGTTAAGTTTTATTGTGAATGTCGGTAAAACTCCCACTTTTGATGTAACATAGGTAATATAACATCTTGCCTGCTTCCCCCGAAGGGATGTGTTCAGATTTGGATGTTTAGGTTCCCCGAAAGGATGTGGTCAGATTTGGATGTCTAAGTTCCCCGAAGGAATGTGGTCACATTTGGATAAATGATAAATAAATGATAAATTATTTTATTTCTGTAAGTAGGTTTGTACAAAAACTTTTACACGTCAATCGTATTTTAAAAACTAGATGAGGTCGGCGTTTCCTATCTGACTACTCTGAGAAGAAAGGCCGAAACGAACTCAGAGGTCACAGGTTTAGGTTCCCCGAAGGGATGTGGTCAGATTTGGATGTTTATACCATCAAACAAGCCCCTATGGCGCACTTGATGAAACGGGGCTACCTTCAACTAGGTATATCAGACACCTGCAACAGCTGATGTGGGTACTACTGACTTGCTGATGAGTCGGGCGAAATCTTAAAGGCAAAGTTGAAAATCCCCTTCAAATCGACAAACAATTTAATTGATTGACTTTACAGTTGGCCCATGGCTGGGGTTTTCTTTGTTCATATTTTCAAGACTTTTGCCATTTTATTAGTACGAAAGGCTGTGGTGAATTTGAATTTGTACATTTTATTCAAGCCACCATACTTACGTAGTTTTTTATGGTTTACAAGTAATTCATTGGAATTAGACAAAGTCGAAGATTTTCACCCAATTGATTTCGCAGCTGTGATTGAACACTTGTGTGACCGCCAGTACTGAGAACCTCAGGGCGTGTTGATAAGATGTTTTTCTATGGTTGCCGCTATAAAAACTTTCCGATTGCCGCCGAGGGGTGTGGCCGGCTTCAACTCAGTGCTAGCTTCGTTCTGCTTGCTTCGCTGCGAATACTTCTAACTGATATTTTATTTCTATTTATTTTCGTTGTAAAATATCAGTTAAGCTACAAGACTGTCAATCTAATGAAAGTTATTAGTACGGTCGTTTGCGTTTATTGGTTACCTCCTTTGTTATAGTATGTAGGTATTTGTTTGTAGAAGTTAAGCGTGAAGGGTATTATTGAAAGCATTTGGTGTTCTGCGGGTCAGTTTCCGTATTTTTTAGAACGTTCGCATTCTAATCTCAGTGTCAATCTGCCAAAAATTGTATAGCGTTTACCTGTATTTTTGACACTTGACCGTCGCTGAAATGAGATTGCGACTTGATTTTGAGCGTTTTTAATTACGGGAAATTATTGGCAGGTCTATCCCACTGGCTAGGTCTGATTTATTTATTCTTTATTGTACACCACAAAATACATAAAAAAAAATGAACACTACTTAATATACAATGGGCGGCCTTATCGCCTGATGTACCTGAAACCCTGTCTTTAGGTTTCCTTTGAAAGCGCTATGATTTTTACTCACAACCTCTCAATCACCCTCCATGTGGATACTACAATAGCAAATTTCACTTCTACACTTTCTGTCTACCCGTATTATTCGTGCAAAATAAAGATTATTAGAAACCTACGAATATACGGGTTTCCCTTTAGCATTCTCTGTGACGTTGATCGTATATATTATTCAGATAGTTCAGTAGCTCAAACATTCGGGGTCGTGCAAATATCTCTCTAGCCATATTATTTGTTATGCCTCTCGAACACACGATGTTTGGGGGAAAAACTCTCCTTCAGTGTAGCTTCGTTGTTTTCTAGTAATTATTTATTGTCATCTCACTTGTCATTTTACTTCGACTGGTAAACACAACTTCGACTAGTCTTTTTGGTGTTTTGAACGTCGATATCTTACTACAAACATATAGGATATAAACTAAGGCTTATTTCTATTGGGGTAAGCGGAAACTACGAACCAGAACGCCACCTATAACGATCCCTACATACTTCTTTTGCTTTGTGTACGCCCTTATGTCTGGTCATACACGCACGATGGTTGCGAGTAAGTACTATGCACCTGACCTTTTTGAAGAACATCACCAATAAGGTCACCATACTATGTCTAGCAATAGTTAATGTTGGGAAAACTTGCCTAGCAATCCACACATCTTTGTCAGTTGCCTAGACCTCGTTCAGCTTCACCGAAACCCCGCTCAGCTCACCCAAAACCTCGCTTCGCCCCCATTAGGTCGCGTGCAGACCATGGGAGGTATTTCACTGAATATATTAGGGGTTTATCTTTTGTTTTTTGCCGACCGATGAAGTGTGCGAGGTTCGCGATGACGCAACGAAACGGAACAGTTTGCCGTCCGACGGAAAAAAAATTGGGTTTGTAGGTAAATAATATTCATGTGTGTACTTTCGTATTTGTCTGGGTTAGGGAAATAGGGTATTGGTTGGCTGTTTTTCTTGGTAGATATGAGTGTGTTCGAATTATTGTTTATGTTTTGGTGGGTGGTTGGCAGTGAGAAATATATGTGGTAATGTAATACTGCGTGTTTCTTAAAGTTGCAAAGAACAATATCATCTTGTGGAAACAGTAATTTTGTAATTCACGACAGCAATGAATTTATAAAATGAGCTTATTAACATACGCTCCAAATTTGTGACGGCCATTGGATTTTTGCCATACCTAGACAAGAGTAAGAAAGGACAATAACTATCTATAATAGAATAAGTTAACCACCTCTAACTAATAACAGTCTAATATTAGAATTAGTTTTTTTTTTGTTTAAACATCTTAGTTACAGTACACCAGTAGAAAACATTAAAACGTAGTTACAACTAAAGTACTTACACAGTTTCTAAGTTTTTAATGTACACACACTAAGTTTATAGGTATTGGTGCCGATTCCCTTGTTCACAAACTAAACTAAATTTAAGTTGAGTGCATCTTTTTCTTTCTATTTCAATAAGAAAAGGACAGAAGATAAATTTTAGTTTAGTCCTGTCAAATTAATCAGCGCCTGACACTACTCCATACAAGTTTAGACGTGATTAAAAAGTTGACTACTAAAGTTACATCAAATTACGTCAGGTGCTGACTAATTTGACAGGACTAAACTAATATTTATCTTCTGTCCTTTTCATAATGAAATAGAAAGAAAAAGATGCACTCAACTTAAATTTAGTTTAGTTTGTGAACAAGGGAATCGGCACCATTGTACACTTGAACAAATACACAGTAAGGTCAAAACTTAGATAATAATTATTAAGTAAAATATCAAAATGCCATCGCAACTATGTAAATAAACTTGCTTACTAGGTAATAACATAAACGAATGATAAATGTCCATTGACGGTAATTATCTATAATAGAATAAGCTAACCACCCCTAACTAAAAGCAATAATATAAAATAAGTACAAATTACAACCCACAACTATTTTCCCTAACCACGAACTGGCCGCAATTTAAAATGAAAACAAGCAAAAAAAAAAAAGAACTACAATTGAAAAACCTCTTCGCTGCCCTAGCTAGAGCAACCTCCTTCGATCTGGAAACTTATGTAAACACTCCAGTAAGCTATGTTAGCCAGTAAATAACTAAGAAATCGCTTAAAGCCAACGACGACGGTACCTTAATTTCCTGTGCGATAACCCTTGTTTTATTTTTCATATTTCTTCTCGTTACCCTAGGACTCTTGAAGGAAAATACAGGGTTTTTAAAAGGACTAGATGATGTTTTTCTTAGGATCGAAGGTTTTTCTTAGGTAGTTTGCTTTATTGTTTTTAAGAAATCTGGTAGATGCAACGAATTGTTTTAGGTGGTATTAAAAACTCTTGGTGCGAAGTCACTAGTTTTATGGTTTGGGCAATTTATTTGATCGTTACGAATTCTTTTAGTCTCAATACGAAGGCTCAATTTTCATTTTCATAAAAATTCAGTTGCAAATGATTATTCTGTTAAGTATTCAAAGGGTTTTTTTGTACATTTAATTATAACTAGTTTCATTTTTCAACCTTCTTTGTTTTTTCAGCCACAAGTCTTTCTATCTGTAGATCATCATTCAAAACAAATTCTGCACTGCTCGATAATCTCATAAGTAATCAGCCCAATAGTCATTTATATTGCACAATCCAGCCGTCATTATTCTTGACCACCAATCAATTTAGCCATTGGACTATAACATTGCCCAGTAATTGTCGCAATCCTGGTCACAGGCCTCTTTTTAAATAGAGAAGGCACGGTTATTGGACTATCATTAAGTAGGTACTTATTTTTACTATAACTTCGATTGTTAGCGACAAGATTCAATTCTTCTTCTTATTCTTATTCTTCTTTTTTAGTGTTCTTGACATTCAAAAGTGCCTTTTAATAGTCTAATTGAAATAAATGATTTTAATTTACTTACTTGTATGAGGAAATCCTCAGTAGCAGCTTTCTTTTGTTTTTTTTTTAGGGTGGGAAATCATCAAATTACTTCTCCCGCTCTGGTCGGAGCGGGAGGGAAAGTCCGTCTCTTACTGACTAAAACCCACCCGTGTTCCTTCAGTTGCATGTGCCAGGGGCCACGGTATCCCTCTCGGACTTTCCCCGCAACCCTGGCAGGCATCGGTCCTAGCGGACCCCGTCATTGATGCTGACATCTCTTTGAGGCGTGCGTGGAACACAACGCGCCGTCGACCCGTGCCTGGTCCTTATCGAACGGCGAGCTGCCCATTGCGCGCCGTCCGTAAGCCCACGCCTACGGTGGCCGGGAATCGGCCTGCGATTCCCGACGCCCATGGCGTCTCCTGCGGTGGCCAGGGGCGTGAGGGCGCGAATTTTGCCTCTCCCTCACGCGTTCCGCCTCCTCTTTTGCGAGCATTACTGCTTCGCAGAAGGAGGCGACGGCTTCCCATGCCCTCGCGCTCCGTACCATGGCCTGGACCAGGGCCGGACGTGAGAGATCGCCACCGCCAATCGCCTGCATGAGGACACGGCGGTGCTAAGCCCAAGCCGGGTAGACCTCCACCATATGCTCCACCGTGTCCTCAGCAGCAGCCTGGAGTCTGGATATTGTGTTTGGTTCACGGCAATAGGTATGCCTCCTACTATTTGCTCTAATAATTAAGAAAAAACAAAAACAAAATATATTATGTGATATTATCACCTAAAATCGCGACCAAAAATAAGTCTACATCACACTACACTTAAAACCATTATCAGTTGAAGCTCTACTACATAATATCAATAGTTAGTATCATTAAACTGCCATCAATCATAGAGACACTAAATGACTGTAATAATTGATGAACTATTGTTTTCTGAGTGAAATAGGGATTTATGTCAATGAAATAATTCTGTAGTAACCGTGCCGAGTAACGTGCTCTAATGAATTATTTATTTATAATTTTGATGTAGGTATGTTTGTGTATTCTATACCAGCCAGCCAAAGCAGGCTTGAGACTTTTAGAGAAACGGAACGAAGAATGAAGCTCAGGGGTTTACGCTCCAAGTCCGTCAACAAGGATACGGGTCCGTCCGAAAGTAGTTCGATACTTAGAAGCGAACCCTAGTCCCGATTAATTTGTGTTTCCGGACGGGCAGAAACACATCGGGAGTAAGGACAACTGTCTAATCGCTTTGTCATTACTTAATTTTTAATCAACGACGACGACGACGACGACGACAACGACGATCTTGTCAAGGCCGCAGGAACCCGTTGGATGCGGGAAGCACAAATCGGTCGAAGGGGAGGTGCTTGGGGGAGGCCTATGTCCAGCAGTGGACGTCTTTCGGCTGAAATGATGATGATGAATTTTTAATCCGCGCTCCGGACTAGTCTTATGTCCGTTAATGATACAGAGTAGGAAACGTTCGTAAATTCGGCCGAAACTATGGACTTCGTGCTTAGGGGGTAGGCCCCCAGTTTTGTCAACAAAAAT
The DNA here is from genome assembly GCA_937001585.2 of Brachylomia viminalis. NCBI lineage: Eukaryota > Metazoa > Arthropoda > Insecta > Lepidoptera > Noctuidae > Brachylomia > Brachylomia viminalis. The sequence continues at coordinate 6,941,018 of OW443296.2, forward strand.
CTACTTAATAAAATTCTTAAATACTCTTAATTCACTCACCGACATAGAACACACAACCTAAATCACTGGGTGTGGAAGCATGAAATGATGCACAAGAGTTCCTTGTAACTAATCAAACGAAATATAGTTTTAGTAAAGTGCAGTGTCGCAACTAGGTTTTTTTTCCTCATTTGTCTAAGGTCATACCTTTTTTTTGTTTTTTTTTTGGGTGGGAAATCATCAAATAACTTCTCCCGCTCTGGGCAGAGCGGGAGGGCGTGTCAGACTCTTCCTGGCTAAAACCCACCCGTGTTCCTTCAGTTGCCTGTGCCAGGGGCCACGGTATACCTTTCGGACTTTCCCGCAACGCTGGCAGGCATCGGCCCTAGCGGACCCCGTCATTGGTGCTGACATCTTTTTGAGGCGCGCGTGGAACACAACGCGCCGTCTACCCGGGGCTGGTCCTTATCGGACGGCGAGCTACCAATTGCTCGCCATCCGCAAGCCGTCTAAGGTCATACCTAATATTATAATTTCTATTATGGTGGGGATCATGGTACTTGGTTTAATAAAACTACCCTTTGGTTTAATTAAGACTGCTAAAATAGTTGAAAAAAATGTGTAGATACACTGGATCAGGTTCTCAGAAAATAAGTAAAATTTTCTTTCTTCTAAAAAAAGTTCAAGAAAATTGAATACCACAGTGAAGTTTCCAAAGATTTTCCGATTTCTCTCTATGAATGAGAAAGTTGAACTGCAAGTCCTTAGAGGTTACTGGGTATGCAACGCTAAGCTTTGGTCCTAAGAGGGATAGGATAGCGGATAAAGTGTTGATTGAGCTGGATACTGGATAGAGGATGGCTATCTAAGACTCTCATCCCGTTTGGGTGGATTGTGATAAATTGTTATTTATTTGTCTAACTATTTCATCGATTTTGTAAGTCCGTAAGAGATGTTCTATGGCAAAAAGATTACTAGCCGTTTTCTGGCTCTAATATGATACATGTTATGTAATAAGATTTCAAGTAATTTTACGTTTTTTTCTAAAAACGGATTGTTTGACTAATTATTCATAAAAATAGTCATGATAAAAAAAAAATTGCAAGGACTGGTCATTTCTAACTATCCAAATACTTAATCAGAATCGTCTAATCGTTTTGTGATGATTATTTTATAGTTAATTTCATAAACTTAACAGCAAACCAACATTGTGTTTGCAGTGCCCTGACAGGGTTCATGTACATGTACGACAGTTTATCTATATAAAATGTGAGCAAATAAATAAATGAAAATCGGCCCGGGTAAACGTGACGTAACGTTTCTAAGAGACGTACATAATGTATAGGTAGATCAGGTAGATTTACGTGAAGGTTACCGTCAACATCCGCACCTGAGTTACGCGGTTAAGTAAAAACTCCATATTTGTTCCGTCCTGGGGGCGCGGCCCAAAATCAATAGCTGACAAGTGATCGCACGTGTTGTACAGGCTGTTACACCTTTCACGTTGTGTTATACAGGATGGAACGCAAATTATTATGTTATAAGGTGTAATAATAATAAGTTATGGTGTTACACGTTACGCGTTGTGTTATACAGGGCGTAACGCTTTTTGTATAATATCCAGAGTGTAATAAGTCAAGTGACGTATAGGGTGAATATTACGTGATATTAGACTACATTTGCCAACGACTCTAAAAGAAGAAGAATACAGAATAGAGGGTGTGACGGATATCTACGTCATCATTGTAATAAGATGATGTTAAAGTATACATTTGTTTCATTGTAGAGACTTTAAGAATGACTTTATGCTTGAGGCAAGAAACCCCAGATTCAATTTTCATGCCCGAAAAATGCAACTGGTTTTCTTCAATTTTTTTTTCTTTTAAGTACAGAATAGATTTAGAAAATACAGAATAAAGATGCTTAAATTTAATCATAATGGAGTAGTTATCATGTTACAAAAGTTTGCAATAACGGTTGACATAAAAACAACAGCCACACGAAAGTGCCTACAGTAAGCCAGCTATAAACTATTGAGCAGACTGCGTACACATTCGAAGAACGCAAACATTCGCGATAGTGTGTGGTCACGAACAAAGCGCGTCCTTGAGCGAGGCCCGGTTGGTCCTTGAACGAGTACAAGGCTGCGAACTTAGTGGTGCGAGGCAGCTAATGTTTTGTTGAGTTTTAGAATTATGTTGACGGAGATTTGCAAGTGTTGTAAGAGATATTTCTTTTTTATTTGTTTACTAGCGACCCGTCCCGTCTTCGCACGGTTTTACGCCTTGATAAAACTTCGGGATTTCTTGAAGGAATAAGTTTTCTAATTGGTGGTGAAAACTGCATCAATCTGTTGCGTAGTATAGAAGAACAACGAGGTCACACAGACAGACAAGAAAGCGACTTTAATTTATAACATAAATAGGTATAGATTAAACACTTCATTGTAAATCACGTACAACAAAAAGAACAAACATATTTCAAACGACGGTAAATCTTTTTTGTACACAGATTTACCGAAATCAATACCGCATTGTGGATGTGAAAGTTTTTTCACTTTTGACAGCTCAAAGTTAACAAAGATTTATATTTATTATGCTTTTTTCGAGAAAAGACGCATCGATTTCGATAATTTTTGCAATCGTTGTAATTTGTATACTGTCTTGTAATGTTAGCAGCACTGACGCATTTTGACACGGCTATAATCTTTACAAATATTGATGAAAATGTTGCTATGAAAAATATTGCTTGTTAGTAGTGATTCAAAAATATTTTCGTGCTAAAAATACTTTCATATTTTCACGAAAAATCCAGCGCCCATTTGTACCGCTGTAAAAAGACGGCTGAATATTTTCATCACCAGAGTACTTTCGAGCTAGTTAAAAAAAAGTTGCCACAAAAACCCGGAGTCGGTTTGTTCACAAAACTACTAGTTCAGTTTAGTTTCAACGGCGAGGGTACTCGACCGGCGGGCTGGACAAATTGCACTCTAGTGGGTAAAGAGCCTCGGGCAGAAAATTGGGGCGGAGACGCTGCGGTTCGTTTAGTTTTCGTTGGTCCAATTCGGTGTCCATTAATAAAAAAAAAACTGACTGGCGACAATCCGACAATTTGTCAATTTTTTAAGTATTTTTACTTTACTCGTTTTCTGCTTCACTAAACAGCACTGACGTGAAAATGTGACCCATATATGTAATTTTTTCACAAATATGTCGCTTTGTTAGTTTTAAATATCACAGATTGTAAAACAAAATTAAGTCTTACTTTTTTACGGTCAGCAACAGTAGAAGATTAAAGTTTTGGTTTCATAGAAAAGTAGTTACGTCATATTATAACAGCCGTCATGAAAATCTAGCTTTTTTTTCTCCGTTATTTACCATCATAGTGTTAAGAAACGCTCTGCAGGCTGCGCGCCAGCACCAACTGCATCCTGGCCGTTATAGCCGATAGGTTAGCCACGCGGTACGTCCAACACTGGGTCAGGACCCATTATGATAAAATAATGGTTTATTAAAAATGTCTTTGTATTCTTTAATGTTTTAGTTACTAACACTAATTGTTTAAGTTTTTCTTACTGCACCTACTAACATTCTATGGATTTCGTAAATCTGAAATAAATAGTTTTTATTTTATTTTATTTATTATTACTGAGTGACTCTTCACCGCTTTCTTACGAAACCAATGCTTTACACTCTGTTTTACGTGATTGTTATCTAAATATACCCATAACGATTATATACACTAGTTCAAAAAAATACTTTCCTCAAAATCTTGTAAAAAAAACTAAAATGCTATCGATTTTTTTTGCTGATCGTATCTATCTACGTACTTCAACCACGAAGAGATTTTATTCCGTTAGGTTGTTTGTTAGAAATTGTAATACTTTTACAAAATATTCTGATGGGATTTTTGTTTTCTTTCGTGAGAGTGAGAAAGATGTTGTAGAAGGGATTTTGAAAATAATCAATGTTTATCTGAGTAGTTTATTCAAAATAATGTTGCAGGCTTTTGGAGCGAGTTTGCAGGGCCCTGGCTTTTGTATTGAACACTCGCTTTTCCAACTGTGTTGGAGATAGCTTGCAGTCTAACCGGATGCAGCTGAATACCAGTATTTTACATGGAGCGACTACCTATCTGACCTCGACAACAACCAATTAGGTATTAGGTAGCATGATACCCTTTGGAAAGACTGGCTGTCAGACTTTTCGGGCTTTTGACTACCCGTAACGACTGTCAAAGATCTTCGAATGACAGCCCGGTCCAACGGCTTAACGTGCTTTCCAAGGCACGAAGGGGTCTCGTTAAGAAATGGATGGTCACCCATCCACGAAATGACCGCGGCAAGCGTCCCTTAACCTTCGATCGACCCGTGCGGTTGTTATTATTTAGCCACGAACCACTCAGCGTTGCCGAGAGTAATAGGTAGTAATTAAATTGGTTAAAAAAATACACTGTTAGTTATACACTGACAATATAATCTGCAGGCATCGTTTAACTATAGGTACCGACTTTTTATTATAAGCCTTACCGGCCTGCTCCTGATACCTTTCCGTATGTTTTCATAGTAAGCCCCATTTTCCGCATTCGTCCGTCTAAATTTCAAATGCTGTGCTGACTCTCCACGGGTTTAAGTGTTATCATTTCCCTCTTCGCCGGAAATTCAGACATTTTTTTTTACTTTATTTATTTAGGAAGTAATAGACGTTGCATTTTTTTATAGTATATTGCAACGGAATCTTGGGATAGGCCCTTTAATTAATAGCTATGTGTTGCAAATTTCTGGAAAATAAATATGCGTGTTGATTTTACGCCAACAACAACAAAAAAATGTGCATGGATGATGCAGATGTTATCAGATTATTAACTCAAATGTGATTTTAAATAGTCGACAGTTTGGTTTTACGAAAGGTAGGTCGACGACTGACGCGAGAATAAAACTCAACAGTCACATTTTAGAATCCTACGAGAAGTCCAAGGATGCAATTGGCATTTTCTGTGACCTCTCATAAGCATTTGACTGCGTTGACCACAATAGACTGATCTGTAAATTACACCACTACGGAATGCGTGGACAAGCTGCTAATTTTGTTCTTTACTATCTATCAAACAGGCAGCAAAAAGTAAGCGTTAACGGGGCGACGTCCTCGGAGTCCTTAGTTAAGATGGGCGTGCCTCAGGGTCCAATTCTTCGCCCTTTACTATTTCTAGTTTATATTAACGACCTTCTTTACATGATGGCTAACTTATCGGATATAATTTTAGGACACTTCTCTTATTATTTTAAAAGATATAAAAGATACAGAGGGGTAATTCTCGTAATTTTAAGAACGTTCGCAATCTAATCTCAGTCTCAATATGTCAAAAATACCTCTGATTTCCCGACATATTTGACAAGTTTTTGACATTGATTGTCGCTGAGATGAGATTGCGACTAGATTTTGAACGTTTTTAATTACGGGAATTGGCCTGCAGATGTCTTATATGTCAACTATAATCTGGATATTCTTTCGAAATGGTTCGCAGCTAATAATCTTTTACTTAATACGAACAAAACTAAATGTATTAAGTTCATTACCAAATGTACACCAAGTGGGTCTAAAACTTGATGGCAAGAAACTAGATGCTATTAATGCGATTTCAATAATATAAATACACGTACTGAAAATGAAATTGTGATACCCAAATTTAGATGAACTAAAACAAGCAAGTAATTTCTTATCAACAGTACCCGCATCCAACACAACAACACGTTGCCAAAGTTGGTTACAGAAATTAGCGACGGATAGTTCAAAACCCACATCAAATGTATCAAACGTAGTCTAAAAGCATATTGTAAGATTAAAGACTACGTTGAAGACAAGGAAGTCTGCTGCTGATTAACGGCATCACTATGTAAATGTCTATTACCTGCTCCCAAATTACGATATTATTTTTTTTTTATTTGACATACTTCTAGGACACCATCTTCTCATTATTTGACATTAAATACCTACAATTCTAATTTGACACTAATTTTATTAAGATTTGTTACAGTAATGGCAATCATGTCATTTGTTTTGTGAATGTAAGAGTATTGTAGGCCTAACTTGTACATTTGTAGACCATATTCTATTTTGTTAAATACCTAGTACTTGTTGATAGACCTACGTTGTCTTCCCATACCTATTAACACTGTAATTTCGAAAACACTGTAAAAGTCAATTATTATTAAAAGAGTAACCGTGGAGTTTCTTGCCGGCTCTTCTCCATAGGAAACGACAAATTGGAACCGTGCACCTAGCCTTCTGACGTTTCATAAGTGCCCATGGAGGTTTATGTGAAATAAATATTTTGATTTTGAGGATGTTTAGTATTATTTGGAAAAAGGAAGTTTTTTTTTGCCTTTTGTAGTTATAAGCTCTTAATATAGGTCCATGACAAGTTCCATATTCTCCTGCCTTCCAAACTATAGTAGCCCTCTAGATTTGGTGTTCCAACCAAAACTACCAAACCAAAACAAAAGTGGTTCTTTGAATAAAGTACCAGATTTAATTGATTAAGTGATCAGATTTTCTTCCATATTCCGAATTTCGAATGAGCTTTCTGACGACGAAGCCAATGACGTTCTCACCGACACTGCTCCTACTACAACTCTCTAGTTTTTTTTGTTTAAAAGCTTTTCTGGCGTTTTGGAGTCAAGTGGCACTTCAGAAGAGAGCTCTGTACAATGCTTTCAGCGTTTAAGTGTTCACAGAACATGGAGTTTGTACAATCGATGTCGAGTTTGAGATGACGAATTTATTTCCGTTCCATTTTAAGTTTGAATTTTGGATAATGGATTTGGTTCATGTTAATTTTGCGGTAACGCGATAGATGGCGTTGTTCTGTCTTAATTAGTGTGTCAAGGAGATTATGATAATTTTGGTGTGAATTAGTTTTATTGGCGCTTGGATCGGTTTCCGTTGTCTTATCTCTTCCCTTTTACATAATGTGTATAATTGTCGATGTAGGACCTTTTGTAATTAATGTTACCATTTTATGAATGAATGAATGCTAAACTGAAATAATCATGTGACTTTTTAACTGTATCCAGATCTGTCTACACTCTACAGCATGATTGTATCAGAAAGGTGTGGTCTTTTTTTAAGGGTGTGGTACAGAGTATCAAACTGAACAATTTTCTTTAGAGGACCAACATCGTAATTGCGAAAAAATAATCAGCCCTCCATACATTTAGGTCGAGTAGGTATTGAAGTTTTGTATGGGACAGATGTTTTCGCGATTACCATGTTGGTCCCATGGATAAAATTATTTAGATTTACATGCTGTATGTATATTCAGGAGATAATCTAAAAAATGTTTGTCATAAGTAATAAACATTTTACAAACAAAACAACGTAAGCAATCGACTGAAACCCGCAATACCAATCCCATAAAAAACAAAAGAAGAAATACAGCCAAGAAAATAAATCAACAGCAAAAAGTACAATGATACACAGCGAGCATACATTTGTTCGGGACAGGTACAGTCGCGTCCAGCAAGCAATCAGTTAAGTGCTTCAAGATTGAGGCCGGTAGGTACTTGTTACTATGGAATATGGAGTATGGGGCGAGCCGGTACAAATGTACTATAGTAACAGATTTCTATAGTATTCCCAGAGGTAGGTAGGGTTGGATAATCAGGTATATTCGTGATTTGACACTGGATATGTCCGTTTTTGTAGGTCATTCGCTTCTAGTTTTGTTGGGGTGTATAATGTTTATGATTTACGATGTTATGAATTAACCCTAGTGCAAAATGAAAGGCTCCACGGAGTATAATGGGGGAATATCTCGCTAGGCAGTCTTAGAAAACTCGAAAAAAATAATAAATAAAAAAAATCGTGCTGTTTATTCCCATACATTTGTCAAGTTACTTATCCTAATTATGTCTTTAAAATATTGATGGATAGCGATAACAGTATTACATATTTTGGTTATTTGCTAAATATTTTTCCCAATATTAACAATATGTTTACTTTTGTTCCAGGTGGTGACGAATAGGATGTGAAGTGGTGTTCAGCAAACTGCACACGCGCCGCTAGCAGCGGTCATGGCGACCCGGAGATAGTGCCAGGTGACATAGTCTTGCATTAAATAGATCTATGCATCATTAAAACTTAAGCCAAGCAAAAATATCTTGATACTAATCCTCGGGACAAAGATATGGCGTAATTTCGGCAAACGGATCTGCTGAAAATATCTGTCAGCACCCAATGAACTGACGCCTGCAATGATTTTTCAATCATCGATCAATGACACAACTGGGCAAAATTACGTCGCATTATTTTCATAGATAAAAATGCACGCGTAATAAAAAAATCTGCAAATGTAACACGTTGCTCGATTAAAAAGAAAAAAAAAATACAAAAAGATTGACATCACTAGTCTTCCAAAAACCGATTGGTATCGGTATTGATAAAATATCGGGATCAGTAACAATTCCGGAAAATTATGGTACCAAGGCAATGCGGTATTATATTTTGTAGATAACTTTTGTAATATATTAGGGAAAACGCGATGTTTGTCGTGCGGGATGGGCAGAGAAAAATATAATTAAGTCGTTCGTATGTGCCGGCACGGAGGCAAGCGTGCTGGGACTTTATGGAGTTCACCGTAGTGATGTGACATGGTATCGATACATTTTGTTACGTAGTAATAGGATTGTAGGAATATCTTTGATTATTAGCATAGGTACTGAAAGAAGACGGAAGTTAAGCTTTCACGAATCAAGAATAAGAATAATTTATTTGCAGAAAATATAGGTGTTACCAGTTGTGTTGGTATTTAATGTACAGTCCATATTTTGCCTGTTTAGGGCATGCAAATTAGTTTTACATGAATAGGTACATAGGAAGGGTACTTATTTTAATAAGATATACAAAATATACACCTATGTTCTAATATAATTTTTAAATCAAGATAAATTTAAGTTACAATAATATATAAAAACACAACAAAACTTAAAACCTATTAAAAATAACATGTTTTCTTTAGATAACATAAATTCTTTATTAGTTGAACTGAATAAACAGGAAATCTAGAGGTAAGCCCTTGATGGGTACGATACCAATTTAGATTTTAGTTGCTCCTGAATATACCGGTCCAAGGGCTATAAATTACATAAGTAAATTTTTGCAAAATTATTTTATAAATATCACGTAAAACAGGTAAAAAGTACCCTGAACATTGTCATACCATCTTACAGCAAAGACCGATCCAACAATAACCAACAAAAAGTCGATGTTTTCACAAAATAAATATACTAGAGCCAATTTAGAAAAAACTTTTAAAAACATCGATAATTTTCCCAACACTACTCATGATGCTCTTGCTCACGCTACGTTATCTCAGCTTGGCATGTCTCATGTTTAAAAAGCGCTAGCTAAGTTTTTAATAACAACTTTGCTGCTATGTGTCCTTATATTTTGTCACGGAAATTCGTGACAAAATATCTCCGGTCTTGAAGCATTGGGAATATTAGCAACGTTTGTCGTTGTTGGGAAATGTGAACTCATCATTTTTCTTTGTGAGAACGTCAATAATATACAATGAAGGTTTTATACCTAGTTCCTAAAGTTGGCTCATAACATCGGCCAGATATAATCTAATAATAATATAATTGAACATGGTAGATATAATGTAATAATAATATAATTGAATATGATAGATATAATGTAATAACAATATAATTAAATATAATAGATATAATTTAAAGTAACTTTATGATTTTATTGTGTAATACCTACTAGTATTGACATAGATCAAACAAGTTATATAACTTGTATTTGTTGTGCAAACTGTAAATATAAGTTGGTTATTAATAAATAAACGAATAATAAATAAATAGTTACTTAACGGTCTGAAACTGCCCTATTTTTCAGACAATTTCCCATACATAAAAGGAACGATGGCCAATATGCCATGCAAATGTGGATTGCCTACTCACAATGTTTAAAAACAACAATTACATTTACAACTTACATTTAAAATTGATTAATTTAACTGAAAAAGTAACGTAGAGTATCTACTTACATGTTATACGGTGTGTGTCTTTAAATGTGCACATATCAAAAGTAGGGAATATAGCTATGCTTAATTTTATGGACGGAAAAAATATTTTGTATGGAATTTTTAAACATTTTGTTCACTTCTTTGACCCCAGTGTAAACAAAACGGTTTATTTTTTTAACTTAATGATCTATCGCGATGGAACAAACTCCATAATATTTGGGAGTATATAGGCGTCCTCATAAGATGAAAATTGTTGAATAAAAAAACTACCCTCAATTGAAAATAAACATGTTTTCTTTACCAAAAATCTCTTTTTTTTCATACATTTTTACAATAATCGTTATTTTTCATCGTATTAACCACATTTTGGTAAAAATTTTATGTATTTAACTCAATCCCATCATTTCTTATAGGCTGTTAAAGAAAGGCCCAGCGTATGGCTACGCACTATTGAATAACAAGTAGATACCTTTTTTTAAAATATAAAAAAATATTTAGTTTTTTTATACATTTTTTATCCGTATATAAAATTAAGCATAGATTTCGATATATGTGCACACTATAAAGTCTCACTCGGTGTAATGTACAAAATTCAATGTTCATTTTAATGTTCACATAAAAGTTTTAAACTACAACTTCGTGTTTAAGAAACTTGTCCAAACACTATCAAGAAACTACGTTAAGAATGAACGACATGAAATATTCCATGTAACAAACACTCTGAGACCGCACATTCTAGGAAAAGACATTTGAATTTGAGGAATTTCAGCCATCCGGCACCCTTTTGCTATCTCACTTACTCCTTATGCAAAATATTTCCAAGAATAACGCCATCTCTCTCACCCGTAGAGCAATTTCTACAGTTTATCCTAGATACTCAGGGACTCGGAAATACTCTCAACCACGGAAATGAGGAAAGAATGAAAACTCATTAGTGCGGTTATTAGAGCCGGATTACACCGCGCTCCATTAACTGGGTTTATAAACAGAGTTTAACCTATTTTCTTGATATGATCGCAACATTGCTGAAATTGTAGAGACGGGCCTCAGTTTTGATAGTTGAACTCAAACTCAAAGCATTTATTTCAATTAAAACTGCAAACAAACAAATATGAAGCTGGTTGCCCATTCCAAAGCGTAGTAGGTTCCTATACAGAAGAACGGACAATAAACTCCATGGACACTGTTCTATATCAAAATATTGGTGACAGTTGACTTGACAGTGTGTTTTAGTGAAATTTATTTTAAACATGGATTAATATAACTTATTTTTCTTTAAAATTGCGATGCCCTGGGTAAATAGGGAATAGCAAGTTCTGATAAATGTCAGATTATTTAAATTGTCAAGCAAACTTAATTACATATTAATAAAAAATGCTTATATTATATATTATAAATAAATTATGTGACCAACTAACTTACTATACAAAAACAAAAGATCACTTAGGCGTCGAAGTACTCGTCCGTATCGCTGAAATCCGGAAGCGTGCCCAGAAGACTGGCAGCATTGCCACGTTGAATGGTAATGCTATTTATTTGGCAGAAGAACAAGCCATCCCTCTGATCACGTGAAGCGTCGACTAGTCGGATTGGTTAGACAAGTACGTTGCATCATAGACCTACACCTACATCCTAATTGCGTAACACTCTATCAATCAGAATCTGAATCATTTTGAAGGATATTGCTAATCCATTGCTTCATATGTTCGAAAAATGTGTCTGCTCAGCAACGTAAATAACGCAATGAATGTTGTTGAACTGTCAAAACGAAAGTCATTCCTACTGTTAGTGTGTTACGCAATTACTCTCTGAGCTCTGACGAAGAATAATTATGATGATTGATGATCCTTATATCTAACAAGTAATTTTCTTAGAATTATTGATACACGTGCTTTTATTACAATAACAAAACTTGTTTTTAAAAGGTATTTCTATAGTGTTGTACTGTATGTAGGTAACAGATTCTCAGAAATCGGTAGTATTTATGACAACTCTATACACAGTGATACCTCTATCATTCGACGGCGTCGGTCGTTGTATTCCTATATTATTATGACGGTCCGACAGCCCGATAGTCAGTATTTATAAGTACCTAAGAGAGTTGCAGAAATCAAAAACATTTGCAAAATATTATTTTTCTGCAGCATCTGGTTAGGAAATGAACACAAAAGACTTGAGAAATGCTCCCAACCACACGTGTACGAACAAAAAATATTATCACATTTTCTAAACTAGCCAAGTCTCCCATAATTAACGTCCAACGTTAAAACTTTAAGTAAACCGTCGTTAAACTATGTAATCGGCCGTAAATATTCCGCGGCCGTAATTCGCGGGTTCCGTGAAGGTGCCATTTTATAAATTTATGAAGCCACCGACTGCCTCTCATCACCCGCCAGTAATTTTGTCCTCAGAAAATATACGACAAGTTCCCAGCCTTTGGCGGGACTCTTTACGAAGATACCGAGCGGACTGTAGGGTGACTATATGGTCACATGTACTTTTAAGCGTTTATTATTATGTTCTTTTAAAATTAGTCTGAAACAATACGATTATTCATAACATTCAACTGGTAATGATTAATAATTAAACAACATGCACTAATATTTACATAATTTAAAAGCTTATAGTCTTAAAATAATAATGTTATGTACAAGTATATATAAAAAAAAAAATCAAAGCATCAATAAATTCATCCGCTTCGCTGTCAACAGGAAAAATGCCCAAAAGGCTGGCAGCATTGCCACGTTGTATGGCAATGCCACTGAGATGTATTCACCCAACCCGAAAGGGAGGCAAGTGGATAATAATATGAAACAGATTGATAAAATATTATTATTTACTTAGGTGTTAGCGTTATGTTATGTGTGGTTTAAGTATGTTTAACTATAATTAATAATATAGTGTTAAAACCCATCTGATCTATGTATTCGACCGAAAGACTTGTATCTATGGTCATGAATAAAATTATTAAAAAAAAACACGGCTGTGCTTTGGGCAAAAAATAGGCCAGCCCTCTGGCCACGTGAAGAACAACTTGTCGGCCAACCACTTGGTGATGTTTCGAAAAACTAAGTGGGCACTCGGACCCCATGGCCCTAGAGTTTCAACCCCAAACGGTTCACACATAAGTCCCAAAAATATTGGAGTATTTGCGCCGTTTGAGGCTAGTCTTAGATATCTCTGTTGGAAAACATCGTGTACTCATGATGAAGAAAAACATTGTGAAGTTCTGAATTCACCATACTGCCAAACTGAAGTTCAAAGCTTAAATATAGTATTCGTTTATTCTTATGGCGAAGTAATAACAGGCGCACGGGTCGATCGATCAGTTTAAGCTGCGCTTGCCGCGGTTGGTCCGTGGATGGGTGAACATCTTTATATACTAAGACCCCTCCGTGCCTCGGAAAGCACGTTAAGCCGTTGGTCCCGGCTGTCATTCGTGGATCTTTGAGAGTCGTTACGGGTCGTCAGAAGCCCGAAAGTCTGACAACCAGTCTTACTAAGAGGTATCGTATTACCCAGTAACTGGGCTGGGTTGTGGAGTTCACATAGGCAGTCACTCCGTGTAAAATACTGGTACTGACCGTATTGGCGGATGATGAGTATTCTTCATTTGTCTTTAGATAACATATTATACATTTAAAACTTTAAAAATATCAAACATATAAACATACTCTAAGCGACCGTTGCAGCGGTGGCTTCTACAAACTCCGCTAATGATTCCCGGCAATCATTGCTGAAGAAAAGTTTTATCATCTCACAATATTAAAGCTTAAATGTGCTTCATTATGGTTGTGTCATCACCATCATCAGCCTAAAGCAGTTCGTTACTGGGCATGAGCCTCTCCTATCGCTCACCATTTATACACCGTTAGAGTTACAAACCGGGCAAACAGTAATTCAATCTTTCACAAAACCACACATACCTCTCAGAATACAGAACAAACACATACCTATAACTTCTATCAAAACACTACCTTTTACCTTCGAACTGAAACGTTATCGCTCTCTCAAAATCTACAATTCCAACAGCTGAACTCAAATATTAAAATGAAAAACCAACATTTAAACTTATCCTCGGGCTGACCCAAATACATGGAGAACCCACTTCAAGAGTTCTTGTTACTCTGGCCGGTCGCTCTGTAATAGGCTCCCTTGGGGTATAAAATCGTCTATAAATTTCGTTTTGAGCTTCTCGCTGTTGAAGTCGACGATATCGGTGGTATAACGCGTCGAATATTCTCCTATATTATCACAATATACTGCTCAAATGAGACGAGTGTCGTAATCAAATTGAGCATGTACTTGCGAGGGTATTCTGTAAGTTGATTTGACAGGTGATAAATAATGGCTGAAATATAGGATGGTGGATAGTGATTGATGGGTCTTGGATCTTATGACCTACTTTAGTTAAACAATATTGGAAATAAAAGAGGTATTTTCTCTTAGGGAGTTTTAGGAGAATAGGACGTGCCACTGTAAAAAAATGCCAATCAGTGAAGTTGGTAGGCAAGGCTGACTGACTGACTCTCGTAGAGGCTATTTTACCCAACTAACAAATGGTTAGTTGAACGACAAAACGGAAATTTCAATCAGAGATAATGAAAATGATTTTTTCGGTACCGAACTGATCCTGGTCTGACACAAGGTGCTTTAATCTTCACCTACATCAAAATTAGGTGTCAACAAAGCATAGTAACAGCCCAATACGTCTTACAAGAAAAAAGGTAAAAATACTGAAGTTCTCTTCAAAATTACAGCGAGGCTGGCGATATCGCGCGCTCGCGTGACTGAAGGTCGGCAGTGCAGATACAGACGATTTGCAATTCAAAAGCAGAAGGTGAGTGGTGGCTATGCGACAGCTCTTGCTATCAGTCGCTTTCGTCTATGGCCTTGGTGAGGTTTAATTGGTGCCGTAATTGTGATTGGGTGTCGCCTTGGCACTTCTTTAAGGTGGTAGGATTCTTTTTTCAAACCACACTTTGCTGACACTGCTTTTTTCAGCCACAAATTCCAAGCATTTATTTCAATTAAGCCATTTACAGGCTTTGAATTGCCAAGGAGTCGGGCAGTCAGAAATATGAAGCTAGTTGTGATTTGATATCACTTCTTTAAGTGGCTATGATTATTTTTTGAAGCCTCACTTTGCTAACACTGCTTTTGCCTACGAAGGCGCTTTTCAACTGTCTTTGTGGTACGTTTGCAAGTGTGTTGCGGTACGTTTACTGTACTGCTAAGGACTGGAACTCCTTGCCTGGATCAGTGTTTACAATGATAACATCAGATCACGTGGTAACTAAACGTGATTATTTACAATAAAATAAAATGTCGCATCGATGACTAATATTTTAAAATTGAAATTCAAATGAGAACAACTTAATCCAAATTACTTTAACGTTTTCAAAACATGAAAGGTCTTAATAGTGAGTTTTGAAGTAGTGTTCAATATTTTCGAAGTTATAACTGTTTGTTTTTATCATCAACGCTCAGAAAAATATAGGAACCAGACAAAAACAGTTTATAACAAGGGGAAAGTGAAATGTGTAAATTTAAACAAATTATCATCTATGTTAATACAATTACTGAAGAAAAACAGCATAAATAAATAATTCTGTGGCCGTTTGCATAAGCGGCTCGGTTCGGTCCGGACGTGGACATGGATACAGTCTCTATTTTCATACCGCTTGGACTTTAAAATAGGAATATCTATGGCTCCAAAACCGTATATTTATTTGAAATAGAATACGATTCTAAAATTGAAGTTTGAAAGTGGCGCTGTCAACAAGAGGTTATCTGTGGATACTGTCATGGAATCAATGACTAAAGTTAGTCATTGCATGGAATGGAAAGCGGAAGAATGAGGGACACGTTGTGAGGAATGTTTTGAGTTTGAATGTGGATTCTGATAAAGAAGGGGAAGACCAAAGAATTGATGGATGGATTGTGGGCTTGAGACAATATGTTCGAAGTTTTGATTTTTAATAATACCTTTATCAGCCTGAAAGATATAATTATCTGAACGGATACTCTCTCAGGAAAAGTGAATGTTTAGCTTATAAAACTGCTATATTATAATAGGTACTGCTAGGATGTTTAAGTTTAGGTATAATTTTTTAACGTAAAATTAAAATATAAAGAGTTCCTTAATTTTTTAATTTTTGATCCAGCCCTTTACGTAGATTGCAAAAGAATATTTGGGTGCTGTCATTGTGCCAGAATTGTTTGGGTAAGTAATATATGATATAACAACAAAATCTCTAATATTAACAACATATAACAACGGAACCTATAATTTTATTTAATATAGCGATTAGTTAATATAATGAACGATTGATATAATTTTAAAATAACTAATTTTCATAAGCTTATCATACATTAAAACATCGTTTGACATACCACTCAAAAGATATAAAACTTATTTGCACCAAAACGTAAGAAATTTTATGAGCAAAAGCAACAGAGAATTAACAATATACTGCAGCGGCAAAACGAATATTTAGAGTGTGAATTTTTACGAGCTTCTAATTTAAGCTTAAAAAAACAATAATTTTGTATTTTGTTTAATAAATATTTAAACGTATTTTTTCTTTGTTTTATTCTTTGTAAGTTCTATCGTAGTTATAGGTAATAGTAACCTAAGTAGATATTAAACATAACTAGTAACTGATTACCACCTGCGCTAAGATAGGTCGCCGGAGCCCCGCTTCGCAGGGTTCGCTGGTGTTGTTACATGAAGTACGAGTTGAAAAAATATGTTTTATCGTGTTTAGATATCGATACCAATCAACTCTGTGAAGTTTACACAAAAAAAAACAGATTTATCAAACCGATATTTCAAGTGAAAACACTAACTTCGACTGCAGTTAGTGTATTCACTTGAAATATCTGACCCTACATAAAAAATCACCCAATTTATTTCTTTTTTGTTTTATCATTCTTCTGTTGTTCTGTTGTTCATGTAAGCTTCTGTTTATACTGTTTATACATAGGCTACATATTTTTCTTTTCTTTTAAGTTGGCTGTAAACTGTACATGTAGGCTTACAATTAACATAATTTGATAATTGTTACACTGTTCAAAGTTTTTTTTAAATACATGTTATTTTTTGTCAAGATGTTAGTGTAAACAATTGTTGGTGAACCTAATAAATAAATCATGTTTAGGTATCGATACCATCACGTCTCCGGAGTTTCGCTAGCAAATTTAATTTGACCCTGTGTAGTCAGTCACTGCTATGAATACCATTTGAACGACGCGTAGATCACTGTGGATGTATGTCTAAGTCCTAATATCAGACCTATTTCGGTACCTACTATTGCTGTTCCACTTGAAATTGGGGCGTTGAAAGTAATGGTTTCTCTTTGAATATTCAGCACTGCAGGCCACAGGCCACCCTCTCTCTCTCTTCCACACAATTCTGTCTTTTGCTAGGCTGGCCGGCCAGTCCCTTCGGTAGGAGTCAAGCTCATCCGCCGTCTTCGTCTCGGCCTGCCGCGATATGGCTTCGTACGTTTAGTGGGACCCAATCGGTGCTTCTTTTAGCCCATTTGTCATCTGACATGCATCAGACATGTTCGGCTCAGTCAAACTTAAGCTTAGCGGCTTTCTGGGTGGCGTCCATAATCTTGGTTTTGGCACGCAGTGTTGTGTTCCTTATACGGTCTATTATAATTATTTATTATACAAACATGTAAAACACACTCCGCTTGAAACTCTACATCGTCACAGCCCTGTATTTTGCCGTAACGCGCTGTCTGTCAGTGAAAGGGGTTCCGGGAAGCCATTGTTAAAAACAGATGAATGCTGCGGAAACTTGTAGCTGATTGGCCGGAGTTACAATGTTATAACGTATTTGTCTTGTATTGTACGCCAACGACTGTATAGATACACGCTGAAGCATATTTCTTGCAGTAACAGTAATAACGGTTTTTATCGTAGAATAAATTAATAGTCTTTCTTCTACATACTGGTCTTTCTGGAATGATAAGCTAAGCTTGGTGGATGGGTGAACTTCGGGTATTTTTATTAGTGGAGGTTTAGATGCTTCGTAATCAAAGACATTAAATTATACTCTATCAATTTAATCTCTTTGTTCGTAATCTATTTTTTGACTTACAAAAGGCTAGGCGGATGATGAAAACAATAAAACCAAGAGACGAGGAAAAAAAATATTAGCAGATTTTTATGAATCTCCAAATAAGTTTTATCTGAGGAATAGACATTGCAGTTTTACAAAAAACAGCTTCAGTATAGAAAATATGTCCAACAGTTATATTTATTCTTCACATAAAAGTCATCTGACGATTTAAAGGTCGAAAATTGATTTAAAAAAAACATAGCTACTCGAGATAGTAACACGTTGAGCTGAAGTATGTACCTCTCTCTATGTTTACCCCAATATTGACCCCCATGTACCCCAATGGTTCCCCCGCCGGCGGATGCTCGATTGTTTGTATTGACCGAGCAGTACAAATACTCCCGGATTATTGCTCTGGAGCCACACACAAATATTTGCAATCCGCTAAAATTTGATGGAGTATTTTAATTTCAAAGTTGAGGTGGAATATATATTACGATTTGTTTTCAAATAACTATATAAACTAACCAAACAAAAATATAATATATAATAACCTAAACTAACTAAAACTATTAACAAATTAAAATATGGCGTCGAAAAATTCCTCTGCATCGCTGTCGACTGGTAAAGTACCCAAGAGACTGGCGGCATTGCCACGTTGTATGGCAATGCTAAGCCTCTGGCCAAGGTAAAGGCCAGCCCTTGGATCCCGGGAAGTGTCAACAAGCCGTTTGGAGATTTCCTTGAACAAACCGTGAGCACTCGGACCCCACGGCCCGAGGGTTTCAACCCCAAACGGCTCGAAAATATAATTGCCGATAAGGTTATTATACTTTCGCCGTTTGAGGTTTTCCGCAGCCGCAGCAGCAGCGCCTGCACAGCACGCCGAGTCAGGAAGATGGGATGGCGCAAGAGTATCGACACAAGTTGCGTCCCACACTAAAGGCCTACCCACCTTCCAAGGAAATAAAGACATGCCGTCCGGTCTCTTGCCATCGTCGCGTGCCAAGCCATTAGGTTCTAATACAGCTGGAACGCCGACGGTGACAAGAGCTCGTCGGATGATGTCATTTATGTTCGCGTGCCGAGCTAAGCGGCCCGCACTTCGGCTGCAAGATAGGCCATGGTGTCCAAGGCTGTTGACAACTTCGCCACAGTGACAGCGATGGGGAGAACAAGAAGGAGCTCCTAGTCGTAGGCAAGCAGCGAGGCGGAAAGTAGTGTCGTCTAACAAAGTGCCTATGTTCGACGACGGTAGTGCATGAAGCCAAAGACCCGACTCCCACTTACCCACAGCAAGCAGGCGCGCACGCTCCGCAGTAGTAGCAGACGTGTTAAGTAAATTGTTCTGTACTACTCTGCAAAGCGGCTCATCCCACTTTCTCTGGGAAGATGGATTATCGGGTTGATCTGAATTCGGACAAGCGAGTCTCCAGGCATGCATAGCCTCGGTGAAGCATGGCACATCAAAATTAATCAGTGTGGGGGTTAGGATTTTCCTGATTAATTTTTCAGTGCCGTAGACCGAGGATATGAAAGCCGGTAAACTAACACTAGAAATTTTGCGGACGCCGAGGCCTCCCATACGAATGGGAAGAGTAGCTTGTGTCCAAGCTCGGTCGTCCATGGCCACATTTAAAATCGAAGTTAATGTATGTCGAATAATTTGGTCCATTTTTTCTAAAAGGTGAGTGTGCTTCCATAAATGGGAAGCGCGAAGGAAATATGTTAATTTAGGGCCGAAACAGCAATAACGGATTAGGGTTAAGGCCGAATGCATGTTAATTTGGAACAATCTTTCCGAAACGTCTTTGAAATTTTGTATTTTTTCTTCAATAAAAACTGGAAAGGAATTCTCGAAGACAGGAGATCCAAGAAGACGAAGAGAGCTTTTTTCAATAATTTTGATTTCTGGAGCTATTGCGTTAAACTTGGGGAGTGTCAGATGTCTGTCAGTACTGTCCGCCATATAAAGTTCACATTTCGAGTGGTTGAGATCAAGGCCAATGGAATGAAGTTCATTTTCTAAGAATTGTAGATCTTTTAAAACGGTTTCTACATCGCCTCCCAAAGTTCCATCGTCAAGATACCAAATGTTAAATTTGGAATTTAGCTGTCGAATAATTGGGTGAATGGCTAAACTAAAGATCACTGGTCCGAGGGGGTCACCTTGTTGACAGCCAACAGCAGATTCCAAAAGGTGGTCCCGATACATTAATTTAGAAGGATGTCTGTAGCATTGCCAAAGGAAACTATAGATTTGAGGTATTTCTTTTTTAGTTTCTGCCAGCAAGGTGTCCCTATAAACAGAATTGAAGGCATTCTTTATGTCAACCTTCAGGATGACCTCTCCTTTGCCAGAATTTAGGTAGGTCGACAAGGCGTGTACGGCAGCCTCACAGCCCCCTTTAGAGCCGTATCCTAGCTGCAGGGGCTGAAATTTTTTCGAAACAACCTCACCATAAAATTTACAGCAAATCTTGGCTGCCATACGACGGTAAGTAGTTCCCACAGCAATTGGACGAATGCCGCCATCCCTCTTACGCAGGGCGCATAGATTTGCCCCGTACAGAACGTCGATGACGGCTTCGTTCACCTTGCCGGAGAGCATAAGGTTAATCAGAGCCGTAAGCTCCTTCAAGAGCAATTCACCAGCAGCCCCGGCGCCTGAACAGATAAGGTCCTTAAGGTGCTGCGGACTCAGGCCGTCGAGGCCGCCAGCGGAGCCGGTCCGGAAGGAGGAAACGGCTGTGACCAACTCTTGACCTGTAATGGTGAGGGAGTGATTATCCGGATTAGGGGGGTCGGGGAAAGAAAGGCCATCCGCTGGGGCAGGGTGTTTGCTCTCCAGAGCTGTGATTGTTTCTGGAGAACACGGTGCTACCACATCATTACTAAAAAGAATCCTGGCTGCTCCGCTAATGTCACCTTCCCCTAACTTAGATTCGATCAGATGGGACATACCTCTTGAAGAGGTATATTTCTGTGTCGGTAATTTGGAATCTAAATTATGAGTCGAAATATTACAGTTTTCTTTAATTTGTGCAGTTAATGTCTTTTTGGTTGCCAAATTCTTTTGTACATGTAGAATTCTGTAAGGGAAGGTGAGCAGTTGTACCCAAGCACTTAGCGAGTTCTCCCGGGCGGCAAGACGAACGCAACCTGCTAGATGTTGTGCCACTAAAGGTCTAGCGCCGCGGGGAACTCGTTTCAAAACAGGAACAGAGTTTTTGAAATTTGAAAGTGTTTTCCAAAACGAGTCAAAAGTGGATGTAGCTGGTGTAGCAGGTGTAGCTATTGAGACAGGGTCTGAGGTGGGTGCATTGGGTGGTCTGTGCACTTTGCCAATATGCACATTCAGACCCCGCTTACCTTTAAAGAAACGTGTCTGGGTACACAGCGGACATCTCTCCAGTATGCTCAGCGATGTTGAAGGTTGACAAGCACTACCACTATCAACCACATCACTGCTGCCACTGAGCATTTATTTAATTTTATAAATTACGTAATAAGAATAATCATAAAAAACTAAATGAACAAAAAGAATCCTTGAAAAATGCACTGATAAGTCTATTTCACACCGTTTGACACATGACAAATTTTTGACCGGAGCGGCGCAATCGTACTGGCGGCCTGGAGCGCCGCGCGCCGCGATGCATCTCGGCGCAGCTCTGGCAACCGTGATCCTTTCTTTGGTATTGTTCATATATAGTTGTAATATTGTCACTGCTAGCAATCTTCTCAAAAATCTGGCGAAGTAGATGCCGCCGCAGTATAAACTACCACTGGTAATTTAAAGATGTACAGATATATATTAAACGTGGTATTTACACAGACAGATTAATGTATAAAACAAATAATAATTATATCGTAAAAATAACGTTTTGACATCGTATGTGCCAACCAATTTCTTTTTCAAAGGTGGAATTGAATTTATTTTAAATATTTTGAAGTTACTGACAGTGGTTTTGTTGCGAGGAAGTTAATTAATGAAAAATGTATTATTTTAAGAAACAAATAAAATCAGTTCAAATACTTAGAATTAATTTTTTTTAAATTCTTGTACGTCGTTTTTCGTTCTCTGTTTATCCTATCCATGTTCTTTTATTAATTTTGTTATTATTGTACACCTTTTTATATTTTGACCAAGTTTATTTGTTACCCACGTAGGTACCAACAATTCAATTCTATTCTACTAGTTTTGTGTTAATGGCGACCAAAACCAACACTGTAACAACTACGATTGCAGTGTTGGAAGATTGATTGTGAACCTTGTTTCCAGCAAAACTTGCTATTATGTAGGTAGTTGCAAAATAATGTCCAACACAACTGTTGCTCAACTTTCGTTTACCATAAATACAAGGCTTAAGGCTCAAATATCTTTTTTGTTTTACCATAATGTGTACTTAGGTGGTAACTAGATGGGCTTGCCGACGGCGAACAATGGGCAGCTCGCCGTCCGATAAAGACCAGGCCCGGGTCGAAAACGCGTTGTGTTCCACGCGCGCCTCAAAGAGATGTCAGCACCAATGACGGGGTCCGCCAGGACCGATGCCTGCAAGGGTTGCGGGAAAGTCCGAAAGTTATTTGCAACGTTGCCAATTTTCAGAATGCATCCTCTTAAGGACAACATCACTATAGAAACCAAATGACTAATGAAGAAATGAGGTGATCTTCTATTTGAGGGTCAAACCGTCACGCCGGAAACCCCACAATATCTAATCTTGAATAAGATATTCGAACTCGTGTAGTAACTTACTATAATCTTATTTTTATCGTATAAAGATAACATTATATTAACTACATTACCTATTATTAACTATCAATTAGCATGTTACCTGCTTTTTTACGTGAAAAAAATCAATTAATGTTTTTCTTTTGATTAAAATATGTGATTATCTGTTGAGCCGTAATTTTTATCGCAATAAGCAATGAAATAAAACGAAAAAAAATATGTTTATTCCGATTGCACAAACATGAGATGATGTTTATCTTCACAGAGATTGTTATCATCCTTGTGATTTACCTAAGCACGAGGATGATAACAATTTATTTGAAGTCATTAATGTTCGCAAAAACGTGCTAAGGTAAATCAGAAATCAGAAATATTTTATTTGTGATACATAGGTAGGTACAGTGGTTGGACATGTTTTAGGTTAATGTGCGCTATGATCAGCCTATTATAGGCATACAAAAAGAATTAATTACAACTTTCACATGCAAATAAAGAGTTTACTCGTACTAAACTAAAATTAACTACATAAATGACTGTATTATTTGATTAATAAAGGAACAAAAGTCAAAATAATTTGTTAGGTAAATGTCAAAATAATTTTTTAGGTAAACATCAAAACAATTAGATATGTAAATGTCAAAATAATTAGTTAGGTAAATGTCAAAATAATTAGTTAGGTAAATGTCAAAAATAATTCAGATTTAAATAATTAATAAAATTATGATTTCATGATATGATTGATAAAATTATGATTCAAACTTCTCAGTTTCAGTTTAAATGAGTTAATAAGTAGATTTTTTAGCTCTTTTGGCAATTTATTAAATAGAACTGTTGCCACGTGAAAGACACTTTTATACATCGAGTAAAGATTGCAAGTAGCCGCTACCATATTTTTGATGCAATCAAACCGAAAGAGGAACTTCTACACAAACATAACATTACGCCTTGTTGCCCGAAGGGCTTGGCAGAGGTGTACCTATAGTACACCACCATTTCGGCAGATATATTAAAGTACCGTGTAAAAGAAGGAGATCCTAATGTCATCAACGGGGCACAAATCCAGACTGCTACAGAGAAAACCAGACTACAGAGTTTTTTTTTAATAGAAAAACTGGAAACAGGATTTTATTGTCTGTATAAATTCTTCTTTCACTACTCGTATTTATGCGTGGTACTGAATTACCGGCTTCTTTTTTTTTTTTTTTTTAGGATGGGAAATCATCAAATAACTTCTCCAGCTCCGGAGGGCGTGTCAGACTTTTACTGACTAAAACCCACCCGTGTTTCTTCAGTTGCCTGTGCCAGGAGTCACGGTAACCCTTTCGGACTTTCCCGCAGACCCCGTCATTGTTGCTGATATCTCTTTGAGGCGCGCGTGGATCATAACGCGCCGTCGACCCGGGCCTGGTTCTTATCAGACGGCAAGCTGCTCGTTGCTCGCCGGGCGCAAGCCCGCGCCTACGGTGGCCGGGAATCGGTTTGTGATTCCCGATGCCCAGGGCATGTCCTGCGGCGGCTAGGGGCGTGAGGGCGCGAATTTTGCCTCTCCCTCACGCGTTCCGCCTCCTCCTTCGCGAGCATTACTGCTTCGCAGAAGGAGGTGACAGTTTTCCAAGCCCTCTCGCTCCGTACCATGGCCTGGACCAGAGCTGGACACGAGAGATCGCCACCGCCAATCACCTTCACGAGGACACGGCGGTGCTCCACCCAAGCAGGGCAGACCTCCACCGTATACTCCACCGTGTCGTCCGGGCGATCCACACAATGGTGACACCCGGGAGTTTCCTCCAGCTTTATCCGGAACAGGAACCTCTCGAAACAACCGTGTCCGGTGAGGACCTGCGTCAGGCGGAAGGTGAGGACGCCGTGGTGCCTCTATAGCCAAGTTACCGGCTCCTGTGATTTGTTTTAAGAAAGAGATCTTTACCCTGCAGTGGGGCAGTTACTCAGTCAGGACCTCAAATGATAACTAACTATAAATTTTTTGAGTGTAACTTTGGTCCGGGTTTGTTAATTAATAGTTGCCGTCCGCGACTTCCGTTCGCGTGGAAGTCAACTTTACCATTATACATATCCTACGGCACTCGACAATAGTGTGGCTTTTTATTCTTAAATTAATTTTTAGTAATCGTATCAATACAGCCAGAGATGACTACTTGCAAATAAACAATTTTACCTGTTTATAATATTAGTTTTGAAGTTTAGATTGGGAAAAAATTCAGCAAGCACCACGTTGACAGATGAAATACATATAACGGAAAACCATGTCAAGCAAAGACTCCAAAATAAAGTCTGTGTATCGAATCCATGAAGTTTAGTTATTTCGGCGACTCCATATTGATGTAGACGCCGGCTATATTAAAACGTTACATCAATCGATTCTGCTATTTTCGTTTATACTTCGACACTGCAATAGCTGAATTTGATTTCTATACTGAACAGAAGGAAGGTAGATTTAATACACTCTGTTTGTACAACATTAGAGTATTTTAGATAATTATTATGTAATAAAGTTCATTTGTCAAAAGTAGGTACAATGGTGGTCGTAAATTTTTATTTTATTATATTATATTTAAGTTAGTTATTTTTATGACATTGATTTACATTCTGTGATTACTTTAACTCACACACTGACATATTACTTGTTTACATAATTTGGGAAATCGTATACTTTTACAATGTTTGTAAATATGTGAACACCATGTATCTATCACTTAATTAACTTATTTATCATTGCTACGTTTATTAAACTCTTTTTACCTATTGTGGTAGGGTAATTTTTTATTATAGGTGCATCGTCTTCACATAAAATTATATAATTAATGTATACAAAATATTGTAACAAATTTTAAAAGAGTAACGGTGGAGTTTCTTGCCCATTCTTCTCCATACGAAACAACCTTTTGGAAGGGGCGACTAGAATCAATTTTATTTAAATGTAAATGTTGACGTTCAAAAGTGCCTTTTATGTGTCTATTGGAAATAAATGCTTTGACTTTGACTTTGAAATAAATCGACATAGAGCAGGCTTTTGATGTTTTTATAAACTTTGACTTGTTTCCCTATAGCATAGGTAGCATATAGGTACACACATTTTTGGATATAAATAATTAGCTCAACTATGTCACTTTCCAGTCAAAATCTGTGTTTGTCTCCAACCGAGATCTTACAGCATAGCAACGCCGCATAAAAAAAAAATAATTTCTCCCATTTTCAGGCCTCAAATATTTTCTCGTTCAAAACTCCAAAGGTTGTCCTTTTGTATTGGTTTGATGAATGACGGGTTTGTTTTGTATTTAAACGTAGGTACCTTTACTTACAATGTCGAGATATTGTACGGGAAGTAATTTGTCATAGGTTGTCGGTCCCGAAATCCTTTGATGCTCTCTACAATACTGAATGTTTTCTTTAGTATTTGACGGCGGAGACAGTGTGAAATATGTTTCGAGATTTGCATTGAATTGCGTTGCTTGAATTTGTTAATTAAATTCTCTCTAGCTATCAAATACCAAAAATAAATATTCCAACATTAATAAAATAATATTTAATAAAAATCTGTTTATTTCATCTCCACAAATTACATCAAGGTATAAAGTTGACAAGATAAATTGTCGAAAAATTAGTAATTTGTGGGAGATCTGGAGTCTAAACTAAGCCGAGGCCTGTACTATAGATCTCCAGGCCCCCCATTTCATAACATTTGTATGTATTGTCAACAAGTGAAAGACGGAAAGAGTGGGAATGATTGAGAAAAACGTGGAATGATGTGCGTGTGTGTGTGTGTGGTATGATGTGTGTGTGTGTGTGCGTGTGTGTGGGGTAATGTGCGTGGGTGAGTCTATGTGTGGGGGTGTGAGTGTGTGTGTGTGGGTATAAATGAAGGTGTGCTTGGGAGCGGTTGTGTGTATGACTGTGTCAAAGGGCGGGTAGTTTTGTTAAAAATTTGTTTTTGCGTGTTTATATACATTTATTTAGTTTTATGGCGCATTATGTTACATTGTTCCCAAGAGGTACTTATTGTGATAATCTACATAATATTAGATCAGACAGGTTAGTCAGATGGTGTGTGAACATTGGTTCAGTTTTAAACTCTTTCGTTTGCTAATATTCGCCCATTTGGGTTGCAGGTGGTGTCAGTGGGAGCGGGAGCAGCGGCGGTATGCGCGTGGTGTTGGCTGCGCTGACGGCGCTGGCGGCGCGCGCGCTCGCCGGGCCGCACGAGCACCGCGCGCGCCACCACGCGCCCGACCATGCCCCGCACTTCCCCGCGCCGGCCCCGCCACAACCCTACCGCGGACACGGCGAGGCCGTCCGATACAACCCCGAACTAGACACTATTCTACCCCGACTTGAAGATCACGAGACTTCCTCCAAACACGCCAAGTTTGAAGACGCGGAAACCTCTTCCAAAAGAGCAAAGTATGATGAGAGGTTATACTCAAACCATGAGCGGGCTGACGAGGAAATGATGGCCGACGAGCCACAGCTCGGGCCAGAGGATGAGGACCCGCTCGTCGTCCGCACCAGAAAGGGGAGGGTTCGGGGCATTACGCTGACTGCCGCAACTGGCAAGAAGGTCGACGCGTGGTTCGGCATTCCTTACGCCCAAAAACCGGTTGGTGATTTGAGGTTCAGACATCCCAGACCGGCGGAGAGCTGGGGTGACGAAATACTGAATACAACGACACTGCCGCACTCATGCGTCCAAATTATAGATACTGTGTTCGGTGATTTTCCCGGAGCAATGATGTGGAATCCCAACACAGACATGCAGGAAGACTGTCTCTTTATAAACATAGTGGCGCCAAGACCACGACCCAAAAATGCAGCTGTCATGCTGTGGGTCTTTGGTGGTGGGTTTTACTCAGGAACGGCTACTTTAGATGTTTATGATCCAAAAATACTCGTCTCGGAAGAGAAAGTAGTTTATGTTTCTATGCAGTATAGAGTCGCCTCCCTCGGTTTTCTGTTCTTTGATACTCCCGACGTCCCAGGCAATGCTGGTCTTTTTGATCAGCTCATGGCATTGCAATGGGTAAAAGACAACATAGCTTACTTCGGAGGAAATCCTCATAATATAACTTTATTTGGAGAGTCAGCTGGGGCTGTATCCGTGTCTTTACATTTACTGTCTCCTTTGTCGAGAAACTTGTTCTCCCAAGCGATAATGCAGTCAGGAGCAGCCACCGCACCTTGGGCGATTATATCGAGAGAAGAAAGCATTTTGAGAGGCATTCGTTTAGCAGAAGCTGTCCACTGTCCACACTCTAGAACGGACATGGGGCCAATGATCGAGTGCCTCAGGAAGAAGAGCCCTGACGAACTAGTCAATAACGAGTGGGGTACTCTCGGCATTTGCGAGTTCCCTTTCGTCCCGATCATTGATGGTTCCTTCCTAGACGAGTTTCCTGTTCGATCGTTAGTTCATCAGAACTTTAAGAAGACCAACCTTTTAATGGGATCGAATACAGAGGAGGGCTACTACTTTATACTTTATTACCTGACCGAGTTATTCCCCAAGGAGGAGAATGTTGGAATAAGTAGGGAACAGTATTTGCAGGCAGTAAAAGAGCTGAACCCCTATGTAAATGACGCTGGACGCCAGGCTATTGTGTACGAGTACACTGATTGGTTAAACCCAGAAGATCCTATAAGAAACCGTAATGCTTTGGACAAAATGGTAGGAGATTATCACTTTACATGTGGAGTGAATGAATTTGCACATCGTTATGCAGAATCTGGAAACAATGTCTTCACATATTATTACAAGCACCGTAGTAAGAATAACCCCTGGCCGTCTTGGACAGGAGTCATGCACGCTGATGAAATTAACTACGTATTTGGGGAGCCCCTGAATCCAGGGAAGAATTATTCTCCGGAGGAGGTGGAGTTTAGCAAACGTCTGATGAGATATTGGGCGAATTTCGCGAGAAGCGGGTAAGAAATTATCTTCTCATTATTATTCAATCTATGTCATTGATAAGGCTCGATAACTGGCGGCTTACATAGATGTTTTTATTTCAAATCAGTAATTTTATTCAATGTTTAATTAGTAATTGAAATCACCTAAATATTATTTCCATCTAAATTGATAGCAACATTTTAAAATACGCATTTATCTAATTCCAGAAACCCATCTATAAATCCGGGTGGGGAATCGACGAAAATCCACTGGCCGGTCCATTCAGCGAATGGAAGAGAGTACTTGTCCCTAGCAGTGAACTCTAGTTCCATTGGTCGTGGGCTGCGCGTCAAGGAGTGCGCCTTCTGGCAAAAATACTTGCCACAGTTAATGGCTGCTACCGGTAAGTATGATTTTCATGAATTTCTTCATTTAAAATCATAAACAGGTGGTCCAAATAGAGACGTAAAAAAAAAGTTGATTTCTCATACCTAGGGGGTATCTGAAAATACCCCATGTATGTTCCGCGATTTTTGATAGTTTAGGAGATATGAATATTTTTTATAATTTTTGGGGAAGTTCTTCACGGAAATGTTTAAAAATTAATGCTTTTCTTCTATATTTAGTCCAGTCCTTCAGTTGTATATTTATTTATTGCCTAGAAAGCAGACAGCGATATCATCTTCTATGTGTGTATTTTCAGTTTGTGTTTCCATACGTTTTGAAAGTTATAAGAAGATTTATTTGTAGTTCCTTTTTGGGCAGTGTCAATTCATAGTCAATTATACCATCTTGATAGCATAGTGAGCCTGTTGGAATACTCTTGATAGTGTTACAATCAGACACATTGGCTTTATTAATATTATACTATAAAGATATGAGGTAACTAGGACCAATTCACATCCATCAGTACAACGTCCTCGTTTACGTCTCTATGGTAATCTTTATCCATTACATGTTTAATGTATGTTGTTTTTTAGATAACTTATTGTGTTTTATCAATGATATTATTAAGATTTCTTTTTTCACCATTGAATTGTTGACTATTTTAATTTACTTCTTCCGTGATACATATAAATAACATTGGTTATACGAGTAACGCTAAAATTTTAATTTCCTGGACTAAAGTGTTAATTAATATTATTTCTCTTAACGAATGAAAACGTATTCACGTAGAAACTGGTGCCAAATATTATACATCCTAACATGGGACAAGGGAGGAAACTGATTATTTCTTTTAACGAAACTGTTTTTGTTATTACAGATAAGCCAGAACCCTCAAAGAACTGCACGAACAGCGCAGCACCCGTGAAGGTCTCGTATGAAATCTTCGGCGTCGGCGTGGTCATTGCGACTGGCTTGGCTAAGACCTCGTTCTTCAAGTATATCATATGAGTTTGTTGTGTGGTCTCTGAGCCTCTTCGATTTATTTGCTTCGTCTATAACTTCTTTACTAAGAAAATTCAAAATGTTTGAATATGGGATTGTTGTAAAATTTTGATCGTACCGGTCAAATATTTCAGTGCAAAGGATATTGTGGACATTTAAACGAAAAAGAACGAAAAGAAAGATAATATCTAAAGTTGGAACGTTAAATGAAATCTTATTTCAATTCAAATGATTGTTAATTTATATTTCGGTCAGCTTATTACTAATGCTTATATGTGATTTGTCAGTGGATTTACTGTTCAGATATTTGATAAGGCTTCAAGTGACTTGGAGCTATTCAAGATTATTGCGGAAGTTTCTTTCGCCCATCTTTAGTAATCAGAATCTTATTAGTGAAGAAGCAATTAATTTGTGTATAATATTATGTGTTGCCGCCAAAGAATCTCTGGAATATTTTCTTATCAACTTATTTTTATAATGTAGAGTATTTTAGTTGTAAGCCACCTCGAGTGTTGAATTGCTGAGTCCATTAATATTCGTCTAGATATCTGTTAAGTTCAATAGTTAATGTAAGCGATGTAACGTATTGTTTAAATTTTAATGTTATATTTTAAAAGGAGTGATTTCTCCACCTACATATCACTTGTTAATAACAAATTATAGATTACTGGTAGTCATAATTTCGTCATAGTATAAGTACCTATCTACATATCTTCTGTAGGTTAAAGAACTTCTGCCATGTGGTGTGACGTCATCGTCAACTTTGTCTTCATAATGCCAAGGGGCAAGTTATTTAAATTGAGTCTGCGGTGTGTTTCGGAGTTCTAAGAAGGCGTAGATATGAGAAAAATGATTAAAAATGTTAGCTTTAAATCGCCTCTAACGCAATACATATCACGCAAGGCATAGAAAAATTTAAGTTCATTATAGCCTTAGATAGTAAGTTTAATATAAGCTAGATCATTTCACAACTCTGTAGCGGACCAATATTAGAAAGTTGTACGTGTTATAATGGTTCGATGTAAATCAATCGGTGAAATAAAGAGGATCGTCAAACAGAATGATTGAAAACGAATCAAAGCAACAATTATGATATTTATGACAAAACCAATGAAACTATAGATACAAAATTTAATAAGACTAAAATTCATAATAATGTTACAATATTATAAACTAATGGAAGCCAAAGTAAAAGACACGCGACGAAATCCAAAGGAATGGAAGATGTACAGAAAGTAGTATACTGAATGTATTAGAGAATACAAAACTTAGTACATTACGTTTAGGATCGATACATCTAGCTTAGAGATCGTAGTGCAGCGGTTCAGCTTTCAAATATTGGTGAACGATAGATGAATCTTTACAATTCGAGATTTAAGATAACAAATATTACTAGTACAATACTGTAAGTTTTCTCGCGACAGCCGACTAGACAACCAAATACTTCATTGATGTAAATAAATGAGTGTTAGTATTATGTAGGAACTCGTGACGCCCTTAGTTCTTTTTTTTAAAGGGCAGATCAGACGGGTGCCTATTTCGTATATATCGACAAAATATTAACCTGTTGTGAAGGACGATACCTATGAGATATAGAAGCTAAATGTAAAATTTTACGTAGTATTCTGAGCTTCTGTTTTATTTTCTTCATAGGCTACGTGATCGTACATTTGGATGGACGGTGTCTTTATTCGCTACGTTAGTTAATGTATAGTAACAATTCATGTTCTAGTTCCACGTTCGATGTTTCACGGATTACGCTTATTTTAGATCTGCGTATATAAACCTATAGAGTGCCTCTTATTCACTTTTATATATATTGATACATAGGTGATACTGGTAGACGTAGTTCGCGTTATTTCTCGATGCACTGTTTATTTGTTTTTATATTACTTATTCAAGACAGACGCGTAGTGCCAAATGAGATTGTGAAACCTGAAAAGGATATATAGGTTTGAATTATGCGATACAGATATAAATATGCTTTTGAAATAAGAGATGTAAATTTCAAAAATTCGTTACGAATGATAAAAGTTTGGGTCAAGATTAATGCTTTTCAACTGGCGGGTGTTAATTTGGGGTTGTAGTGTGAATAGAAACTATTATGATTGCTGAGTTGGTTTGTCAGTGTTTACAGATAATACACATACTGCAATACAAATGTATGACACTTGTGATGCAGTTTGCTTCCCAATGCACTCGCCTGAATTAAACAATGATACAGATGGCTTGTAACAAATGTAAAAAATCTGACATTATGGAAAAGGGTTGAAGTCAACGACAAAGTTTATGAAAAGTTGTAATGCTAATCATCAGTAGGAATGAATGTGCCCCGCGTACGAAGGGTAACGATCTTCCCCTATAACCCCAAAATGTCGCAATATTTTTGAAGACGCAACACAATATTGCTATGACAATAAAATACTTTACGCATACTTATTTTTTACAATAAATTTGTAATATTCTAATCCTTTTCCTAACTGATCTTAGATTATCCTTAAAATATGCAGTGAGTTGTACAAAACACAAGTGGATCAGAATTCAATATTCTCTTTGTAAGTTAATGTTTTATTATTTTAATTTTAGGTACAGCTAGTATGATGGTTAAAATAACTACAATGTTCGTTAAGTTTATTAATTTATATTAGAACAAAGCTTCAACGTCTTTTTTATACTTTCTCTACCCTCTCTTCTTGTATCTCTATTCTAAAATATCGAGTAACTATCTTCTCTGTTTCTTTAAATTATATATAATCGTTTTTATTAACTAAAATATCTTCATTATTTTCCTACGTAAGATTATTTTCAGGCATTTAAAAGAATTATATCTAAATTATAAAAAGTTAATACGTTCCTTCGTGTTTTGTAAAATTCAAAAATAAATGTAAAATATTTTGTTGCTCTTAATACACCGATACTTCGCTTGGGACTCCGCTTGGCTATGATGTTAAATGTAAAATAAAATAATCAATGTATTACGAATGGCCTAAAACTGTAGACGGTACGACTTTGAGGCCTACGAGAATTTTCCGTGTTGTTATTTTACATTCAAAAGTTATCTTTTTTCAATTCTAATAGCGATTCAAGTAAGTTAAATAACATTAGTGCTATGATTGCATTATTGAATGTTTGCAACGTTTGTGTTTAATTATAAAAATAAATGCTTGTATATATATTATTTTTTATTTACCATCTTTAGCATAGATACGATTTATACAACGAACTGCTTGAAATACAAAACCGTAGGTACTACCTACTTGCCACAAGTAAAATAAAATGACGATATCATTTGCTTCATTGTTTTTTGACGACACGTTTGGTGTAGTGGCTACAGTGGCTAAGTGTAGTCAGCGAAACCAAATGGTCCTGGGTTCGAATCCCGGTAGGGGCAAATGTTTGTATGATGAATATGGACATTTGTACCCGAGTCATGGATGTATATTTATAATATGTATGTATTTACGAAAAAAAAAAAAATGTATTTAAGTAGTGTATCAACCATCTGGTTAGTGATGGGTAACTCATAATTTTTATATGAGGTTGAGGGAGCACCTCATTTTACCTCGCGAGCTCCTCACGAGGTACCCCTCATTTGAGGCGAGTAATCGCACGTCGTCGTATTCACCTCACGAGCCGAACTCAGCCGATAGTCCGCGGCATGGCGGCAGCGAAGCGGACGGGGGCGCGTCGACTCACGAGTACTCATGATTCCGATTTTTACGTCTCCCTCACACACATAATTTTCTTTCGCTCATAAATTTTTGACCGCCAAAATAAACGAATCAATGATAATTGATTACCAATCTAATGATAAAGTTTATAAAGTTCATAGTAATAGCCGAATTAAAAATATTTTCTCTATAATTCTCAAATACCTCTGTTTTTTTTTTTATTTGCTTCGTGTGTTTTATTTACCCTACAACTCATTTCACACATTTTATTGTATCTCTTTTTAATCTAAATAATATTCTACCAAACATCAGTATCACACACACACCAAACATCATTATTTCATTAGGTACCTACATACCAAAATCATAATGTATACTGTGTTTTCAAAATTTCGAGACCTCGCCGCACTCATTCTCTAAATTTGTACTAAGTCGGTTCATTCGCTCACTCAATCACTCAATACTCACTCCACTCGCGAGTATAGTGCGTTTCACGAAAGAATTCCCTTCGCCGTTATATTGGCACACCTGACTGTCAAGAACGTCAAACGCTAGACGCATCGTAGGCTTTGTTGAGTTTTTCCAAGATTTATAGTTGTTTTACGGTTATAATCACGCCGAAGACACTTAAAAGTGGCGAAAGAGAGTTGGTGTTGAAAGTCAAAACGTTTTGTGAGAGTGAAAAACGTAACAAAGCGCCAATAATTCCATTAGAATGTGTGAGACTTCGCGTCGCCGCCATAAAATAGGGTTGCCATTGCCAGAACTAGATGCTCCCTAGTCCCCGCTGCTACCCCGTAGGTGCCTACCTACACCTTTTAAAATAATTAAAGACCATAAAGAACCACCTATCTACGAAGTCGATTCATTGTTAAAAGAACACAGTCATAAAGTTGTAAGACTTCCTCCTTATCATTGTGACCTGAATCCAATCGAACTCATATGGAGTCTTTTGTAAAGGCGGATTGCTGAATAAAACGTGGGTCAGGAAGCAAAAAATATTGTAAAAATAACTGAAGAGGCAATTTGCAGTAGCACGCCATTAGAGTGGATAAAAGAATGCAGCCACGTAGAAACCATAGAAGATAAGTACTTCAGCAATGGAGTAACTGTTGATAACAAAATAGATCGATTTATAATAGAAGTAGGAGATGACTAGATATACTATAGGAGATACTTCAGACGATAGTGACCCTGGAGATAGTGCTATATCGGGTGTAGGTCCTTTGGAGGAGCACAGTTATTTTAAAAAGCAATTTTGTTGTTAATCATTACAGCTTATTAAGAAGTTTCGCAAATAAATAATTATTATGGTTATATTAAGAGTTTAATTTTATGAATACTTATCTTTACACGTAAGGTATAATTTTCTATAGACCTTTGTTGAAAGGTGACCAAACAAAAAGAACAACCAAAATAAATTTTCGTTTTCAATTTATACTGATTTATTGGGTAATATAATTTTCACAGCCTGGCAGCACTCATTTAAGCGCTACCAACATTACAGCGAAGGGACTTCTTTGATGAAACGCACTATAGTCGCGACGACTCGACGAGTCAATATTGTCAATGTCAATTTTTGAGGACGCGTGAACGAATGAGGTGGTTCAATGTTGAAATTCGAGTAACTCTTTCAATTTGCGATCACGAGTACCTCAAATGAGGCA
The DNA here is from genome assembly GCA_937001585.2 of Brachylomia viminalis. Taxonomy (NCBI): domain Eukaryota; kingdom Metazoa; phylum Arthropoda; class Insecta; order Lepidoptera; family Noctuidae; genus Brachylomia; species Brachylomia viminalis. The sequence goes on from OW443296.2 coordinate 6,976,470, forward strand.
CCTCATGGGTGAGGGACACATCTCTACATCTGGTATCCATAACACAAGCCTATATAGTGCTTAACTGGGAACTAGATGGTGCTGTGTGCAATGTCAGACGATATTTTTTTTTTTTTAATAAATTAAAAATAAGTTAAACATGATTTAATAAGAGACACTTTTTAACAGACACTTGTTTATTACCAAAATAGACCAAGTAAAGAAATATTTACAAAAAACCTATATTCAGTATGTAGAAGTATCTTTGGTAGATTTGCAATAAGGAAGTCCGTTAGAATGATGCCCAGGAGTTCGTTGACCTCGACCTGGAAGAGAAATATATTAGATTATTTTCATGTCAGTATTTAAGAGCACGATAAAAACATATTGCGTCTAGATTCATTATTCCAGACACGTTGTGAGCTTTGATAGTGTCCGGTACAGTTGGTCGGATGAGCTTGTTCACTATGGCAGAGTAATCCTTGCCTTGGATGACCAGCTTGATGTCAGACTGCATAATAATGGTAATCATCAGTTCACTGAAGACGTTCAAGGGAAACAACAGGATGTTTTCATAATGTGAGAATATTATATAACTGATTTTTCTACGATCTTTGGGAATTGTGACACCAGGGGCTGTTTAATACAATAAAAAATACATTAAATTAGTAGGTAAGTATCTTATATCTCTTTGACAATAAACAATATGAAATATTAGTGAAAATATATTATCAAAATTGACACACTTTCACGACTGGTTTGGTATTAAAACTATGAAGAAAAAAAACTTTCTGAATTGTCGGATTGCCACCGGTCGCCTTTATTAAAAAGGCCCCTGATAATATGTTTTAAGAGAAGACATGAGTGCTTTCATTTGGTCTCAAAATGTAAATGTTTTCTTTTTATGAATTGTATTAAAATCAATTTACGATATCATCATCACCAACATGTCTCCGCAACATGCCTTAAAATAAACTTACGATAATGTCTCCCAAAGTGAAATTGATATTAACGCGACGGATAGATATTCTGGAGAAGACGCCAATGTTTACGCGGGTTTGGGACATCGATGCGAACGTTTTGGATCTCCAGACAATTTTTTTTTTTGAGGATGTGAAATCATCCAATAATTTCTTCCTTTCTGAGCGGAGCGGCGGGGCGTGTCAGACTCTTACTGACTAAATCGCACCCGTGTTCCTTCAGTTGCCTGTGCTAGTGCACAGTGCCTGGGTTATATAAAAAAAAACTCTTCTAGCATACCTGCGATAGGAAAGTAGATATAGAGATGTAGACAACGAACGTCTTCCGTCTTTCGTCGAAATTCACTTAATAAAATAAAATAAATAATACGAGAATAAACTTACATACATACGAGTATACACATATGTACTTCTAAAATAAATATTACTAGAATATTAATAATTATAATGTAATTAAAATAGTATACACATACGCAACTATGACGAAGTGGAAAGATAGTGTTTTTTCACTCTTCTTTTAAAAACTGCAACAGTTTGGCAGACCTTAATGTCAGGTGGAAGTGAATACTACAACCACACCGCGTGCACAGTGAAGGAGTAGGAGTAGAAGTTGGTGGGTTGGGGAGGCGACTTAAGGAGGTTTCTAAGATGCGACCTGCAAGGCGCATCCAAAGGATGGACGTAGAAAAAACGCTCCCGCAGATTAGCGCGCTTTAGGATTGTGAAGGAGTTTGAATAGCAGACACAATATCCAAGAATTCCTGCGAAGTCGAATGGGGAGCTACTTGAATATCTTGCGAAAGTTGGAAACGTGATCATAGTTTTTAAGGTAAAAAAAAAACTAATACAGATATTTTGAAACACTCCAGTTTATGTAAAAGCTCCTCGGTGGCATCCAAATAACAGGCATCGACGTAATCTATGGGCTGAATGCAGTAAGAGAACACCAATCAGAAGATGACTCGTCGAGACGAACCCACTGTGAGCGGCCTGTAAGATACAAGTCAAACCAACCAATAGTGAAGAGGTGAAATTTAAAGATTTAGATTTAAGGATCCCTAGAAGGATGTCGCATCAACAGAGTTAAAGGCACTGCAATATAAAGCCATATAAAGTTTTACTTTAATGCTTACTTTTGGTGTTGTTGAAATGTTATCATCAGCATCACAGAATTAGGAAAGCCTATATCTAGTATGAATTGAAGCGGATTCAATTAAGCTGATTATTTTCTCACCAACAGAGAGGTCGATGAAAGGTAGTTCAATGTCAAAGTTGAAACGGGAGATGATGAGGCTGCAATTGATTTCATGTATCATAATGTTCCTCAGGCTGGTGCTTTAAGAAGTCTTCCACAAAAGCTTCGCAGTTGAAGAGTCTGAACACAGTGTACGTAATGTTTTTAAGTTAACTGTTCAGCACGCGCAACAAGACCACCGTAGAAACTGAAAAATTGAAAGACAAAATGACTGTTTGTAGAAATAATTCTACGGCGCGGTGTCAAAATTGAAGAAAAGGAAATATGTCACATTGTATAGAATAAGTCTATTCTTCGTAAGGTAGAGATAGAAGTGGTCATGCTACGCGTGCATTATAGGAGGGTTTTTATTAAGTTTTATTTACAATAGATCTAAAATGCCTTTCAGATCCATTTACACTATCAAGACAAGTAAGATTATGATCAGATGTGGTTAAATTAATGATTGACTTACACTGCTACAGGAAGAGCCTTTGCGACACGTCTCTTATTAATGTATAGGGTCACGGCTTCGATGAGCTTTGCTATAGAACTGCTATTTACTCGCTCGTCTATCAGGGCAACTGCAAAAATTTGGTTTACTGATAGTCTGATACGAGTATATACTAGTACTAATAGCTATATCTACCTATTGGCACATGATATGCCAAGAAAATCAACCGTCTCAGATTGGCACAAAATAGTAATGAAGGTCGGCTAAATAAAACGACCAAGATAGAGATATAGATAGATAAATCATTTGTTTATCGCACGCAAAAGAAATAGCACAAGACACCACACAAAACCTTAATTAAATAATAACTAAGTGCATGAATATTAAGAAAAAACAAGGTGCCAATTAATGTACAAAAAAAACCTATTTTAAAGAAATAAGTGACACTGTGTCTATAACATTTCACCAAATGGGAGTCCAGCTCAGTATGTGGAAGGCAAATATCACTGACGCTGATATTCTGCTCGATCCCTGCAGTGACATACGGAATCGGCGCATCCAAACATAGACCCGGATGAACGGGGATCCGAATACCAGTCGCAGTCGCGTATGCAGTGCACGTGCACTCGTTGTACGTGAAGCCGTGCCTATGTGTGCATAAGTTTTCACTAGTTATTCTTGAGCCGATCTTCTGTAGGTACTAGTCTGTGATACTGGAATAGTATAATATTTGCCTTATTGCTTAATGGAACAACAAGGAGATACTTGTTCTTATTGATTTGGTGATATGCAACTAAATCGATTTAGTTCAGTAGGTGCACGCCGATTTGTGTTATCAGTGGCCTGTTTGAAGTCTCATGTTATGCAGGTGTAGGTACAACGTGCAATGATATTTAGGCAGCAATAAAATCAATATACGATCGTTTTTTTAATCTTAAGATTGAGATAAAATAAGATATTCATAAAAAAAATATTTGGTGGGTAGAAATTAGAGATTAGATAGAGTAGAGATTGGGAATAGAGAGCAGTGGTGGCCCAGTGGTAACGGCTGCGACTTACGAGCTGTAGGTCGCAGGTTCAAACCCAGACAGGCGCTATACTTTGAGCAAGTTATTTTCATCACCACTGTTCTCAAAACGGTAAAAAAAGGAAAGGAAAGTAGGTAAACGAATTCTCATAAATCTCTCCATAATCAGCCTTTTAATGTTCCCACTGCTGGGACACAGGCCTCTTCTCCGTGTGAGGGAGTAGACCATAATTCACCACGCAAGCCCAGTGCGGGTTGGTGGATGTCACATGTCTTCGAATTTTTGGGTCTTGGACATGCCGGTTTCCTCACGATGTTTTCCATCACCGTTTTGAGAGTAGTGGTGATGAAATTAAACACACTAAGTAAAGTGCCTGCCTCGGTCCGAACTCATGGCATACAACTTGTATGTTGGGGCCGACACTGCTCTCCTTAACTCTCTTCCATGATTAATTATGGGCTTTAGATTTCACCTTCAAACCGGAAATTGCTGTACGGCGGCAGGTAAACAGGAATTGCCAGAATTGACACCACAAGACCTTAAATCAACCCATTATGAATATGTGACTGGCAATAATAGAAGCGACTACTAAGATGACTGCTAACAGAGGTGTCCTTATAGAAGAAAAAGATTTGATGCGTTGACCTTTAATAAGTTGAGATAAAGGTAGGAAGATGATGACAATGTGAGGGACATCTCTAAGTTCAAATAGCTTATAATTCCATCCTGCAGCACGTGTTTATTTGAATCCACTCCCTTACTTAAAGCATTTAATGCTCTAAGCTCCCTTATCACATCCCTCTAAAATACACGATTCGTGTATTGTAAACATTCGCCTCAACTAAATAATTAGAAGATGTTATCTATAAGATGAGATAACTTGATAAGCAATCGATTAAGGATCAAATTGCTTCCGAATCATATAAATACGATAATTTTTTTATCGTTGTATGTTATTCAATTTTAGAAGTATCAAAAGGTAAGACATGTAACTGAAGAAAATTATAATACTTAATCATATTTTTTAATCAAACAAGACGACGGAAAAATGTTACGAAGAAAACACCAGTTATGGTGTCTATGAAATTTAGTTTTTGTCAGTTCAAATGGCGAATAGTTTCCTAAGTTACAATTTGTAAACTGAAAACGATTTTGATAAAGATTTACGTGCAGTTATTAACTTATTTAAATGATTTTCTAGCTGAAAAAATAATCTAAATCAAAATGAAAGTCTTCATTGCTTTCGCTTTCCTCGTCGCATGCATCAGTGCTACAACAATACCACAACGGGAAAGGAAAACCTCATGTAAGTATAAGTTTATTTTTCAAATAATTCTCTAAACATCCGTTCAATTAAAATAAAACAACTAAAAATATAAAATTAAAGTTGAATTAAAAAATAAATTAAAAATGAATTTTGAAATTAAAAATGAATTAAAAATTAAGAATCCTATAATTTATTTAAACGTAAGTAAACATTATCACTAAAATAGATCAGTAAAACAAAAGTGGATGAAGGGAAGAGGTGGGTGAGAGTGATGTGAGGCGATGAGCTGCAGTGGCAAATACAGACTAGAAACTAATTAATAATAATTGAATAATTTCAGTTGACTTTTCGAACGAGCGCTTTATCAGCGGACAAATAGAAAGCGCCATTGAAGATGCAAGCCAGGCCATCAAGGACGCTGGACTGGATCCCTTCCACATCGTGAAAGAAAGCTCCAGCTACGAACTACCAGTGCCCGTGTAAGTAATTAGGAAAGCCACTCACTTCAATCATTCACTTTAAGTTCCTAACTAGAAATATCACTAAAATAGACAAAACAGGTACCGTCAAACGGGGTGAATAGGCATGCAGGGGTGAATAGAAACGAAACTTTAAAGGGGATTTTAACCTTGAAATAATTTAGTTTGACCCCAACAAGAGCACTTAATCGTTAATTATATTACAATAAACACATTAAGAGTCCTTTTTGGCAATAAACTAAATTATTTCAAGGTTAAAATCCCCTTTAAAGTTTCGTTTCTATTCACCCTTGCATGCCTATTCACCCCGTTTGACTGTAGTTTGAGTTTGTTAGTTCCTTTCCATATGGGAAAAAGCTCCGAATTAACAAAAAAACATGTTATACTTTAAAGAAATTAGTTATTTTCCTACTTACTAATTTTGATTTATTTGTCGCAGAACCAACACAGACACACTTATTAGAATCGCTATGGATTATTGTTAGTTTAGAATAACGCCATCTATTATCGTTTGTCGGAAACGTCAAGCATTTTTTTTTAAACGTTGCCCCACACTAGGAATTTCTCCTGTATCGTGGGTGCGTTTACAAACATATAAACTCACATACACAAACGGCCAGACCCAGAACAACTACTTGCAGGTCATACAAATATTTGTTCCGTGCGGGGATCGAACCCGCGACACGTAACGCAGCAGTCAATCGCCAGTTTTCATTCTTTGACATTGGACGTAGGTATTTGACGTGACAGGCGACGGTGAGGGACTGTTGTGCTGCCAGCCTGTATTGAGCTTACCGCGTTTCTTCCACCGGCTTGATTACTTGAGATTTTGTTACTCGTAATTTGTTAACGGGAGTGAATGAATAGACAGTTGTAATCAGTATTGAGACTGTTATTTCGTACCTGCACCATGTCGAACTCGGACTCGGATACCGAGATACCCCAAATGGGTGAACTACCCTCGTTATATTTATATTTCATAATAACCATTACCAAAATCATTTATTTAATGAAACATGAATTGAAACTGCATTCATGTTTCATTAAACGGTAACTAAATTTAATATTTTATTTTCAGTCTCTTTAACTATGAAGCCATAGTTGAGGACATACTGAGCACTGGGCTCAGCAATATCAAGGTTCACAGAGTCAACTATAACCTTATCACGTCCCGCCTCAACTTTGACATTGAGTTGCCTCTTATTCACTTCTCTGTTGGTAAGCTAACTTTACTGTTATATTACTACTAAAACCATTATTATGCCTGTAAGTTGAAATGTGTAAGTTGATGATACTACATATTATTTATTGAAAAAAGTCACGGTTTTGCTTGTATCTCATTAGGTATTTAACTATTTCAGGCTCTGCTAAGGCCGATGGCGTCCTCTTCAGCAATAAACTCGACTTTGAGGCCTCTGGAGAGTAAGTAACTACACAAGAATAATCACGATTGTTTAGACAGATGGGGTAATATTGTAAATTCGAAAGTAACTCTGTCGGTCTATCTAGTTACCTTTTCACGCCGAAGCCGCTGAATTGCCATTATGAAATTTGGCAGATATGGGAGCCTGGGCTAGCACCCTAATTGCGTAACACGCTATGAATGAGAATCTGAATCATTTTGAAGGATATTGCTAATCCATTGCTTCTTATGTTCGAAAAATTTGTCTGCTCAACAACGTAAATAACGCAGTGAATGTTGTTGAACTTTGAAAATGAAATTTGAGAAGGAGAAAGAAGGACATAAGATACTTTCTACGTACGCTCTGACGAGATTGCAAGAATCACTAGTACAAAATATATTTCATTCTTTGCAATGTCAGCCACATGAATAATTACATTGTTTATTTTTTCCAGAATCAACGTCGTGAGTATCCGCGTGACTGGCGTAATCCGCGTCAGCGTCGGTGTCATCTCCGGAATTTCTATCCGCAGTATCTCTATCGACTTTCAGCTGGGAGATATTAATGTAAGCTTTATTCTCACATTTAGTCTCTTCATTCACTTTGTCGTTCTTTCGGGTGGAAGATTTGTCTTCTTGAATGTCAGAAGTTGTGTGGTATTATAGCACAATTGCTATTTGCAACTGCTATGTGCAATTGCTATTTGCAATTCATATTTCCAATTGCTATTTGCAATAACTATTATTATAACATATAACATGTTGTCACGCCTGTGATCCCTGAAGGGTTTAGCAGAGATGTTCTCACATTGCACTCGTTACATTTAGGTAGGTAATTAATTGTATTACCTTTTCTTACAGTCTGATGTCAAATTGGTTGTCATGGGCAAGAACTACTCCGATACTGTCAACGAGTTCGTCGGAACATTCGTTCCTGAAACCATCAAGGCTCATTATGTAAGTTCATATAGTTTATCATTAATTAAGGAATTCACGGTATTTTGTTTTAATAAGAATTAATTTTAATAAGCTTTAAAGAAGTTATCCCTGAAACCTAAGAATTAACCGGTTATTTAAACAATACAAATAGACCATGGAATTCGAACAGATGACATATTGATAACCAGCGGTAGCCGGCGAAATTGTTTTCATATACGCTCCGTCAAGCAAGTTGTCTAGAATTACATATTCCGTTTTCGAGGTTTAGGTATTGCGTCCCAGTCAGTTAGTACCGGAACTCTTTGTGACTAGAAGTTATCCTAATTTTTACACTTTCTCCATTACAGAACGAAATCAACGAGCTTCTGGAAATCGTTCTACTGGAACTCATCGAGTCTAATTTGTAAAGTTTTTAACAGTTAATTAAGATAAGAATTGAATTGATAATATACTCATAGTGTGAATAAATCGTTTTTGTGTCGTAAATTATCTTTTTAATATCTGTACTCACTTTGTTACAAGCCTTGAGCAAACTTTTAAATACAGATGAACAGTTTAACCACCTTTTTAAAATAAAATTTAACAGGTATACAATTATAAATGTAGCAAAATATCTACTGTACTTTTCACTTAAATAATAGAAAGAACGTATAATTGTATTTGCAATGATAAATGATAAATGATTTTATTTCTGTAAGTAGGTTTGTTACAAACACTTTTACACGTCAATCATATTTTTAAAACTAGATGAGGTCGGCGTTTCATAACTGACTACTCTGAGAAGAAAGGCCGAAACAAACTCAGAGGTCACAGTCTCTTTTAAAGTCCAGACATAATCTTGGTCAGATCATGTGAAGACCATGTAGATTTGTGTCTGAAACGGTCTTTTGAGGAAAAACCATACAGATTGAGCGGACCTGTCCAGTCAGTGCACGCATTTGTCAGTAATCTTGCCGCTCAACTGAGAACTTAAGGAGCACAACGATTCGACGAACAATACCAAAGAAAGGACATTTGGGTAGGCCGCATAAATTACTCAAGCTGCCAGATCGTGAAACTAACTAAGAAATAAAATAAAAAAAAGTAATAATCCACATAATCTTCACATTCACAATAATTTAAATAATATAATACTTTACAAAGTAATTACTCATGTCATTGTATGTATAAAATTCATGAATGTCAATGTGTATATAAATATTCGAACATAATCTTTGAGGACCATGTAGATTAGTATCTGAAATGGTCTTCTGAGGAAAGAACCACGCAGATTAAGAGGACCTGTCCAGTCAGTGCACGCATTTGTCAGTAACCGTGCAGCTCAACTCAGAACTTTAGGAGCTCAACGATTCGACGAACAATACCAAAGAAAGGACATTTGGGTAGGCCGCATGAACTACTTAAACTGCCAGATCATGATTAAAACTGAAACAATGACCCACATAGTCCTCAAATTCACAATATTATTAAAACAATAAATTGTACTTCTCAAGGTAAGTATTCAAGTCGTTCTGTTATAATAATTATCAATTTATCAGTGTATGTAACAGAAATAAAAGAAAACATTCAGTATGCAGAAAATTGGAACAACTCAATCCCAAGCCTTTTTGTCCTCAATATAATCCTTAACGGTATAAAAGCCTTTCTGGCACAACTTACGTTTAATGAATGATTTGAATTTATTAAGGCTTAGATCTTGAACGTGGCTTGGAAGTTTATTATAAAAGCGTATACATTGACATCTGAACGAGCCACCTATTTTCTTGAGCCTTGTTGTAGGTACAACGAAGCTGTGTTTGTTCCTAGTATTTATATTATGGATATCACTGTATTTTTTAAACAAGTTTATATTTTTATGGGCATATAAAAGATTTTCAAAAATATACTGTGAAGGCACAGTCATTACATTAATTTCCTTAAATTTCTCTCTGAGAGTGTGTCTCGGGCTTAACTTATAAATTGATCGAACAGCTCTTTTCTGCAAAACAAAGATAGTCTGAATGTCGGCGGCATTTCCCCACAACAGAATACCAAAATAAGTAACTATCATCAACTAATGAATGATAATTACTAGCAACTATTCACAGTGCAAATAGGTATAATTAAGTTACTTTGAACAATATACAGGAAGATAAACACTAACCTTTTTAATCCTTAATTATGGTTAAATAAGTAGGTACTACCTGAACGAGTGTTGGGTGGTGATATTTTAACTCTAATATTCTTAACACCGTAAATTAGCTTGACGTCCTTTGTTCACAGTCACGTTGCCGGCTTATAACCTGCTCGGCAAATTTCCACGATAATTATCCAAATCCACTGATTTTTAGCAAATCTTCATGTGATTACCAATCCGGCTCGGTAATGGACCAAAATGTTGGGGAATTTTGGGTGACTCTTCAAAGAAACTCCAAATATGCTGATAGTTAGTCAAACTTGTATTGCCTCGATGACGAACAAAAATGGAAGAAAAAAAATGACAAACAAGTACAGATAATCCTTACATTTAATTACAAGCTACACACATCAAAAGTGTCTAGGGATCAAGCATTTTTATGCGGATTTCTTGAGATTAAGATGAGGCTTTGTAATAAATTTATGATTTTATAAATTTATATGGATCCTTTTTGGTGCATTTCATAATTTGAATCAGGAACTGTGAATCAAATTCGAGTAAAAGATGAAAATCAGCTGTCAATATTTTCCCTATAAAAACATACAACGCATTGAAGACATTATTAGTGCTACTGTTTCCCTACTACTGATTAAAACCAACGTTATTATGGAGTGGCGACGTCATTTAAGCAGGGAAGAAATGCTCAGAGCCGTGGGAATGATAGAAGCTGGTTCCCGGCAACGTACTGTGGCTTTAGCTCTGAATACAAGTCAGAGTGTTATCAGTCGACTTTGGACACGTTACCGAAGCACTGGTACCGTGGCTGAGCGCCATGGAGGACGGTATCGCTGCACCACACGGAGACAAGACCGATACATTCAAATCTTAACTCGAAGAGCTCCAACAATAACCGCCATGATGTTAGCCGTGAGGCTTCATCACTCTTCAGGGAACTTAATTAGCGACCAAACAGTCAGAAACCGCTTGCATGAAGTGAACCTTCATTCCCGAAGACCGCTACGGGTACCACCTATAGCAATGCACAATCGTAGGATTCGATATCAATGGGCTCTTGAACACAGAAATTGGGCAGAAGAACAATGGCGTTTCGTGTGCTTTTCTGATGAGTCTCGTTTTGGTATGAGACCGGATACAAGACGTATACGACACTGGAGAACCCCTGGACGCCAACAGCGATTAAAATCCTGCCAGGAAGTCCATCCTTATAGTGGTGGAACCATCATGGTATGGGCGGGTATTTGGATCGGCGGAAGAACTGAGTTGATTTGGATCAGAGGCAACCTCAACGCTCAAATTTATGCTGAGACGATTGTATCAGACGTCATCGTTCCTCTACAAGTGCAAATCGGTCCCTTATTTCAGTTAATGCATGATAATGCAGGACCGCACACCGCAAGAGTTGTAAGACAGACTCTCGCCGCAGCTAACATCAATGTCCTGCCCTGGCCTGCTCAGTCGCCAGACTTGAACCCGATTGAGCATGCATGGGATATGCTACAGAGAAGAGCTCTGCCGAATATGGAGGGTATCCAGTCGCAAGAAGACCTTTTTTTGTTGTTGCAACGAACATGGGCGGCCATTCCACAGCGTGATTTGGATGAACTCATTTTGAGTATGCCATACCGATGTTCTTGTGTTGTTAGTGTTCGCGGTAGAAACACGAATTATTAATTGTTTAAGTTACCCAATAAAATTTTAAAGAAAACTGTTATTTCAGTCTTTTTTTCGAACTTTTGTGTTAGTGGTTCAAATGTCAAAAATCCCTTTATTAGGAAAATGGCAAATTTCTTTATTAATGCAAAGGTGACTTGGTTTATCGTTACTGTGACAAACGAAAACACTTTATTTTATGAATCCTTAAAGAAAATTTTAATTAATATCAATCAGGAGAAAAGTTATTGCAAAAATATATGTTGATCCCTAGACACTTTTGATGTGTGTAGTTAGTACGCAACGTGGATTGCTATTTCCAAACGAGCAGGCGTTGGCTCGAACAGGTATGAACATACAGAGTGAAGACAAAAAACCTATTTCACCCAAAAGTAGCTGAACTGAGATATAGAGAGCAACATCAAATTATCACAGGCTTACAATACTTATGATCATCAGCTCAGATCATATAAACACAGGTAGCTGCCAATAATAAAATATAATAATAACTAGCTGTGCCCGCGACTTCGTTCGCGTGGATGTCGGAAAAAAATAATGTGCTGCTTATAGAAGGGAAATCGGGAGAATCTTTCGACCAGGCCTTGTGATTTTTAAAAAAGCTGACAAAAAACTATTGATATTTAGGAAAATGCTTCTCTATATACAATATTAGCGGTACAACCACCAGGAGCGTACACAAAAAGGTTGCTAGGGTTGCTTACACGCGAAAGAGCTACATAAAGTTGGCCGTGGGAAAAGCAACCAATACTAAGATCCACCCCCGCAACGGACAATGTCTGGCCGTGAGCTTTGTTAATGGTGATGGCGTAACAAAGGCTGACGGGGAATTGCACACGTTTAAAACTAAACGGGAAATTATTAGGAATGAGCGGAATTCTGGGAATAAAAACAACATCACCGGCGCCGCAACCTGTTAAGATTTCGGCTTCGATGACGTTGTGTTGGAGATTGGTGACTATGAGCCGAGTGCCGTTGCAAAGTTTGGGAGGACTTAAATTTCTGAGAAGAATAATGGCACACCGACTTTTAAAAAAATGTTGTGTGCTGGAAGACCGGGCGTGTTAAGGGATTCTAAGAACTCTACTGGATAGTGTGTGGCATCTTCTTCTTCCGTAACCGTGTTTATCGAAGTATATTGCTTACTTTCCCCAGAAACATGTGCCAAATATTTGTGTATTTATTGCTGCCGCTTGGTCATTGCGAGGGGTCAAAATAGCTCGTTGGCACAGCCAAGCAGCAGCGTAGTTCCCGATATCTGTGGGATTCCCATAAACTGAAGAAAGTGGGATATCCAATATCATCCACTTTACGGAGTGCTTCACTGAGTTTCCACTTTTCTCATTAAAAGAAGTTGGTCCTCGCACTACGTGCAGAAGAAGGCGTAAATAATAACACTCTAAATTATTCGGGTGTACAGTGTACACTCGTCCTATCACGTGTTCCTTGAAAACTCCAGGCTCGCCTTCCAGAGCAGTTCCGCGTCTTCTACGGTTAAAAACACCTTGCTACTTGTTGTATGTGTAATACGATGGATCCTCGTTATAAAGAAGGGATTTCGCGTAATTATCAGTTTGGCAGAGGCGAAAGAATGCCATCAAAGTGGTTTGTCTCGAATTGTCTAACCTTTCTGTGACATTTTCAGACTGAAAATACACTCGTTGCCCGCCCTCAAGGTGTACATCGAGATGAATGCTCTCATGTATTGGAAAACTTAAAATACGCCAAACTGCCTCTGAGGAGCTAATGTATCGGCCAGATTGATATCTCGTGACTTCATCGTATTCATTGCGATTTCTCTCTCAGTCAGCGCAGCGCGATCATAGCTTGGTCACTACCTTAATAATATATTTGCAAATATGTTTAATGGACTCTACGCTATTGCATATTTCAACATTTATGTGAGCCTGAATATAATTATGAATGTAACTCTTCAGTTATGATGGTAAAACATTGGGCAAAGGTCATTCTTCTGCGGAAAGTCTTAACACCGCGATTCAGAAAATGACGTTAAATGAACAACGCCATCTATCGATCACAAAGTGATACATTTAAATTATTACCCATGGGAAAACGTTCGATCAAACACTGTAAGCTATATAGCCTTCCAAAAGTATTAAATTAAAGAATTTAAAAAATAAATGAACATGTATCGTTTTATGTGAAATAACTAAGCTGTATCATGATTTGAAAGATAGGTAGCGCCACCACCACTGAACTAATAAACAACGCATTTGGAAAACTTTAATTAGCCAAACTTTTGATTAGATCATTGGGAGTTATATTCTATTCACAATGTTTCGCGTGAAGTATGCGAAATTAACCTCACCAAAATAACAAAAGATCTCACAAACCTACATGAGTTTACGTTAGTATAATTTCGGATCAATAGATGTCGTTACGTGTTAAAACATTGCATAATTAAAAATTCTTGTTGAACTCTAAATTGATTAATATATTTTATAGAGTGGAGCGATTGTGATGGAACAGAATCTAAATGATACTCCGAGTTATACACAATATTTGAGTATAAAAGTTAACCCTAATGGTTTCGTACTTTTTTCGTGATACTGTAACAAACCCGTCTCACAGACAAACAGACAAAAATTCTAAAAATGGTAAAAATTGCATCTTTGACACCACAATTATTTCTTTGGAATATTTTCAATGTACAGAAATGCCTCGGTTAACTTATCACATATATTCGTTAGTACCATTTGGCGTCAATAGATGTCGTTACGTGTATGAACTAAGCAAAGAAAAGTTCTTCTTGAACACTTTAAATTCATTTATCTTTTGATTTATTTAACCGATTTCGATGAAACAAAAACTAAATGTAACTCTGAGTTACACACAATATTTGAGTATAAAATTTAACCATGTTGGTTTTGTACTTTTTACGTGATACTTTAACAAACATCTGTCACAGACAAACAGACAAACAGACAAAAATGACAAAAATGATAGAAATGGCATCTGTTGGTTATACTTTAACGCACCAGCTATTTTTTTTTTAAATATTTGCATTGTACAGAAACGCCTCGTCTACAGATTTATTATATGTATAGATAATAATATATTTCAGGGCGATAGTTTGAGTCCGCTTTGGTTCTGCTTAGCCTTGAATCCTCTAAGCACACTGCTGGAGGATTCAGGTCTAGGCTATCGGTTGAGGAGAGGTGGTCAGGTTATATCGCACCTCCTCTACATGGATGACCTAAAACTCTTTGCCCCTTATCAATTTGCAACTGATGGAGCGCCATCAGGATGGAATTTGGTGTGGACAAATGACGTTGATAGCCACGGCTGCGGTGTCACAGGTGGTGAACCGCATCCGGCGCCTGGGCTTGGAGGTGGCCCTAAACAAGTCGGAGGCCATGGTGTTTCATGGCCCCCGACGTGCGCCGGCGCCGGGATCACACATCGTAGTCAGCGGGGCCCGGATAGATGTCGAGTCCACCATGAAGTATCTGGGATTGGTGCTCGACAGCCGATGGGAATTCGGGCCCCACTTCCGGCGGCTGGCGCCGAAGCTGATGGGTGCAGCGGGCGCGCTTTCAACGTTGCTTCCTAACTTGGGGGGCCCGAGCGCCGCCTGTAGGCGGTTGTACGTGGGAATCGTGCGGTCCATGGCCCTGTATGGGGCCCCTGTGTGGGCGATGGACATGACGGCCGGCACTCTCGCCATTCTGCGCAAACCGCAGAGGGCGATGGCCGTCAGAGTCGCCCGCGGGTACCGCACGATTTCTTACGAGGCGGCTTGTGTCCTGGCCGGATCTCCGCCCTGGGACCTAGAGGCGAAAGTACTCGCGTCATTATATCGATGGCGCGAGGAAGAGCGGGCACGGGGCTCGAGGCCGGTGCAGCGGCAGATCGCGCTGCGCCGAGAAGAGCTCCGTCAGGTCTTGGTGGCGGAATGGCGGCAAAGGCTTCTGCGCCCTACCGCCGGCCTCGCTACCGTCGAGGCGATCCGGCCAGTACTCGACGACTGGCTCGGGAGAAGGCACGGCTCCCTGTCGTTTAGGGTGACGCAGGTGCTGTCGGGGCACGGCTGCTTCGGCAAGTACCTGTGCCGCATAAACAGGGAGCCGGACGCTCGGTGCCACCATTGCGTCCATTGCGGGGAGGACACGGCGCAACACACGCTCGCCGAGTGTGTAGCTTGGGAGGAGCAGCGCTGTGTCCTCACAGATGAAGTAGGAGGCGATCTGTCGCTGCCGACCGTAGTGCGGAGGATGGTCGGTAGCGCAGAGTCGTGGGACGCGGTGGTTTCCTTCTGCGAGGACGTGATGTCCCAGAAGGAAACTGCGGAACGGGAGAGGGAGATCTCGACTCTCTTCCCCGGCCGCAGAAGGCGCACCGGGCGCAGGAGAAGGGCGGACAACGCCCTTTCCCGGCCCCCATGAATGGGTCCAGGGGCGTGGGACTTGGGGAAGTCCTCGCCCCCTATTTGATGGACCCGAGGCGAAGGCGCGCGCGGGTGTCGGCGCGCGCCTATGAGACGATGCACGGGGTAGTTAAACACCTCACTACCCCGTGCAGGAGACGAGGCCCGGACAGACCGGGCCAGCACTAGTGTGGGGCTGCGGAAGAATTTGGATTCCCGCAGCCCCGCGCGCACGTGCGAGGAGACACCGGGGTGGTTTTAGCCGGTAAGAGTCCGGCACGCCCCTCCGCCTTTTCCCCAGGCGGAGGTAGTCCATGAGGATTTCCCCCCGTAAAAAAAAAAAAAAAAAAAAAAAGGTGCGGGTCATCCAACGTAATCATAGGTTGGACGATGCTGCACTTGATAGGCTGCGCTCAGAGCTGTGCAACCATATCGTCTCGGCTCCGGCACAGACCGCGGTACAAGCTTCAACCATTGATGCAGTCCCGCCGCGGTCCAATCATGGTGTTGAAGAAGACGATGATTGGGTTACCACAGTAAGTAGCCAGTACAACGCCCGATTGAGGAGCGCACTGGAGGATGCGTTTCGCGAGTATAGATCCAATTCGATCGAACTTAGACCCCGATTACCACGCCTACCTATGCACAAAAAAAATAGGGCGCTGGTATGTGCCCTCGACTCGCAGCTGAAGAATGTGTTCGAGAGCAGCAAGGATCTCGTTGATACACACTCGATTCTGTATTGTGCGGCTGTTACGGCATGTCGTTTAGCTAATGTCAAGTTTCCAAACTATGACGGAGCTACTCGACCAAAACCAGCTGTACCAGCCTTTTTTTTTTTTTTTTTTTTTTTGTGGGTGGGAAATCATCAAATAACTTCTCCCGCTCTGGGCAGAGCAGGAGGGCGTGTCAGACTCTTACTGACTAAAACCCAACCGTGTTCCTTCAGTTGCCTGTGCCGGGGCCACGGTAACCCTCTTGGACTTTTCCGCAGCCCTAGCAGGCATCGGTCCTAGCAACCCCGTCATTGGTGCTGACATCTCTTTGAGGCGCGCGTGGAACACAACGCGCCGTCGACCCGGGCCTGGTCCTTATCGAACGGCGAGCTGCCCATTGCTCGCCGTTCGCAAACCCGCGCCTACGGTGGCCGGGAATCGGCCTGCGATTCCCGACGCCCAGGGCGTCTCCTGCGGCGGCTAGGGGCGTGAGGGCGCAAATTTTGCCTCTCCCTCACGCGTTCCGCCTCCTCCTTCGCTAACATTACTGCTTCGCAGAAGGAGGTGACGGCTTCCCAAGCCCTCTCGCTCCGTACCATGGCCTGGACCAAGGCCGGACGCGAGAGATCGCCACCGCCAATCGCCTCCACGAGGACACGGCGGTGCTCCGCCCAAGCCGGGCAGACCTCCACCGTATGCTCCACCGTGTCCTCCGGGCGATCCACACAATGGTGACACCCAGGCGTTTCCTCCCGCCTTATCCGGAACAGGAACCTCCCGAAACAACCGTGTCCGGTGAGGACCTGCGTCAGGCGGAAGGTGAGGACGCCGTGGCGCCTCTCAAGCCACTCCTCAAAGAGGGGACTTATCGCCGCAATTGTGGCGTGCCCAGCGCTGGGTTGCGACAATCGCACTCTCCATGCCGCCCTGAGATCCCGCCGGAGCTCTGTCCGCTGTACCGTGATTTCTCGCGGCAGCGGAGCTACGCCCCGGAGCTGTACCAGCCTGGCAGTGCAGGATCGAGCGTCGTATCGATGGGACCAGGGTACTTATCGGCAAACTATACTGCTTCAGGGGGGGCAATACACGACCACGAGTGATGCGCTTTGTAAGACGGGCATTCGCGGGGACTGGAATCAGCCCTCGAGAATACATGTCCCGTGTCACAGAGCGCATCGACTTCCTGAAGCAGAAAGTTTGTGCATGGGCGAGCCGTATTCGGCGGTATAAGCGACGGGTTGATCGATACGCGCAAAATCGCATGTTCCAGAGCGATGAGAGGTGGGTGTACAGAGCTTGGGAGCGACCTGAACAAAATGTGACAGACGTGTGCCAACCGGATGACGCCGCCACGAGAACATTCTGGTGCAACATCTGGTCGGTACCCGTCTGTCACGCTGAGGCTGGCTGGATACGAGTGGTCGAGCGAATGTGTGAAACCATACCAGAAATGGGAGCAGTCCTAATTACGCCATTAGACGTTGCCAGAGCGGTCCGTCCGTTACCGAACTGGAAATCTTCGGGACCGGACGGATTGCACAACTAATGGTTAAAATGGCTAATTAGTTCTCACATTTGCCTGGCATCTCAGTTCCAGTCATCCTTAGAGTCTGGGTCGCTACCACAGTTTCTAACAACAGGCGTTACCCACCTGCTCCATAAATCAGGTAGTCCCACGGAACCCAAGAATTATAGACCAATTACGTGTTTATCGACGGTCTATAAACTTCTTACATCCATTCTGAGAGCGAAAATTAATACGCACATTGGCAATAATATGATTATGTCTGCCTCTCAAAATGGATGTAGAAACGGGTCCCGCGGTACTAAGGAGCTACTCCTCATCGACATGGCCATTAGCCAACAGGTTCGTCGATCCCGCAAGGATCTGTCGACATGCTGGATAGATTATAAGAAGGCCTATGACTCGGTGCCACATACGTGGCTCATGAGGGTGCTGGAGTTGTACAAGATTGATGCAACTCTACGCACTTTCCTAGATTCGTGTATGGGGCAATGGAGGACGGTTCTTTGCTATCCAGGATGTCGACAGATCCAGGGGAATGATGAGCCTGTATGGATTAAACGGGGAATATTCCAGGGCGACAGTTTGAGTCCACTTTGGTTCTGCTTAGCCCTGAATCCTCTAAGTACACTACTGGAGGATTCAGGTCTAGGATATCGGTTGAGGAGAGGTGGTCAGGTCATATCTCACCTCCTCTACATGGATGACTTGAAACTCTTTGCCCCCAACAAATTGCGACTGATGGAGCTACTGAAGGTAACTGAAACTTTCAGTAGCGCCATCAGGATGGAATTTGGTGTGGACAAATGTGCGGTCATGCATGTAAAGCGAGGGGAGATTGTTGAATCCGTGGGAACCCAACTCTCGGATTCCACAAACCTTAGAGCCCTCTCCGCATCCGAAACCTATAAGTATTTGGGTATGTCGGAAGCTTTAGGCATCAATGTTACTGACATGAAGCAATCGTTGAAGGAACGCTTCTTTGGCCGCCTGAAAAAAGTACTTAATAGTCTTCTTTCAGGCGGAAACAAGGTGCGTGCCTTCAACGGTTGGGTCATGCCGGTTTTGATGTACTCTTTCGGCATACTCAAATGGACTCAGACTGAACTCGACGTCCTGGTCCGTACACTACTGACCGCAAATCGGATGCATCACCCACGTTCTTCGGTGATGAGACTGTACATCCCGCGGAAGTGCGGGGGTCGAGGCTTTTTAAATGCGAAGACCCTCCACAACCGCGAGGTCTGCAGTCTCAGGGAATATTTTTTTAAAGCTGAAATGGGTATGCACCGTGATGTGGTAGCAGTAGACAAGGGACTCACCCCGCTCTCCATGGCTAAAGAGAACTGGCACAAACCTGTAGTACTTACTACCGATGACCGCAGGAAGGTATGGCAAAGCAAGGAGCTTCACGGGCGCTTCTACCGGGCTCTTCATCAACCCGGTGTAGACTTCTTAGCGTCCGTATTCTGGCTACGTTTTGGTAACCTTTTCGGGGAAACTGAAGGTTTCGTCTGTGCAATTATGGACGAAGTTATCTTGACGAATAACTACCGGAGACATATTATGAAAGACGGGACGGTTGACGTGTGTCGGGCATGCCACCGTCCAGGTGAATCCATCAGACATATTATCTCTGGTTGTTCTCGTCTGGCTAACGGCGAGTACTTGCACAGGCATAACCAAGTAGCCAGGATTATTCACCAGCAACTTGCTTTAAAATATAAACTTGTGGATACCGAGGTACCGTATTACAAGTATGCGCCCGACCCAGTTCTCGAAAATGACCAAGTCACGTTGTACTGGGATCGGTCTATCATTACTGACAGGACTATTGTCGCCAATAAACCTGATATAGTGGTGATAGATCGATTAGCGCGCCGCACAATGATTATCGATGTTACCATTCCACATGACGAGAACCTCGTGAAAGCTGAGAAAGAGAAACCAATTAAATATCTCGACTTAGCACACGAGGTTGTTGACATGTGGAATGTAAGCTCGGCTGTCATTGTGCCGATTGTCGTATCGGCCAATGGCCTGATGGCCGAAAGCCTCGATCAACATCTTTCGAAGCTCTCGTTAGGCGGTTGGATCAAGGGCCTGATTCAGAAGGCAGTACTCGTTGATACGGCTCGTATCGTGAGAAGGTTCCTGTCTCTGGAGCCCTAACCACCGGTAGCTTGGACCCTGCTCCTGATACCGGCGGACCACTATTTTTATATTTTTAAATGTTTTTTTTTAATGCTTTTTATAAAAATATTTAAAAATGTATTTATATGTATGAAAATAAATAAACTGAATAATAATATAACCGCAGGGCAGCATGTGGCGAGCTGTTGGGCAGTAGCGACCCCACGGACCCTACCTCCCGGGAGAAGTCTTGTTTATCATCTCTGGCTTGACTTTATTGGCCGGCTGGAGTGAACAATGACGAGGAACAGAGCTCCCACCTCTTTCTTGCCTTTATTGGCTGGCTTGAGTGGAGGTTCGCAAGAGCAAACGTGCTCGGAGGAAGGTAGTATTCCAGTAAGGTGCTGGTAGGGATCTTGGCCGTACTTCCGGGATTGTCCTGATAGCCGTGGAATACCTCTCCACTCCTCAAGCACCTCAGGAAGTGTTGCCTCCTTGTTGCTACGTCACTATGTGCTAGTGACCGTTTTCGGGGGCCCGATATTGAGTGTGCAAGTCACCCCCTGCCATTTTATTCGTGTATTACACCACATTGATCAGGCAGGGGACATAGTCCTTCCATAGTCCTAGGTAATCAATCCACTATAGCCACCCAAACCCACAGCCCAATATGTTTTGTTCCTATATTTTGCGAGTCCTGCACCAACCGGGGGTTGTCCTTGGGTACACTTGCATAGTGCATACAGGGATAATCGTCGGTTAGTGCCTCAACACTTAAAATTGTCTAAGGGGCCTCTGCAAGTTGGCTTCGGCCCCTCGTACGCCTTCCAAAGGTCCGGGACCCCAGGGTCCCGAGAAATGTCAAGCACAATAATAATATTTTTATTCAGAATATCTGTAATTTTCTAATAAAATAAGTACAGCATAAAAATAAGTACAGTTTTGCTTAAATGTAAATTATTCTCCTTAGAATTACGTGCCTGAACTAGATAATCCTGTGTTTCAGACGAGATGAGCTAAAATAGTGTTATAAAATTAATTAATAATCAAAAGTTGACTTTGCGTTATGCTCGTGAACGGGTGCTGCTTGTGGTGACAGGTCATCTTGCTGACTATGGTTTTGTTATTGTTATTAGTAATTAATGTTTCTTTATTTTACTTCGAAGGTCCTAGTTTATCATTTGTGGCTACAAGTTACAGCTATAATTATACATATAAATAAACATAATGCAGCATTGCATATGTAAGCGGGCACGCCCTTTATGCCAGGAGGCTTTTTATTATGTATTAAGTTCTGTTTGCGTTTTTGTTTTTATTATTTATTTCTGCTTGAGGATAGTTTTAAATATTGGCGTGTGTTAGCTGACAAATAAATAAATATGGCAAATAAATTTAATATTTTTGTGTTTCGTAATGTTAATTACTTTTTACTATATAGAATCCAGTTCTTCTAACTGAACAGACAGCAGTGCTGCTGGGGAGTTTGTTCCGCCACTTCTTCTTCCCAGCTAAAGCACTAGGAAGTGGTGAAGGGTGGGCGTTTTGGGGGGACTGTCTTATGTGATTATGACGTTCAAAAAGTGCTGATTCTCAGCCTAATTTGAATAAATGACTTTTGATTTTGACAGTAGACAAATAATAATATTATGCAGAGTAGCTTAACTTTTAGTTTCTAAATTTGATAAATAATTAACTTAAGTGAAATTTGTATACATATTTACTTCAACACAGTTAGTAAATTCTCTGTATCTCCGTAATACATACTTTGGAGAGCATCCTCTGAGAGATTTTTTTAAAGAGATTGGTATTCTCACGGTGGCCTCACAATTCATCTTCGCCAACATCTTATATATTAGGCAAAATATACACTTATACACAAAAAACAGTGATATTCATAATATTAACACTAGAAACAAGGAGAAACTACGTGCTCCCTTTCACCGGCTTCATAAGGTCCATAACTCATTTGTTGGGCTTGGTATAAACTTTTATAACAAGCTTCCCTCTTCTTTGATAGAATTGCCTTTTAATGCGTTTAAAGCTAAAGTAAAATCCAACCTTTGTTCAAAAGCATACTATTCAATCAACGATTACTTAAACGATAAAAATAGTTGGTCGCTGTGATTAACTCAAGACAATGTTTATGTTCTTTCTCCAAAATTAGCTTACCTACTGACAAGTTATACGAGTTCATATAATTGTTTATTTTATTTGACTATATTTATTAGTCACCTTAGTTTAATTTAATTTTAATTTATTATTGACATAATCTACTCATTTCAATGTTTTTTAATGAGTTGTATTGCAATATATGGTTAGCTAGCGACCTCGACAGTTCATCATATTATTCTTTTGAGCAACCGGCAGCAAGTTCGTCATGCTCCCTTAGATGTCAATGCTTGCGGTAGCGTCGGGGGTCGGGTTGCCTCCTTCCCTCAAATATGGCGAGGGGGGTAATGGCTGATCTTTGCGTTATGCTCGTGAACGGGTGCTGCTTGTGGTGACAGGTCAGCTTGCTGACTATGGTTTTGTTATTGTTATTAGAAATTAATGTTTCTTTATTTTACTTCGAAGGTCCTAGTTTATCATTTGTGGCTACTAGTTACAGCTATATACATATAAACATAATGCAGCATTGCATATGTAAGCGGGCACGCCCTTTATGCCAGGAGGCTTTTTATTATGTATTAAGTTCTGTTTGCGTTTTTGTTTTTATTATTTATTTATGCTTGAGTATAGTTTTAAATATTGGCGTGTGCTAGCTGACATATGGCAAATAATGTTAATATTTTTGTGTTTCGTAATGTTAATTTATTTATTACTATATGTATAGAATTCAGTTCTTCTAACTTAACAGACAGCAGTGCTGCTGGGGAGTTTGTTCCGCCACTTCTTCTTCCCAGCTAAAGCACTAGGAAGTGGTGAAGGGTGGGCGTTTTGGGGGGACTGTCTTATGTGATTTTGACGTTCAAAAAGTGCTGATTCTCAGCCTAATTTGAATAAATGACTTTTGATTTTGATTTCATCCTTCAGAACTCTCTTACAATTTTGTGTAGTTCAGGGAATAAATGTTTGCTTTCGATTTTAGTCTATTATAGAGGAGAGGGCCGAGGTACAGGTATAATTTGCATGTTTTGTTGTATTTTGTGGACATACTATATCTTTACGTCTTTTATTAGTATATGCAGTGCTGAATGGTAGAGCTGCGTGTTGTTTTAATACAATGCCAATTATAAATAGCTGTCGAACTGTTAATACTTCACAAGATTTATATAGGAGGTTAGTAGGAAAAAGGAATGGGCGGAAAATAGACACTTTGAGAATCGCCCTCTGAGCTCTCTCTATGGTTAGTAGCATTGTTTTACCCCTCCCCCCATATAGCCCCATGTGGTAATACAGTATATTAATATCGATTACCTATCTAAAAAAAGTACTCTGTGATATCGATTGACATAGAGCAAAGTAAATTGGTCTAACTATTTTTGAGTCGGCAATAAAGCGTAACTTTTTAAAAACAAACATCAACTTGCGAATTCTATTATTTTAAGCGTCTATATGTTGTTTGAACGAAAGTGTTTCACACCTAGGTATTTTGTTATATTTGCCATTTTAATGTTGGGACAAACACATTGGTTATCTGTGGAAATTTTGCTATAATGAGCAAATAATGTCGAAGTAGTGCTAGTTAATTATTGCTTGCGCATCGAAAACTTAATGTAATTTGTCTTATCTGCATTTGGTGTTACTAAATAATGTTGAAGCAACATTGAATCAGTGTTGCGCAAGCTTTTTGATTTTTTTTTCTGAGTCTGTCGAAAAACGTAGGGCAGTGTTGTCAGCATATGAAACAATTTGGCCGTGATCTAAGTTTAGATTACAAAGATCGTATATCAAAATTTGTGTAAGCCCCAAAATACTTCCTTGGGGAACTTTTTGAGTTCTTTGGAGTTCCCCAAGGAAGTATTTAGTGTTTTTGTGTGTAGTTTTTTTTTTTTTTTTTCATCCTTATGTGTTTTTATCATCGCTGTGAACATTACCAATCCTTACACATTGGGTACGGTCTTCTAGATAGCTCTTTAATAGTTTCAGCTGGGTGCCTCTGATACCTATGGCTTCAAGCGACAGAATAGGAACAGAAACCGTGTCAAAAGCACGGTGGCACATACGGTGGAGGTCTGCCCGGCTTGGGCGGAGCAGCGCCGTGTCCTCGTGAAGACGATTGGTGGTGGCGATTTCTCGCGTCCGGCCCTGGTCCAGGCCTTGGTACGGAGCGAGAGGGCTTGGGAAGCCGTCACCTCCTTCTGCGAAGCAGTACTGTTCGCGAACGAGGAGGCGGGACGCGTGAGGGAGAGGCAAAATTCGAGTCCTCACGCCCCTAGCCGCCGCAGGAGACGCCCTGGACATCAGGAATCGCAGGCCGATTCCTGGCCACCGTAGGCGCGGGCTTGCGAAGGGCGAGCAATGGGCAGCTCGCCGTTCGATAAGGACCAGGCTCGGGTCGACGCCGCGTTGTGTTCCACGCGCGCCTCAAAGAGATGCCAGCATCAATGACGGGGTCCGCTAGGGCCTATGCCTGCCAGGGATGCGGGAAAGTCCGAGAGGGATACCGTGGCCCCTGGCACAGGCAACTGATGGAACACGGGTGGGTTTCAGTCAGTAAGAGTCTGACACGCCCTCTCGCTCCGCCCAGAGCGGGAGAAGTTATTTGATGATTTTCCACCCTCAAAAAAAAGGTACTTGTTATATGCTTACATCATGCAACTTGCTTTAATAGGTATAAAGACTATGTAGCATAATAAACTGCCGATCAAAGCATACATAGGGCCGTGACTCGCTAGTAATACACTTGCAAGAGTTGATAAACTCCCCTTTGCTTCGTAGAAAAACTGCTCCAGACTGTTAGATAATAACGACCTTTTCCATAATAGGTTCATTGATTTACAATTTTCTACCAACAAGTACATTGATTTGTTAATTTGTTTGTTTGTCAAAATCCCCAATTTAGATACTCTAAGTATGTCAATGGTTGCTACCACCATATGTCTACACTAAACATTAATTAGCCACTAATTAGTTTAGATCGATATATAAACTAGGTGAATTTGGTCCACAGCAGTTCATTGCAACGCTAGAGTTTTGTTTGGTAAGTAATTGTTAACTTTGAATTTCTGATTGTATGTGTATTTTCATTATTATTTCTTTTACCTGGAAATTAACCTTGGTCTGTCATTTAATAATGGAAATATTATTAACTATTAATTGTATTTAAGGAATATTTATAACAAGATGGTTCCAAATTGTTGATTTTGGTCTAATTTCTATCCCTTTGCAGAATTCCAAAAAAAGATCAAAATGAAACTAATCATTGCAACGACCTTTTTCGTCGTGAGCATTAATGCTCTGCGCCAGTTTGATGCGAGTGAAAGTAAGTACCTACATTTTTGGAACTATGTCTTTAGCATATAGATCTGATAAGATAAAAAGTTTCGTTTTAAACTATATTATAATTAAACTACGCCTGTATTCTCCAAAGGATGAGACAGAGATTTTAAAGAACACTGAGGGTGTTCTTTAAAATCTCTGCCTTCACCACGTATAATAAACCGCATGAAGACATCGAGCTGGGCACAAATCCAGAGTACTGAGAATTTAATTGAAAAACCCAATCACCCGATACAACTAGTCCAGACCCGTGATCGGACTTAGCAGTCGTGCTTGCGACCCTTACAACAACAAAGCAGTTATGCTTATCATCAATCTTTTTAAAAAACGACATATTGAGGAGTCCTAAATGCATATTGAGACAGTGAAACTGATTTGTTTACAGTTGACTTCAAAAGTGAACGTTCCGTGAGCAACTACATCAAAAACACTATGCAGGATGTGAGCCAGTCTATCAAGGACGCTGGTATGGATCCCCTTTATATTGAGAAAGAAGAACGTAACTACACACTGCCTGTACCCGTGTGAGTATACATTGAATACAAATTTAATGAGTATAACAAAAGAATTGGCAGACAGCCTGGCTATAGACCACCCTCTGATAGCCACGAGCTATTTCATTTCATTTCATTTATTTATTCATAAACAATTTACATTGTGTTGAACATCACATGTCATATTAAATACAATTATCACATGCAGAAACAATAGGTACCAAATAGGTTCTTATGCACTCAATAAAAAGAAAGTAATTGAGTAATTTGAAATAGGTTGGCTCTTATGCACTCAATAAAAAGAAAGTAATTGAGTAATTTGTAAGACTACAAGATAACTCAAGTAGATTTGGGAGCCTTTTACCATCTCTTGATTAACTTATGTTTTTCTAAAATAAAATATATATAAACAAAAATATCACAAACATCTATCTCAATAGGTTTGTCAGGATGTTGAAAAAGTTATGGTTAACACATTAGTGTATAAAAATGAAACATGTGAGGTAGTTAGTAAATAATAACTAAACACGACGACGGCGACGGCGCGAATACGGTGTGGGTCAGGTATCCCGTCGGTGCTAATTACTAATTGAATGATATTTAAACAGGATGATAATTTTTCAAATACAACCAAAGAATTTTTGTATTTATTTTTATAATTACTATTTGTTATATCCGATCGAATTTTTGTTGGAACATCATTATTTAGAGTAGGTAATAAATAAGCGCTAGTTCGTTTCAAGTAATAGTCGTAGTTCTTGTATCTCGGTACTACCAGTTTTGATTGGGCTGCAATTCTTGTTGCTATGCTATGATCGAATTTAATTTGCAGTTCTTTGTTGGCGAACTGTTCTATTACTAACCACTTTCGTATTGTTGTGTGTATTGGCAAGATTTGACAATATTTAAAGCAACATGTTACATCATCACCGTCGTTTAAACTGAATTGAAGTGTTTGATCTGGCCGATCATAATAATAAAAAAAAACTGTTTCATTTAAATAAAGAATAATATAAAATGCACAGAGATCCCAATCTCTTATTGATTAATTTGTCTTAATCCTGCGAGTGTTACTAAAGACATGAGAATTATCAAAATTCAACATGGCTTTAACCAGACGCCATAATGTGAAAAAGAAAAAAGATGAATATTGAAGAACTATGTCAACTGGGGTATTGTTGAATAGGTCTTTGAAAATCATCTATCGGTTTCTCTAAATATTTTTTATTTTGAATGACCATGTTTGAGTAGCTAATCTCTCTCTATACATAAACTATATAATATACTGCCTTTCTGAACATTGGAGGCTCTTAAGAATGTATTACTTTTTACTTTTTCAGGATCTTCAACAGCGCCTACTTCGTTGAAGAGTTGTTGAGCAATGGCATAAGCAACATTGTGGTGAACAGCGCCAGTTACAGCATCATCTCATCCAGTCTGAACTTTGACATTGAACTGCCTCTAATTAATGGCAGTGTTGGTAAGCAATATTGTGTTGTATATCCGATATTAT
Organism: Brachylomia viminalis; assembly: GCA_937001585.2. Classification (NCBI taxonomy): domain Eukaryota; kingdom Metazoa; phylum Arthropoda; class Insecta; order Lepidoptera; family Noctuidae; genus Brachylomia; species Brachylomia viminalis. Next base: position 7,004,247 of record OW443296.2, read on the forward strand.
TCAGAGTAGATATGTGTTAAGTTGTAAGTTAAAATGCAAAAGTAGAATTGTAGTAGACCATGGTCTAAACAACGTTTGTTCTAGCAAAACTGTGATTCAAATGTCACCGTGTATATTCTTCTACATGCTAAACGCAGTATTACATGGCCCACTTACGCCTTTCAAGTCAGAGGAAGCAACCGAATTGATCATGTAAACATTTAAGTGAATGATTGAATATCGACCATACCTTTAATTTCTGCACCTTTCAAGTAAAGTACCTACATCTATTTGGTTCAACCGTATATTGCCTTAGGGTTTCGAAATTGTAATTGTTCATTTTTATAACTGTCTTTTGCAGGTGCCGCTTCAACGGAGACAACTGTGTTTGGAAACTCATTTAAAATGAATTCCTCTGGAAAGTAAGACCTTTTGTCTCAAACTTCTATTGTCAATGTTTAAAATCGTTGAAATTAAACAGAATGCTAAAGGAAGTCTTCTCATATCTAGGGTCGAGATCCAACGCATGCGCTTCGTGGGTCAGATCCGTATCAATATTAGCCTCACTACCGGAATTACGATCAGGAGCACAAAGATCACTTTTACTATGGAAGGAATTGAAGTAAGTTTTCAGATAAAATCATTACTTTTCAACTCTCGTATCGGCTCAAAAAATCAATCTATGAACTCTATTCCGTTCCATTGATTGTCATAAGCCTTTCCCAAGATGTGTCACAACACCTGCCGATGTCTTCGGTAAAACGTCGTGTGAAAATGTAGGGCCCGTAGACACGTACCACAACCATACCTCGACACCACGTGGACGGGCGGTATTTTGTATGAAAATGAATAGTTTATTCACACGGACATTTGGCCGCCTAAATCAAGCGGGCCACGTCGCAGCCACAACGCAACCACTAGCGAGACCGCGCACTAGTGGCTGGCCACACCACAAACTCCACGATCTATCTCTCTGCAAACACTAGCCACAACGTAACCACATCGCAACGACGACTGACAATGCGACTGCAAGAAGTTACAGCGATACTATCCACACGAAACTACTGCTTGCCCACATTTTGTCGCTGCGATGTGCTGTGGCCGTGGTACGTGTTTACGGACCCTTAGGTAAGGTGAGCTTGAAGTGAGCTATCAATAGTGTCAATCCCTAGCATCAGGTGGAATGACAGCTGACTTCAAGCTCACGCTGCACATACGTTTTCAAGGTGAGATTTTTACAGAATAATTCGGCTGGTTCTATGCGTTACATATACAGTTCGTCCCAGCTATCGTTCAAAATATAGGCTATAACCGAAAAGGCATCGATCAGCAAAGTATTCTGAGAGAAATGGAATTTATTTTCAGTTGCATATTGATTGACTGGAAGGTAAACGCTGCATAGTTGTCCCTTGACTACGACAAAACTAATTTCAGCATCAGATTAGATCAACCACTGCTGGATATAGCTCATGCCATTTGCATGCTTCTGAGTTCTAGTTCGTTCTGGACAAATTCAGGGACAATTGGTATAATTCATTCTTCTGCTTCTTGTTTTCAGTCTGACGTGAAACTGGTCGCCCAGGATAAGGATTATTCTGACAAATTGAACGAGTTCCTTAGCTCAACAGTGCCAGCTACTTTTAAAGAGTACAGCGTAAGTTACTTTGTATTCACTATTCACTACTTGACAGTTATGCGTTCAATGATGGTAAACTATATACATTACTTGAGATGAACTCTTAATGATAATCCCACCCTTGGATGTGTAATTTTTTTTTTGGTTCTCTCTGTCACTATAGGCTTACAAACTGCTTTTTTATGCCTAACGCCAAATTAATTATCTGTAAATATTGATAAATAATGGTAAGAAAAAAGACAGTTATTTTGTTTGAAAAATTGTGTCAGACCAGCATCTGTCTGGCATTGATGCTGAAATTACCCTTTTTGGTGCCACCGTGATAGCACACACTATGGTTGTTCACATTTATATTTTGTTATTTGTATTTTGTGTTTCACGAACTGTGTTCAAATAAACTTTTCTTTTTTTCTTCTTTTTTCAATAATTAAACCTTTCTATTTCAGTCTGAAATCAACGAGCTCTTGGGAATAATGCTAATGGACTTTATGAATGAGTATTTGAAGGCACAGCGGAATTAGATTTTTAAAATTCATTTAAAAGTATTGTGGAATTCAGCGTTTATCGAATAAAATGTAGTTCATATTTAACCGTATTTGTTTGGTCATTATTATTTTCAACCCGACTTCAAAACTTCTAATTTCCTATTCCTAATTTGAATAACCTGAAAATCTCTAATAAGTTATCTGATAACTTTATTTTCTTAGGGCACCTGCGTGATCATTTGAAATAGTGATAATTGAAGAAAAATGTAAACAATTTAAAGATTAATTAATTAATCCTTCCCAATCAGTAGCCCTGCCATTTAAACTGATTACTTATTAAGGATTAACTACTTATTTGACTATCTAGATACCTTTATCTTAAATACTTCTAAATAATTTATTTTAAACATTTCATAATTATAAAATATATATGGATAGTTTTTGTAACAGTATTACTTGATCGACCGAAAGGTAAGCCAATTTCAGTGCTATAAAAAGTGAAGTGTGCTCAAGTATTTCGTGTTTCCGTTAAGCCCCTTTTACACGATGCTAGTTGCTTACCTGCGGCATACAATTAAATTGAAGGAAAACATTTTGCTTTTATTGTTGCTTCAACCTATGGTTTGGCACTGGTAATTCATTTGAAAGGAAAAGAAAGACACTGAAAACTGAACCGTATAAATTAGGCTTTAGTGGTGGAAAATGCATTGAGACGTAATCAATGAGTTGTGAGTGTGCTTCGTTTTAAAATGCGTAGATTTAACGGTCTACTGCATTGATTTAAGAAACAGCATTTCCGAAGCTGTATTTCAGTTCATTTTTGTAGACTTACACCAAATTTTTTTATTGTTTTCATGTTCTTTTTCCAGCAAATAAATCAAAATGAGAACTGTACTTGCTTTCACTCTCCTCGTTGCGGGCGTCTGTGCTTCCATTGTGCCCGAACCGTCGTTCGAACCAGGTTAGTCATGCTTTGAATTTAACTTCTTGACAGTCAAACTGCACGTTTGTTCCTCACCTTGAAAGCGTTGCTGTATTTAGTAGCAGTAGTCTTTAAACATTTTATTACAAAACATGGTTTGTCTTTAGACCCAGATTTAAACAATCGAGCGATTTTTGAATTTAGAACTGACTGACTACTGTAAAGTTTCTTACTACAAAATTGACAACGTGGTACAAGACTAAGGCTATGCACAAACGAGCCACCAGCCACAGCCACCGGTGGCCCAGCTACAAGCAGGTCACGTGCTTTTTCATACTTTTGTATGGATTCGTGGCTCACATGTGGCCGGTCAAACTCAAACTCAAAGCATTTGTTTCAATTAAACCAATTACAGGCACTTTTGAATTGTCAAGGGGTCTGTCAGTCATTAAGATGAAGCTAGTTGCCCATTCCAAAGCGTAGTATGTACCTATGGAGAAGAACGGGCAAGAAACTCCATGGACACTCTTTTAAATCAAAATATTGTTACAAAAAATGGTTACATCATTCATGTTGAAATTATACATGTGAGAACGACGTAGAAAGACGTGCACGCTAAAAGCGTCCGTAATAAAAAGATAAAAAACAATTCAGGAATTAAAATAAGCCGTGGCAGCTAAGAAATTACCAGTGCCTACTGAACATCAGCTCAACCATTTTGAAGGGAACTTAATTATCCAATACATACACCACCACGCACCAGCGACACATTTGAGTGAGCATGACATACTGTCGGCACATCCATGTCAATTAAAGACAAACCCAGTAAGCTTTATAGTAGGTACACAGTGCTCACACATGTGCTATGCAATTATACAATACTACGGTGGCGGCCACCTGTTACAGCAGTACCAGTACCCAACACCGCAGGAAGAGACGACAGACACCCGTGGTTGTGGCCGGTGGCTAGTGTGCGCTTACCCTAAGATGACAGTTTTGTACATAGTTTTGTTTATAGAATTATATTTCAACCACAGTTACGTTCTTATTCCATTATACTGGCTCGATGGTATAAACCAAGAAAAACCTTGTTTTGAAATAAGGCCGTATTGGTTTTTGTAATTCAAGTGTTACGACTGACGTGCGGTTTACTGTACACTCCTTAAACATGGGCTTTCTTGCCATAGCGATACCGACAAAAAGAGATAAAATCTGTAATTTTATGGAATGCATTGAATAAAACTTTACTGGCTGTTAGTCATCTGCAATATCGTCGTCGGTTGGCGCAGTGGTTAAGCGATTGACTGCTGCACTGCGTGTCGCGGGTTCGATTCCCACATGGAACAAATATTTGTATGACCTACAAGTAATTGTTCCGGGTCTGGTTGCTTGTATAATAATGTGAGTTTTAAATGTTTGTAAACGCACCCACAATACAGGAGAAATACCTAGTGTGGGGCAACGGTTTTAAAAAAAAACTAAACAAACAAAACAAATAGTTAAAGAAGTAATTCCAGTACCTAATCATATTGACCACCTTTTCTTTTGAAAAGTTAGACCGAATCCTGAAAAAAAAACACTGTTAAAAAAGTAGACAAAAACAAAAAATAAAAAAGTTTATTTTTTTTATTTTTTCATGAATCTTGTTGGGTTGGGTACAACCAAAGTTGTTCAATATGAAAATAACCTACAATTATGGCGAAATTACCAGCCAGTATGATGTATACTTTACAAACCATTCAATGATGATGAATTTGACTGACCGGTTTGCGCAGTTGGTAGCGACCCTGCCTTCTGAGCCACTGGTCCCGGATTCGATCCCCGGACAAGTTAAGCATTTGTGTGCATGAACATGTCTGTTTGACCTGTGTCTGGGTGTGTATATGTATATAAGTATGTATATCAGTCATCAGGTTACCGTAGTACAGGCTCTGCCTAGTTCGGGACCTGAAGACCTTGTGTGGGTGTTGTCTCATATTATTATTATTAATGAATATAGATACAACAGCGACACGGGACTCCAGACTTATTTCGGGACCGATCATAGAAGCTATCGAGGATATCAGCCAATCAATCAGAGATGGCGGATTTGATCCCTATTACACCGAGAAGGAACATTATGCCTACGAGCTTCCTGTGCCTGTGTGAGTGATTTTTTAAACGCCAATACATACTAATACTATAAATGATAAAGTAACTCTGTTTGTTTGTCTGACTGTTAACTTTTTACGCCTAAATCACTGAGCCGATCGTTATGTTTGATAGAAAAGTAGCCTGGGACGTGGAAAAGAACATATTTATAAGCTACATTTGATCCTGGATATTTGTATTAAACATTATGAAAAACAAAATACGGCAACAGCTAAAATTATAATTTTGGTTTTTTCCTTCAGGAAATTCTTATTCTTCCAAAATCTTAGGTGATTGGATAATTAATGACTCGCCTCCCATTACACGGACAGTAAGAAGTTCCACTACGTACCTATGTTCCTATTTATGCTGAGGTAGAGGCCCATTTTGGCTTCGTATAGTTTTTTATCTCACGAAACGACACGCACTTTACTTGTGGTAACGAAGTGTACAAACACGCTGTGAATGTGTGCGTGAAGACGAGTAGCGTCAGCACATAACACACACACACACACACTCTTCCGACTTTGCCATTGTATGATCCCTTGCTAGACCCTACATTACTTTTAGATGGTTGATTGATGATTACTGAATGGAATAAAAGAAGGTAAGTACTAGAACATTGCTGTATTGTCCCAAAGGTACTAAAAGGTAAAATGAGCTTGATGGACTGATGGTGTGGCAAATGAAGTGAGTGACGCGGCCCTTGTTGGCTGTAACGAAAACGCCTGGCACACTTGATAGCCCAACGCGAACTGAACTGTATTACGAGTTGAAATATATATGCGGCGTAAACTGCTGAATTGCAAAATGTGCGGTTGCACCGTACAGCCATTGTCTCGGACGGTACTGTGAGATTTTGCGCTTACACATTTCACATTTTCATTCACAGCGTGTGTGTGCTTGGTAACCACAAGTAAATCACGCGTCGCTTCGTGAGATAAAAAAACTGTACATGTTATTTTGTTCTCTCTGTTTTTTTATTAATTTCTTGTGAGAGTTTAAAAGAAATACAATTTATTTCCTTCTCTGAATTTCTTTCTTTATTTCTGCCCTTCCTTCTTTCTTTCATTGCCACGTTACCCGCGGCCTAGTGTTTTGTTACTTTTTCCATCATTCCCAGGATCTTTAACGCAGCTGCTTTTGTGGAGGAGGTGCTCAGCACCGGTTTGAGTGACATCGTGGTCAACTACATGAACTACAGCCTCTTATTCTCCCGTCTTAACTTCGAGCTCGAACTGCCTCACCTTCATTTTTCTACCCGTAAGTTACTCATTATGACCTAATGAGCCATCACAAGAATAATTGATAAATTATGTTATTTCAGAATGACTAGTAATAACATACAGGGTTGCAGGGATTTGGTTCATAATTGTGAACGCCCCTGCGTTGAAGTGTTTCGTCGATTAATAAGAAAAAAAATTCCCTGTTCCAAACATTTGGACCGCGTTAATATTGCACTTTTCTATAAAACAGCATATTTTTGTTTGATAACCGACGAACAATTTCTACGCTAGGGTCTAGAATCCTTTGCTGAATTCTTGGTTACAGTTTGTGCGTCGATGCCCCTGCAACCCTGTATTTAAAACAGTCATAAAAATGTTTTAAGTTGTTGCGCATACTGAACTTTGTGTGGTTTTTGAAGTAATTTTTCCAATAACACATAATATTTTTTATCTACACCTATGCTATAATCCTCTATCAAAGTTTCTGAAACAGTTAGCTTATTGCCAACATTAAAACAACCAGTGTCTTATTAACCATAATATCATCCAAACGAATGCTGTACTAAATTTCATTATGCAACTCGAACTCGATCTCTTCCTTACCCATCAATCAGCCACATTCTCACTACTCAATTCGTGGTATCTTTATGAATTTCAAAAAAAGAACAGTGTCATGCACGCGCGTTTCACTACTACAGCTACTAATTTAAAATAAACATAAATTACATAGGGTTCTTACAACACTGTACAACGCCCTATGGTTTCAGAATCTTTTATAAAGGATTCATGTCATGGGTGTAGATAAAGTCTTGTATGCAACTGTATAAAATTAGGTACTAAAACACTCATGTGATACTATTATCACACTCTGCTTCGCCTCGTGTGATAAACCCACATTCGAATTTTAATACCCCTATGCAACGGTTGCATAATTAACTATTACATTAACAGAAATTAAATTGCGAACGCAGGATACGTTCACGACGCCCTGGGCGTCGGGAATCGCAGGCCGATTCCCGGCCACCGTAGGCGCGGGCTTGCGAACGGCGAGAAATGGGCAGCTCGCCGTTCGATAAGGACCAGGCCCGGGTCGACGGCGCGTTGTGTTCCACGCGCGCCTCAAAGAGATGTCAGCACCAATGACGGGGTTTGCTAGGACCGATGCCTGCTAGGGTTGCGGAAAAGTCCAAGAGGGTTACCGTGGCCCCTGGCACAGGCAACTGAAGGAACACGGGTGGGTTTTAGTCAGTAAGAGTCTGACACGCCCTCCTGCTCTGCCCAGAGCGGGAGAAGTTATTTGATGATTTCCCACCCACAAAAAAAAAAAAAAAAAAAAAGGATACGTTCACGAACCAAATTGTCGTTAGTGAGAACGATTTCCTTCAAGTAGAGGTCGCGCCAACCACCAGATGACCATGACCTTGGCACATTGACATCTACTCGCTGGTCTGAAAATAAAACTGAAAGTTAAGAAAAGACAGAAATATCCTACCGACAAAAACTGAACTGTGACATGAACAGTGTCAAGCGATTTTGAATCATGTGCCTTAGAACTAGGATCCACTGTTAAATTGACTGATAAAAGACCTTTAATAGTTCATTCATTATAGCATTACAAAAATAACGGCTATATAACGACAGTTATTGTCTAATATTGCTCAAACTACTGCGCTTTAGAATTATTTATGTAATGTAAATGCTAAATAGATTACATTGCTTAGTGTTTAGCGTGAAATATCTGAGTTTATTATACCTTTATTATCGAAATAACGAAGGGTTGATAACCGTTATTTTAGTAGCGTTATATTAAATGGAGTATAAGTACCCTGGACTTAAACTGCCCAGATAATGTAGGTAGCCTTTATATCGACTTTATATCGCACTCCTAAACTCAATCTTGTAATTTTATGTTTCAGGCGTTGCTTACGGAGACGTTACCCTCTTCGGTAACACGCTGACTGTCAACGCTGATGGCAGGTAAGATATCTGAGACCACTACAATAAACAGCTCCCGGGTGTAATTATGACTCAGAGTTAGTTCCGGTCTTTCTTCTCAGAGTAGTCAGTTAGAAAACACCGAACTCATCTAGTTTTAAAACATTGTTTAAGTAATAGGTCGGGGACAAAGTTTTTTCGTATTTTATAGGTATAAAATTGTAGTAAGATCTCTTTGGCTGTCCTGTTTGTATCTGGCTGGTTTTGATACCATTAAATAGACGTTTTACCTAGCTCAATGAATAGATGACATTAAAGAAAGAAAAAAAAGTAACTACGACTTCCCGCCGTTTTTCAATTGTTCTTCTGTCCGCAAAAAAAAGGGTGAAACTAACGAAGAAATTCGCCACATTTTGAAGTTTTATTACAAAAAAGGGAAAAATAAAAATACGACACAAGCCACGAAACTGTCTACGCACGAAAAAATAATGTAACGTTTATGGAATTAACGCAGTGTCAATAACACTAGCACAAAGTTGGTTCAAGCGTTTTCACACAGACTATAATTATAGAGAACTACGTTCCGTTTTCAGTCCGGGAATTTTGATGTCAAAGATTCAGCTCGCTCTGGTCGCCCTTTTACAGATAAAGTCAATGACATTTTAGAAAAAGTGGAGCAAGATATTAGTAGTTACGACATAGCGGAAGAGTTAGGGGTTGACCAAAATTTTACCCATTTGAAAAAGTATGGGTATACAAAAAAGCTCGATATTTGGGTGCCACACGAGCTCTTAGTCTTGAATTTGTATACAAAATATGTTAGAACTTTTTCCCCGACCTGTAATTTAATTTTGACGTGTAAAAGTGTTTTTTTAAACCAATTTTCAGAAATAAAATATCTTTTAGCATCATTTATGACATCGGGCGTTAGAAAGAGACGGACATACCGGCAATAATGAGTAACAAAGATGACGTTCTACAAAGCCGAATTTTCTAAATCTCGATGTGCTATATTTCGAATGAAGGGCAGTGGTGGCCCAGTGGCAACGGCCCCGACTTACGAGTTGTAGGTCATGGGTACGAACCCAGGCAGGCGCTTTACTTTGTGTCAGTAATTTCATCACCACTGCTCTCAAAACGGTGAAGGAAAACATCGTGAGGAAACCGGGATGTCTTAAAACAAAACTTACTCTCTCTCGAATAGAGGTGGCCTGAGTCCCAACAGAGGGAACATTATAGGCTGATTATTCATATTTCGACTTGGTATTGTGTTTTGTTGCTAAGCAAAAGACGGGCTTGCTGCCCTATGTAACACTGGTACTTTATGTCGTGTTGAAAAGATCAGTTCCATTGTTCATCTGTGAAGGTAACTTCGAACCCACACAGCAAATAGGTACTTTGCATTTTATACTTTACTGCGTTCGCAATTTAGTTTCCTAAAATGTAAACAAATATATTATGTGTTTGGAAAAATTACTTTAATAACAACACATAGGGTTCACTTTGCGCTACAGCTATACCACATTTTATGACTTTTTTGATAGTAACTACTAGTCATTCTAAAATCGACTCAATTTAGAACTTTAAGTGACTAATCGCAGATGCAAAGTATAATTCTTTCTTTAAAAATAATTTCGTCCGTGATAGAGACGACGCGACGCGACACGACTCTAATAGTAGTACAATTTCTAAGAAAACTTCATGGACATTGTTCTACAATAATCACGTCGTCGCACCGCCACGTCGCGCCTGTCTTCGGGAACCTTGAATGATTTGCACAATCAGATGAGTACTGACAATATACAGTAGTTTACCACATAAAACCCCAATGTTATGTTATCTCATTATTGCGAAACATAATTGATGTTGTTTCAATAAATTATGCGATTAACAACTGATTATAATATCGGACCAGATTACTCTGATTTCGAGGTAAAGATACTGATTATTGCTGTTGATAACAGGCACGAATGATCTTCAAAGTTTTAATTTAGATGTTAGTTTATTGGCACTAATCCGACTGATTAAAAAAAACAAAAGAATATTGTCACACCACGAGTTAGGTCCGTAAAGTTCTGCACGGTTACTAACAAATGCGTGCACTGATTGGACAGGTCCTCTTAATCTGCGTGGTTCTTTCCTCAGAAGACCATTTCAGACACCAATCTACATGGCCCTCAAAGATTATGTCCGAACTTTTATATACACATTGACATTGATGAATTTTATACACACAATGACATGAGTATTTACTTTGTAAAGTATTATATTATTTTAATTATTGTGAATGTGAAGATTATGTGGGTCATTACTTGTTTTGTTTTCTCAGTTAGTTTTAAATCACGATCTGGCAGTTGAGTAATTTATGCGGCCTACCCAATTGTCCTTTCTTTGGTATTGTTCGTCGAATCGTTGTGCTTCTTAAGTTCTGAGTTGAGCGGCAAGATTACTGACAAATGCGTGCACTGACTGGACAGGTCCGCTCAATCTGTATGGTTTTTCCTCAAAAGGCCGTTTCAGACACCAATCTACATGGTCTTCATTTATGATCTGACCAAGATTATGTCTGGACTTTAAAAGAGACTTTGACCTCTGAGTTTGTTTCGGCTTTTCTTCTCAGAGTAGTCAGATAGGAAACGCCGACCTCATCTAGTTTTTAAAATATGATTGACGTGTAAAAGTGTTTGTACAAACCTACTTACAGAAATAAAATCATTTGTCATTTAGCATTTAAAGTTTTGTTTACGCGATGCAAGTATCTTGCTTGTAGCATACAATAAAATTGAATCAACAAATCACATGCATCGTCTAAACCGTGGTCTAAAGTTCAAACACTGTTTAGACGGTGCAACGTTTATGTTTGCTTCAACTTATGGTATGCCACTGGCAATTAAATAGCACCGTGTATATCAGGCTTGAGAGATAGGACCAACCAGCTTTCATCTTAAGTTTTTGATATATATCATGACTAGCTGCGCCCCAAGATTTCACCCGCTAAGGTCTCGATCCAGTATAAATATCGAGCTAAAACGTATCTTATGTCCTAATCCAGGTCATGTTCTACGCATGTGCCAAATTTCAACCAAATTCGTTTAGCGGTTTTAGCGTGATAGCGTAACAAATAAACACAAAAAATCAAATCTTTTCTCTTCATAATATTAGTTTACAATTTAGATGTAAACGATATAGAATTCACTATTTAAACTTAGTGCTAAATTAAACAACTATATTGATTCGCTTAAGTTATCTGTCATAACTTTTTTTTTAATGTAAGTATAATCTTTGTTAGCGTGTACTAATATTACTTGTTTGACATATTCGTTCGATTAGATTACCTACCTATGTGGGAATTCATGATTTTCAAGACGATACGCAAATAATTTACATGTGTTTACAATTCTGCTAGGAACTTTTGACGCGTGGCAATAATCGCCATCTTGATTTTTCAATTTTCACAAATGTTTACCAACTACGACCTGTAAATATCATGTTGGCTCCAAATTATCCTTGTAGCACAGTATCATGCTATAGTTGGCTTGTTTTTGAACTTTTCTGCAGCATAGCGATACAAAGTCACAATGGCAACGCCTTCCATTTAGACAAGTCAACAATATTCATTGCGTAATTTACGTTGTCAAGCAGACGATCTTTTTGAACGTATGAATCAATGGATTATGAATTTCGTTTAAAATTCTTCGAAATGTGATTGCAAGTAGGGTGCTGTTCTTTCTGGTTGTCATAACCAACCCTTTTTTATGCTTTATTCAGCCACCAACCCGCACTAGGCCCGCGTATCGACCACGCGAGCCCAGTGCGGGTTGTTTCGGCCGCTCCCACTCACAAGGAGGAGGCCCGTGTCCCAGCAGTGGGGACATTATGCCTGATTAGAAAGACAGAAAGAAAAATAGGTTTAACACAGACACACACACACACATAGGTACATAGGGACATAGGTTTAGGACAGAAACACGTGCATCCAAAAAAAGATAATTAGCTCTAATAATTAAGAAAAAAAAAGTAAAAATAACAAAGTCAAAGCATTTATTTCAAAGAGGCACATAAAAGGCACTTTTGAACGTCAACATTTACATTTAAATAGAATTGATTCTAGTCGCCCCTTCCAAAAGGTATGGAGAAGAATGGGCAAGAAACTCCAACGTTACTCTTTTAAAATGTGTTACAATATTTTGTATACATTAATTATAAATTATATGTGAAGACGATGAACATACACGGTGACATTTGAATCACAGTTTTGCTAGAACAAACGTTGTTCAGACCATGGTCTACAACCATTCTATAGCATCCAATAGAAAAAAAAGTCATTGGGTTTAAAAAAAAACACAAATGATAAATGATTTTATTTCTGTAAGTAGGTTTGAACAAACACTTTTACACGTCAATCATATTTTTTTAAAACTAGATGGGGTCGGCGTTTCTTATCTGACTACTCTGAGAAGAAAGGCCGAAACAAACTCAGAGGTCACAGTCTGTTTTAAAGTCTAGACAAAATCTTGGTCAGATCATGTGAAAGCTATGTAGATCGGTGTATCGGGGTATGTGAGGAAAGAACCACACAGATTGAGTGGACCTGTCCAGTCAGTGCACGCAATTGTCAGTAATCGTGCAGCTCAACTTAGACTCCAGGAGCTCAAAGATTCGACGAACAATACCAAAGAAAGGACATTTGAGTAGGCCGCATAAATTACTCAAACTGCCAGATCATGATTACGCTGAGAAAAATACAAAAATAAATATAAAAAAACCAATGACCGACATAGTTCTCACATTCACAATAATTTGAATAATATTATAATAATCTTTGAGGACCATGTAGATTTGTGTCTGAAATGGTCTTTTGAGGAAAGAACCACACAGATTGAGTGGACCTGTCCAGTCAGTGCACGCATTTGTCAGTACCCGTGCAGCTCCACTCAGAACTTAAGGAGCTCAACGATTCGACGAACAATACCAAAGAAAGGACATTTGGGTAGGCCGCATCAGCTACTCAAACTACCAGAACATGATTAAACCTGCAACAAAAACACACATAGTCCTCACATTCACAATAATTTAAAATAATATAATACTTTATACAGTAAATATTAGTGTCATTGTATATGTAAATAAGTATAGATACATATAGCACAGATTAAAAGTAAAAATAGTTAGCGAAATAAAATAAATTAACATTGCCTGTGCTTTATTGGAGCAACTCAATCCCAAGCCTTTTGTCTTCAATATAGTCTTTGACAGTATAATAGGCATTCTGGCATAGTTTCCTTTTTATAAAAGATTTGAATTTATTAAGGCTTAGTGCTTGAATGTGGCTAGGAAGTTTATTATAAAAACGTATACATTGGCATCTAAACGAGCCACCTATTTTCTTGAGCCTGGTAGTAGGAACAACAAATTTGTGTTTGTTCCTAGTATTTAAATTTTGGATATCACTGTACTTTTTAAACAGATTAATATTTTTATGTGCATACAAAAGATTTTCATAAATATACTGAGAAGGCACAGTCATTATATTAATCCCTTTAAATTTGTCTCTGAGGGAGTGTCTGGGACTTAATTTATAAATTGAACGAATTGCCCTTTTTTGTAAAACAAAAATCGTCTGAATATCGGCGGCATTTCCCCACAACAGAATACCGTACGACATTACACTATGAAAATAACTAAAGTATACTAAACGGGCTGTCTCCAAATCAGTTAAACCACGAATTTTCCTAACGGCGTATGCTGCAGAGCTAAGCTTCTTTGACAATTTATCTATATGGGGGCCCCATTGAAGCTTGGCATCCAAAGTTATGCCTAAGAATACTGTGGTATTTTCGGGTTTCAAAAAAGGCAATGTTAAAAATGTCGGGATTATCGTTACGCCCTACAACACAGACACTGCGGCTGCGACGCGCGGCGCTCGCGTCTTGAATGCAATATCGCTACCGTGATGAGTAGGTACTTTGATGTTACGGTTAATGTTTCAAACAATATTACACGTTTGAGCAACGTAAGACTAATTTGAGAACTCCTAGATTAGATTGTTTTAATAACATATTGGATGCTGTAGAATGGTAGTATACCATGGTCTAAACAACGTTTGTTCTAGCAAAACTGTGATTCAAATGTCACCGTGTATAATAAAAATTACCCTCCCACAATAGGTAAAAAGAATTTAATAAATGTAGCAAAGATAAATAAGTTAATTAAGTAATAGATATCCCAAATTATGTAAACAAGTAATATGTCAGTGTGTGACTTAAAGTAGGTAATCATAGAATGTAAATCTCAAAAAGAGATCTCTAATCACGAGCACAAAACAGAAATAGTCGAAAGCTGCACGTCATGCCTGTGACAAGAAGGCTTCCACTCAGCATGACGCTGTGCTATGGGGGACCCACAGCACAGCGCTGATTATGCTTATTGATATTCATGTCTCACTTTCCTTCAAGAGTGGATGTCCGTCGCACGGTCATCATAGGTGAGGTCCGCGTCAACATCGGGATCATCTCTGGCATCTCAATCAGCAGTGTGACCATTGACTTCACTCTTGGACGAATTGCCGTAAGTTTCTGATCAGTAAACTCAGGGGAATTCATTGTTAAGCAAATTGACTGCCAACTTAAATTGTCTGTATATTCAAATCGCGCCTAGCATTGACTGGATTGACAAATTACTATAACGCGGCAAATTGACGTAGGGTGTCGATTGCAACAAAATGCTTAACAATTAAATTCCCTGACTGTACATAGATTTTTTACCACAGTAAAGTAGCTTTTTTATTGTAAACTTCTACTTTACTTTTACTGCCTGTGAGCAATGCTCTTACTATTAGCATTTTTTTATAAAAAGCTCAATAATAATGTCTTTACTTCTTTGTCTTCACGAGTTACTCAAACTTTTTAATATTCCCGAAATTGATGCTTAATTTGTGTGTAGAGTACGTGCAAAATAAGTCTGCGCGCGGCCGAAATTGGAAATTCTTAATCGTTTGCCGCCATCTCGACGTTTATATCAGATGTCAAGAAAATGTGCTGTGTTCCGTGTTTTCCTAAATAAATAATCTCCATCATTATGCCGAAAGTGATTTAAAGTGCTGGCAGGGATATAGTCTTGAAGGTCAAACGCGCGCAGACTTATCTCGCACGCACTAATGGAGTTTTAACAACAGTAAGCCGGGACGACTTAACGACCGACATTCGTTCACAAAAAGGCTACTATAGTCCGCGCGCAAGTGCTAGTCACCTCCTGAGGTTTGTCAGCGGTGGGACGGGGGAGGGCGCCATTGACAAGATTGGCAGACTGAGTTAGCCAGGCATTTGTCTACCTCTCTCGTCCCACCGCTCACGTACCTCAGGCTGTGACTAGCACTTGTGCGTGGACTATACCACACAGTATAGTAGGTACCTGTAGCTAGATTAATTTGTAATCCCTTTCTTTTACAGTCTAACATCAGGCTAGCCATCCAGGGTATCAACTATTCTCAACAGATAAACGATCTCATCGGCCAAACGGTCCCAGCCACCCTGCAAGACTACAGAGTAAGTTAATGTTTGAGACGAGCAGCGGTGGCCCAGTGGTAACGGCCCCGACTTACGAGTTGTAGGTCGAGGGTTCGAGCCCAGGCAGACGCTTTACTTTGTGTAATTTATCTCATCAGCACTGCTGTCAAAATGGTGAAGGAAAACATCGTGAGGAAACCGGCATGTCCTAGAACCAAAAATTCGAAGACATGTGATATCTACCAACCCGCACTGGGCCCGCGTGGTGGATTACGGCCCACTCTCTCTCACAGACAGGAGGCTTGTGTCCCAGCAGTGGGAACGTTATAGGCTGATTATACTTAGGCTAATGTGTGAAAAGAATAAGTTTGAACGTACCCAATCAATATCAATATTAATCTGTAATATTTAAGGCAACGATTTTGTATGGAGCAATGGAATTTCAACTCTCTGTTTTAAGCCGAGCTTTGCGAATCCAACAGAGCCCATTCTAACGCGTCACAAAACACATTGGTAGATTTTCAACTCAAATAAAGTAAATATCTTTCATAGTAAATATTTCCCATTTCTTTGCCAAGGTTCTTTCTCCAAGGAATACCTTTAAATAATGTGTAATTAAAATCAATTTTTTTTTTAGGCTGAAGTCAACGAGCTCATCGAAATTATTCTTTTGGATGTCATCAACGAAAACCTCGGTCTATGATTATGTCATATTAATGCTCTTACATTGTAGGCACATACGTCAAGAATATTTATTGTTATACAAAACTTTATTAAATAATGGAAAACTTGCTATTGTAGCTTTTTTTGTCTTCCCACTACTTTAAGGCTGCGCTAGTCGACAGCTCAAACTCGGTCGTAGGCACGACGGCTTGAATGCATGTTGTCTCACCCAAAGTTACCGAGTAACCGAAAAGCACGATGATTAATACCGAAAAACGTAATGAACGACCCTTGGTTGTGGGGTTATTGTGATAGAACTACAGAATTTATTAATTCAAAATAAAACTATTTGAACCCGTGAATAATTAAACTTTGCTTGTACGAGTTTTGTTTTGTTTTGTTTTGATATTTCATACTACTTCCGTTAATTATTTACGCCCAAAGTTGCGTTATATTAGTGTTGCTATACGGATCTTACAAGGCTCAAAGTCATAACTTTAAAATTATTTTTTGTTATATTACTCTGCTTACGTACAGGCATCGATAACAACGAGACAAATAAATTTTATGCTTAACTTTGGAGGTACAATGTCAAACAGTGGAGTAATCACCCCACAACGTTTGTGTAGAAAAAATGCCGACTAGCGTAGCCTTAATACTTGATACTAAACCGGATGGTCAAAGAACTCGAGGCCGGACCAAGATCAGATAGATGGTTTGATGGTGTAGCCCAAGATTGGAGAGAAAAAGCCGGAAATGTCACGTTGGAGAACTATACTTGACCAGGGTCAGGCTTACTCGCTGCTGTAAAGCCTTAAATTATGATGATGACTACTTTGATATTCCTTTTTATATTATACACGGTGACATTTGAATCACAGTTTTGCTAGAACAAACGTTGTTTAGACCCGGTAACTTAATTTCAGTCCTCTGTGAAGATGAATGTGGTTCTTTCCCTTTCTCTTCTATTTGCAAATTAGGGTCACTAGATCACTAGATGATGACATTTTCACTATTGTAAAATTAATTACGGTCACTACCAATTCAATTTGCAATTAGAGAAAAATTATAAAGATTTCGCACCAATTTCTTTTTTTTTGTTTTTTCTTCTGCAGCCGCAAGCATTGCATGCATTCTACCAAAGAGATCGCCGATTTTAGTTCCATTTTCAAAAATAAAATGAAGTTCTTATTTTATGAAACAGTAATAAGTCGAGTCTATATTCATGATTATTCTACTTATGACTAAAGACTTCTTCGTTTTTGTAGGCTCATTGTCATTTGACACACAAAAATTAAAAAAAAAAAACTTTTTCCCCTAGAGGAAGAATTGCTATTTTTTCTTCGCTCTGGTACGCCACAATGACGGTCTTTTTGAGCAAGAGGAGTGAAAATACAATTTACAGAAGCCCTAAATTTATTACGACAGCTGTTTAGCTAATACAAATAAAATGTACAGAAGCCCTAAATTCTACTATCCTATTCCTACCATTTTGGTTAAGACTATAAACTTTCGATAAACCTAATAAGCACCTATAGATATGAATAAAGTCTTTTATTTAAGTATGTAACAGGGTAAAGTGTGAGGAGATAAACTAAACGCGCAATGCAAACATTAACAAAGATTTATATATAACTATTAACTGATTCTAAATGACAATAAAAAAAGATCCTAGGAGAAGTCCCTAATAGCGTCGTATATTATAAGTTGTCGTGCGGTTTCGCTAACGAAGTCAACACAAACAAACCAAATAATACACGCTGCTTTGCAGTATCCGATAAGATGCGGGGGCGGGGAGGTGACCGTCCTAAGTCGATGCAGAGTAGCGCACCCGAACCGTACCGAACGCTGACTGACTGAACTGTTTTTTTTTTTTCCTAGTTATGGTATCTCGTAGGTGACCTAGAGAGATCCTCACTACTTAACCGGACTACCCTGTGGTTGCCTTAAGTGAAACTCAAAGCCTCCAGCCAGGGGCATATTTTTACATACTAAGCGACTATCACCTAAGGGCACCCCCTGTGGGGTACGAACCTCGGCTTAGGGCGTCGCTGGGGGGGAGGGGGGGGGGGGGGGCAGCAAGGTGGGACAGGCTGGATCTGATTTTTATTATTATTAAGCTTGATGAGGTCGGCGTTTCCTAATTGACTACTCTGAGAAGAAACGCTGAAATAAAGTCAGAGGTCACAGTCGGGGGTTTATATTTACAGGCTCAGCTACGGCGCGAGCTGGCGCTTCGTCAGGCAAGGGTCGGGGGGGACGATTACGTCGGGGGGTTCGCGAGGTACCTCGGCGGCGAGGATGGAATGACGGTTTGTGTATTTTGTGCACTGTACTGGTGGCCCTATTGCTCTCCTGGAGGAGTGTTGTGGGGTCATCGGGGTCGGTGAGGATATGCCTTGGGCGGCGGATTTGACTGATTTTAGAGGGGACATAGCCTGCGGCCTTGACAACCAGAGGGTTGCGATGCTTGAAACGCTTGGAATTACGTTTCATGAATTGATGGATAGTGGGGATTTTGAGGTCTAGATGGTATAGTATTTCATTACGAAAATACCAGGGGGAGCCTGTTGCCCTACGGAGGACACGATTTTGTAGGGCCTGCATCCTATGGATGTGATGGGGTTAGGCGTGTGCGAAGACTGCACTGGCATAGGTCATGATTGGACGAATGCACGCTGTGTAAATGCGTAATTTACACCTGAGGGACAGTTTGCTGCGTCCATTCAGAACGGAGTGGAGTCTACCAAGAGCGAAGGCGGCACGCGAGCGGGCCTTCTTTATATGCTCTGCGAAGGAGAGGTGCTCATCGAGGATGACACCTGCTGGCTGAGGCTCGGGCTTTTATAGCCGGTCGTGGCCACGGCGGGAACGCGTTGCGCGGGGCGGAGGTGAAGACTCGTTGGGTCGATCGGACGGCGCGGGAGCAGCGATGACGCGTTGTTGTGTTTGCCGCGTTACAGTCTCCCCCTCTGGTCCCAAAGACGCCCCGGCGAGGAGACCAGTTTCTGCTTCCGGAACTGCCTTCTGCTTTCGTGGTCTGCCGCGTCTGCGCAAAGGTCTCTCAGGATTAGGTGGATATAGGGCTGAGCCCTGGTAGGGGCTCACCGTTGAGGAGTGATAAATACCCAACGGAGTGTTGCGGTCTTCTGGATGTGCGACTTGGTAGGAGCAAGGCCCATGCTGCCGCAGAATGACGTAGGGCCCGTCGCGACGTGGAGCTAGCTTCACTGTTTGATAGAGAGCTGCATTGCTCTGGACATTAGCGGCCACCATGACGAGATCGCCCGGCTAGCTCAGTCGGTAGAGCATGAGACTCTTAATCTCAGGGTCGTGGGTTCGGGCCCCACGTTGGGCGCCAACTGTAACGGGGTACGGAAACTGTAACGATCGACTCGTAGGTTCGACTGTCGATCGGACGGCGCGGAAGCAGCGATGACGTGTTGTTGTGTTCACCGCGTTACAAGTAAATATTATGTGAAACCGAGTACTTTCAATTTTAAAATCCACAGGGCCACAGAGTATAATTATTAGGTACCCTTAAAAAAAGGGTAACATTAAACTGATATGGTAAATGTATGACGCCCGGCTTCCGGAGCGAAAACCAACGACGCCGACGCCGACGAGTCAAAATTAAAATCGTTAAGTGATCTCATTGGCTGCTAGTAAATCAGTCAACCAATCACAGCAGTTGACACTCACAAAACAACAATGAATGAGAATTTGTTAGCTAATCTTTGTATCGATTTTCGTTGAAAAAAAAAATAATATAACTAATTTTAATGTAAGTAAAGATCTTTATAATTACTGTAAGTTGGTTTCAATGAAAGTTTTAGTATCCTAACTAATATTATAAATGTGAAAGTGAGTTTGTTTGTATCGCTTTCACGCTAAAACGGCTGAAAGACTTAGATGAAATTTGGCACACAGATAGACCACGACCTGAAACTCTATGGACACTCTTTTAAATCAAAATATTGTTACAAAATAGTGGTTACATCATTCAGGTTGAAATCATACATGTGAGAACGATGTAGAAAGACGTGCACGTTAAAAGCGTCCGTAATAAAAAGATAAAAACAATTCAGGAATCAAAATAAGCCGTGGCAGCTAAGACATGACCACCCCCACCTCCTATATCTCCTCCGGCTGGCGCCGAATGGCACGTAGCCGGGGAGAAAAGGAAGGCCGGTAAGGTGGCAAGGGCGGCCAAAAGGAAGGAGAGGCGGCAGCGGCAAAAAGCGCGAAGCGTTGCGGCTAGGCTCCGCGCCCCGAAATCCGCAGCTGTAGTGATTACGCTACAGCCGGAAGCGGAAAAGAAGGGCGTGTCCTACCGCGACGTGCTAGCCAAGGTGGGGAAGGCGGTGAGCCTCGAGGAGATCGGCGCCACCGAAGGCATCCGGGTGAGGCTCACGGCGACTGGGGCCCGGATGCTCGAGATCCCCGGTGCGGCCAGCGGCCCGGCCGCTGACGCTCTGGCCGAAAGGCTTAGGGCGTCCTTAAATGCGGACGAGGCCCGAGTGTCCAGGCCCACCAAGTGCGCTGACATGCGCATCCTGGGCCTGGACGACTCGGTGACGGAGGGAGAGGTGGTGGCCGCCGTCGTTAGGACTGGAGGGTGCTCTGCCGAGCAGGTGAGGACAGGCACCATCGGTCCTGACTTCAAGGGGATGCGAGCCGTTACGGTGAGCTGCCCCGTGTCGGCGGCCAAAAAAATAGCCGAGGGCCGTAGGCTACTGGTGGGCTGGGTTTCCGCGCAGGTGAAACTGCTGGAACCCAGACCTCTGAGGTGCTTCCGCTGCCAGGTGGGCAACCACGTGGGAGCTAAATGCACCTCGGAGGTGGACCGCAGCCACCACTGCTTCCGCTGTGGTCAGCCCGGTCACAAGGCCGGGTCTTGTAATGCCGCGCCGCACTGCACCGTATGTGCGGCAGCTGGCAAGCCAGCCGATCACCGGATGGGGAGCAAGGCCTGCGCTCCACCCGCCAGAGCCAGGGGCAGGGGCAAGCCCTCCGCCACCGCCGTCACTGCCGCAGCCGCCGCCACTGCCGTTGCCGCTGCCGCCTCGACCGTCGTCGTCGCCGCCGTCACCACTGCGGCGGGGCCCTCACAGAGGGCTCGGGAGGAGGCTGACATGGAGTGCCAATAACGGCCCCATTACGCCTCCTCCAGGCGAACATCAACCACTGCGCCTCTGCTCAGGATCTGTTGCTCCAGAGCATGGCGCAGTGGTCGATTAACATCGCCGTGGTCGCTGAGCCGTACTTTGTCCCGCCCAGGGATGACTGGGTGGAGGACCTGAGCGGCTCAGTGACCCTAATTTCGTCGGCCGCCGCCGGTACTCCGTCCCTCGAGGCAGTCACGAGGGGACGGGGTTGCGTGGCAGCACGGTTCGGGGAGATTGTAGTGGTAGGGGTATACTTCTCCCCGAACCGAACTCTTGCCGAGTTCCACAACTCCCTTGCGGAGTTAAAAGTCGTCGTCGTCGGGTTCCGTTCCCTCCCCGTGCTCGTCCTCGGGGATTTCAATGCCAAGAATGTGGCTTGGGGTTCCCGGTATACGGACACACGGGGCAGGATGGTGGAGGACTGGGCTCTGGAGACAGGCCTGGTCGTCCTAAATCGGGGTTCTGTCCCCACGTGTGCGCGGATGCGGGGTGAATCGGTGGTGGACATCTCGTTCGCCAGCCCCGCTCTGTCACCGCGTGTCCTTGACTGGCGCGTCATAGAGGGGGTGGAGACCTATTCCGACCACCGGTACATCCGGTTTGACGTCTCCGCCCAGACCTCGAGCGCGCTGGTCCGACAGGCCCCGAGTGGTCCGCGGTGGGCGCTGAAGCAGCTGGACCGGGAGCTCCTCCTGGAAGCTTCGATCGTGCAGGCCTGGGTGTCATCACCGGACCGGCCTGCTGACATCAACGTCGAGGCGGAGTGGTTCCGGGAGGCCATGTCCGAAATATGTGACGTGGCAATGCCCCGGGCCCAGCCCGGACGCGCTCAGCGCCAGGTGTGCTGGTGGTCGCCAGAGTTGACGACTTTACGCAGTGCGTGCGTCGCTGCGCGACGCCGGTACACCAGGCACCGCAGGCTCCGTATTCGCCCTCCGGATACGGAAGCCATTCAGGCGGAGCTGTACGAGGGGTACAGAGCGGCGAAGACCGCCCTCCAAGCGGAGATCCTGCGGGCCAAGGGACTGGCCCGCGAGGAGTCGCTGGAGACTCTGAACAGGGACCCGTGGGGACGCCCCTACAAATTGGTGCGTGAGAAGCTCCGCCCATGGGCTCCCCCGCTGACGCAGAGTCTCCGGCCCCAGCTCGTGGAGGACGTGGTGAGCACTCTGTTCCCTTCTAGAGGGGACCATATCTCCCCGCCCATGGCTCCGCCTACTGCGGTGCTGAATGCGGACCACACCGCCGACGACGACGACGATGCTCCGGAGGTGACCGAGGTAGAGCTGCGAGTGGCGGTACGTAGGCTGAGTGCTAAAAATACCGCCCCAGGACCCGACGGCTTACCTGGGAAAGCCTGGGTCCTGGCCTCGGAGGCTCTCGGGCCTCGACTAAGGGGGCTCCTAAGCGCATGCATGGAGAGGGGCCAGTTCCCACTTCGTTGGAAGACGGGGAAACTGGTCCTCATCAAGAAGCCGGGGCGCCCAGCGGACTCTCCGTCCGCTTACCGGCCCATCGTGCTGCTCGACGAGGTGGGCAAGCTCTTTGAGAGAGTCATTGCAAACCGCCTCGTCGGGCGGCTGGTGCGGGTGGGGCCGGATTTGGCGGAGAGCCAGTTTGGCTTCCGCAGGGGGCGCTCTACGGTGGACGCCATCATGCGCGTGCGGGCCCTCACGACGGGGGATGCTGTGGCCCGGGGTGGGGTCGTCTTGGCGGTGTCTCTAGACATCGCCAATGCCTTCAATACCCTGCCCTGGAGTTGCATCAGGGAGGCACTCCGGTATCACCGGATGCCGACCTACCTCTGTCGTGTGGTCGAGGCCTATTTGACGGACAGGGCCGTCATCTACCCCGGTCACCAGGGAGTGTGGAACCGGCAAGAGATGTCGTGCGGTGTCCCACAGGGATCGGTCCTGGGGCCGCATCTGTGGGATATCGGCTACGACTGGGTGCTGCGCGCCGACCTCCCCAGCGGCGTCAGCGTGGTTTGTTACGCTGACGACACGCTAGTCCTAGCGCAGGGGAGGTCGCACCAGGCGGCGGCCGAACTAGCGACACGCGGGGTTGCGACAATCGTCGAGAGGATCCGGCAATTGGGACTCGAGGTGGCCCTGCACAAGTCCGAGGCCATGTGTTTTCATGGTCCTCGGAACACGCCACCGTCGGGTTCCCAAATAACGGTAGGAGGGGTTCACATCGGCGTCGAGTCGACGATGAAGTACCTGGGACTCGTCCTCGACAGCCGGTGGAACTTCGTGGAGCATTTCCGACGTTTGGCTCCCAGACTGGAAAGGGCCGGGGCTGCCTTAAAGCGGCTCCTGCCCAATCTAGGGGGGCCAAACGCCTCCTGCCGGAGGCTCTACGCAGGGGTCGTGCGGTCCATGGCCCTTTACGGGGCACCGGTGTGGGCGCGTTCCTTGAGGCGGCGGCCAGCCCGCTGGTTGAATGCGCCCCAAAGGGTCATGGCCATCCGGCTGGTCCGGGGATACCGTACGGTCTCCGGTGAGGCGGCGAGCCTCCTTGCCGGATTACCGCCATGGGATCTGGAGGCAAAAGTCCTCGCGCACGTTTGGGAGTGGCGCGAGGAGGCGAAACGCCGGGGCGTAGCTCCGCTGCCGCGAGAAATCACGGTACAGCGGACAGAGCTCCGGCGGGATCTCAGGGCGGCATGAAGAGTGCGATTGTCGCAACCCAGCGCTGGGCACGCCACAATTGCGGCGATAAGTCCCCTCTTTGAGGAGTGGCTAGAGAGGCGCCACGGCGTCCTCACCTTCCGCCTGACGCAGGTCCTCACCGGACACGGTTGTTTCGGGAGGTTCCTGTTCCGGATAAGGCGGGAGGAAACGCCCGGGTGTCACCATTGTGTGGATCGCCCGGAGGACACGGTGGAGCATACGGTGGAGGTCTGCCCGGCTTGGGCGGAGCAACGCCGTGTCCTCGTGGAGGCGATTGGCGGTGGCGATCTCTCGCGTCCGGCCTTGGTCCAGGCCATGGTACGGAGCGAGAGGGCTTGGGAAGCCGTCACCTCCTTCTGCGAAGCAGTAATGTTCGCGAAGGAGGAGGCGGAACGCGTGAGGGAGAGGCAAAGTTTGCGCCCTCACGCCCCTAGCCGCCGCAGGAGACGCCCTGGGCGTCGGGAATCGCAGGCCGATTCCCGGCCACCGTAGGCGCGGGCCTGCGAACGGCGAGCAATGGGCAGCTCGCCGTTCGATAAGGACCAGGCCCGGGTCGACGGCGCGTTGTGTTCCACTCGCGCCTCAAAGAGATGTCAGCACCAATGACGGGGTTTGCTAGGACCGATGCCTGCTAGGGTTGCGGAAAAGTCCAAGAGGGTTACCGTGGCCCCTGGCACAGGCAACTGAAGGAACACGGGTGGGTTTTAGTCAGTAAGAGTCTGACACGCCCTCCTGCTCTGCCCAGAGCGGGAGAAGTTATTAGATGATTTCCCACCCACAAAAAAAAAAAAAAAAGCTAAGACATGACCAGTGCCTACTGACGGCGCCCGTTCACGAACATGACGTATGCATCAGCATCATTCAGCTCAACCATTTTGAAGGGAACTCAATGATCCAACAGCTAGCTAACTGTAAATTGACCGATGAAACCCAAAGTTCGACTGGCAACGACTGTCAGAGGACTTTTAATAAGTGATCTTTTGACAGCAGCCGGTCAATTCTGTCTCTCACCGTGAATACTTAGGTGAAGTGAGCGTGGAGTGAGCTTTCAGTGTCATCCCACTGATGCTAGGGATTGACCAAGCATTACATATACAATCATAATCGAGATTTTAATAATATTTTTTATGGAAATTCTATTGATAATTTTATATTATTTCAAAGCTAATAACTAAGTGTCTAAACATTACTATTTTAGGGGTTTTAAAATATAATAGAAAAATTTTATTTTTTTATATTTTTATTTTTAATTCCTTAAGCGCTAACACGTCACGCACGAACTATAAATAAAATAAAAAAATAAATTTTTTTCTAACTGAATTTCTGTTCTAATTTAAGACCGCTGCTACATTCTAGCTTTGAAATAATATAAAATGATTAATAGAATTTGTATAAAAATATTATTAAAATCTCGATTATGATTGTAAATGAAACGTTGGTCAATCCCTAACATCAGTGGGAGGACAATGACAGCTCACTCCACGCAAGTCTTCATAGTGAGATTTTTACAGAATCGACCGGCAGGGAATTTGTTTCGCCAATTACAAGTCCAAGTGATAGGGGGTGAGCCTACTGCCATTAACTGGGCAAAAAATCTAGAGTCCGGGCTGCTACTGAAAAAATCCTTTTGATAGACAGAATATAAATTTATTTGACACTTCACACTGGTTCAGGCACGCAATAACGGGTGTAAAAAGACACTTAACGAAGCCGAGAGTCACTTGTATTGCCCGTCATTGTATTTTTATTGTTCTACGTCATACCTGGGAACCTTCTGGTTACGGAGATATTGAAGGTCAAAATTCCAACTTTTACTGACGTTTTTACACAATTATTATCAGTTTTTAATGTTATAAGACAACTTTAAATAGCCACGAACCCTGCGGTGCAGGGTTATAGTTGTGTTATTATATTATGTGTACTGTTATATGGGGTATTATTTGTAGCAGCAGCGGTGAGGTTTGTGAAAACTCAGGTGTAATATTTGATTGTGTTGAGGATTATTTGTAATAAAAACGATGTGTTAGGTTTAACGAGCAAATTCTGTATTCGCCATATTTTTTGCAATACTCAAGGAGAGGGGTGAGGGAACAATATTTTACTTAGAAACGAATCACGATCGAGAAAATTAGGATGACGTAGCGTATAGTGTCGTTCTTTGCCTCGAGACGTCGCTGTCAGTCGCTATGTGTATATAGGTAGTATCTACGAGTACACAACATGCCCCCGGCCTTGGAAGCAGTGGCTTTCAATGGTCTTCAGTCACTGCATCAGTGTCGATCACGTCCTGTATTAGAGGACAAATCTTGGTGTATGCGCGTCTCACCACGCCCGATGACGTCTGTATATCAGCCACCCGGGATATACCATCCTTTCCTGGGATAGTGCAAATGACACGTCCCAAATGCCACTTCAAAGGTGGGAGGTTATTGTCCTTAATAACCACTAAGGAGTTTGGTTTAAGTTCGTCCATGTTCGCCGTCCATTTTGTCCGCACCTGCAGCTCGGAGATGTATTCTTTCGCCCACCGGTTCCAGAAGTGCTGGCGAAGTTGTTCTACCCTCTGGTATCGCTGGAGACGACTAGCTGGAACATCACGCAGGTCATCGCCGACTGGCGCAGTTAGTGGTCGGCCAATAAGGAAGTGACCGGGAGTGAGCGGGAAGAAATCATGAGGATCGGGAGAAAGAGGAGACAGAGGTCGGGAATTCAGTACGGCTTCTATTTGAGCCAATACTGTGCTGTACTCTTCGAACGTAAGGTGCGCGTTACCTATCACCCGACGAAGATGGTATTTACTCGACATGACTCCTGCCTCCCACAGACCACCAAAATGCGGAGAATAAGGGGGAATAAAATGAAAGTTAATATTTTGACTAGATGCGAATTCTAAAATATCACTACTACAATTACTTAAAAATTTTGAAAAATCATTCATTACACCTACGAAATTACGACCATTGTCAGAGTATATATCTGCAGGCCTACCACGGCGTGAAATAAATCTTTTTAAAGTACATAAATACGCTTCACTAGAGAGGTCACTGACTAACTCCAGGTGAATAGTACGTGTCACGAAACAAATAAAAAGACAAATGTACCCTTTGATAAGCCTAGCACCCCTACCTTTGCGGTTAAGAATGAGCACTGGCCCAGCGTAATCCACTCCACACCGAACGAATGGAAGACTAGGTGTAACTCGCTCCCTAGGTAAGTTACTAGCTGAATGTGCTCATGACGAAATAACAAAGTGGTAAAATGATGTTTACTACTAACTACAATTGGATGCTTTTTACCGTAAATAAATTCATCAGAATTAACTAAACGGCCACCTACGCGCATTAATTTGTGATCATCCAAAAACAAATTCAATTTAGACAAACGACTTTTACTTATAATAGTCTCATTATTACATAATGCCTTGTATTCAACTTGATAAGATTCCTTTGACAATATCGAGCTAATGTTTTATCCGCATTGTCTAACTCGTCAACACTAAGGCCGCCCGTACGCTTATTGTTTTTACAACGACTGTTGTTAATAAAAAGTAACATAAAGGCAGCCGCACGACTCATACGTTTAAATTGAGAGAACCGATGAAAGGGAAACAAAGATGATTCACAACAATCCTGAGCTACAACAGCAGTGACGCATGACTTGACTTCAGGCAACTCGCGATGTTTGAACGAGTCAGAACTTTTGTGATCGTCTATTGAAAAACTAGGGTCACGAAGAAATTCAGGACCTTCCCACCATAAAGTAGATGCAGAAAGTTCTTCCAATCGAGCACCACGTGATGCTAGATCGGCGGGGTTATCTCCACTGCGTACGTGACGCCACGGGACGTCTTGTGTAAGGTCATGAATTTCCGCGATCCTATTTTGAACGAATGTCTTCAGTTGGTTAGGCTTCATGTGTAGCCAGCCTAAGACAATCGTGGAATCAGTCCAAAATATTATGCTATTAAGCTTAGAACGTAATGAGTTGCGTACCTTGTCATACAGACGAGCACCTAATAAGGCCCCACAAAGTTCGAGACGTGGTATACTAATAGGTTTTAAAGGCGCGACCTTTGTTTTTGAAAACAATAATCTAACTGATACTGTTAAATCGATGTTAACTGTGCGAACATACAAACACGCGCCGTACGCCGTCTGAGACGCGTCGCTAAAAACGTGTAACTCAATATACATAGGCTGTGTACCTATCGCGTGGCGAGGTATACGAACAGTGTTTAGCGCTTGCAATGAAATAACAAACCGATTCCACACGCGCGCCGTGTCATCAGGAACGTTATCATCCCAACCTATTTTTAATAGCCATAATTGTTGTAAAAGAACTTTGACAACAATTATGACAGGACTTAACAAGCCGAGAGGGTCAAATATTTGCGAAACATTTGATAAAATAGACCTCTTTGTAATAACTTTGTTATTTTCAACTATAACTTGAGAATTAAAATAAAAGTTGTCGCTTGCGTTATGCCAGCCTATTCCTAAGGTTTTAGAACTAACATTTTCGTCTAAACTTAAAGGTTTAAACTGACTAGACGACTGACGGTCATCATCGTGTTTAAAATTAAATATCCACTTCCTAAGTGGAAAGCAGCCCGACTGCAGCGTCTTCTGAGTTTTATCACATAAATCTAATAATTTAATTTTATCATCTAAGCCCGTAATGTAGTCGTCGACATAAAAATCCTCTTTTATAGCTCGCGCCACATCAGGATCAGGAGATTCAGATGCTAATTGTTTCAGGCACCTAACACTTAGAAAAGGCGCGGAGGCGGTTCCATACGTCACGGTGTTTAATTTAAATATACCTAACGGTTTTGAGGGATGGTCACGCCACAGAATCATTTGCAAGCTGCGCTGACCCTCATCTACTAGACATTGCCGGTACATCTTCTCCACGTCGGCGCACGCGACGTACTTATGCTGCCGAAAGCGGAGAAGAATTGCAATGAGATCACCCTGTATAGGAGGCCCAACTAGTTGCAAATCATTCAGTGACTTACCTGAGCTCGATGGTGCGCTTGCGTCAAACACCACGCGCAACTTGGTGGTGGTGCTGAGCTCGCGGAACACGCCATGATGCGGCATGAAATAACACGGGGATTCATAGGAATCTACCTGTGTCATATGGCCTAAACTAAGATACTCCTTTAAAAAGTTGCAATAAAGACTTTTATATTCAGGCGAACGCTGCAGACGTTTTTCTAGGGCAAAGAATCGACGTTCTGCTTGTGTGTAAGAATCCCCCAAGGTATCAGGTGACTGACGGAGTGGAATTTGCACGCTGAATCTCCCCTCGCTATTGCGAGTAGTAGTGCGAACAAAGTGATCTTCGCATGCACGTTCGTCCTCAGTCTGTGCGTCTCTGACCTTAGACAGTTCTTCAATCTCCCAGAACAATCGGAGTTGCGTATCTAAAGAATTAATAATATTGCATTGAATTGGCGCATTTTTGCGCGTATAATTAACTATAGGTCCGGAAATAATCCAGCCTAGTTTGGTATTCTGTAGAAACGGACCACTAGACAAACGAATCTTACCGTCTTCTAACAGATCCCAAAACCTATCTGCGCCAATTAAAATGTCAATATTTTTATAGTCTAGAAACTCCGGATCAGCTAACCGTATGTTGTCTGGAATACAGACTTGCACGCTTAATTTACACACGGCAGGCATCGAAGCCGTAATTCTAGACAGCACATAACAATTAATGCGCGTAGTAAATGAATTATCGACGCAGGATTTGATAACGATATTACAAGCTTGCGAACAATGTACTACCGAATCACCTACGCCTCGAACTTCGTTTGTGGACTGTATTAATGATGCGTTTAAGAGTTGACATAATGATTTAGAAATGAAACAGCGCTGGCTTCCATTATCAAGGAGTGCACGCGCTTTATGATATCTACCGTGTACATCTGCTACTTCAACGATAGCTGTTGACAATAACACGGACTGCACACCTATAGATTTAACCGATTGCGTTTGCATGTGTGCCTTGTTTACTTGAATGGGGACCGCGGAGTCCGAGGCGGCTGGTGCGGCCGCGGGGAGGTGCGCAGGCGCTTCCCTCACATTAGCACGCGACGCCTCAGTGTTCGTTGTAGTATGCATAGTAACCGAACTATTAGCGTTAGAATTGTGCAATAATGAGTTATGTTTTTGATTGCAGTGTCGACAAGGCCCAAACTTACAATTATTTATTGAGTGTTTCGAATGTAAACAGTTCTCACATAAGTTGTGCTCGCGTACCAGTTTAAGCTTTGTGTCTAAGTCGCATTCGATAAACTCTTTACACGTATACAGTGGATGATTCGCGTTGCATTTTGCGCATGTTAACTTACCGCGTTGTTTATTTGATTTACTCGGCCCGCTAGAAACATTGCAGTGTGACGTACTATGACATTTTGAGTGTTGTTTTTTGTTGTCAGTGCTTTGAACTTCTTCGCTATGTGAACGCTGCAATGCCTCCAGCATGTCTGCTTTATTGCGCAAAAAGTTAATTAAGACATCCACCGATAAACGCTTAGAATTATCCTCATTTGGATTCGGAAACAATGTGCACTTATGAGACCCCCATTCTCTTTCAGTGATTTTATCTAACTTCGACACCATGATATTAATAATTAAGCTATCCCAGTAGTCTGTAGGCTCACCTAGGATCTTAAGGGCGCGTAAATTTTTCAAAATAGTGTCTGATAACTTTCTAATCGAAGATGGCGACTCTTTAGTTATTGCAGTTATATTTAATAGTGATTTAATATGGTGATCAACTAAAAGTCCGCAATTATTATATCGGTTGAGCAACAAGTCCCATGCAACCTGATAATTATCAGAAGAAAATTCTATGGAATGTATAACTAGTTCTGCGCTGTCTTTTAGGGACGATTTGAGATAGTGAAACTTTTGTATATTGGAAATATCTTTAGAATTATGAACTAGTGAGGTAAATGTGTCTCTGAATTCCAGCCAGTGCTCATAGGAACCGTCAAATGTAGGCATGGAGATAGCGGGTAACTTTACAGAATGTACTTGGTTGTTATTATGACTATGATATGACTTGCAGCAGTCAGCAACCTCATCAGTGTTCAGCATAAATTCAGCTAGTGATATTAAACTGTAGTAACTATCTTCAAATTGTTCTCTTTGATTTAATTGTTCGCATAATTCACTATCAGATACTTTTTCTTCTATTTTAGTTTGAATGTCGTTAAATTCAGAAAATAAAGTAGTACATCCTTGAATCCTCAACTTTAAATGAATGCGTTTTTGAATAGGAAAGTCATGATCACAATCTTTTAAAAACTCTAAATAAGTGTTAAATTTGGTAAGCCTGCCCTTAATAATACCTCGCTTCCTAACTAAATCGCGAACTAACTCACTACTTTGTACACTTAGCAAATTAGGAGATTTGTCACGGGATTTAACAGAGTCAATAGACATTTTGGTGGTCAGTGAAAAGAGGAGTACTCACGGTATATAATCGTCAGATCAATCACACACGGCACTGATGCTAGCAACGTCACCAGGTTGGTAATTGACTGGAAGTTTAATATTCCGAGAATACAATGCGGCAATTTTACTGAAATAAGAGCACAGACACACTATATAGCACCAAATAGAACTCAGGAAGAGATGGAAAAGAGTAAGGATTGGCCCCACCGATTGCGTATGATATCCGATGAAACTTTTTGCGTTTTCTTCTCAATCCGCCACGTGCAAGGGGTCACCATCCAGAGGTCGTTCGGCGATCTTGTAGGTATCAATATCCCAATGTTCGGTTCGAAGGTCCAAAATGTAGCAGCAGCGGTGAGGTTTGTGAAAACTCAGGTGTAATATTTGATTGTGTTGAGGATTATTTGTAATAAAAACGATGTGTTAGGTTTAACGAGCAAATTCTGTATTCGCCATATTTTTTGCAATACTCAAGGAGAGGGGTGAGGGAACAATATTTTACTTAGAAACGAATCACGATCGAGAAAATTAGGATGACGTAGCGTATAGTGTCGTTCTTTGCCTCGAGACGTCGCTGTCAGTCGCTATGTGTATATAGGTAGTACCTACGAGTACACAACATTATTATTATTGCATGCACACATAGGCACAATATTTGCTTGCTATGGACTTTTCACGCCAAAAATAAAATTCGTACCCTAGCAAATATTAATTATTGTGCTATGTTACTTAGTTTGATGTACAGAATGCCTAGTTGACGCTATCTGATGGGTCTTTTTACACCTTGTATAAACACAAAAAAAACAGAAAATTCTTAGTTATAATACAATACCTTAGTAGTAGTAGTTTGTATTGTACCCATGCCTCACGGCTGCGCCAAATAGGCCCAGTTTCAGCATAAATGCCCAACAACTAGTGCCTGACGCTGATTTTCATAATGTTACGACGATTTATTTATCGTTGGACGACTTTTATGCTAGCCGTTCCCATTGTCTCGATTATCTGTCGTCGACGACAGTTAATCGTGTCGTCATATATGTGAACACTACCATTTAAATACACAAGCCACGACGTTTTAAACAACACGATACTCTGTCGACACGACAAAGTGGGAACGCGCCCTTACGGATGTAAATCAGTTTTATAGTGTGTGTGTAAGTACCTTAATAAATAGACACATGTGTGGCAAATAACAATAAAACCGATAACATACTGATTAAGAAAAAATATAAATACATAATTATAAAATAATAGTGATTTATAAACAAAAGCTTGTAAAAAAATCGGTTGTTTGTAAAGTCGGTTTACTGACGATAGTTGAACGTGACAACGTTATAAGAAACTACTGATGGAATGGTTGCATTTTTCAAAAAAAAAAAAAAAAATTGTTTGATTGATATTTTGTATGGATATAGGAAGGAGGTAAATGGAAATTACAATTGAATTGATCAAGTTACATTTATTTGTACGCATAAATACAATTATGTCAATTTTTACCTTTATCGCCGCAATTATCGTTGCTATAAACAATTGACACCACATTCACTTTTCACTGTACTTCATACTTGACGAAAACATGTAAATGTATTAATGTATAGCAGCTGTCCACGCGGACGTATCGCTCACTCAAGTAGGAGAGAGACAGATGTCGAACGCTGCCGAACGCGGAGGCCGATTGTGCCTCTTTGTCGCTCGTTCCGCGCTCTCGCTTGCACTTCAAGCCTTAAATGGAACGCCCCAGAGCGAGGTAACGCCGCATGAGTCATGTTTTTTCGTGCGGCGAGGTAACGCCGCATGAGTCATGTTTTTTCATGCGTGCAGCCGGCTCCATCGAATTATAAGACGTTGTCACGTCAAAAGACAATCAAATTGAATGGTTGCACAAGAAACAATAGACAGTCGTCAATACAATTCTAGTTAAAAATAAATAGGTAACTGGGGTTTGGCGGTGGTATAACAAACCCAGTACCACTGCCCAACCTGAGGTTCAAAACAAGTCAGGACCAGCCCGTTCAGCAGTCGACGATTATACCATTGAAGCAGACACTGATTTAACCCAACCTGGACAAGCACGTGTCAGAAAGTTGTTAGAAAAGGGATGAAAACGATGTGTATAGGCTTTTTTATATTCTTGTGTGATGCGTAATATTGTCTCAAAAATACTACTTTTATATTTAAAACAAAATGGGTCCTGAGCGTCGTGCGTCTATTTGTTGCCCGGGAAGTCAATGCCATCTGGTGATATTTCAATATATTACTAAAACAATGGTAGGCTGACAGCGTCATAGCCGTGGTAGCTCAGATACTGCATCTATTGGTATAAAATTGCCTACTAAATTGCCTACAATAGGACGGCACGCTTCTGCTCTATGAGATTGGGTATCTGTACTTGAATTCTTTGATCTGTGGTAAGTATAGGTAATATCCACTAAATTAGCAAGTTTCGAGTGCCGGAATGATTACCTACTAGTTATTTACTATGTATGAAAGTACCTATGAATATGGAGTAACGGGGAAAGTATTTTATGAAGAAAAACACAAATATACAAGCTTTGGCATTTGTTTATCTTAGGCTTGTCAGATAAAAACGTTAATGAGGAAACTAGTGGTCCATACCAAAACTAGGTCTTCATGAAAAGAAACTCCATGGCAGCTTGTTTTAAGGGGAATACCTACTTGAGTGCGAAAGCCGTATCATCGAATTTGTTTCTTCGAAAACCTTTCAACGACGTCTCTATACTTACGACGCCTGGTTAAATCGACATCTTGTTACTGCGATATTCGTTACATTGAAAAATTGTACTGCGAACGATTTTACTGCGTAAATATCATTCTGCGAAGCCTTGTTAAATCGATGTCTCGATGGAAAAATATGTACTAATTGCGGCTGCTTCAATATCCAGGATGAACTTCTTGGGGTTGAAATCCGGCAAATATTCTTTGATTTTTTTGAACATTGTTATATATGTGCTTGCAGACTTATCAAGAAGAAGTACGTAGAATATGGGAACTGTATTTGTTTCATCTTGATCATTTGACTCACTTAATGTCTCCCTGTGTATTGTATGAACCTGTTTCACAGGTACCTACAGGGCAACAGTCAAATGTGCCATCACACAAATAATCTTTCTCGTTTTTTAGGTCTTTTCGGCCTTTCAGTGACACAAATATAACAATTCGGTTGTTGTCTTCGGCATAATTCTGACGGAATTTTTTAGGTATATTATCAACATCAGCTGGTTTTCTGAATGATGTTTTTTGCACCTTCAATGCCTTGTTTCTTGATATAGTGAGCCTTGCAGAGATCGATATGCTGCTATTTGAGCACTGGGCCCTTTGTGTTTTAATTCTGCCATAATTTTTTCATAAATCTGCTGAGCTGGATCATAAGTGATGCCCACTTCTTCACTTAATTGGCTGACTCTGACACGCAGTTCATTTTTGAAAAAATGTGTACACGTTGTGGTAAATGATTAGATTGAATATTTACAAAGTCACCTTCAGAGTCCAATTTCACTGCACCACCACATTTTATTTTTATTTTATTGCTGCAGATCCAAACACTCGAATTTTTATTTTGTCTATGTAAGACATATCTATGCATGCCCCGCATATAATAACCACTTTTACCCTAATCTGTTTTTCGTAAATTCGTATTTGCGCTCGCGCCCATCAGAAGGACGTGCATCCGTAATGTTTGAGGGCCACACTGAACTTTCTTATCAATTGCAAATAACATTAGCAATTATTTAGTATACGTAAAAGAAATACAATCACAATAATTATGTCGCAAGATTTAAAAAGACAGACATATTGTCCAGCCGGCCGCACTAACTCTATTGTGTATTATAAATAAATGGTACTATCAGGAAAAAAAAATGCAATTCTTCTCGCCGGCTGTGCTTTGAATTTGAAATAATGATTGTTTTCATAAATTGTAAAATATATTTGTTAAGTATGATTTGATAATATTGCATTTATTTTATATTTTTGATACATTTTATTCAAACTGTAATTACCTCTATTAGTATTATTCGACATTGTACAACATTTCGAAGAAATTACTTTTGTCTTATGTATTTCAAACACATACATTTAAGCTCTGTTTATTTATTTATTTATTAAAACTTTATGCACGAGTAAAAAATAATACTGTACAAAGGCGGACTTAATGCCTGAGGCATTTTCTACCAGTCAACCTTAGGGTGATGCAGAGATATACCATGGCAGGTGCAACATACGGGATAGATAGCTGGGAAATGACTATAAAATACAAGAATAAATACTACTATATAGATACATAGATACATACATATAAACAAAATAAACCTTGGTCAGGAGAAATAACGATCGGTAGAGGAGAAAACAAATCCAGCAACTCAGCGCTGGGATGTTTCAGCCAACTTCTGACGGATATGTTCACGTGCCTTCACTTTAAAAGATAACCGACTGGTTGCTGTCCTGATTTTCAGAGGGAGCGCATTCCAAAGAAAAACCGCCTGGACAAAGAACGCGTTCTCACCGTTCTGGTTTCATTCATTCTTCTATGAATGAAACCAGAACGGTGAGAAGGACATCGTAGAAGACGATTGTTGGTGGAACGAAGATTTTTACTATGGGCAGTGCATAAATATTGTATTTGGGAAGTCAGGTAAGAAGGGGAAGTGGGTTTGTCCAGAACAGAGAACAACGTAGACAGAGCCCTCAACTCTCTGCGCTGACGAATGGGTAACCACTTTAAAAGCAGTCGGTGTGCAGATACATGGTCATACTTACGAAGATTGAACACGAATCGAATGCAGTTATTGAGAAGGCGGTCAAGTTTATTGAGGAGATCTGCATTCAGGTCATAGTAACACACATCACCATAGTCAATTATAGGAAATATAAGGGCCTGTACAAGCATTGCTTTTATGTGTGATGGGAGAAGGTTTTTCAACCGATAGAGCGACCGCAACGTTCCGGTGACTTTTTGACTTACAGTCGTGACCTGCTTTCGCCAGTCTAGACAAGTATCGACATGCAGACCAAGATTCTTAACATCAGAGCTAAACGGGATGACTGAGTTGTCGAAGATTACAGGTGGCACAGTTAAGCCGTTCAGTTTCCTCATGCTGTAGGGGCTCCCCACAATGATAGCCTGACACTTTTCGGGATTAACCGCCACCCCAAATCGATCAGACCAGTTTTTTACGACATCTAAATCCCGGTTTAGCTCCTCAATCGCATCGGATATGTCTATGTATGTATCGTGTAATGTATCGGATATGTTTATGTCGACCTTACAGGTTGAAAATAATAGAAAAAAAAAGAAATGTAATCATATTTATCGTATTCGGGGTTCTCCGGGACTCAGGGAATAACCAGTTTGAAATTACTGCTTACTTAAAAAATGCTATATAAAATCGTAATAAACATTTATTGTAATGCAAAACTAATAAACATTTGCTTTATTTATTTATTTATTGGGCTATCTACAATCGTTACACTGTTTAAACAAATTTACACAAGCAAACATACAAGCCAAGTGCACAATATTAGGCGATAGACACAGCATGCAAAAACAATATATTATATAAAAATAAACAAAAATTAAAGTAAGAATAAGTGCAGAAATGACGCTAATTTTTACACAATTTCAACACGTTGACAAGTTGACAATAGTTGGGGAAATCGTGCGTTACTTATAGGTAATGGTTATCTATTTTGGTGGACTTGGCGCTTGGACTTTTGAAGTGAAGTGCAACAAATATCAATCCCCTCATCACAATTATTGTTAAAAAGTCTGCCAACTTTTGGGACTGGAGAGTTAGACCCTGAAACAGTTCTGCGGAAGGGGGGACGTAACAGTTTGATGGGGTGACGTGGATATTTATGGGGGTATGTAACTTAAACTTACAACGGGGGGCAGTCTAATGTACTGTGAAGAATTTTGAACATATACTTAGATTAAATCAGTATTATCTCTACGTTTTTCGTGTGAGGTCATACCAAACTTTTCGAGACGTTTTGCGTAGCTTAGATTTTTTTTTGCTATTCTCGCAAAAAAGTCAAGGTGGTTTAAAAATCTTTTCTGTATGTGCTCTAACCTAAGACTATGTGATGCATAGTGGGGACGCCACACAACCGCGCAGTACTCCAATACGGTACGAACGAGGTAATTGAACAGATATATTTATGTTTTGGGTTGGCGAAAACATTTTCATTCCGCATGACAAAACCGAGTGTCATTGATGCTTTTTTAATAATACCGTCCATGTGGGGAATAAATAATAATTCAGCTTGCGGTCGAGAAGGACCCCCAAGTCTCAGATTACATCTACTTTACTTAGGTATGTATCGTTCATACTATAATTGTAGTCAATAAAATTTGACTTCTCGGAAGTCAAATTTTGTTGACTACACTTATAGTTAACGTTATTTGAGAACATTTTTTAATGTTTAGTTGCATATTATTATCACTACACCATTCCAAAAGTTTATCGACGTCTTCTTGAAGTAGGAGTCTAGTCTTCTTAATGCTGAATCGGCTTGATAATCTATTACACGAACTATTTTCAAATCCTTAGCGAACAAGAATGGCATGGAGTTAATAAAGCAATTAGGAAGATTGTTAACAAAGATAACAAATATTAGAGGACCCAGGTGGGAACCCTGTGGAACCCCAGAGGATATAACCATAAGATTTATAACCATTGACAACTACGTAGAAGGACCTGTCCGTTAGATAAGAGTGAAGTAAAGTGAGAACCAGTAAAGCCGTACGCAGCAAGCTTCAGAATAAGCACTCCGTGAGACACTTTGTCGAAAGCCTTGCTAAAGTCAGTGTAGGTATACGGCGTCGACTTGCTGATTAGAGTCTAGCGAAGCTGCAATATTTTCAACAAAATTATTTATTATTGTTTAAATGATAAATGATTTTATTTCTGTAAGTAGGTTTTTACAAACACTTTTACACGTCAATCATATTTTTTTTTTAAACTAGATGAGGTCGGCATTTTCTATCTGACTACTCTGAGAAGAAAGGCCGAAACAAACTCAGAGGTCACAGTCTCTTTTAAAGTCCAGACAGAATCTTGGTCAGATCATGTGAAGGCTATGTAGATCGGTGTCTGAAATGGTCTTTTGAGGAAAGAACCCCACAGATTGAGTGGACCTGTCCAGTCAGTGCACGCAATTGTCAGCAATCGTGCAGCTCAACTCAGAACTTAAGGAGCTCAACGATTCGACGAACAATACCAAAGAAAGGACATTTGAGTAGGCCGCACAAGTTACTCAAACTGCCAGATCATGATTACACTAAGAGTAAAAATACAAAAAAAAAGCAATAACCAACATAGTTCTCACATTCACAATAGTTAAAATAATAGCATAATACTTTACAAAGTAAATACTCTTGTCATAGTATATGTATATAAAATTCATTAATGTCAATGTGTATATAAAATCCGGACATAATCATTGAGGACCATGCAGATTGGAGTCTGAAATGGACTTTTGAGAAAAGAACCACACAGATTGAGTGGACCTGTCCAGACAGTGCACGCATTTGTCAGTAACCGTGCAGCTCGACTCAGAACTTAAGGAGCTCAACGATTCGACGAACAATACCAAAGAAAGGACATTTGGGTAGGCCACATAAACTACTCAAACTGCCAGAACATGATTAAAACTGGAATAATAACCCACATAGTCCTCACATTCACAACAATTAAAATAATATAATACTTTATACAGTAAATATTCATGTCATTGTATATGTAAAAAGTTATAGATACTTATAGCAAAGATTAAAAGTACAATAGTTAGCAAAAAAAACAATAAAATAAATCAACATTCCCTGTGTAAATTTATTGGAACAGCTCACTCCCAAGCCTTTTTGTCCTCAATAAAGTCTTTGACAGTATAATAGGCATTCTGGCATAGTTTCCTTTTTATAAAAGATTTGAATTTATTAAGGCTTAGTTCTTGAATGTGGCTAGGAAGTTTATTATAAAAATGTATACATTGACATCTAAACGAGCCACCTATTTTCTTGAGCCTGGTTGTAGGAACAACAAATTTGTGTTTGTTCCTAGTATTTATACTATGGATATCACTGTATTTTTTAAACAGATTAATATTTTTATGTGCATACAAAAGATTTTCATAAATATACTGAGAAGGCACAGTCATTATATTAATCTCTTTAAATTTTTCTCTGAGGGAGTGTCTGGGACTTAATTTATAAATTGAACGAATTGCCCTTTTTTGTAAAACAAAAATCGTCTGAATATCGGCGGCATTTCCCCACAGCAGAATACCGTACGACATTACACTATGAAAATAACTAAAGTATACTAAACGGGCTGTCTCTAAATCTGTTAAACCACGAATTTTTCTAACAGCGTATGCTGCAGAGCTAAGCTTTTTTGACATTTTATCTATATGGGGGCCCCATTGCAGCTTGGCGTCTAAAGTTATGCCTAAGAATACTGTGGTATTTTCGGGTTTCAACTCTTCCCCCTTTATGAGAACACTTGTTTCTACCTGTCTAACATGTGGTAACGTAAACTTAATACATTTAGTTTTTTTCTCGTTAAGAAGAAGGTTATTAACGTTAAACCAGTTAACTACTTTTGCGAGGGCGCTATTTACATTGTCAGTAACCAGCTGCTGACGTTTGAGTTTAAATAAAAGTGAAGTGTCGTCTGCAAACAGCACTATATCATGTTTATCCTTTATGAGGTAAGGCAAGTCATTTATATAAATAAGAAATAAAAATGGACCTAGAATTGAGCCTTGAGGGACCCCCATTCTTACTACCGATCCGGGAGATCTTTTCCCGTTAACATCAACTCTCTGAATCCTATCACTTAAATAAGAAGTAAGAAGATCCAGAGAGGCGTTCCGGATTCCGTAGTGGTGCAGTTTCCTGATTAATGTTTCATGAAGAACACAATCGAATGCCTTGGACAAATCGCAAAAGATGCCCAACGCATCGCATTTGTCCTCCCATGCATTATATACATGCCCTAGAAGTTCAACTCCGGCATCGGTAGTTGAACGACCCCTTGTAAAACCGAACTGTTTGTTATGCAGTAATTTATGTACGTTGAAAAATCTTTGCATTTGATTTAGAATAAGCTTTTCAAAAATTTTACTAAAGGTAGGTAGCACTGATATAGGTCTATAATTAGTAGGGTCTGATGTACTACCCGATTTAAACAACGGTATTATTTTACTGCTTTTCATAAGATCAGGAAACTCACCACGGTCAATACAATTATTAAAAATAACAGCTAAAGTTGGTGCTACAATGTTTATAATCGACTTAACAACGTCCACAGAATTACCCCATAGATCTGCGGTCTTTTTAACATTTAACGTGTGAAAGGTTTTAATTATATCTTTACACGTGACATATTGGAAATAAAATTCAGAATCACAAACTGGAACGTTTTCTTTAAGTAAAGACTCTGAAGCAGTGGGTGAAGAGTTAAGAGATTTAGTAGTCGATACGGGAATCTCTGCAAAGAAATTTTCAAAGGCCGCGGCGACTTGAGAATCTGATTTAATTATATTGTCATCAATAGCTAGGCTGTAGTCACTACATCGGTTGCATGACCTTCCCGTTTCGCTATTAATGATACTCCATGTCATTTTAATTACATTACCACTATTTTTAATTTTTGAACTCAAATAACGTGACTTGGCTATACTACAAACTTTTTTAAATAATTTTGAATAATTCTTGACATATAAATTAAATTCAGCAGTGTTTATACATGCCCGTTCATCATACAATTCATAAAGTCTTTTCCTACTTGTATGTATACCAATGGTGGCCCAGTCACTGAAGGAAGCATTACTATTAACTGAGAACGTCTTTGGAATGAATGTGGTATAGAATTGTGTGCAATATATTTTAAAAAAATCATTATATTGTTGATTAGGGTCATCATTAGTCAACAGAAGTGGTAATTTATTTAAAAGTTTAGATTTAAATGTTTCCAAGCGATTAGTAGTTTTAGGGTTAGCAGTGATATCTTTTTTAGTAACTCTTTTGTTTAAATTAGAAATAGTAATCAATTGTCCGCAATGATCTGAGTCTATCAAGTTAATAATTTCTTTGTGGGTTGGTATAACATCTGTATAAATGTTATCTAGGCATAAATGGTAGGTATAAATGGTATCTAGGGGTTTATTTTATCATTTTTTATTCAAACACCACAAATTGTTCATAACTTATGTTTGGATAAATATAGGTGCCTACTTTTCGTCATAAATCGTTGTTTGTTTGTAATTTTTTAAGTCACAATAGAAAACATTGATAAAGAACCACTTATACATTGAAATAGCATATAAAATCAAGGAAGTATTTTAAGTACAATTTATAATTCTGTTACCATTCAATTTCAGGTGAAAGTAAGATAAGTTTTTGTATTTATTTAGACCGACTCACATATCACAGGTTTTGTTTAGAAATGCTGCGAGAGTTAATAAAAATATTAATGTTATATGAAGCTACGTATTCCGAGTCCGACATACGCTTAGCAATCGACTATTATACGTAACAACGAGACAGTCACTCTAGAGGCAAGTAATTCCAAAGATAATCATAATACTATTATTATGGCCTTATTTCACCCACTTGTATAATAAGGACATCGTTTCATTGTGTTTCTTATTTGCGCTCCCATCGACCATCTGTTTTAGATTACCTGAGTAACGATAAGATCTCATACCCAAGGATTATAGCAACTAATAAACGTGTGGATATGCTTATACAATTAAAAGGAATAGAATAAAACGGGTGACTTACTGAAAATCAGCGCTGTCCTCTGGGACCCCCATAGCACAACACTATGCTGTGTTTATTATTTATAAATAAAATGGAACAGAATGTAATTTTTGTGGAAACAATTTATAGAGTTCCTCTTCAAATTGAAAATATTTTCATATTGGACATGTGATGCGAAAGAATGACGAAAGTGTCGCGAAGATGTTTTAAATATGCATGTCAATGGCAATAAGAGTTGTGGAAAACCAAAGAAACGATGGACTGTGTGATAAATAATAAGGGGTGACTAGTAAGATGACGACGAAAATAATAGTGTGGTAGAAGAAAACATGCAGCGCAGACTCCAAACAAATTGAGACGAGGGCAGGAGAGTTATGAAATTATTCCCGAAATTTGAAAGAAATCGCTGTACAACAATCCTTTCTCGGAGTTGGTTAAAAACCTCTTTGCGAACTTGCGAAATGGCGAACTATGGCACACACGGTAACAGAAATCGATACACCATCGCTTGCTGATAATCTGCGCTTTTGAAGACATTTTGGAGTTTTCAAAAGACATTCAAAGCCTTAATAGGAATAACAAAGGAGAGAGAAAAAAAAATAATTATAAAGAAAATCAAACAAACAAAAACTCTTTTGTTGTTAATAAGTAATAAAATCACTGTCATTTATGAAACAAATACTGCAATCTTCTATTATCCATTTTTCTTCAGATTAAATATCATTATCGTTAGAGTCAATACTAGATTTAGTATATTATCTATAGACAAGGGATTGCCATTAGCAGTTTAGTGAACACCACGTGAAACACAGGTATGTTTCATGAATCATTTAATTATTCACCAGCCTAGCCTTTAGCACGCCTCATAAAGCGAAGCGGTTGAGGTAGTGCTTTACTCCCGACTCGTCAAGGTCAAGCAATTTTGTGACCTTCAAATGCCTCTATCACAATTGTATTGCACTTATACATATGAGTAGATGTACATTGAGAAAACACTTAAATTAAACCCTCTTATACTTTCTAAAAATCATTTTAAGTTGTTATGTAACTTTC
This sequence comes from Brachylomia viminalis, assembly GCA_937001585.2. Taxonomy (NCBI): domain Eukaryota; kingdom Metazoa; phylum Arthropoda; class Insecta; order Lepidoptera; family Noctuidae; genus Brachylomia; species Brachylomia viminalis. The sequence continues at coordinate 7,047,879 of OW443296.2, forward strand.
GAAAAAAAAAGTTTCGATTTTTTTTTACGTGGACGTCCTTGTACGCTGAATTTGTATGTACCAACGATAACTCCCGGAAAAATTTATCTATGGAGACTGGGCTTTTTTGTTAGTTCCAGAATTCGGTGAACTGGTGCTGTCATATCAGTAGCCTAGTTTACGTAGTTTAAATAAAAATATATTCACTATGTACAAGTACAAAAATTATAAGAAATTTTGTTGCATATATTTTTAATGTTTTTTTTTTTATATTACAAATCAATCATAACGATTTATTATTTTATTAAAATAAATGAGCGTTATGAGGCGTGCACTTTTGGATTTTCCAAACTTTTTCCCCACTATTTTGGGTTTGGCCTCAAGTTATACCGGATGCGGCTAAATACCAGTATTTTACATGGAGCGACTGTCTATCTGATCTCCACAACCCAGTTAATACGATACCCCTTGGTTGTCAGACTTACGCGGTTCTGACGATTTAATTACACTGCCGGTCAAATAATACGGGTTGATGACGATAATCGCCGTAACTTGCAAATTAATAATAGTATATGCAAGAAAGTAAGTTTGTATTACAGATAATTTTAATTTCGTATGAAATGAAACATTAAATGATCTAAAAAGTGATTAAAAACCGTAATTTTTTTTAAAACCTCGAATTAAGAAATAAATTCAATTCGTGGTTGTTTTACTTTTGCTTGTTTTCTCACTTTTGTCTCCGATCTATCAAATCAAAATTATAAAAGGCGGTCATTGTCGTTTTTCACCATCTTTATTGAATCACTATTATGTCACTAACACCAGAAGAATGTACACGTATCACCACTATGTTACAAGAAAGCAGAAGTCAGCGAAGTACAGCAATAACAATAGGTGTGACACTTTCTACAGTGCTGGCTGCAGTGAGTCGTCTAAAGTTTTCGAGAAACTGGGCAGGACATAAGAAGACCAGGAACCGGCAGACTGACTGACTGACTGTACTACGGCTCGAAAGGATGGATTTATTGTTAGGATCACGCTCCGAAATAGGCAGTGCTCACGGCAGTTGAAGTAACAAATCAACATCGAATCAACCCGTAGAGACGACGTAAGCGAGGGGACTGTAAGGCGACGCGGCTCTTTGAAGCTAATTTGGCCCTCTCATACACCATCAAATGGTCCAAAACTTGCATGGGAACATCGGGTAGCAAGATAACTTTACGACCGCGAACACGCCCAATGGGGAGAGGAAGAATAGGCAAGAGTAATGGTTTCTGACGAATCCAGATGTGTGTTGTATGCACATGATGAGTGGCGAAAATTCTACCGACGGCCAGGGAACGTTTTATTCCAGCTTGTTTTGAGGAAAAAGTGCCGTTCGGCGGTGGATCTGTTATAGTTTGGGCTACAATCTCTTCAGAGAGTCGCACGTTAGTGCTGATAGAAAGTGGTTCGCTTACTAATGCAAAATATTTGGAAGAAATTCTTAATGAGCATGTCGAACCATATTATGTAATTAATATGGATGAAAATTCAATATTCATGAAAATTCAATATCCATGCATGACAACGCCAGGCCACATACAACTCAAATTGTAAATGAGTATTTTCAGGATGTTGGCATCAGACGCATGGACTGGCTCGCGAGAAGCCCGGACCTGAATCTAATTGAACACGCTTGGGACGAGCTTGGGAGGTGTGTAAGAAATCGAAACCCTGCCCCAGCTACACCTCGAGGCCTGAAACATGCGTTAGTGGAAGAATGGACCAATATCCTGCAACATCGCATAAGAAACTTAATAAACAGTATGTCCAATCGCCTGGAAGCTGTAAGAACAGCCCGTGGAGGGAATACAAAGTATTAATTTTGTTTTAAAGTTTGTTTGTTACCAACCATTATTTTTTCAACGTACAAATTATTGATATATTGTTTTTTATGTGATTTTAACAATTAAACTAATAATGTTTCGACCATTTGGTGTTGTTTTATCAACTGGTAAACATATAGTTTCATTCATGCCGCTAGCTCTATTATTTTAAGAGTAATTTTAATTTTTCGTACCGACCCGTATTCTTTGTCCGCGAGTGTATTACGATAATAATTAAAAAATACTTTGTTTATAAATCAATAAATATTTTGGCCTATCCGAATTGTCCGTTTTGTAATAAACTCCATTCTTATGGTATCTACCTTCACACACGATCATAATTTTTATCTCCATAAGAACCTACCTTGGTACTACGCCTTGAACTCAGTACAACTTAATGACTAGCTGATTGACTCTTTGATAATTTCATAGGTAGGAATAGGAAGTTACTTGTAAAATAGAAAATTCATGGTCGCGTACTTAAATAATAATTTTGATTTGATTTCAGGCCAAAAAATGCAATTAACTTTAGTATTGCTATCAATCCTCGGGTTAGCGGTGGCTACTCCGCTGGACCTAACCAAAACCAATGAAGCCCTATTGAGGCAAGGTAAGTTTATTGCGACAGTTATTTTTAATGTCATATACTAATTCAAGTTTTCCCGATTGCTCGGCACAGGAACGCGCGAAGTAAACGAAAAGTAAATTCGACTGATTTCTGAATCGAAAATATAACTATTCTAGAGCATTTTAGCAGCACAATAATATTCTCCATAGCTATGAATAAAATCTTAAAACTAAGTAAATATTGTGTGCGAAGCCAATATCTTCAATCGTTCTAGTTCTCATTAAATAATCGTTCTAATTCACATTACCTTTACTTACACCGTGCGTTCGTGCTAGACCTTCAGCAGTGCTATTCTGTAACCATCTCACCGTGAAAACGTAAGAGAAGTGAGTGAGCTGTCAGTGTCATCCCTCTGATGCTAGGGATTCAAGATAGATTCCAAGCATTACACTTACAATCATAATCGAGATTTTAATAATATTTTTTATGCAAGTTGTATTGATAATTTTATATTATTTCAAAGCTAGTATCTAAGTGTCTAAAAAAAACTACATTGAGTTTCTAATGGAATTTCTGTGTTGCTATTTTATTTTAAAACCCTTAAAATAGTAATTTTTAGCCACGAAAAATTAAACATACTTATTTATAAAAAAACTAAAACAATTTTTAACAGAAAAATGCTATTATAGTATAAATGAATATTTAAACGATAAAATATAAATAATGTATAAAAATGTCAATGTACGAGTATATAAAGAATTCCCATTATGGTATTATTGGACTTATTTCAGATATAATTTTTTGTATTTATAAAGCTTCCTCTCTCCTTCATATCTTTGTCTTTTGCTGTGCCCGACAGGGTCCATAATGATCTAATTTTTTTTTTAATTTACCACCTAAGTACACAATCATTGTGGAATGCAAATAAAGTATTGAGTATTGAAATAATATAAAATGATCAATAGAATTTGGATAAAAAATATTATTTAAATTTCGATTATTATGATTCTAAATGTAACGCTGGTCAATCTCTAGCATCAGTGGGGTGACACTGACAGCTCACTCCACGCAAGTCTTCACGGTGAGATTTTTACAGAATCGACCGGCAGGTGGAATGAAACCTTACTTCAAACCCACTTCACCTAAGTTTTCACGGTGAAATTTATACAGTATAGCATTGCAAGTCGTTTATTTTTAGGACAGGTTCAGGTTCAGGTTTAGACAACGTCACATTTTGTAATATCTCTTCTACTCTATTCACTGCGCTGTTTCTAATGTAGTAATATTAGAAACAACAATCCTGCCTTTCGAAGGGCTTTGCACAGGCATATAACGTATGGTATATAATAGAGGTATGAGGAACAGGGTTTAAAGTTCACTCATACCCATAGTAAAGGGAGGATTCTCCGACCAAACGGGCGTCGTGTCTGGTGGGCAACTGCCCGACGATTGATGTCGGGACGTTGTACCTATATATGTATGCTAGTTGCGCGGTAAACTCTGCTTGCGCGGTGCAGGATTTTGCGTGACGTCAGTGTGATGCGTAGGTCGCATGTGGCGATGTAGATACCGCTACAATAGTGAGCGAGAATATTACGATTAACTAGCACAACTACTACTACTACAACTAGCACTAGAAAATTTCTGGGCAGAAAAACCATATAACACTGTACGATCTAGGAACTGCATGGGACTATACGATCGTAGCAGCTGCATTTTCATAAGACCATAACAACAACAAGATACAGGTTAGCAGGAAAATCGACCCACCAACTGTTACCATGGATTCAGTACATGATTATGAATTCGCCCGTGTTAAATTTTTGGCCAGTTAACAAAAAAAAAAAAAAAAATTGTACTGCCATACATTTTGACAGCGTAAGTATTGCACTTTTGTGTGGAACAACATTTTTTATTTTGGGATAAGCGACCTTAAATTTCTATGCAAGGGGTCTAGAATCATGTGTTCAGTTTGCGGGTCGATGTCCCTGCCATCCGTATAGTAAAGTATACCTGTCTTCACCGTATCCGACCACAGCGAACCGGACTAATTTTCATTCCTTAATTAAGCAATAATAACAAAACGAATTACAGATATATTGGCAAGGAACAGTGCTCTCGAGAATGTGGTCCACGGTCTGCTTGAAGATTTAAGACACACTATGCTGACGGGGTCTGATGATGTACCAGTTCTGGATCCCCTGAAAATTGAACACTTGCATCTGGATGAAGAAATTCTGACACTACCCGGGTAAGAGATTAGTTAAGCTGTCTATACCTACTGCATGAAGTCTTTATGAAAAACCTGCAGGATTTTTATCGCGACGCTGGCGCTGGTGTCTTCTATGATTGAAATAAATTACCTACTCAATATTTTTTTTTCGGTAGGTTGGCTGTTTTTCCAATATTTGGCTGTAAATTTTTAAATAATGCCCGATTTCAGTAACACTAGGCGATACTTGAATGAATGCTTAAATGAAAGCGCGCTGTTGAATTTTCGATATTCAGTAGTAAGACGAGCGTTGAAAATCCAACAACGCGCTTTTATTTACATCTATACTTTCATTTAGCATGTCGCTTGTTGTTACTGAAAACGAGCAAATTCATGCCCAAAAATCCTATGACCATTGGTCATATAATAAAGTGGTATTGTCTAATTGTGATCACCTTTTCTTCCAGTTCCCACCTGGATATCAAAGACCTGAAGGTCGCCAAGCTCAGCACATTCGTGGTTGACAAACTAACCGTCAACACTGCATCAATAATTCCTATTAGGTATCGCATTGAATTCGATATCCACGTTCCCGTCCTGGAGGTTGTAGCTGGTTAGTATTTTTCTGATGGAAATGGTGGAAAGGTTAAAAGCAAAAAAAAAAGAGAAACAAAGAAAATGTATTTATTGGGACTCGCACAGGACATTGTGAATTACACAAACTACTTAGTATGACAAAAACAGGACAAATATTTCAGAGCGTCCGAGTTCCATTTCAATAGTGTACACTTTAGTACGTTATGATATCATGAATTTATAATTCGATGTGTTCATTAAGTGCTTAATTCTTATTCCAGCTAACTACGACCTCTTAGCTTCTGCAGCGGGTACCAATATATTCGGAAACGGGGATGCCAAGTAAGTACCATTACTGTGTTCTACTGGTAATGAGGATAATCTCAACCCTCAGTAACAGTTACTCCTAAGGACCACGCTGCCACTCAAAAGTACCGTATTACAAACTCAACAGAAATTCTGCCGAAAAGGCTTCTATAACGTTAACGTTAAAGATTACTTGGATGAAAAAAAGGCTTGGGATTAATTAAGCTACTCCAATGTACCCCCAAGCAACGAACCATTTTGTACTATTAAGTGTTTTGGAATTAATAATGTCATTATTATTGATTTACGTCACATAACTTATAATATTTTTGATGATATTTAAAGATAAATTGACTGTGTGAGTACCATGCAGGCTAGATAGAATACATGACTTTATAGCTGTCTGGCGGTTTTGAGTATTTGATATAAGACCTACGCCAGTGTCCTGCAGATCTGGTAGCGTCGTCGTGTGACGGGTCGTTGAGCTCCCTAAAATAGGGTTGAGCTACACGATGGCTGATGCATACATGCCGACTGTTAGGACAGGTCAACTCAAAGCTGCAATGGCTCTTTCTTCAAAAGGCCCTTCCAGACATGGCCCTGCATTGTTAGACTCACATAAAATTCTAATAATACAATGTTTGGACTTTAAAAGAGACCATGACCTCTGAGTTTGTTTCGGCATTTCTTCTCAGGGATCAGTCAGCTAGGAAATGCCGGCGCCATCTAGTTTTAAAATATTGACGTGTAAAAGTGTCTTAAAAGATCTACTTACAGAAATAAACATTTTATTTCAAATGAAAAAAGAGCAGCCAGAATGTCACAGCACTAGTATGTCAATGGTGGTCCGTACACGACACGACTTACTAGCGCCTTTGTGATTGGTTGCGTCGTGTATGGACTGTCCTTGAAGTACTAGTGCTGTGACGTTCTGGCTACTCATTGGTGATTTTAGTTTATAACACGTTGCTTTTGGACGATGAACCTTAGAATTACTTTACGACTCATCAACATTGTAACACAGCTGTCTTCTTATTTTCCAGAATCGATTTAATCGAGCCAAGAGTGAAGGGTTCCTTAGTGGTGGGTCCAAGGATTACTATTGGATCTGGCTTATTCCTACAAATCACAAGCAGCAATGTTCAAGTATCTTTGAAAGGTTTTGAGGTAAAACCATTTGACTTTTTTATGAGTCGTTGAGACAGTGGATAGTTGGTACAGCCAGAAATATTTGATAGATAGAATCTATTCTTTCAGTGGCATGCTTCGCCAAACTAATCTCAATTTTCAAGAGTTGGGACATTTGTATCAATAAAACCAGCTACAAGCACCTTTGAATTGTCTAGCGGTCGCTCAGTGAAATCATAAAGCTCGTTGCCCATCCTAGCGTAGTAGGTTCATAGGGATAAGAACAGGCAAGAAACTCCACGGACACTCTTTTAAATCAAAATATTGGTACGAATTATTTTGGTTACATCATTCATGTTGAAATTATACATGTGAGAACGATGTAGAAAGACGTGCACGTTAAAAGCGTCCGTAGTAAAAAGATAAGGTACAAGACCACAATTCAAAAATTAAAATCTATTATAATAAGCCTTAAGCCGAGGTTACACAGGGTAGCTCATTTACAGTGATTCAAAACAACGTTTTGAAGCCTTTTTCCTTTATTTTAAAGTGAATATTTATACTCAAATTATATTATCTCTTTATACTTTACAGTCTCAAATCAATGGCTTGATGAATGACCCTGTCATGTCAGAGTTCATAAACACATTCTTGAAGCATTTCGTGCCAGAGTTCCTGGAAGTCAATGAGGTAATGTTACAGTGTATTATTCTTGTTTATTGATTCTTTTTAATGTTTTCCGCTAATCCATAGGTCGCTGGTTCAAATCCGGCTCGAAGGACCAAAATGTTATGGACCTAACTAAAGGTTTGTAAATGAAAGTAAAGTGCACTGTAAACACTTATAATCTGGTTCTAAAAGACAGTACAATGTTGAAACTAAATCTTGGGACAGCCAGTATGTGTGCACGTCGACGACCATGTTAGGTATTGGAGAGAGGTGCGGGCGGCGGCCAGCCCGCTGCCGCGGTGTCGTCCCGCGCGTCCCCTGGCGTGGACTATGATTCACACCTTGTCTGAACAGCCGGCATGGTTTTGTGGCACAGCTTGTAAGCAATGGTTTGTGAGATTTAGAACTTGTAGTAGGTATTTATTTTATTTCATATTTTGTTTTTTATATCACATTTTATGCTGCAACGCTTGACATCATCACTTCAACGCCGGCTGTCGCGAAAAATGTTTTGCGTGGATGTGACGCAAACTTTCCCCCGAACTTGTTATTTTTTTGGGTTTTTTCTTTGTGTCATGATTTACCGCAAATAACCGTATTATCTTTCTTTTTTTCTATTTTCTGATTGGCTGAGTTGTTTGACGGATGGATGGGTGAATGGTTCAGGGATCCAGTAGGTATTTGTGGCGTTGTTTAAGGGAGGTATGGCTTGAGCAAGCAAGCAAGCAAGGCATGAGGAGGGAGTCCAGAAATGGAAGTTTTTCGGCTAATATTTATGATAATGATGACTATTATATTCATGTTTTTTTCAACTTATTCTTATTTTAGCATTGACTTACACCTGGTTATTGAAGACACGCCAATAGATTGATATATTTATTTTACTCTTTCTATTTTCAGGGCGAAATTACCAAAGTATTAAGTGACACCGTACAGAAGGTTGGAAACGAGATATTAGCTGATTTGAACTTGTCCGGGATTCTCGGATAACTGACTGCATTAACAAGAAATACACAGGAGCTATGATGAAAATGTTCATATATAAGTATCCAAGAATATAAAAAAAAAAAACATAAAAATTATGTGTATGTGAACCCATAACATGAATGAATAAAATATAATTTGTGTACCTATAACCTTCTACATAATAAAAATATGTAATCAACCCAGTTTTTTTTTAACTAAGTGACATCTATGCACATTATATTGGAAGTCAAGCGTAGTGGTCTCACTTGTGTCGCAAAATGTGCTTGCGTTACATACTAGATGGCAGTACTGTAAACATACTCAAGCCACGAAGTACAGTAATTGGTGATGTCACACGGAGTCACATATTTTCGTATTTTTGGTTCTCTAATTGAATTCAGAATCTCAGATAACTATTAAGTTTTGAGAACACAATCTTCAAATTCGCAAAGTGTAAGTTCAACTGCATCAGTTTATTTAGGAAGTTTTTATTATTACAATAAATCAAAAACTACGTGACGCTACTGAGTTGATATTTATTTAAGTAAACTTTATTGTACACCACAAAAATAAATAACAAAAAAATAAATCCTACACAATGATATTTTAGTAAACAATACGTCCCAATTAGGACGTTTTCTAGTCTTCACGTTTTGCGCGCTCATAACATATCTGTTTACTAAAATATCATTGATCCTACACTACAAAATATACAATGGCCGGCCTTATCGCTTTCTGTGATCTCTTCCAGCCAAACTTAGATACGTTTAATTAATTAAGTTTCGATACATGAAAATATCTGAGATTATTTTTACAACTACTTAGGATTACATTTTCGTTTCCACATAATGTTTCCGTCAGCGTTTCGGAGAAAGTGGTGATTAAATCTGGGTTTTTAATGGTGTTTTGATCTGTAATTTATATGGTGGAAATTATAAACAGTATTCTATTCTATTCCAAATAAATTATGCTTAGTAAAGTGCTTGTCTGCTTAGATTCAAACCCACGAACTGTATATCGTATGTCGGGTCTGTTACCATCTCGACCCGCACTGTTGGTAATTCGAAATAACATGAACGATTTTCGCGCTCAGTACTATAAAATTGCTGTTAAACCAACATAAAACTCAGCACAATATTAGGATTTTGATACATTGCATCGTAAAGCGTAAAATTAACGGGTGTCTGAGTTCATAGCTATAGTAAAATTTCCATTATGGGCCCAGTTATGGGGAGCAAGTCAAGGGCAATGGATGCCTTTTGATGATTTTCAGTATATTTTGTTCTGTTGGGTTAGTACGCTGAAGTGGTAGGGGGCCGGTCATGTTTGTGGAAGGACCGATGGCCGGTGGAGTAGACCACAGAACAGATAAAACAGGTTTATCTGTTCTGTGGAGTAGACGAATCCTTGAGTGGAGACAGCGGCGTATCGGAAAGCGTAGTCTGGAATGCTCCCCAGCTAGATGGACCGATGACCCTAAAAAGGTGGCTGGGACGGACTGGATGCGGAAGTAGGTGGACAGGGTATTGTGGCGAAGCCTGGGATAGGCCTATGTTTAGCAGTAGACTGCGAAAGGCCAAGTTGATTGATATTATTTGGTTCATAATATTTAATACTAGTTGTGGAAGTCTGCTGCTGGGTAGACTTGAGTAATTTTAGTGAAATGACTTGTTAGCGCGGGGAGCAATAAAAGAGTGGACTGTATTTTAACTGGCAATGGTTTATTGCCGTTCTTATTAACAATATAAACTTTCCCGGACAAACAGTTAATAATATAAATTAAGAGAGGAGTATCGTTCGTCGCGGTGGAGTCCGTTGAAGCGAGTGGTCATCGGGCCGAGCCGTGTCGCCGCCGCGCCGCGTCTCAACTCGCCGATGACGCGCTGATCACGCTGCCTGCGCATGCAGACCGCGTGCAACGTGCTGTGTTGGGTTCGATTCCCAACATGACTCGACTTAAAATTATGTAGTTTGACAGCTTAAACATTAGGGCGTTATTTTAATTTTCTTTATTTAGGTTACCAACAGCAATACTTATAGTAAATTACAAATTATGTGGATTACAGTATTGTATGGCTAATTAATTATAGGTTACCCTGTATAGCTAGGATAAGTCTAAGACATGCGAACGGACTATTTTATATAAATCGCATGCTTCTTCAATAACGGGATGCATTCAAATTGGGAATCAAACGAGCTAGCACAAAGACAATGTTAGATAATTTACATGCATTGTCACTTGAGCAACTAGGTAGGTATCTTAAGTGTTAATTATGTAGTCTAGAATGACCAATTGTAACAAAAAGGTCTTGAATAAACGGAAACAATGGAATTTGAAGGTTGTGACCCCAAAAGTTAGTAATCATCCGATATTCAAAATTCAAATACAGAAACAAAAGAAATACGTGTGATATTCCACTCGTTGTGACATTCGTCCCTTGAGTATGTTTAGAGTGGTCTCTAGTCTAGGTCAGTGGTGACAGAGACAGAGTCGACGATGAAGTGAGCTTACCCAGAAGAAGCCTGTTCACTCTCACTTTGAAGAGATTATGGTGCTTTGGGGATTAGGGGGTGCTGTCATCTAGTATGTAACGCAAGCATATTTTTCGAAACAAATAAGAGCACTAAGCTCGACCTAAGTCAATGATGAAGGCTACGCGCAGGAGCGCGACTGCGCCGCCCTCGTCAACCTGTGACAATACGTCTTCAGTGACATTTTGTCAAGTTTAATTACTTTTTTTTTTTGTAATTTTTTGTTTTTATGTGTAACATATAGTTTATTTTAACTTTTATAGGTTAGTGTTACAGAAAGTTTAATTATATAAGATCAATCAAGTGGCGATGCTGGAAACAGTGCCAGTCAACCTGTCACATCGCTCGATGTCCAGCCGGCGAGGAGCCCGTATAGCTCACAGGCACGCTTCCTTGAAAGGCAAGCGGGAGCTGAGGGTGCGCTATGGCAAGATCAACAAATTGCATAGTGTACCATTGTGCCCCCCAGCTATATCTCCAACATCAACACCACCAGATCAAACCTTGTGGTAAACGCTATACAATTAAAAAAATACTAGCCCGGTTTTAAAGGGAGTTCCCCGGGGCGCGAGACGGTCTATTGAACTGAGTTTGGCGTGACGTCTCCGTCTTGCGACCCAGGAAAACCACATGCAAAAGCTAAAAAAAATACTTGGAAGGTAATTTGCATAAATGGCGCTTACTTAAAAAGTTTACTGGATTTGATTACATATTTTTTTATTATGAAGAAGATTATAGGTACAAAAATTACATTGTATTCATTCATGGTCTGGGTTTACACACACATCCTCGACAGCCGGTGGAACTTCGTGGAGCATTTCCGACGTTTGGCTCCCAGACTGGAAAGGGCCGGGGCTGCCTTAAAGCGGCTCCTACCCAATCCAGGGGGGCCAAACGCCTCCTGCCGGAGGCTCTACGCGGGGTCGTGTGGTCCATGGCCCTTTACGGGGCACCGGTGTGGGCGCGTTCCTTGAGGCGGCGGCCAGCCCGCTGGTTGAACGCGCCCCAAAGGGTCATGGCCACCCGGCTGGTCCGGGGATACCGTACGGTCTCCGGCGAGGCGGCGAGCCTCCTTGCCGGATTACCGCCATGGGATCTGGAGGCAAAAGTCCTCGCGCACGTTTGGGAGTGGCGCGAGGAGGCGAAACGCCGGGGCGTAGCTCCGCTGCCGCGAGAAATCACGGTACAGCGGACAGAGCTCCGGCGGGATCTCAGGGCGGCATGGAGAGTGCGATTGTCGCAACCCAGCGCTGGGTACGCCACAATTGCGGCGATAAGTCCCCTCTTTGAGGAGTGGCTAGAGAGGCGCCACGGCGTCCTCACCTTCCGCCTGACGCAGGTCCTCACCGGACACGGTTGTTTCGGGAGGTTCCTGTTCCGGATAAGGCGGGAGGAAACGCCCGGGTGTCACCATCGCCCGGAGGACACGGTGGAGCATACGGTGGAGGTCTGCCCGGCTTGGGTGGAGCACCGCCGTGTCCTCGTGGAGGCGATTGGCGGTGGCGATCTCTCGCGTCCGGCCTTGGTCCAGGCCATGGTACGGAGCGAGAGGGCTTGGGAAGCCGTCACCTCCTTCTGCGAAGCAGTAATGTTCGCGAAGGAGGAGTCGGAACGAGTGAGGGAGAGGCAAAATTTGCGCCCTCACGCCCCTAGCCGCCGCAGGGGACGCCCTGGGCGTCGGGAATCGCAGGCCGATTCCCGGACACCGTAGGCGCGGGCTTGCGAACGGCGAGCAATGGGCAGCTCGCCGTTCGATAAGGACCAGGCCCGGGTCGACGGCGCGTTGTGTTTCACGCGCGCCTCAAAGAGATGTCAGCACCAATGACGGGGTTTGCTAGGACCGATGCCTGCTAGGGTTGCGGAAAAGTCCAAGAGGGTTGCCGTGGCCCCTGGCACAGGCAACTGAAGGAACACGGGTGGGTTTTAGTCAGTAAGAGTCTGACACGCCCTCCTGCTCTGCCCAGAGCGGGAGAAGTTATTTGATGATTTCCCAACCACAAAAAAAAAAGGATTTACACACACATAATTTTTAAGAATTTCTTATATTCTTGGATATATAATCATGTATATCATAGTTCATGTGTATTTCTTGATAATCGATAATGTCCAGTCAGTTATCCAAGGATATCAGACAAGTTCAAATCAGCTAAGATCTCGTTTCCAGCCTCTTGCACAATGTCACTCAAAAATTTTGTAATTACGTCCTGAAATTAGAAAGAGAAAAATAAAGCTTGTCTTCAAAACATCAAAAATTATCATAAATAAAAAAAAATACATTAATTAAGTCATTATAATCATCATACATATATAACATTATGTTTATCTTCTAGGTGTTGCGAGTACTAACTACCTTAACTTTCTGAAGAACATCACATATAAGGTACGGGAGGGGACGCCCTAGGAAGGACCTATGTCCTTCTAGGGCGTCCCCTCCCGGAGTTTCCACTCACATCTGACTTATCATCATCATTTAGCCAAAAACTACCACTTCTGGACATGCCTCCCCTACGGATCACCACAACTACCTAAAGGTCCTGTGCTTCCTGCATCCAATTGACACTTGAATCGCCCGGGACATCAATTAATAAACTCAACATATCGCAGTCTACTGCTGGAAAGGCTCCCAATCTGTGCCGCAAAACCACGCTGACTTGAAAAGAATCACTAGACAAAAATAATACTATGTGACCATACCTCTTGCACCTCCAGTAACTCTGGCACGAAATGCTTCAAGAATATGTTTATGAACTCTGACATGGCGGGGTCATTCATCAGGCCATTGATTTGAGACTGTAAAGTAGAAAGAGATAATATAATTTTGAGCATATTTATGGTAGTTCACTATTTGGAAAAGCCCTTGGAGAAAGGTTTTAAAAATTGTATTGATTCAAAGAAAAAGAATGGCTTTAAAAATGTGGTTCTGGTTCAAAGAAAAGAAAGAAAAATTGTTTATTTTGCACAAAAATATGCACATTATAAAAAAAAGACATTAAATACATACAAAAAGTAAAAAAGTCACATAATCAACAGATTAAAACCATTGTAAATGAGCCACCATGTAGTTTAATGTTTTTTTATCTTTTTATTACGGACGCTTTTAACGTGCACGTCTTTCTACATCGTTCTCACATGTATAATTTCAACATGAATGGTGTAACCAATATTTTGTAACGGTATTTTGATTTAAAAGAGTGTCGTTGGAGTTTCTTTCCCGTTCTATTCCAAAGGAACCTATCACGGTCTGAAATGGGCAACTATCTTCAACTTTCTGCCGAGCGACCCCTAGATAATTCAAAACTGCCTGTAATTGGATAATTGACACAAATGCTTTGAGCTCGAGTTTGAGTTTAAGTCAGCTTCAAAAACACCCAAACTCCTGAAAAGACATTGAGATTATTTTTTGCAACCAGGACACTGCAAGAATAGGTTCTACTCACCAAACGATTCTGCTCTCCACGGCCCCAACGACTAAGAAAGAAGGTCAAATGGTTCTTACCTCAAAACCTTTCAATGATACTTGAACATTGCTGCTCGTGATTTGTAGGAATAAGCCAGATCCAATAGTAATCCTTGGACCCACCACTAAGGAACCCTTTACTCTTGGCTCGATTAAATCGATTCTGGAAAATGAGAAAACAGTGGTTAAGCAGACAGCTGTGATACAATGTTAATGAGCCGTAAAAATATTCAAGGTCCATCGTCCAAAAGTAACGTGTTATAAGCTAAAATCACCAATGAGTAGCCAGAATGTCAGCTCCTAGTATAATACTTCAAGGACAGTCCATACACGACGCAACCAATCACAAAGGCGCTAGTAAGTCGTGTCGTGTACGGACCGCCAATCACATACTAGAGCTGTGCCATTCTGGCTACTTTAGTTTTATTTGAGTTTGTAACACGTTACTTTTGAGTAGCATTGTGGTCCATAGGTCTAACTGTTATTAAGAGCTTAGATGAAACTCATTATCAGTAGAACACAGTAATGGGACTTACTTGGCATCTCCGTTTCCGAATATACTGGTACCCGCTGCAGAAGCTAAGAGATCATAGTTAGCTGGAATAAGAATTAAGCACTTATTGCATACTCAGCCTATAATATACCCTCTGCTGGGAGACAGGCCTCCTCTCTTTGAGAGGAAGTGGGCCGTGATCTACCACGCAGCGGTGGATGTCACGCATCTTGATTTTTTTGGTTTTTAGACGTACCGGTTAACTCACGGATTTTTCTTTATCGTTTTGAGAGCAGTGGTGTTAACATACACACAGTAAAGTGTCTGCCTCGGTTCGAACTCGCGACCTACAACTCGTAAGTCGTAACTCCAGCACACATCAAATTATAAATTCATGATAATTATCTTAACTAAAGTGTATACTAATGAAATGGAACTCGGACGCTCTGAAATATTTGTCATGTTTTTTGTCATTCTAAGTAGTTTGTGTAATTCACAATGTCCTGTGCGAGTCCCAATAAATACATTTTCTTTGTTTCTCTTTTCTTTTCTTTTGCTTTCAACCTTTCCACCATTTACACCAGAAAAATACTAACCAGCTACAACCTCCAGGACGGGAACTTGGATATCGAATTCAATGCGATACCTAATAGGGATTATTGATGCAGTGTTAATGGTTAGTTGGTCTACCACGAATGTGCTGAGCTCGGTGACCTTCAGGTCTTTGATATCCAGGTGGGAACTGGAAGAAAATATGAGCTTAGTTAGACAAGACCACTTTATTATATGACCCATGGTTATAGGATTTTTGGGCATGAATCCATGCCCGTTTTCAGCAACAGTAAGCGACATCCTAAATGAACGTATGAATGTAAATTAAAGCGGGCTATTGGATTTTCAACGCTCGTCATACTACTGAATATCGAAAATTCAACAGCGCGCTTTTACTTAGGCATTCATTCAAGTGTTGCCTATAGTTAGTGACAACTGGCATAAATGTAAGAATTTTGTCGGCCTTATTACAAAACAAGGTTGTTCTTTTGACATGGTTTAAACCATCGAGCCTGTTTTTGAAATAAGAACATAACTGTAATCGAAATACAGTTCCTTTTAAAAAACTGTCAACTTAGTCCGGTCTTAGATTGTCAATTTTGTATTAAGAACTTTACTAAAGTCGGCATAAAGTTCCAAATACAAAAACTAAATCGAATGTGTAGGTTGGGGCTAAAGTTAGATCGTGTTTTGTAATAAGACGGACACCGTCTTATTACAAAACACATGTCTTAGCTCTATTGTCAAAAGTTGTTTGTGTGTCACTTGACCCATTGATTACGTCAATTTAAGTGCTTCCATATTTTGGAAAAAATAAATTACTATAATTTCGATTATAGAAGGCAACCCAGCATAACGATAAAATTCATGAATGTTTTACACAAAGAGTAACACACAGTATAGAAGCCAAAACTAATCTCTTACCCGGGCAGTGTCAGAATTTTTTCATCCAGATGCAAGTGTTCAACTTTCAGGGGGTCCAGAACTGGTACATCATCAGACCCCGTCAGCATAGTGTGTCTTAAATCTTCAAGCAGACCGAGGACCACATTCTCAAAAGCACTGTTCCTTGCCAATACATCTGTAATTCGTTTGGTTATTATTGCTTACTTAAGGAATTAAAATTTGTCTGGGTCGCTGTCGCCGGATACGATGAAGACGACTATACTATATAAATAATATGTTTATTCAAACTAAAGATTCTCTGTAGTAGGCTAAAGTTTGGAATTGTGCCTGTAAATGACAATATGCTCGCCCACAATATCTATTCTAGCGGTATCTACATCACCACATGCGAGCTGCGCGTCATACTGACGTCACGCAAATCCTGCATCTCGCAAGCTGAGTTTACCGCGCGAATAGCATATAGGTATACAACTTCCCGGCAACAATCGTCGGGCAGTTGCCCACCAGACACGACACCCGTCTGTTCGGAGGATCCTTCCTTTTCTATAGAGGTCTGCGTGAACTTTACACCCTGTACCTCATACCTCTATACTTTATTGTACTTCTGCAAACCCATTCGAGAGGCGGGTTTTGATTTTGTTATGGAGTGGATAAGGTATAAAATATTAGAAACCGCGAGGTGAATAGAGTAGTGAAAACATAATAAAATATGACGTTGTCTAAACCCGTCGCAGAAATATGCGACCTATGGGCCTCGCACGAACGCGGAGAGTTCGTAAATTCGTACGATTCTAAAATTGATCATATTCGTTTCGCACATGACATTTACTTAGATTTAAGACTTTATTCATTGCTATGGAGGATACTTATTGTGCTTGTCAAAATTTTAACTAAAAAGCTATAGGATTGTTCTATTTTTGATTCAGAAATCGTTTGAATTTACGTTTCATTTACTTCGTGCGTTCGAGCTAGGGCCTCTGTGCCCAGCACTGGGGAAATCTTGACTTAGTAAACAACTTTACAGGATGTGATATTACAAATGACTGTTGCAATAAACTTACCTTGCCTCAAGAAGGCTTCACTGATTTTGGTGAGGCCCAGCGGAGTAGCCACCGCTAAGCCGAGAATTGATAGCAATACTAAAGGTAACTGCATTTTATGGCCTGAAATAAATTCAAAATTATTATGTATTCAACCAAAAACATGGATCTGACAGTAGCTTTATTTAAATATATTGGAATGTCCTGCCCCGGAAAACACGTTAAGCTGTTGGTCCCGGGTGTCATTCGTAGATCTTTGGCAGTCGTTACAGGTAGTCAGAAGCCCAAAAGTCTAACAACCAGTCTTACCAAGGGGTATTGTGTTACCCAGTAACTGGATTGTGGAGGTCAGATAGGCAGTCGCTCCATGTAAAATACCAGTATTCAGCTGCATCCGGTTAGACGGGAAGCCGAACCCATACAGTTGGGAATAGGCTACGCAGATTAATTGAATAGTCAACGATTCAGTAAGTTAGTC
Organism: Brachylomia viminalis; assembly: GCA_937001585.2. NCBI lineage: Eukaryota > Metazoa > Arthropoda > Insecta > Lepidoptera > Noctuidae > Brachylomia > Brachylomia viminalis. The sequence goes on from OW443296.2 coordinate 7,065,609, forward strand.
ACAAAGCTGAATTAAATGTTTTGAAACTATTATATAGATATATTATCAGAACTATAAAATGACATAGAACGACATCGAAGGATAGATTCCTATGGAGACTGCCGTTTTAAAGAAGTTTGTTGTAAACAGGCAAAAAACCGACAATGCGGATAGGACGTTATAACCAAAGTAGGTAGTTTTAATTATTATCATAATAATTAAATGATTAATGAACTTACTTGTGTTTCACGTGCTGTTCATTAAACTGCTAATGAGAATGTATTGTATATAGATAATACGTATACTAAATCTTGTATTGACTCAAACGATAATGATATTTAATCTGAAGAGAAATGGATAATAGAAGATTGCAGGATTTGTTACGTCAATGAGAGTGATTTATTACTAATAACCAAAGAAGAATGTATGATTTGTTTGAGTTTTGCTATAATTATTTTTTCTCTCCTTGATTATTTATACACATTTTTTTCATCTTCTTCAGATTACCCTAAGAAGCTCAGATTATCAACAAGCGATGGGGTATCGATTTTTATTGTTGCATGTGCTAAATTGGATTTTCTTACAAAGAATATTGTAAGAATATATATATTGTAGCTTGCATAGTTCGCAAGCTCGCAGAACTTCGATAATAGCAGATGTATGTACAGCGATTTCTTAAATAATTTCATCATTCTCTTGTCCATTCCAATTTATCCGGGGTCAGCGCAGCAGATCTTCTTCTACCACACTAGTCTTTTAGTCGTCATCTCCGTAGTTACGCCCTTTCCAGCCATATCATCTTTCATACAGTCCATCGTTTCTTTGGTCTTTTCCTACTCAATTTTTGTTTTTAATTATATGTGTACTCAATTATTTACCTATGTGGATGGTTAAAAAAACATCCACATTCATACTCTTCGTCACTGCATTTTACTCTTTCTTCGGCATCACATTTAACATCCCATACCACGACAATATTTTTAGTTGAAGAGGAACTTCGCAAATTGGTCCTACGAACTCCATTTAACCTCTTAAAAAAAATGTTTATTTGTCACAGAAACACGTGCATATTAAAATATCAATTAACTCGTATAAATAAGAAACATTGAAAAAACAAAATATATAATCACGAGCACAGAACATAAATAGTCAGTAACTGCAAGAGACTGTGACAAGAAGGCTTCCATACAGCATGGTGCTGTGTTCTATAACATTTATTTGTATAAACATATCCACACGTTAGTACTTGCTATAATCCTTGGGTATGAGATCTTATCGTTACTCAGGTAATCTAAAACAGATGGTCGATGGGAGCGCAAATAAGAAACACAATGAAACGATGTCCTTATTACACAAGTGGGTGAAACAAAGCCATAATAATAGTATTATGATTACCTTTCGAATCACTTTCCTCTAGTCTGACTGCTTCAATGGTATATTCGTTGACTGCTGAACGGGCTGGTCCTGACTTGGTTTGAACCTCAGGATACTGGGATTTTTATAACACAACCCAACCCCAGGTACATGGACAGGCCTGCCGATATTGACGATGAGGCGGAGTGGTTCCGGGAGGCCATGTCCGAGATTTGCGACGTGGCAATGCCCCGAGTCCGTCCAGGAAGCGCCCGACGTCAGGTGTACTGGTGGTTGCAGGAGCTGGAGACGCTACGGAAGGCGTGCGTCGCAGTGCGACACCTGTACTCCAGGCACCATAGGCTCCGCATCCGCCCTCCGGATGCGGAAGCGACGGAGGCGGAGCTGTACGAGGGATACAGAGCGGCGAAGACCGCCCTCCAAGAGGCTGTCCAGCGTGCCAAATATACGGCCCGCGAGGAGTTGGTGGAGACTCTGAACGGAGATCCATGGGGGTGCCCTTACAAAATGGTGCGGAATAAACTCCTCCGCACCTGGGCCCCCCCGCTGACACAGAGTCTCCGCCCCCAGCTGGTGGAGGAGGTGGTGAGCGCTCTGTTCCCTTCACGGGGGGAGCATACTCCCCCGCCCATGGCTCCGCCGCTCGCGGTGCCTGAAGCGGACCACGCGGACGACGACGACACCCCTGAAGTGACCGGGGTAGATCTGAGAGTGGCGGTAGGTAGGCTGAAGGCCAAAAATACCGCCCCAGGACCCGACGGCCTGCCAGGGAAAGCCTGGGTCCTGGCCTCGACGGCTCTTGGGCCTCGACTGGAGGCGCTCTAAAGCGCATGTATGGAGAGAGGCCAGTTCCCACTCCGTTGGAAGACGGGGAAGCTGGTCCTCATTCAGAAGCCAGGGCGCCCTGCGGACTCTCCGTCCGCATACCGGCACATTGTGCTGCTCGACGAGGTCGGCAAGCTCTTTGAGAGAGTAATTGCAGGCCGCCTCGTCGGGCAACTGGTGAGGACGGGGCCGGATCTTGCGGATAGTCAGTTCGGCTTCCGCAAGGGTCGCTCGACGGTGGACGCCATCATGCGCGTTAGAGCCCTCACGACGGGGGACGCGGTGTCTCGGGGCGGGGTTGTCGTGGCGGTGTCACTCGACATCGCCAACGCATTTAACACCCTGCCCTGGAGTTGCATTGGGGAGGCACTCCGGTATCACCGGGTGCCAACCTACCTCCGTCGAATAGTCGAGGCATATCTGACGGACAGAGCCGTCATCTACTCCGGTCGCGACGGGGAGTGGAACCGGCGAGAGATGTCGTGCGGTGTCCCACAGGGATCGGTTCTAGGGCCGCTCCTGTGGGACATCGGTTACGACTGGGTGCTGCGGGCCGACCTCCCTGATGGCGTCAGCGTGGTGTGCTACGCTGATGACACGCTGGTCCTGGCGCAGGGGAGGTCGCATCAGGCGGCGGCCGACGCGATGACACGCGGGGTTGCGATAGTCGTGGAGAGGATCCGGCAGTTGGGTCTCGAGGTGGCTTTGCACAAGTCCGAGGCCATGTCTTTCCATGGGCCCCGGAACAGGCCACCATCGGGATCCCAACTAACGGCAGGAGGGGTTCACATCGGCGTCGAGTCCACGATGAAGTACTTAGGACTCGTGCTCGATAGCCGGTGGAACTTCGTGGAGCACTTCCGACGTTTGGCCCCCAAACTGGAACGGACTGGGGCCGCCCTCAAGCGGCTCCTGCCCAACCTGAGGGGTCCAAACGCCTCCTGCCGGAGGCTTTACGCGGGGTCGTGCGGTCCATGGCTACATATGGGGCCCCGGTGTGGGCGCATTCACTACGGCGGAGAGCCGCCCACTATCTGAACGCGCCCCAAAAGGTGGTAGCCGTAAGGCTGATCCGGGGCTACCGCACGATCTCGGGCGAGGCGGCAAGCCTCCTTGCCGGACTGCCACCGTGGGATCTGGAGGCGATAGTCCTCGCACGCCTGTATGAGTGGCGCGCGGAGGCAATACCCCGGGGGGAAACCCCGCTTCCGCGGCAAATCGCGGCGGAGCGGACGGACCTCCGGCGCGATCTCATGGCGGCATGGAAAGAGCGGCTGTCGCAACCCAGCGCAGGGCACGCCACGATAGCGGCGGTAAGACCCCTCTTTGAGGAGTGGCTAGAGAGGCGTCACGGCGTCCTCACCTACCGCCTGACGCAGGTCCTCACCGGACATGGATGTTTCGGGAGGTTCCTGCACATCATCAGGCGGGAGGAAATGCTCGGGTGTCACCACTGCGATGATCGCCCCGAGGACACGGTGGAGCATACGGTGGGGGCCTGCCCTGCATGGGCGGAGCACCGCCGTGTCCTCGTAGAGGCGATCGGCAGTGGCGGCGACCTCTCACGCCCGGCCCTGGTTCAAGCCATGGTCCGGGGCGAGGTGGAGTGGGAGGCAGTCACCTCCTTCTGCGAAGCAGTCATGCTAGCGAAGGAGGTGGCGGGACGGGAGAGGGAGAGAGTCTCCCGTCCACGCCGCCTCGGTGGACGCTCCGGGCGACGGGAGCCGCGTGACGATTCCCGACCACCGTAGGCGCGGGCCTGCGGGCGGTGAGTAATGGGTAGCTCACCGTCCGATCAGGACCAGGCCCGTGCTGGACGGCGCGTACGTGTTCCACGCGCGCCTCAAAGAGATGTCAGCATCGAAGAGGGGGCCCACTAGGGCCAAAGCCTGCCGGGAAAGCGGGATCATCCGAAAGGGGTACCGCTGACCCGGAACATAAAGGGCCAAGGAAGGAACACGGGTGGGTTTTAGTCAGTAAGAGTCTGACACTCCCTTCCGCTCCACCCAGAGCGGGAGGAGTCATTTGATGATATCTCATCCTCAAAAAAAAAAAAAAAAACCCCAGGTACATATTATCAAATTTTTAACTAGAATGTTTATTGATGACAGTCCATTGTTTTTTATGCAACCACTCATATTTATTTTAATTTTATACATATCACTAATTATAATTATCTATTTGAAAAAATGTGTAATCTACTTTATTATTTGCTACACGCATTGATCTATTAAATTGTCTATTTAACGGCACGGTTGGCGCAGTGGTTAAGCGATTGACTGCTGCGCTCCGTGTCGCGGGTTCGATTCATGCACGGAACAAATATTTGTATGACCTGCAGATAGTTGTTCCGGGTCTGGCTGTTTGTGTACGTGAGTTTAAATCAAAGACATCAATTTAATCTCTTTGGTTTAAATGTTTGTAAACGCACCCACGATACAGGAGAAATTCCTCGTGCGGGGTAACGTTTTTTATAAAAATACGTGAGTTTAAATCAAAGACATCAATTTAATCTCTTTGGTTTAAATGTTTGTAAACGCACCCACGATACAGGAGAAATTCCTCGTGCGGGGTAACGTTTTTTATAAAAATAAAATAAATAAATATACACTATGAATCTGATTTACATCCGTAAGACGCCGTTATAAACATTTTGAAAACCAGCGTCAGGCACTAGTTGTCTGGCATGTAAGCTGGATTGTGCCTATTTGGCGCAGCCGTGAGGCATACAATCATCATCAGCGTATAATTTTCCCACTGCTGGGACACAGGCCTCCTCTCGGTGAGAGGGAGTGGGCCGTAATCCACCACGCGGGCCCAGTGCGGGTTGGTAGATGTCACATATCTACAAATTTTTGGTTCACCGTTTTGAGAGTAGTATTGATGAATTAATTTACACAAAGTAAAGCACCTGTCTGGATTCGAACCTACGACCTACAAGTTGTGCATCGCGACCGTTACCACTGGGCTACCACTGCTCCAAGGCAGGGAGGCACACAATACTGTTACATTAATGGTAAGTTTTTCCTTTTTTTGTGTGTTTATGTAACCTGCCTGTGTTTGAGTGCCTGTGTCAAATAATTTTTTTTCTTCCAACCAATGGTATTTTTTCAGTAGCATCCCGGGCTCTGGGGTTTTTGCTAGGATAAACGCAATAGGCTGGCCCCTCAAGGGCCTGTAACTGACGACACATAGTCCCTGCTGGCAAACGAATACTTACTTATAATTATGTCATATGGCACTCTAAGCATGACATTTTGAATTAATATGACATAAATGATGACATTTTGAATTAATATTGTTGAAGTATAAATAACACTTTAAATAATTGATTGTACTCATCATAAATGTGTGAGCAATAGTAGGGTTATTGATACATGGATTTCACATAATTATGAGAAATTCACAATATTCTGCCAGTAAGAATTCGTCAGTTCTCGAGTTAATAGGGTATTAACGGGTATACAGGCAGAGAGACGGTACCATGTATGATATTATTATGTAATACTAATTAATAATAGTGACGATGATTGATGCTTACATTACGTAGTAAGTCATAATTATATGTAATAGGTAGCATTGTAGCAATGAACTCGAAGCAAATGAATGCTCATAGTTAATTATGTAACCAAGAAACAAACAGAATATGGTATTGTGGTAAACTAAACCCTACAGGTAGGTACGTAGGTACATGACGGCAGCCATATTGTTTAGTAGCTACGAGAGACGGCGACTGGATGGCGCTAGTAGAACGTTCACCGGACGTATTATAGACAAATCATTCACTATATCGATCATTTGGCCTAAAGGACTCAAATTCAAAGCATTTATTTCAATTAAAACCATTTACAGGCACTTTTGAATTGTCAAGTGGTCGGTCAGTCAGAAATATGAAGCTAGTTGCCCTTTCCAAAGCGTAGTAGGTACCTATGGAGAACAACGGGCAAGAAACTCCATGGACACTCTTTTAAATTATATAAAATATGTTGAATATAGGTATAATTATATGTGAGAACGATGTAAATAAGACGTACACGTTGAGTGTCCAGTGTACAGCAAATATAAATTTAAACAAAACAATCCATAATAAAATAATTAAAATAAGCCGTGGTGGCTAAGAGATGACCAGTCCCAACTAACAGCGCCCGTTCACGAACATGACGCATGGATCAGCACCATTCAGCTCAACTCAGGACTTGAATCCAATCCAGTAAAATATTGTGACGTTCCCCTGTCACTAGCTACCGCCTTTATAAGGAGCTGCGCTGTTACGGATGCGTCTTACTGACAGACCCTGACGACCCCATTACCCTCCTCCAGGAAAGCAGTAGGGCCACCAGTACAGTATACAGACACAGACACAAATCGAAATACCGACCTCGCCGCCGAGGTCCTCCGCGGCCGCGAACCTACCAGAGTAATTGTCTTCCCTGTCCCTTGATCGGATCCGTGCCAGCTGGTGGCGTAGCTGAGCCTGTAGCTTTAAATTACCCTGATTATAATAATTAATCTAATTTGATCCAGCCTGCTCCAAACTTGATGTCCTCCACCAGCGACGCCCTAAGCCGAGGTTCTTACCCCACAGGGGGTGCCCGTAGGTGATGGTCGCTTAGTTTTTAATTAATATTAAGCCCCTGGCTTTAGGTTCACTCAAAGGCACCACAGGAAAGACCGGTTCAGTAGTCACGGCCTTTCAAGGCCGTGAAAACTGAACAAAAAAAAAATAAAACTTATGCGTCTTGGTGTACGGAACACTGTCCCTGACAGAGTCAATACTGCTCTATGTTACCGCCCTCACTGCCATTATTAGTTATTTAATTAATTTTATTTCAATTCTAGATACTTAAATGATTGTTCAATTGGAATAACATACCATAATATTTTATTATTATTTTACCTTTCATTCTTACAAAACAATGTTAGGTTTAATCCATAATCAGCCTATAATGTTCCCACTGCGGGACACAGGACTCCTCTCTATGTGAGAGAGAGTGGGCCGTAATCCACCACGCGGGCCCATTGCGGGTTGACAGATGTCACATGTCTTCGAATTTTTGGTTCTAGGACGTGTCGGTTTCCTCACCTCACGACCTCACCTACACCGTTTTGAGAGCAGTCTCAAAACGGTGTAGGAAAACATCGTGAGGTGAGGAAACCGACACGTCCTAGAACCAAAAATTCGAAGACATGTTTTGAGACTGCTCTCAAAACGGTGATGAAAATAACTTGCACAAAGTAAAGCACCTGCCTGGGTTCGAACCTGCGGTCTACAGCTCGTAAGTCGCAGCCGTTACCACTGAGCCAACACTGCTCTCCTGCACCAGCGCAGCGGCCAGTTTAACACCAGCGGCTAAATAATAATAGCCGCACGGGTAGATCGAAGGTTAAGGGACGTTTGCCACGGAGACGCACGGAAAGCACGTTAAGGAGCTGACAACAGCTAAAGTGCGGTCACTGTCGGACTGCATAGAAAAGAAAGAGAAGCGCGATGACACAAAGCTAGTAATTTATTGCAAAATATGAAGCTATTCTCTATTTAAAAAAAAAAAACTAATGGATTGGACAAAAAAATTAAAACACTATAATAATAATATCATATAATAATATGAGACAAGTTGACAACATAGACCAGGTCTTCAGGTCCCGAACTAGGCAGAGCCTGTACTACGGTAACCTGGTGACTGATATACATACCTATATACATATACACACCCAGACACAGGTCAAACAGACATGTTCATGCACACAAATGTTTGACTTATCCGGGGATCGAACCCGGGACCAGCCGCTCAGAAGGCAGGGCCGCAACCAACTATCACGTTAATATGTAGCTTGAAGATCAATCTGAAAAAAAAAAACAGAATGATTGTTTAATACTATGGATTTTAATCGTTAAAATAAATTTTTAGAGGTATCTTTGTGACGTTTTTCTATCGTACCAAATTATTTGTACTTATTTATGTTTTCAACACACTATCTAACTAGCATATATTCTGAGGAATATCATATATTTTTCTGATTTTGTTTCCATTTAGCCATTATAAAACTTGCGTTTAGGTCATGTAGTCCCATTAAGCCGTTGGTCCCGGTGTTATTCGTAGAACTTTCAGTCGTTAAGGGTATTCAGCTGCATCCGGTTAGACTGGAAGCCGACTCCAACATAGTTTGCAATAAGCTAGGCAGATTGATTAGCCTTACTGAGTAATGACGTAATAAAAACACCAGCACTGTTTTCAATAAAACTTACTGTAATTTATATTTTTTATGAAATGAATGTTTACAAATTTATTAATAATGTAAGTATTTTTTAATTTTACAACACACAGGATAATTATATTTTAATCTATTCACGCACTTACCTTTATTAATAACTAATGTCTTACAATTCACTAGCTAAGCTCCGTTCACCGTTAAATACTGATTATTTAGATTATTTATTAGAGTTAAACACTCACTATAGGTACACTACATAAACATTTCATTCAAAAAACGTACCTAAACACTAGTAGGTATTGAATAACGGCGTACTACAAATCGAATCTATTCCCCCGTCATTGATCGCTAACGTGGTCAGTTTATTAAAATGTTTCAATAACGCAATTAAGTATGAAGTTAATAAGATTGCTAAAATAGACAACACAAAATTTCTAGGGCTTTGGTTAGATCAGCACATGACATGGAAAACACACATTGATCATATAATAAAAAAAATTAATCAATATTGCTATGTTTTACACAATTTAAGCAAGGTCGCCAATCGCAGCACCGTTCTTACCGCATACCACACATACGTCTCCACCACACTACGGTACGGTATATTCTGGGGTAATTCTACGGATAGGGAATTAGCTTTTAAAGCCCAAAAAAAGTGTCTTCGTGCAGTATGCATGATCCAAAACACTGACAGTTGCAAACCTTTTTTTATTATTTTAAAATTATTAAATATATTATTTTAGTACTTGGGTGGGTTAGGTGTTAAAAATATCTTCGGATCACCTGTAGACCTGCCGGGGACATCGACGCGCAACTTGTTACCATGGATTCAGTACATGATTAAAACTTAAGCACCGAACAGATAAATCCCTCGCTTGATTTAACCTTTCTATAATAATAAACAATTGATATGCCCGGCAAAAACCCTTCGAAGTAAGAGTGAACAGGCATCTTCAATTTTTCATAAATGGAAAAATTAAGTCACTTCGAAATAAATTACTCCAAACTTTAAAAAAAATTGTTACACAATTGTACCTCTCAGTCCATCCGCCGCTGGATCAAAGAAAATCTGAAAGATATGTATAATTTATGGTTAATTGAACTTCAAGTAAGTGAATTTCAACCACAATTATACGAAACTATAGCTATAGAACATACAGACGTTGTCCTGTCCTTTCAAAGATTCATACAAAAATTCCACAGGAAACACCATTTACAGTTTTTCCTGAATTTACCATTTTTCCAGATAACTTTTACAATTTGTCTTTCCTTAAAAAATAATTCGGATAAACAAAAAAAATTGCCAGATTGCCCAGCCGTTCTCATGTAATGCGCTTACCAACGAACAGCATTTCATTTTTAATTATCACTTCTGTTTAATTATAGCTAATCTTTTAAATCACGTATGACTTTTAAAATAATCTTAAAGACATACGTACACTACGTACCTAGGTATAGGTATTATCTTTCACACAGACAGTCCACCGTTTCTTTGGTCTTCCTGTACTCTTATAGCTATCCACATTCATACTCAAAACTTTCCTCAGGACATTTTATTCATACCTCCACATCACGTGCCCATATTTCTATATAGTTATATATACAACCGATTTATACAACTTTTCAGTCACCGGAGTCAATTTCAAACTTCCTCTTATATACTCATTTCTTATTCTATCAATTCGAGTAACCCACGTCCCTCTTAACCTTTTTATCTCAGCTGCAGTGGTCTTTCATTCATTCTTTTTGTTGCCCAACATTCAACAACATTACAGATCTATAAGTACCTAGTTATTATGTAGGTAGTCACAGCGGATTGCGGTAGTAATGCCTTTGCGTCTCACAGTTTCCTTTCGCCGACCAACTGCCCTACTTACTTTCTTACTTAAACTTAGTTACACCTCTCAAGTCTTACTTTAGTGGGAGCTAGGAGTATTAGGAGTTAGTCTGATTGAATCTCCGCTAATTCTACTTTACATTAGCCACTGTGTGAATAAAGTTCTTCAAAGTCGAGTCGAGCTGGCGAAGTTAGTTTTCAATGCCACTTGGTAATTCTAATTTTGCAGTTTTGTTAGGAAATGAATGTTCCTTGTATTAGGCGTGGTGTTGTTTTAACCCCTTGTATTGATTGGGTGAATGTTAATTTTAATCCTATCATCGATGGTGACATAAAAAATAAGTTAGCAAAAACGATTGACTAAACTTTTTTTTATAAAATAATGCCATGAAATGTTTATACATGTACGTAGATCTTCTAAGTTTTACTTTTACAAGTCGATTTGGTTAATATTATAAAACTAGATGGCGCCGAAATTTCCTAGCTGGTTGATCCCTGAGAAGAAACGATGAAACAAACTCAGAGATATGTATTTAATGTCCATACATTAAATCATTAAGATATGTGGGTCACACAATGCAAGGCCATGTCTGGAAGAGCCTTTTGAAGAAAGAGCAAATTTGAGTTGACCTGTCCCGACAAACGGCACGAATGCATCAGTCATCTTGTAGTTGAACTCTACCAGATCTGCAGGACATTTGCGTAGGCCACAATATAAAAGTACTCAAAACCGCTAGACAGTTATATTTAATCATATATTGCATCTAGCCGACACGGTACTCACATTCACAGTTAATTTTAATGTCATTAAAAATTATAGGCAGTGCCCATTTTAAAGGACTAAGGTCACTTAATGAAATAAAACACACAGGACTAAGGTCACTTAATGAAATAAAACACACAGGACTAAGGTCACTATGAAATAAAAGACACAGCTCTATACATCCCTAGGCGCTAAAATTACCAAGCAATGCTTTGTCAAGCCTGAAATGGAAAAAAATCATTTTAGCGTGCAATCTTTTGAATACATTTCTTTGAAACTTTTTCAAAAGTGGTTCTCGGAGTTTGAAACTACTTCCCGCTTGTTCCGGATACTGCGTTCATTGTGCTCCAGGGTTGACTAATTGTGGAAACTGAAAGTAAAAAAAAATGTTTTCGAAATGAGAATGATTGTTACGTAATCGAAATAATCATTGTATTTAATCAAACCTTTTGGATTGTCCTTATATCCGGCACTGCTGCAGCAGGCGTATGGTTTCCTTGTAAGTGTTCGGTTTTGTCTTTGCTTGTTATGTCTGTATCCTTCTGTGTTTCTTTTTGTATGCCATGAGTCCTGTTGCTTGAAATAAACTATTTTAGTTTTATTTTTAGTATATTTTCTCTCGCTTTCCTGCAATCTGTGGGACTGATTCGTGAAATGCGTCGAAAGTGTGTAACAGGAAGCCAAGGAAGCGCACGCTATTTGATTTGAACAATGAGCGCGCGCGGTGGTAGAGTTGGCTGTCAGATCGTACCAACCCATTTTCCGAGAGGTTGGTACAGTCAGCCAATAGGTTCGTGTGTGTAACGAGAAAGGGAAATAGAGAAGGTGAACGCATCAGCTGTGCGCTTAACCTCAAATAATCATTTCAAATAATACCTGAATATTTTTTTTAGTTTTGCTTATTACCAAGGTGAGGTGTCAGATATTACACATCATACGCATCATATTCTCGTAGCATGTCTATTTCCTTTTACATGTCTGTTTAGTATATTCTATAACATTTAAATTTAATTATATTATTTTTATTTAAGTGCAACGTTCGTAAGTACGCTGTACTGGTACGGCGTCCTAACTATTGTTTGCCTCACCGGACGACGTCACTACGTCAGCGCCGCCTGTCGCTGAAAACCAGCGCTGGGGCTCTGTCTTGCATAGGGTCGCGGCATAATGCTGAGCGATAGCCGTTTTGCGTGGATGTGGCGCATGTTTCCCCCAACCTTTTCATATTTTCAGTGTTTGTGTTATTTTTTGCGTCATGTTTACCGCAAATAAACGCATTTTCTTTCTTTCTTTCATATGCGACTACTGTAAAGTTCGCTCTTTTTTTTTAATAAATCCTAAATTGCGATCCTAAAAATATTATTGAACCGTCTAATATAATGATTGCGCCTCTTTTTTGTGAACCTCAAATAATGTATATTTTGGGGTCATAAAAATACTTACTGTGGCCAACTTGGATCGCTCACGCTCGGTTCGTGCGTGGGTCAGCACAGTACTAACTTTTTTTTTTTAAACGTGTGGAAAGTGGGCACATAGGTAAGTAAGTATATAAATATGTATTTTTTTAATGGAGAAGGATTTACAGGATCTTTATCGACCTCCACATGGGTGAAGCCGCGGCTAAAAGCTAGTATTAAATTATGTTACAGTTGCCTACAGTTTAACTCGCATCCTAAGTACCTGCCAACCCTGTAATATGATATTGGATGAAACCGCAAGCTGGTCTTTGGAGACAGATAAGTTGCGGTAACCAAGTTGGCTTGCAATCTTTTTAGAGTCACCCTTTATTTATGCATTTGTTTAAAATGTATTGTGATTTACGTACTGACATGAATAAAATAAAACGTTTTGACATGACCAGCCGGTCGATTCTGTAACAATCTCACCGTGATGACTTAGGTGAAGTGAGCTATCATTCCACCTGATGATATGGATTGAGACTATTGACAACTCACTTCAAGCTCACTTTACCTACGTTATCACGGTGAGATTGTTAGAGAATAGCTCGGCTGATCCTACGACACAAGCGAAAAACTTAAGCCTTAGAGAGAATTTCACCAATGCAACTGAACACGATCAGGACTGTATCGAAACCTCGTTCAAAAGCTGTCGGGGTCAATATTCCACTTCAATGATGACAGTGACAGCTTCTGAATGCCGCTTAGATTTATTGCAAAATGCGCCCTTTGGGCACCTACATTCCAATTATCTCCACGGGTGCTGATAATAGGATTTTGCGTGACGTCAGTGTGATGTGTAGTTCGCATGTGGCGCTGTAGATACCGCTACATTATAATATTAACGTTCTTTATAAAGAGGTCAAATTTATGAGTTTCTATGTAAGTACGGGGTATTTAACTTCTGATCCGATTCCGAAAATTCTTTCAATAATGGAAAGCTACAGTATTGCCGAGTGGCCTAGGATATGTTTTATGTTAAAACAACAAATTGCACGCGGACGAAGTCACGAAAAGAAGCTAGTGAAGTTATAAAACAATGTTCTAAACCGCTCCTATAGTATAGTTAAAATCTCGCTGCAGACTTGGTCATAAATCATAATCGGAGTAGGGATGTGCGCTAGTTGCGCGCGCTCAAGGCCATTATCGATGATGACTCAGACGAAGAATTTTAATTTTCTATTTTTAGTTTTTTAAATACGTTCTTTTGTTAATATATTTAACATGCTTTGTAGTAAATTTGGTAATAAAAAAAAATGTGTATTTATTTCTATCACCCATTTATAAATATATAAAACTATCGATATCACTCATCGACTGCAGTAATACACAGGACTACGTGTGGGCGTGGCCTGCCCATAAGGCCCGTGAGTGGGAAAGAGAGCGAAACACTCGAATGATTTATGACCGAGTCTGCAGCGAGATTTTAACTATACTATAGCCCAACTAACCAGGAACGAACTCCAACTAAACCCGCATTATACAGCGTGTAGTATTCGAAATTGCACAATTAGAGCACTCTGTACGCTCATTCTATTTTAATGCACGCATTAGCAATGTACCTGTATAATTTACAAGCGTTGGGTGCAGGACTAATGGCTGGGGCACACGGAATGCGTTTCTACGACTGCAATTTTGCGGCAAAAATTTATTTGCACGGATCTCTCTTTCTTTGGTAACAATTTGACTTGTTTTTGTAGTTCATATGTTACTAAAGCTTTAGTTTCCTAGGACAGCCGTGGCCGCCACTTAACGGCCGCAATTTACCGTCTAATGACGTCACTGTAGTAAGTAAGATAAGTAAGTTGGTGTGTTTTCCAAGAGAGCAATTTTTGACACTGTAAAGTCAAAAATGCTGCCATCATTTTCATGACCGCTGATAAAAATGATGGCAGTGGTTTTTTGCGGACGCTATGTGGCGGCCACCGCAATCTTCAGAAACCCTAGCTTAATTATTTACAATTGAACGTACTTGTGGAGTAGGCTCTGTCGTGGAGGTAAATGAAACGAAGATCCACTGTAATATTGTTTATTATAAAACTGTCACAATTGAAGGGATACAATACTGCTCCTAACCGCGGCACAGAGCCTACTGGCTCAGGCTACGAATGCAACATGCATCGTATGCAAATAGCGTGCCCTTACATACTAAATAATTTGCAGATGTTCGCTGATGTGTTTATGTGAACTGTGACCTCTTGTACCCACTTCAGACATTATACTGTAATCTGAACAAGAATCAGGGTACATTCACCCACATATAACCAGTATTTAGGGTGGTAGCAAGCCAATGCGCTAATAAATAGGCACATCAAATTGGTCCTGCTCTCAAAACGGCGATGAAAAACATCGTGAGGAAACCGGCATATCCTAGAACAAGAAATTAAAAGGCATGTGACATCTACCAATCCGCAATGGGCGTAAGCGTAGCATTTTCAGCCTATAATGTTCCCACTGCTGGAACACAGGCATCCACTCGGTCTGAGGGAGAGGGTCGTAATAACAAAATTAAAAATAACTTTTATTTTGGACCCTGCCAAACAGCCTGTCATTTTATCGGCAGGATTAGCGCTCGTCTTAAAGCATGTGCGGTAAACATGATGCAGAGAACGAACACATACACAAAAAATATTTTTTACAAAAAAAAACAACCGACTACCAAAAAAAAACACTACAATGTGAAAAATTACTTTAATTTCGGAAGTCGGTGTATTTGTATTTTAGTTTTTTCCACCGACTTTCGAAATTAAAGTTATTTTTCTCTTTGTAGTTTTTTTTCTGTAAAAAAGTTATATATTTTTTACTTTTTAGTTATGGTACCCCACACCAATTCGAAAACGATCGTCTTACACGTCCACGTCCGTTTGAAGGCAGTTTTTTTAATTTAAAAATAATTTATTGATGATATTTTTTAAACCGCTGGACCGATTGCGATGAAATTTGTGTGAGACCACATCTGAAGTATGGCCTACCAAACAAAAAAAAATCATCAAAATCAATACATAATTGGCTGAATATCGCATAACAAACAAATGAAAAAAAAAACATACAGTTGACTGGAGAACCTCCTCCTTTTTTGAAGTCGGTTAAAAAGAACAAGTTGGGGGAAAATATGCGTCACATCCACGCAAAACAGCCATCGCTCAGCAAAATCGCTACGACCCTATGCGAGACAGAGCCCCAGCGATAGTGTTCAGCGACAGCCAGCGCTGACGTGATGGTATCAATTAAGTCAAATCAAGGGAAGACTATTTTAGTTGTATATATTGTTATTTTATTATACATTTTTTTTACTACTTGTATTAAAGAGAAGATTATATATACATAAGATAAAAGCTTACAGACTTAAAGTAATAAATTATTAATAATATATGTACGTATTACGATTGTAATGGGAGATGGCTTATGCTGTTTTCTATGAGTTTCCGTTGTCAGGGATCAGATTATCAGGCCAGACACTTGTGTATTAGAGTCTTACATGAATTAACACACTAAGTTTTGGTTACGTCTAAATGTGAGAAGAGGCGTTCACGAGTTCACGGAGCTCACAACATCGGGAAATACATCCGTGTGAGCTAATAGTTTGTCTAGCGACCGTATGGTTCACTTGCCAAAAATAGAATGTCTAAAATCCAAACCCTTTGCCTTTGAGCCTAGGGCCCTTCTTCCCGCCCCACGTCCCGTGACCACGTTCAGCAGCCTAAAAATACATGCCCGCCTCTGCTCGTTTGCCTAAGTATTTCTAAAACGAAAGTTAACAAAAACAACATGAGAGGTAATAAAGTTGTTAGATTTATGGCTAGTTTATGAAGTGCCGTGGGGAAGGAACAAATTATCGCTTCACCATTTAAACTAATTGACAAACTTTAACCAAGATAACATTATGAGATTTATGATGACATGTTTGCTATTAATCTATTACTGGTGAATTTTACAAAGTAGATACTTAGCATGTGAGTAATAATCATGCTTAAAACATGTACTGCAGGCGTTGTTTAGGCTGCGGTGGTTCACGCCCTGGCCTGGCGCCGACACACGTGTATATAAAAAAGAAGGAAAATAACCACAGGCATAAAAAAAATCGTCCCCGTCGCTGTCAACAGGAAAAGTGCCCAAAAAGACTAGCGAAGTCTCGAAAACCCAAGAGAGGCACTCGTACCACATGGCCCTGGTGTTTGAACCCCAAATGGCTTGAACATAATATGTATAACTCCCAATAAGATTGGAATATTTTCGCCGTTTGAGGTTTTCCGCACCTGCAGCAGCCGCCCCAGCACAGCCCGCCATACTAGAGAGATGGGGTGGTGCAAGGGTGTCGCAACATGTTGCATCCCACACCAAAGGCCTGCCTACCTTCCAGGGTATTATGGTCATTCCGTATGGTCTCTTTCCACTGTCGCGTGCCAAGCCGTTGGGTTTTAAAATGGCTGCCACCACGGCGTGGTGATGACAAGAGCACCACGGATGATGTCATTACTGCTGGCGTGCCGTGCTATCCAGCCTACGCTCTTACTGGTAGATAGGCTATGGTATCTGAGGCAGTCGACAGCTTCACCGCACTGGCAGCAATGCGGAGCGCCGCAAGGAGCGAGCCGGAAAGTGGTGTCACGCAGCATAGTGCCTATATTGGGTGAAGGTAGCGCCTAATTTAGAGGCCCGACTCCCATCCTCCCACAGCCAGCAGGCGGGCACGCTCAGTAGTATTGGAGGACGTATTGATAAGATTATTCTGTACCAACCTCCTACATCTAAGTAGGCAGATACAGATACTTTAATCCACCAAGCGGGCCCAGTGCGAGTTGGTAGATGTCACATGTCTTCGCATTTTTCAGTTCTAGGACATGCCGGTTACCTCACGATGTATTCCTTCACCGTTTTGAGAGCAGTGGTGATGAAACCATTTACACAAAATGGTTCGAACCTACGACCTACAAAAAGTCGCGGTTGTTACCAATTGGCCGCCACTGCTCACTTGGCCACCACCGCACAGGGCCCTCGTGTTATATTAAAGATCGCTCCGTCTCTAAGAGAAGCCTGTGTCCCAGTAGTAGGATCATTATAGGCCGATTATGCTAAGTTGATCCTTCGATTGCACCTACACTATGCAGTTGCTGCACAATTCCACATATCCTGCAGCTGCAACCAGTGTGTTGTCACCCTTAAATCGTTTAACCCGAGGCTCGTTCTGATACCGGGGACAATTGAATTGCTAATGCTTAGCTTTGTGTTTGAACAGCAAAATTATTTTAAAATTTAGTGTAGATATCGTGGTCGTGATTAACATAATTTGTTGGACTAGTGCTGTCCTGTAAAGTTTATATAAAATACAAGAATATATACTCATTGATAAACTTAGTTGTAAGAAAGCAGACATGACTCCAATTAATTTGTCTTCTTCGCAGCCCGCCTCAACAGCCTTTGAGAAACACTAAACGCCCCTCGACGTAATAACAAAAAAACTTCTATTGTGCCTCGTTTAGTGTCCTTCAATGGGCCAAGGTGCACAGAGGAGTCCAAATCCTCAAGCAATGGCGAGAGTGGAGGGGGCTTGTCGATTGGCGACGGCAAACTCAAACTCAAAGCATTTATTTCAAATAAACCCATTACAGGCACTTTTGAATTGTCAAGGGGTCGGTCAGTCAGAAAGATGAAGCTAGTTGCCCATTCCAAAGCGTAGTAGGTACCTATGGAGAAGAACGGGCAAGAAACTCCATGGACACTCTTTTAAATCAAAACATTGTTACAATAAAGTGGTTACATCATTCATTTTGTAATTATACATGTGAGAACGATGTAGAAAGACGTGCACGTTAAAAGCGTTCGTAATAAAAAGATAAAAACAATTATGGAATTGAAATAAGCCGTGGCAGCTAAGAAATGACCAGTGCCTACTGACGGCGCCCGTTCACGATTATGATGTATGGATCAGCACCATTCGCTTAACCATTTTGAAGGGAACTCAATGGTCCAATACACACGCCACCACCAGCGACACATTTGAGTGAGCATGATATACTCTCAGCCGCCAGGGCACATTCAAGTCAATGAAAGACGAACCCAGTAAGCTTTATAGTGGGTACATAGTGCTCACACATGTGCTATGCAATTATACAATACTAAGAGATTGAATTTATACAATGCAAAGATAGGTTGTACAATCTTCATCTTTTTCTTGTGCAAAGGAGGCAACATTAAAAGAAGTATTGTCTTTATTTTACCTGCCACATGCTGACAACTACATAGTCCTACTGACTAATGACAAGAATGACTATGTAACATGTATAAAGCAGTTTCATTATGAGCCCGAGAGCAAGCACATAGTCCGGCTTTTAGCCATTCGGAGAAGTTTATATTACACCGACTGACTCATGCTATAAATGAAAAGTATTGTCTTTATTTTACCTGCCACATGCTGCCAGCTACATAGTCCTACTGACTAATGACAATGCAACTTGAATAAAGCAGTTTCATTATGAGTCCGTGAGCAAGCACCATAGACCGACCTTTAATTTTTCAGAGAAGTTTATATTACATCAACTCACTCTTGCATTTGAGCAAGCATCATTATCAGCATTTGCTTAGCCTTTTCCCAACGGTGGGCTATCGATCCAACCAGATGCAGTTGAATGGAGTGGCTGCCAATCTGACGTCTACAAACCGGTCAGGTACTAGGTAACACGATACCCCTGTCAAACTGGCTTTCAGACTATTCGGCTTCTAAGTACCCGTAACAAATGTCAAGGATTCACGGAGGGGTCTCGATATGAAATGGATGGTCACTCATCCTCGGATCGCGGCAAGCCTAATCTTGATCGTTTGATTCATGAGGCTACTTAGCCACAAGCCCCTCCATTTGAGCAAGCATTGTATGCAATGTTCTGCAGCCAATATTTTCCAGCCGTTTGGTGATCCAAGTCACTTTTCAGTGGAAACTTTGTATTTAGTTTATTTTGTCATATTTCGCTTCTATGTAGAACTTTAGTACTAAAGAGGACACTGCTTTGCATTCAAATAAGCACACCAGTATGACCATGCATAAAGAGTACAATGCCTCCATAAAGTTCTCATTGTTGCATTGTAGTTTGTAGAACTACACACAGCTGAACTCTTGTTAGGAACCCTACTAATGTATTATATGCTGGAAAGATTAAATACAAGATTGAATAAGTTTATAAATACCGGCCAATTGCGAGTCATACTCGCACACGAAGGGTCCCACAAGGCGAAAAACGACGAAAAATACACGTTTCTTGTATGGAGAACCCTTTATTTTTTATTTTATTTTTATTATTTGTTGTTATAGCGGCAGTTAAAATACACATTCTGTGAAAATGTCTACTGTCTACGTATTATGGTTCATGAGATACAGCCCGCTGACATGACAGTTAGACTGACGGATGGACGGACGGACAGCGGAGGCTTAGTAATAGGGTTCTGTTGGCACCCAATTGGTACGAAACCCTAAAAATGATAAAGTTATACTATACCTACCCAAAAGATTTAAATTGTTAGATTTGCTCTACGGCGTCAAAAGATGGCCGAAGTTATGGGCGTATTCTACTCCGTATCACCTTCGGATATAAGATTAGTGCACCGAAACTAAGGATAAATGACAACACGGTTTGACAGCTGCCCTTACCGTTGATGTGTTTTTACCCGTCCGAAAAAGTTAATTAATCGGGAATAGGCTTCATTCCCAAGTAACGAACTATTTTGGGACGGCCCCGGATCTTCATTGACGGACTTAAAGAGTAGGCCACCTGTCTCGTTCCTTATTTTACACAAAATGCAACGCATGCTGCTATGGAAAGCCATTATATGGGATGTGTGAGCTCACTCTTCTCAGCGCGACGTAAATACTTTATCGGCAAATCTAAAAAATTAAATCTTTCGTTATACCTATGCTAACCTTTTCCCAACTTTGTTGGGGTCGGCTTCCAGTCTAACCGGGTGCAGTTGAATACCAGTATTTTACATGGAGCAATTGCCTATCTGACCTCCACAACCCAGTTACTAGGAGCAGGTTGACCTTGAATGCGCGGAAATCGATTTTTGAGTCTTTTTGGCGGGAGGAGTGGGGTGCGACAGGGGCAGTAGCCGGTGCCAGCGACTTATTGCCTTTATTGGTAAATCAGTCGCCTGCCCTGTCTCGCTCCGCTCTCACGTCCAATCAAACCTAGTAATTTTATGCGTGAATGTGCGCAAATCACCACACCAATTCATGAAGTTTTTATAGCAATTGTTCCACTAGAGTCGTATCGCACCTGTTTGCCTGGAGCCTTAAACCACGCTGATACCAGTAACACGATACCCTTTGGTAAGAC
The DNA here is from genome assembly GCA_937001585.2 of Brachylomia viminalis. NCBI lineage: Eukaryota > Metazoa > Arthropoda > Insecta > Lepidoptera > Noctuidae > Brachylomia > Brachylomia viminalis. Next base: position 7,086,381 of record OW443296.2, read on the forward strand.
TGGTTGTCAGACTTTTGGGCTTCTGACTGCCCGTAACGACTATCAAAGATCTACGAATGACAGCCGGGAACCAATGGCTTCACGTGCTTTCCGAGGCATGGAGGGGTCTCGATATGTAATGAATGGTCACATAAAATCTCCAAATCAAAATTCGTACAAGCATAGTTTAATTATTCACGATTTCAAATAATTTCATTTTGAATTCATAAATTTTGTAGTTCTACCACAATAACCAAAGGTCGGTTAATTTAGTGTTACGGTATAATTCGTCGTGCTTCTTTCTCGCTTACTCTCACGAGTTTGGACATGACAACATGGTTTTAATCCATGCCCACGACCGAGTTCGAGTTGTCGACTAGTGCAGCCTTAACAGCAAACGTACTTACAAAAACTTATTTTGTATGTAAGTATTCATTAATTCAACATGAAGTTTCAACTCTAAAAACCTACGTTGTTAGCGCTCCAACTTACCGTATATTACTTTAAAAGCAATAAAATTAAAATGAAAAGCTAATGGAATGGGGTTTTTATTGCGATTTCTGTACCTAGTAGTTGGTAAAAGTTTTGCTTTAAACGCAAGCAAAAAGCATTTTTCAAAGTTTACAAAGTTGATAAAATATTGCAGTGTCTGAAACTTTTATCGTGTCAATATTTAATTTAATACATTTTCATTTTATTTAGGCTCTAGCTTTTGCCCGCAGCGACGCCCGTGTGGATGTCGGAAAATAGCCCACAGGAACGTATTACCGGGATTAAAAGTACTCTATTGTTTGCCTCACCGGACGACGTCACTACGTCAGCGCCGGCTGTCGCTGAAAACCAGCGCTGGGGCTCTGTCTTGCATAGGGTCGCGGCATAATGCTGAGCGATAGCCGTTTTGCGTGGATGTGACGCATGTTTCCCCCAACCTTTTCATATTTTCTGTGTTTGTGTTATTTTTTGCGTCATGTTTACCGCAAATAAACGCATTTTCTTTCTTTCATTCTATGTGTTAATTCAGGTTATAAACTATCTGTGTGCTAAAATTCGTCCAAATCCGTTCAGACGTTTTTGCGCCAATCCGGAACATACCTTCAGACAAACAGACAAACGGACAAACATTTTTGCACAGTTTTGACTTACGTTATTATTTTATTATATAGATTTAAAGAATATTTATTTTTGACATTATTGACATCGGTGAAGGAAATACATCGTCAGGAAACCTGAGTTAATACAGGGTAGAAGGGACATCAGAACAGGAACAACAGGACAGCGAACAGGCACATCCTGTTTCCATGAATTCAATAACCTGATTCTGAAATTCCAGAGTTGAAATTTATGGTATGTATTTTTTTTATATGCTCTGCCTTACATTTCAACCGTGTAGGTAATATTGCACTTTTGTATGAAACAGCTGGTTTTTTTTTTATTACGCTAGGTGGTTTCAAATCTTGTGCTGAATTTATGGTTTCAGTTTGCGCGTCCCCGCCACCTTGTATATGTCCGAAATCGCCAACTCGTCTTGAGCAAGCGTGTGGTGATCAATGCTCGTGCGTTCACTGTATGAAAAGAATATAATAACATAGATAGAGTAGATAGATTACATATATTTTTTGACGAATATACATTCTTTGTCAATAAATATATCTATTAATATATAATATGAGACTTGAACATCCACACAAGGTCTTCAGGTCCCGAACTAGGCAGAGCCTGTACTACGGTAACCTGATGACTGATATATATAAATATATACATATACACACCCAGACATAAGTCAAACAGACATGTTCATGCACACAAATGTTTGACTTGTCCGGGGATCGAACCCGGGAAGACGGGTCAGTAGGCAGGGTTTCTACCAACTGCGCCAACCGGTCAGTCAAAAATATATCTATTATTATTATACTTACGAGTACATAGCATGAAAATTTGTGGTTACTTGTTGTTTATTGTTTTGTAGAAATCCATGTACATTCTAACTTAGGAGAAGAGCTCTTAATTGAGAGACAATAATAAACTAAAACACCTGCCTATGATTGTCTTACTGCAGGGGCATCGTGCTTGGGCACGCCACAATTGCGACGATAAGTCCCCTCTTTGGGGAGTGTCTAGAGAGGCGCCACGGCATCCTTACCTTCCGACATTTTTTTTTTTGTGTCCGTGTTGGAAAATCCTCATGGATGTCCGCCACCCTGGGGCGGGCGGCAGGGTCTGTCAGACTTTAAGTGACTAAAAATCACCCTGGTGTTCCATCTCACACCTACGCCGGGGGTCCTGGTAACGTACGACTGGACCCATTTAGGGGGGCTGGAAGAGGGCGTTGTCCGCCCTCCGCCGACGCCCAGTGCGCCTTCTGCGGGCCGGGTGAGTGGACGAGATCTCCCTCTCCCTTTCCGCAACCTCCTTCTACGAGACGACTGTTTCGCAGAAGGAAACCACCGCGTCCCAGGACTCGTCGCTGCCGACCATCGACTCGACTACGGTCGGCAGCGACAAATCACTGCCTACTTCTGAGATGAGGGCACGGCGCGGCTCCCCCCAAGCGGCACACTCTGCCAGCGTATGCCACGCCGTGTCCTCCTCATCATCCGCCTGACGCAGGTCCTCACCGGACGCGGTTGTTTCGCAAGGTTTCTGTTCCGGATAAGGCGGGAGGAAATGCCCTGGTGTCACCATTGTGTGGATCACCTGGAGGTCTGCCCTGCTTGTGCGGAGCACCACCATGTCCTCGTGGAGGCGATTGGCGGTGGCGATCTCACGCGTCCGGCCCTGGTTGGGCTTGGGGCTTGGGAAGCCGTCACGTCCTTCTGTGAAGCAGTAATGCTCGCAAAGGAGGAGGCGGAACGCGTGAGGGAGAGGCAAAATTCGCGCCCTCACGCCCCTAGCCACCGCAGGAGACGCCCAGGGCGGCGGGAATCACAAGCTGGTTCCCGGCCATCGTAGGCGCGGGCTTGCGGACGGCGAGCAGTGTGCAGCTCGCCGTCCGATAAGGACCAGGCCCGGGTCGACGGCGCGGTGTGTTTCACGCGCGCCTCATAGAGATGCCAGCACCATTGACGGAGTCCGCTTGGGCCAATGCCTGCCAGGGTAGCGGGAAAGTCCGAAAGGGTTACCGTGGCCCCTGGCATAGGCAACTGAAGGAACACAGGTGGGTTTTAGTTAGCAAGAGTCTGACACGCCCTCCCGCTCCGCCCAGAGCGGGAGAAGTTATTTGATGATTTCCCACCCTCAAAAAAATTTAAATAAAAACTGTCACCTGACGAAAATTACGAGTATAACAGCCGCTTAAGACAAACTGTTATAACTAATGGAGATTTTTGACTACTGTTATAACCATATCTGCCATGCATAACAGTGCTTAAAGAGTACAGTAATTCCGGTGTCATTAATGGCACATCATATCATCAGCTAAGTTATAAAAAGCCTTGGGTGGACTACCTCACTTAGTCTAAAATATCGAGAGGTATCGTGAGACATCAGCGGGGTAATTGCGTTACACATTTTTCACACAGTTCAACAACATTCATTACGTTATTTACGTTGTTAGCAGACAAATTTTTCGAAATTAAAATCAATATCCTTCAAAATGATTAAGATTGTGATTGCGAGTGTGTTGCGCAATTAGGGTGCCGGTTGAAACGAAGTTTCTTTACGTCTTTACTATAAAATTAGGGTGCTGGTTGAAACGAAGTTTCTTTACTATACAATTAGGGTGCCGGTTGAAACGAAGTTTCTTTACGTCTTTACTATACAATTAGGGTGCTGGTTGAAACGAAGTTTCTTTACTATACAATTAGGGTGCCGGTTGAAACGAAGTTTCTTTACGTCTTTACTATACAATTAGGGTGCTGGTTGAAACGAAGTTTCTTTACTATACAATTAGGGTGCCGGTTGAAACGAAGTTTCTTTACGTCTTTACTATACAGTTAGGGTGCTGGTTGAAACGAAGTTTCTTTACTATACAATTAGGGTGCCAGTTGAAACCAAGTTTCTTTACGTCTTTACTATATAATTAGGGTGTTGGTTGAAACAAAGTTTCTTTACTATACAATTAGGGTGCTGGTTGAAACGAAGTTTCTTTACGTCTTTACTATACAATTAGGGTGCTGGTTGAAACGAAGTTTCTTTACTATACAATTAGGGTGCTGGTTGAAACGAAGTTTCTTTACTATACAATTAGGGTGCTGGTTGAAACGAAGTTTCTTTACTATACAATTAGGGTGCCGGTTGAAACGAAGTTTCTTTACGTCTTTACTATACAATTATACACAATTACACAATATACACATTAAAGTACAGGTTATATTATTAAAAAAAATCGGGGATTACAGGCGTGTCATTACGTTAAAGTTTATCCCCTTGTGATTGATGTTATTCTTAGAATAATAAGATGTTATTCCTTTGTATGGCAATTTCATCCAAAAAAAAATCAGTACAATAAAACAGTTGAAAATTTTAAACAAACTGGTAATAAATGAGACAGACGAATAATAATTATATATAGAAATCTTTTTAGAAACTAACAAAACCTGTACTGTCTTCGGGTCTTCAAATTAGCAGGAAAGTGTATCTCGCGCCAGCGCCTAATAGGCCCAGTTCAGAAAAAAATGCGACAGAACTAGTAGTGCCTGACGCCGGTTTTAACTGGACCTGAAAAATGGCTATGAACCAGCACAAATTTTCGTATACGAGTAATAGGACCGGGAAAATTGCGCATACTGCATTGCTCTCATCACTCTTACAATGAGATCCTCATCGGTCAATGGTCCACATCAACGTGATTACATAGATAAATGTCGCTAAATAATTAATTGTTCCAAACATTGATTACATTAACGTGCCTCATTACTAATTCACAATACTGTAAACGTGGATAAAAGCGGATTTGAATTTAGAATTTATGTGACAAATTAAACAGTTTGAGCTTGCCTGCTTCGATCTTTGTATGAGCTATCCACGTATTTCCATTTTAGAAAATCCTTATTTTTTTAAATGTCTGGAATTCTGGATCGTCAGTATTATGTTCTGTTGTCAACACACAGTAAGCGAGTGAGGTGATCAATGTTCATTGTAGTAGGACATTTCTAGGTGGATTCTAATTATATTCAGTGTCATTTTCACCTATGAAACTGAACGCGATCAGCAACAGCTGATCAGAAAAGATCTGTCAGTGTCAATATTTCACAATAATGATTACACTGACAGCTTTTGAACGCAGTTTAGTTAGTGTACAGAAGGGTAATTCCCGTATTTTTAAGAACGTTCGCATTCTAATCTCAGTCTCAATCTGTCAACAACTGTATAGCGTTTACCTACATTTTTGACATTTGATTGTCGCTGAGATGAGATTGAGACTTGAATTTGAACGTTTTTAATTCCGGGAATTGACCTTCTGATCTCGTTCAGTTTCTTTGGTGAAATCTGCTCTAATCGTGCGATTAAATTCGACACGGGATGTATAATACCTACAAAGTCAAAGTTAAACCATTTATTTCAAATAGGCACATAACAGTTACGTTTGAACGTCAAAATTAAAAAAAAAATTGATTTGATTCTAGTCTACGTCTGAGTCTCGTCTCGCTCGTTTTACGACCCTGCCTGCCACGAACGATCTACTCAAAATAATAACAAACTGTTACTGCAATAAAGATAATTATTCATAAATTCCAGCCATTGGATTGCCTTCGAATAAATATTTTTATTTGGACATAAAATAACAATACACCGTAAGCCAACCCATATTTCGGCCAGGGATAAAGGACGGAATCCCCTATATCCGGTCCTAAATAAATAATACGATATTAGGGTAAAAACTCTTACAGAAGAATATCAGGGATAGAACTTTCTATGGCTTCTTAGGATTTTATATGAGTATTTTTTTGTGAATAGGATTAGGATAAATATTGAAGATTTTTCTGTTAGGTTTATTGAGCCGGCACGTTAAACACCCGCAACGCCCGGTTCCTATATTAGAAACGTATCGTTTTGTTTACCAAGAGTAGTTTTGTTTAGAGCTCATAGGACGGTTATATATTAGGCTAATATCATTATTTCTTAGTTATATTGGCACCACATTTGGACTATTTGTTATCGTTACTCACTATATGTATACATATGTATTATAAATAAAAGTCGCTTTTCGTATCTGTTTATGAGACTGCGATAATCTTCTAAACTACAACGCAGTTTGCACCACCATGTAGAGAATTTATTCCGGAAGATTTATGTGTATAATACATTAGTATCAAACTTGCATATAATAGAGAAATCTGGACCTTTTCTCAAGTCGTAAAAATCTCGCGAAGCAGGGGGGGCTACTCTCTAAAGTCCGTAAACAAAGATACTGGCCCGTCCGAAAGTTGTAAGAAACTTGGGAGTGAACCGTACTTCCGATCAATTAACTGTTTTGGTCGGGCAAATACACATCGTGATTAGGGACAGCTGTCAAGCCGTACTGTCATGCATTCTTAGTTCGGGCGTAAAACTAATATTATTTCCGTAGGTGATACGGAGTAGGAAACGCCCGTAACTTCGGATTTCGTGCTTTTAGAGCAGGTACCGGCGGCCGAGCGGCTCGCTAAAGCCTTGTATCCACTTGAGCATGCTCGGACGAATGAGCCGCTCATTCGCCCGAGCATGCTCAGAGGAACAAAATGAATGTTTTGGTCAAACGAGCCTCAACATTGAAAAAGCTGTGCTCAGGCTGCTCAGTATATGCTCGGCTCCGTCATGTCTCCACGTGTCCGTGTAGCTGCTGCTGCCTTTATAATCATTCACTGTGCCATAAAGAAGAAGAGAAAACCACCAAGGTGGTGGATGACAGAAATGTATCGTCATCGAAGAAACAACTCGGCTAATATAATTCGTGAATTGACTTTCGAAGGAGATAACGAACCATTTAACAACTTTACAAGAATGTCAAGGATTGATTTTGAATATTTACTGTCATTGATCGGACCGCAAATAAAAAAAAAAGATACACATATGCGTGAGGCCATATCACCGGAGGATAAGTTACTGATAACTTTAAGATTTTTAGCTACAGGAGATTCCTATACTAGCTTGCAATACATGCTCAAAGTATCTAAACAAAGTACAAGCCGTTTTGTTCCGGTAGTGTGTGAAGCTATTATACAGGCACTCAAATATTACATTAAGGTAAGCTAATTCGATTATTTATAGTTATTATGTTTTTTTTTTAAACTAAGTAGGTAGGTAAGTTTATCAAATAAATGCAAAATGCGGTTGAATTATTTTTTGTTAAATTTAAAAAATTATCATAGAATAATAATGTAGTTTTTAAATGTTAAAAAAATTCTGAGAGGTTAACAGCGATTCCGATTCAGTGAATTGGTTATCAGCATTTGCTGTTTCTGCTGGTGATGGTCGATTAGTCGATTCCAAAGTTGGTGACAGTGGCGCAGGTGGCGATGAAACAATTGATGTATAATAACTATGATTAACTTGTAGTATACCCATATTGTTGTGGCTGATTGTAATATTCACGTGGACAATTGACATTTGGTGAATAATTTCCCATATCTGCCTGGAATATTATATTATTAATGGCATGTTTGACACAGGCCAAGGTATCTTTATCGTATTTTTTTAGTTCGTTGGCAATATGCAATCCATAACTTGTGTACGGGTCATCATTGTCCGCTGTTTTCTTCAAAAGTTCATATGCACTCTTTACCATTGGATTGTCATATTCTATTTTCTTTTTCTTAGCACTTTTTTGTTTTGGAGGGCGCATTTCACTGCTTGCTTCATTGTCATTAATGCCTTGACTATCAGCATTTTCAACATCCAAAACGTCTTGGGTTCGGTTTTCCTGTAAAAAAATTTAATAAGGAATTGATGCATTGTAATTTGTTAATGGTTTGTTATTCTGCTTCAGGTTCCTCGAACAGAAAGTGAATGGCTAGATATATCACGAAACTTCGAAAAAAAGTGGAACTACCCTCATTGTGTTGGGGCAATGGATGGCAAGCATATTCAAATCATAGCACCGCCTCATAGTGGAGCTGAATATCGAAACTGTAAAGATTTCTTTAGTATTGTATTATTTGCGGTAGTAGATGCTGACTATAATTTTATACATTATGATGATATATGTTGATGTTGGATGTAAGGGTAGAATTTCTGATGGAGGTGTATTTAAACATACCAATTTATATAGAGAACTTGAAAATAAAACTTTGAATATTCCGCCACCAAAGATATTGCAAATTCCTTATAATGTAAAAGTACCTTATTGTATTGTAGGAGACAACGCTTTTGCTCTTAATGAATATACAATGAAACCAGTTGCTGGTAATAACAGACATTCAAGAGCTAGACGAGTCGCCGAGAATGTATTTGGTATTATCGCATCCGTTTTCAGAGTATTACGTAAACCGATTGCAATGGACACTAATAATGCGGTTTCAGTTGTAATGGCTATTACGCATTTGCATAACTTCATGCGTCAAAGAAACTATACTACAGAATACTACTGTCCCATTGGGATTTTTGATAGGGAAGAAAATGGCGAGATAATTCCAGGTACATTTAGGAACGATGAGCCATTACAATCCTTCTCTTCTTTGCCACACGTACCCAGGAGATCTACCAACCAAATCAAAGAAATTCGTTTGCATATCGCACGGCATTTTATAACAAATGCAGAATTACCTTGGCAATACAATATTAATTAAATTAGTTTACTTATAAGAATTTTCTGAAAATTAGCTGAGCTCAAAAGTGCCATAATATTTTCTGAGTTGGTTGACGCAGTTCATTACAGTTCAGTTAATTTTCACAAAATATATAACCACCAGGAATAGTGTACCTTTATATTAGTGAAAGAATTATCCATATTGGACCAGAAGCACCAGAGTAATCTCCGGTAATGTTTGCGAGTTTGTTGTGAGTTCCAAACTCGCAAACATTACCTCTTTATAATATCAGTATAGATTATGAAAATAAATAAACTTACATTGGAACTATCTCGAGTTTCATTTGGTTCACTTTTATCCATTAAAAATTTCATCCGATCAAATGCAAACCATTTTGACACATACGCTTGATCTTGACCTGAAACAAAAATATTGAATTATGTAATCCATAACATGTATATGGTATGTAAATAAATATAACATATTGACGGATCAAATAAACACTAATAACACTTACCACTTCCCGTTTTAGAACTTCGTTTTTGCTTTGATCGTTCTCGTCTAAATGAACCTGTCAAGCTTACAATTTTTTTTTTACATCGTCTACACTAATGTTTAATGTATCACTGATATCACGCCAAGCATCTTCTTTTTTTATGCGATTATAGTATTCTTCGTATGTACTATCCCATAACACCCTCTTTGATTCATTTGATGTTAAACAAGTCTCGTTATCCCACAAGCCACTCATTTTTCAAATAACAGAAAAAGTAAACGTAATTAAACTATATTAAACTCGGTGAATTCGACGCGCTCGCCTCAAACACAAAAACAACCGTCCACACTGAGCGCCGAGCGAATACTGAGCATAGAGTATAGTAACTAAAAATACTGAGTGCCTTTGAGCACGGACAAAACCGACAGACGGCTCGCCCTGAGCGCGCTCGGATTTGCTCGGGCCGAGCGTGCTCAGGCGTCTCCACTTGAGCGGCTCGGCCAAATGAGCCGCTCATTCGCCCGAGCATGCTCAAGTGGATACAAGGCTTTAACACAGCGCGAACACGTTAATTTCGTGTTGAAACAAAAGAGTATCGCTCTAGTAGTCTACGTTTTGTTCTAACCACGCGATGCGCATATTTACTCTTTATTGTTTAATTTTCATTTGTTTTTACCAACATCCAATGAACCGGGAGTCGTGTCAAATTAAGACTGGATTTCAATGAAGAAAATTCAGCCTATCGCAGTCCATTACTGGACATAGGCCTGTCCCAGGCTGCGTCACAACACCCTGCCTGCCTTCCGCGTCCAGTCTATCCCAGCCACCTTTTTAAGGTCGTCGGTCAATCTAGCTGGGGGCGTCCCACACTACGCTTGCCACTCCAGGACTCTTCTGCTCCACCGGCCATCGGTCCTTCGACAAACATGGGCTGCCCACTGCCACTTCAGCTTGCTTACTCTGCAAGCTTTGTTGGTAGCTTCGGTTCACAACCCTAACATTAAACATCTTTATTAAGATGATACAGAAACACTGTGTGTAAAACGAAATTGTTTATTCATATTATTCTGGCTGCTTGTAGCTGCTGGTTCCTATTATAGTTCCTACAAGGAAGGTAAAGCTATGATTTCCTACGACAGCATATCGGTCGGCCACAGTGACGGCTGTCATGAAAATGATGGCAACGGGGTTTGATTTTACGGTGTTAAAAAACAACCAGCTTACTTTCATAAGTAACGTCTTAGTGACGTCATTCGACGGTAAATTGCGTACGCTCTGCGGCGGCCACCGTAGTCTTAGAAAACCCTAGCTTAAGCAATGATTACGGAAGTGTCAACTACATAATGTCATCGACAGATAGATGCGAATTAACACTACACTAACTTGCATAGAAACTGATTTAAAAGAGCACTAGAATCGTTTGCATTTTACAAAAGAAGAAAAAAACATCGCAGGCAGAGTGTTGCAAATAACAAAAACAAATCGTCCGCTAAGTTTCTTTGCAGTATTTTTGTTCCACGCTCCCGGCATGCGGCATAGCGGGGCTGTTGTGAACATTTTATAATTGCTGAGCATCCGCAACGGCAAGCGTCCGTTCGAGAGTGGCGTGGCGGATTTATCAATTAAAATCCGACACTTTTATCTGAGCTCGGTAAATAGGTACTTTTTATTTAGTACTTGTGGGTTTGAGGATTGGGTATAGAGATAGACTGTGTTTAGAGTTAGAGACTCAGGATTGGAGAAACAATATTATAGAATTCTGACAATCAAGACTATAACTACGGGAGATCAAAATGTAAAGTCAGAGAAATCATTTTTAATCAAATGGACTACCAACTTAAATTGTCCGTATATTCAAATCACAACTCTCATTAACTATTAAAAGATTGCAGCTGTTGTATGAAATGGTTATAACACGGAAAATTTACGTAGGGTGTCAATTTAATTAACAATTAATTTCCCTGGCTCTGACATAATTGATCATGAATTTATTTTGATAGATTGAACTTTCATCCTTAATTAATACTTGGTAATAAATTGGTTGTCATAGTACAGGCAACTGATAGCGAGGAATGAGGAAAATGTCGTGAGGATAGTTTTCAGTGTGAATGTGGATGAAGAGTAGTGGAAGACCAAAGAAACGGTGGATTGTGTGAAAGATGATATGGCTGGAAAGAGGTTGACTACCGACGTTCATCCAGTCTCGGCCCCCCGACCCCTAAAAAAAAATTTGTTTATTTGGGTTCTCTCAACCCTTAAACATAGTTCACACTTTAATTTACCAGCAATTTAATTTATAAGCAATTTACCAGCTAGGTGCTAGAGTTACTCTGAGAGATTTTTTTAAAGAGATTGGTATTCTCACGGTGGCCTCACAATTCATCTTAGCCAACATCTTATATATTAGGCAAAATATACACTTATACACAAAAAACAGTGATATTCATAATATTAACACTAGAAACAAGGAGAAACTACGTGCTCCCTTTCACCGGCTTCATAAGGTCCATAACTCATTTGTTGGGCTTGGTATAAACTTTTATAACAAGCTTCCCTCTTCTTTGTTAGAATTGCCTTTTAATGCGTTTAAAGCTAAAGTAAAATCCAACCTTTGTTCAAAGGCATACTATTCAATCAACGATTACTTAAACGATAAAAATAGTTGGTCGCTGTGATTAACTCAAGACAATGTTTATGTTCTTTCTCCAAAATTAGCTTACCTACTGACAAGTTATACGAGTACATATAATTGTTTATTTTATTTGACTATATTTATTAGTCACCTTAGTTTAATTTAATTTTTATTTATTATTGACATAATCTACTCATTTTAATGTTTTTTAATGAGTTGTATTGCAATATATGGTTAGCTAGCGACCTCGACAGTTCATCATATTATTCTTTTGAGCAACCGGCAGCAAGTTCGTCATGCTCCCTTAGATGTCAATGCTTGCGGTAGCGTCGGGGGTCGGGTTGCCTCCTTCCCTCAAATATGGCGAGGGGGGTAATGGCTGATCTTTGCGTTATGCTCGTGAACGGGTGCTGCTTTTGGTAACAGGTCAGCTTGCTGACTATGGTTTTGTTATTGTTATTAGAAATTAATATTTCTTTATTTTACTTCGAAGGTCCTAGTTTATCATTTGTGGCTACTAGTTACAGCTATATACATATAAACATAATGCAGCATTGCATATGTAAGCGGGCACGCCCTTTATGCCAGGAGGCTTTTTATTATGTATTAAGTTCTGTTTGCGTTTTTGTTTTTATTATTTATTTATGCTTTTTTTTTTTTTTTTTTTTTTGAGGATGGGAAATCATCAAATGACTCCTCCCGCTCTGGGTGGAGCGGAAGGGAGTGTCAGACTCTTACTGACTAAAACCCACCCGTGTTCCTTCCTTGGCCCTTTATGTTCCGGGTCAGCGGTACCCCTTTTGGATGATCCCGCTTTCCCGGCAGGCTTGGGCCCTAGTGGGCCCCCTCTATGATGCTGACATCTCTTTGAGGCGCGCGTGGAACACGTACGCGCCGTCCAGCACGGGCCTGGTCCTGATCGGACGGTGAGCTACCCATTACTCACCGCCCGCAGGCCCGCGCCTACGGTGGCCGGGAGTCGTCACGCGGCTCCCGACGCCCGGAGCGTCCACCGCGGCGGCTTGGACGGGAGACTCTCTCCCTCTCCCGTCCCGCCACCTCCTTCGCTAGCATGACTGCTTCGCAGAAGGAGGCGACTGCCTCCCACTCCCCCTCGCCCCGGACCATGGCTTGAACCAAGGCCGGGCGTGAGAGATCGCCGCCGCTGCCGATCGCCTCTACGAGGACACGGCGGTGCTCCGCCCATGCAGGGCAGGCCCCCACCGTATGCTCCACCGTGTCCTCGGGGCGATCATCGCAGTGGTGACACCCGGGCGTTTCCTCCCGCCTGATGATGTGCAGGAACCTCCCGAAACTTCCGTGTCCGGTGAGGACCTGCGTCAGGCGGTAGGTGAGGACGCCGTGACGCCTCTCTAGCTTATTTATTTATGCTTGAGTATAGTTTTAAATATTGGCGTGTGCTAGCTGACATATGGCAAATAATTTTAATATTTTTGTGTTTCGTAATGTTAATTTATTTATTACTATATGTATATAATCCAGTTCTTCTAACTGAACAGACAGCAGTGCTGCTGGGGAGTTTGTTCCGCCACTTTTGGGGGGACTGTCTTATGTGATTTTGACGTTCAAAAAGTGCTGATTCTCAGCCTAATTTGAATAAATGACTTTTGATTTTGATTTTGATTTTGACAATCGTCCCCCAGGTGCTTTACTTTGTGTAAATTATTTCATCACCACTGCTCTTAAAACGGTGAAGGAAACCGGTACGCCCAAGAACCAAAAATTCGAAGCTTGTGGCATGTACCAACCCGCACTGGGCCCGCGTGGTGGATTATGGCCCATTCCCTCTCACCATAGAGCAACACGGGCCACTGGCGGACAACGACACGAGGCCTGTGTCCCAGAAGTGGGTACATTATCGGCTGATTATGCTATTTATTAAGGCACTTAACGATTCCACTGAGTCATACAAATCACTATCAAAATAATTATTTACACCTGTTATTCCCAGCTCAGGGAAATAAACGTTTTGTAATAAAAATTACAATTTAAATTACAAATGGCGGAATCCAATTACCGTAACGTGCGTTATCAATGTTGTCCTGTCGGCAGCCTGTAGGGACGGGCGATAAAATTGTATCGAACACAACGTGGTGAAGCTATGTGGTGGAGAAATCAGTGGTTCAAGTTGGATTGGATCATTAGTCTGCTCGTAAAACGTCCTCAGAGAGGTGAAAAGTCGTAAAATGGCTGAGAATAGGTTGTTTTACTTATTTACTGTTCCTGGTATAGTTATTTTGTTTCACAGAGCATGGACTAGCCGCGCCGCCCGGCTGCGTTTAGAGACAACATATCTAACAGATTTCTTGAAGCTAAAAGTGCGTTGAGAGCACAAAAAGCCGTCGATTTCTCATTCAAAGTCAAAGTCAAACCATTTATTTCAAATAGGCACATAAAAGGCACTTTCGAACGCCAAAATTTACAATATAAATAGAATTGATTCTACATAGTTGCATTTGTGTCCTAGTACACACTGCAGCAGGTCAAGTCACCACAAACTGTCAAAATTTATCATTCTGTTTTGAACTTAACCTTTAAGATTTAATTTTTTGTCAGTTTCGTATAACCAGATGTGCTGGCGACTGCACGATTAAACGGCGACACGCTTGGTTTTCATGGTAAGTGTTGGTAATGCCGCATCTAACAGCCGCCGTCGAGGCGTCTTCATGTTCTGTGGTTTGTTTGGCATCAGTATTTTTAAAGAAGCTCTAGTATTTAACGAGTGTCAAATCAAACTCTGCATCAAATGAAGCCGATAGAGGTTTTGAACCCGGGCCTACAATGTGAGTTGTACTACTGTCAACAATCCCATACAGTGGCATTGGCCACGCTAGCCAAATACAAATTTTTTTTATGTAAATCTGTTTTTCGAAGGTAAACAATGCAAAAGCATTTACGTAAATGCATTTATCTTACAAAATATTATTCAATTAGAAAGATGAGTGTTATATTATAAAGATAAAGACTATCTTTCCAGAGGTGAAAACTTTGAAACACGGCCGTTGATTTATTATTTATTTAATTATTTAATACTTCAAGCACAGAAATGTACAGAGGCGGACTTAAAGTCATAGGCATTTTCTACCAGTCAAGCTTTGGGTGTTGCAGGCGTACAGGGTGTCCCAGAAATCAACGTCAAGCCGGAAACAGGTGATATTATATCGTCGTGATAATTATCAGAAAAATAATTATAAAAAAAAAATCTTTGTCATGTACTATTCAAATTATAAGTAAAAAAAGAAATCGGGAAAACTGACACCCTGTGATGATCTTTCAAGACCTGTGACCACAAATATTTACTTTGCTTCGATTTTTTTCCTGTCATGTAACCAAAAAAACCCCGTACGACCTATTACAAACTATAAATATAATATAAACCTAATTAAATATAAGCACCAATAATTATACATAAATACACGAATATACTAAAACAAATAAGATAAACAATGGGAAAACATTACCGTTGTGATGGTACTGCCAGCTTCTTGCGAATGTAAGCAACGCAACACCCGGCTGTCGCTGAAAACCAGCGCTGGAGCTCTGTCTCGCATAGGGTCCTAGCATTTTAAAGCAACGGTGCCCGAAGTCAGCTTGCGCGCCGCTAAGCCGAACACACCGGTGTACATCTCCCGCCTACATTACTCTACTAAGGCGGAAGACATCGTAGAGTACGTGCGCCACGACGCGCGACGAGGTACATGCCGAGGGTGCAGTTACTGGAGTCGCACCGGAACGTCAACTTCAAGGCATTCGTGGTGCGCGTACCGAATTATTATCTGCCCGTCGTCGTCATGGAAGAAGACTTTTGGCCGCAGGGCGTGGTGTTCCGTCGCTTCCGCGGACAAGTACCACAGGATAGCTCAAGGACAAGCTAGTGAAGTGCTACTAACATAGTTTTAAGCTATTATTAACACAAGTTTTGTTTTATTTAAGTACTTTATATATGTTAGTTTTTAAGGTACCTATATGTCTATGGGCCATTGTAGCCAGAAATAAAAGTTTTATATATATATATATTATGCTGAACGATTGGCCATTTTGCGTGGATGTGACGCATATTTTCCCCCGACTTGTTCTTTTTTGTGTTCGTGTTCTTTTTCTGCGTCATGTTTGCCGCAAATAAACGTATTTTCTTTCTTTCTAATATGCTCGCGAACTTTTACTTGTTCTTTCTATTTCTTTGTTGGTTGCCATCCTGGTTTCCACGGGGAGCTCGCATTTACTTCCTCTTCTTCTCATGAATTGAAAAATTATGAGATAAACTCTTACCACGGTATCAATATCAGCAAGGCCTGAAACGCAGGTTTAAACAAATCTAGATCGAGGAGATCGCTACCCAACGTTCTAACCCCGAACCATCATTAGTTCATTACTTGCACCTGTGATAAAAAAATATTTGAGAAGATATAGTATAGAGTGCGGGCAAGATTAACCTGCGCGCGTGTTTGAGCTTGTAGCGGTAACTACATCGCCACATGCATGCTGCGCGTCATACTGACGTCACGCAAATCCTGCATCGCGAAAGCTGAGTTTACTGCGCGACTAGCATTTATACAACTTCCCGACATCAAACATCGGTCGGAGGATCCTCCCTTTTCTATGGAGGTATTAGTGAACTTTACACCCAGTTCCTCGTACCTCTATAAGCTTCAAGACTATATTTTGCCAGCAAATTTTAATCACTTTCGGCGTAATGATGCCGATTATTTACTTAGGAAAACACGGAACATAGTACACTCTCGTGATATAAACGTCAAGATGGCGGCAAACGATTATTTCAATCGCGCGCAGGTTTATTTTGCGCGCACTTTACTAGTAGTGGCTGTTGCCCAACCGCCTGATGCGGTCAGCCGTCACATTCAGAATTGTACCTTTATAATGTAGGACGACGCAGCGCCTGCCACCACTCCGGTATCGCAAGGCACTGGCAGCGTATCGTGTGGTCTCACTCTTAGATTATTTTTAAAGAGGAATTTTATTTTTAGGCACTAATAAGTAATAAACCAATATAATAAGGGGAATTTTACTACCTTTGGCTAAATGTTACATTTTGTAATAGTTTTTTCTAAATAAATGATTATATTGTTATTACGTTCGGGGTGGAGGCCTACGCCAAAGGGGTGACTACTGCTAAGATGTATGAGCCACACTATTATATAATATCAGAATTATATGTAAATATTGTAAAAGTTATTTACTACTTTCACAATTTTTAAAGGCTTTTTATTTTAAAGTTGATTGCCCAGAGCATCCCAAAAATAATTCAGTAGGTGGGTTGTGCCGATTTCTGTCTATAAAATTGCCAAACCTGTACCACTTTAACTGCAATTACTTTCTATGAGTCGGATCGGTGACGTACGAACAAAACACAAAAATATTCAGAAATTTACAATCATTTCGTTCCACCGCAGTCCACAGCTGGCCATACCTCTTCCAAGTTGCACCACAAAACCTTAAGTTCCAGCAGTCCCTTTAATAAACATTTATGTGACTTCGGAAACCGAAGTTAGTTTACAAGACGTTGACAGTAAGTATTCCGAACAGGTTGCCTTTGTTCACCGACGTCTGTCCTAGACTAATGTTGTTTCTAATTTGTGTTGCTAGCTTTCAAACAAAGGTACCTACGTACGTATTGTTCTTGAGTTTTATTTGATAGTTTCAAGCATACCCAGTGACTTGCTTGATAGAGCTTTTTGTGAAAGATATCATCCGGGGAACTACAGCCAGGCCTATTTCGCCAGCAGCATATTACTGTGGTAGATTATGGCCCACTCCCTCTCACCGAGAGGAGGCCTGTGTCCCAGCAGTGGGAACATTATATGCTAATTATGTGTATTACTGTGTTCAAGTTTGAAGGGTAGATGTAGGTGTACAGGCACACGAGAGGTGTATTTTAGCTTTGTCTCTGGGTGTTGCAAAGCACATGCGACGCCTCTGGTACTGCAGATATGTATAGATATGATTATATACATAAAACTTTATACATAAAAGATGGAAGTTGGATGAAGGCGTGACTTTATTTATACAGGGTTATTGTAAAACACCATCAACCTCTTAAGGGGTCATTGTACTCATCATTATGAACAGCTTTTACTATGAGACCAAAATGATATCGCGAAAAAAAAATCAGCTTGTCTCTACATTTTGACGAGTTCTGCAAACATAAATGTAGGGAACAGCAGATTTTTTTTTCGCGATTTCATATTTGGTCCCATAGTAAAAGTTGTTCATAATTAGAAAGAAAAAAAGAAAATGCGTTTATTTGCGGTAAACATGACGCAAAAAATAACACAAAAATATGAAAAGGTTGGGGGAAACATGCGTCACATCCACGCAAAACGGCTATCGCTCAGCATTATGCCGCGACCCTATGCAAGACAGAGCCCCAGCGCTGGTTTTCAGCGGCAGCCGGCGCTGACGTAGTGACGTCGTCCGGTGAGGCAAACATTAGTTAGGACGCTGTACCAGTACAGCGTACTTACAAACGTTGCACTTAAATAAAAATAATATAACTAAATTTAAATGTTAAACTGAAATGTAAAAGGATATAGACATACATGCTACGAGAAAATGCATGCTAATTATGAGTACAATGACCCCTTAAGAGGTTGATGGTGTTTTACCAATAAACCTATATATAGATATACTTCATTATAAGCGATAGTGACCACTTCCACAATCAGATGGCCTGCCAGCATGTGTGCCACCTAATAAAAAAAACACAAGCAAAGTCAAGTCTTTTCATCATCAAAATACTGCACATTTAAGCGAAGAATGACACTGGTCAAAGTTGCTTTAAAATGTCATTGAACTTCGTCAAATCTGTTTACTCTCTCTTCAAAATGAGCTTGTTTGTTTTTTATTACTCAAAGGTCCTTTCTAGTTAGCAGTGCAGATTGTAAATTAAGTATCAGGTCTCGTTTCTGAAGGCTGCGAGTCACTGTGTTGAGATAAGGCGTTCTGTAAGAACAGGGCACCAGAAAATGAGCGGAGATGCATTACCCGACATGTTTTACGCCTATACAGACTTTTAATTCACACAGATGAAGAAAGATCCAAGCCTATACTCAATTGATGTAGGTATGTCCGTTTTTACAATGGCTTCCGTAACACAGTACGTAATCCGAATTTCTGCCGGTTCGCAGTGAACAAGCATGTGATTGTGAATTAAGGCTTTTGGAAACTTGCTTTAAAATAGGACAGTCAAAGAGTAAAATATCCAGAGTATCATAATGAAGTAACCGAGAGGAAAAGTTAACTATTCCGGAATGAAAAATAAAGCCCGCTTTTCCACTCCACCCAACACTGCGACGAAACAAGAGCATAACTACATTCATCGCCCTAATGAGTCTTCAGAGCCCGTTTAAAGTCGATTCGCTGCCGTCTGCTGTCTGAATCAGAGTCGGACACAGTGGAAAACGGACGAGTTTCTTTGAAGGTTAATTGTTTCGATTTGCATTGAAATACCTTCTAGAAAGAGTTAATTAGAGAGCTTGTTCATTGTACTGCTCTTTGTTCTATTTCGTTTGAGCTAGTGATGAAGATGGCAATGAGTTCGCTGTCTCGAATTGTATTTTGTAAGCCTTTCTACCATAATCCCCTTCATAATAATCTGTCCCTGCATAATTTCCTCCTGTACGTCAGTGAAAAGTTATAATTATAATAGAGTGCAATATTTTCATTTACATTAAAACATGGTTCAATAACGGTCTTAATAATAGGGTTAAGATCTAGGTACCTACATGTCCCGCCAGGGACTGGCATACAAATAGTTTAAAGAAAACCAGTTATAATGATATAAATAATAATATCGCCTGACATTGCACACAGCACCATCTAGTGCCAAGTTAAGCACTTAATTAAGGCTTGTGTTATGGATACCAGATGGTTGATACACTACTTAAATACATTTTTTTTTCGTAAATACATACATATTATAAATATACATCCATGACTTGGGTACAAATGTCCATATTTATCATACAAACATTTGCCCCTACCGGGATTCGAACCCAGGACCATTTGGTTTCGCTGACTACACTTAGCCACTGTAGCCACTACACCAAACGTGTCGTCGAATATAGTACCTTTTTTAATTTTTTTGAGGATGGGAAATCATCAAATGACCCCTCCCGCTCTGGGTGGAGCGGATGGGAGTGTCAGACTCTTACTGACTAAAACCCACCCGTGTTCCTTCCTTGGCCCTTTATGTTCCGGGTCAGCGGTACCCCTTTCGGATAATCCCGCTTTCCCGGCAAGCTCGGGCCCTAGTGGGCCCCCTCTTCGATGCTGACATCTCTTTAAGGCGCGCGTGGAACACTTACGCGCCGTCCAGCACGGGCCTGGTCCTGATCAGACGGTGAGCTACCCGCGCCTACGGTGGCCGGGAGTCGTCACGCGGCTCCCGACGCCCGGAGCGTCCACCGCGGCGGCTTGGACGGGAGACTCTCTCCCTCTCCCGTCCCGCCACCTCCTTCGCTAGCATGACTGCTTCGCAGAAGGAGGCGCCTGCCTCCCACTCCCCCTCGCCCCGGACCATGGCTTGAATCAGGGCCGGGCGTGAGAGGGCGCCGCCGCTGCCGATCGCCTCTACGAGGACACGGCAGTGCTCCGCCCATGCAGGGCAGGCCCGCACCGTATGCTCCACCGTGTCCTCGGGGCGATCACCGCAGTGGTGACACCCGGGCGTTTCCTCCCGCCTGATGATGTGCAGGAACCTCCCGAAACATCCGTGTCCGGTGAGGACCTGCGTCAGGCGGTAGGTGAGGACGCCGTGACGCCCCTCTAGCCACTCCTCAAAGAGGGGTCTTACCGCCGCTATCGTGGCGTGCCCTATGATATAGTACCTCAGATCATAATTATTATGATCTGTGTATAGTACCTAGCTAGCATCAAACATATCAAAATCGAATATATATAAATTATAAATGATTTTATTTCTGTAAGTAGGATTGTACAAACACTTTTACACGTCAATGATACTCGTATATTAAAAACTAGATGATGTCAGCGTTTCCTATCTGACTACTCTGAGAAGAAAGCCCGAAACAAACTCAGACGTCACAGTCTCATTTAAAGTCCAGACATAATCTTGGTTAGATCATGTGAAGACCATGTAGAATGGTGTCTAAAATGGTCTTTTATATATTAGGTCCTTACATATGAAATTGGCGTTTTGTATGGAAAAAGCAAAACCATTTTTTTTATGAAATTATTTTTATTAATCAACAAAGTATGTACCATTGTTATCCATGCACTTTCGCCATTTTATCGGTAGTTCATTGATTCATTTGCTGAAAAAATTGTGGGAGCGAGAATTAATAAAATATTTAAACGTGGTTTTGACAGCCTCATCGGAATTGAATTTTTTTCCTTGTCCAAATTCCGGAAAAAGTGGTAATCTGATGGAGCAAGGTCCGGGAGTACGTTGGGTGTAGGAGACGTTCCAATCACAGCTCCTCTAATTAAGCGACCGTCTGTTGTGCAGTGTGTGGTCTAGCGTTGTCCTGAAGCAGCATTGGGCTAGAGCAATTGATTCGTCTCGGTTGTTTAACGGCTAGATTTCCATCATGGTTTGCAATTTTTGACAATACAGATCTGCCGTAATCGTCTGGCCAGATCTTAGGAAGCTGTAGTGGCTGACACCAGCACTGGTCCACCAGACACTTACCAGTACCTTTTTCTGAGTAAACTTTTGCTTGGGGCCCGTTCTCCTGGGTTCAACCATTGTGATGAGCGTTTCCGATTATCGTACAGAATCAATTTTTCGTCACAATTCAAAATCCCCTCGTTATTGTGACGGTTGAGTAATGTAACGCAGCACTCGACTCGTGTTTGTTGGTTTGCTTCACTCAATTCATGCGATACCCATTTTTCGAGCTTTTTCACTTTTCCAATTTGTTTCAAGTGAATTAAAATTGTTTTATCACTCACACCGAAGCCTGCCGCTAACTCTGACGTGGTCTGCGATGGATCCGCTTCCACGATCACTTTTAATTCTTCAATATCAACTAGGGTCTCCGGCCGTCCACAGGGTTTGTTCTGTAGGTCGTAATTTCCAGAACGAAAACATTGGAACCAAAAACGTACAGTGTTTTCGCGGTAGCTTCCCCATACACATAATTAATCCTTCGAGCTGTTTCTGCAGCGCTGGTGCCACGGTGTACCTCGTATTCGTATTTACGAATTTTTAAGTTATCCATATTTTTTGTAACAGAACGATGTCAAAGAAAAATCAAATGGCGCGAAAACAAATGAATCGCTAAATTGGAAACAAAGAATTTGGAATTCCTAACCAAACGCCAGATATTTGAGATCAAAGTGGCCAGTTAGACAATACGCCTATTTCATATATATAAGGACCTAATATTTATATCTGTAGTTTTTATAGTGTACATAATAGAGATTATTCTATTCTATCTATTATATAGTGTAATCAAACAGTTCACTTGCATGTCTCTATATTACTGCTTTATCAATACCGAATACAATACAATACATAGCAATAAATTGCGATTGGTGGTTGTCGGTTGATAATAAAGTATAATGGTTTTACTATCCTCAAGTATTTTTTATACATTTCCAGTTTTAGCTGACCTGTATAGGTATAGGCTTTTCGTGCAATGAGAAGTCAGCTTATACTGGAAAAGTATAGCTTTATTTGTCTATATTTTTTTAAATCTTGTCATTGATAGGACAGCTTATACCTATTTGTGTACAAATCTTGAAGCCTGACTGGTTTCCGAACGTCATTTTTGGGTGACCACTGCAAATCAGCGCTGCGCTGTGGGTCTCCCATAGCACAGCATCATGCTGAGTGGAAGCCTTCTTTGTCACAGTCATGACGTGCAGCTGCCAACTATTTCTGTTTTGTGCTCGTGATTATGGAGGCAGAGACAGAGGGTACCCATAGTCACCTACATTTCGCCAGTGATGATTATAGAACTGTTTTGTTTTATTATTTATTTTTTATTAAAGATAATTATCTTTTTATATCCACGTGTTTTTAAGACAAATAAACCTATTTTTCTTTCTTTCTTTCGCACTTTGATGTGATCTGAACACGTTAAAATGTAAATACGTACAAACAAATAGCTACATTCTTATGGTAAGCATAAAAACAACTGTACATGCATTTAGTGTACCAGCCACTGGTACCGTTTGGGCCTACCGCACATTTGCGGGTAGAACTAATTAAGCGAACCATTATCGTATCGGTTTCGATCAAGGAAACAAGGTAGACACGTTCAATACTCGATTTTGAGTGACTCGTTAACGAATCAATAAGTTTTCTAAGTAATTATTTGTAATTTGGTTTTCCCCGCGTGGATGTCGGAATATTTATTTATTTATTTAAAATTATGCAAATAACACCTTAACAGCTATAACGCCAATGCGATGTTACTACCAAGATACACATACCTAGGTATAACTAACTTACAAAAATACAATAATGAGAAAAAGAACAATTAACATATATTGAAAAAAAATATAAATAAAAATACCCACAATTAACCATCATGATCTCTAAAGATTCTTAATGCACCTTTGTGCTACTACAGTACTGTGAACCTCATCAGGCTGCAGTGAAATATATCTACCTCATCTGAAATAATATTTAACAGTCTTATGGCGCGTGACAAGGGGGCAAACTTGTGTAATATTATGTAACTTGTATACTTGTAATATATGCCACGGGAACGCACGTCTGGGATTAAAAGTACTGTAGGTGTTAACCCAGGTTATAAACTATGGGTATGTGTGCCAAATGTAATCCAAATCCAAATGTTATTACTCAATCCCTGAATTTATGGAGGATCATTGTTGACAATGATATTTTAAATTTTGACATAATTGTATTTTTATTTTATGGTTTTTCATTTTAATTGTACCCACCGACATTTAAAAAATTCTGATATATTATATTTTATTAATCTTTTGTGTAATATTTGTATGCTTACGAGTAGAATGCAGCGCACTAACATTATCATTATAACACTTAGTATAGAAATAAGTACCTGCATTGTGACACAAATAAAATGATTTGACTTGATTTGATCCGTTCAGCCGTATTTACGCCAATCCGTACAAACACACATGCAGACAAACGGACAAAAATATTTCGTTGCTATTTTATTATTATGTAAAGATTTCTAAGGTATTCCTATCACAATTCGAAGAAGTAAATGCTCTTTGAGTCACATTATATCGTTGATGTTTTAATTAATTTTCTCTTTCGCTTTAAACTTATTATTATTACACATAACAGCAAAATAAAATCCAAGCTGAGTTTACACAATTGAACCATATCGCAGCAGTTTCGCACATCTTCATTGTTTGTCAGATCAAAGGTTTCTGTATAAACGTTTGTGTACTGTGTGATGTGACCACTACCAGTAGACCCAAATTACGAACCTAATTAACGAGGGAACGGGAGTGGTAAACATTGATGGTGGCAAGGCAGAAGTTGGCATGTGGTAGGTAGTGGAGGCCGTCATTTACCCGGTTTACTCCAAGCGTCCAAGCAGCATTGCAGCTGTGTTCTCGTGTTGATAGTCATCCAGAAAAGTTGAATAGAAACATGACATGACATAAATGAAATCCTGAACTAGTTTAAAAAAAAAAACACGATTGACGTGTAAAAGTGTTTGTACAAACCTACTTACAGAAATAAAATCATTTAGCATACTGCCAAGATTTTTCTTCTTTTTAAGCGACAATAATACGTATATTTCTTTTTCACTTAGTGTATTTTGATGATGTTGTAATAACTTCCTGTCACTGTAATTTTCATTGCTAGTAGGGTATACGACTTTGTTTGGGGTAGGTACAGTCAGCATCAAAAGTTGATGACCACATTTAGATTTTCAAAATCGCTGTACACCGTATTATACCTAAATCGCTCAACATGACAAGCGCCAGAAATGAATGATAATCATAAAAGTAGCATAAGTAGGTGACCATCACTTTTCAAAAGTCGCTAAACAAAGTTATAGTAAAAAAAGCATTACATTCTTCGTCTCTAAAGTCTCTGAACAAATTTTTTACAAAAATAGCATACCATCGTTTATCTCTAAAGTCCCTGAACAAAATAAAATGTTTTTTGGGTTTAATATGTGTGTGTATTTTTTTACGGTAGGTTTATGTGTTTGGTATATAAATTAAGTAGACACATGCACATGTAAATCACCACCCATTTATTTATTATCAACAAAATGTAATTGGTTCGATAAATCAATACAGTTAATAATAATTAAATGATAAATGATTTTATTTCTGTAATTATTTGTTTTTATTAAAAAGTCAGTGGATTTTTTTTGCGAAAATCTTCTTTTTTTTTTAGTAACTTGAGACTGGGCAAGTGAACCAATGTTTAATGTTCAACTTAAAATCAACTTAATCCAAGAAATATCGCGAAGAATTGAAAAGGGTCAGAAAAACCATCATCAAGGAAGATACTTACTAAAAAAATCCTGACAAGTGCGAGTCGAACTCGCGTGGTGAAGGTTCCCCAAGATCAACGTCTGTTATCTACCATGCTTTTTATCCCAAGATAATAAATCCCAAAAATAAACTAAATATTGAAGTTGAAAAACATACGCACAATATTGAGAGACCACCGTACAGTTTAAAAAAATTGTTTTTAAATTTTCTAAATTGGCCCCTTTATCCAAAAATCATTTGTTTACATTAAGCGTCTGTTTGGGTGGAAGAAACTCACATGTGTACCACAACATAATCAGACAAGTAGATTTGGAGCAAATTGGTAAATTGGCTTTGACAGATGGACAGACAGACAGCTACACGGGTGATCCTATAATAGTTCATTTTCTTTTTCATTCAGACGTACGAACCATATAAATAACAATGAAACGGGAAAGTGCTGCTACCCAATTGATTGCTGTAGGATAGTAGCATTTGTTGAGACCCAGTAACCGACTAGTATAGATTAAAATTTAAAATATCATGGCTTCGTTGCTACGGAGTATCACTGACTCCTTCACTGGAACTTACCTACACCTATTCTACGTGACAGAGAATTTAGATATTGACCTTTGTTTCCTTATAAATTTTTAGTCATAAGGATATTGTTAAAGGCTTTTGGTGAAATATAGTACCTACTTATTTGTTTATAGTACAGTGAAAGTATATGTAGACTCTGACATATCTACGCCCGTGCTATGATAGAATAGCGTTATCGCGTTCCACCACGTAAGCCAACGTACAAATGAAATTCCCGCCATTAGGGACCGACCACAAATTTGCGACTGCGTCTAATTAGCGGTTTATTGTATTGATATTACGGCTACCGACGATCTGTGGTCGCCATCGGATTGTCACTCAATTAGGTACGATATGTCAATCTATTTGACATATCGTACATAACACAACATCTTATTAGTGTAGGGGTTTCAGATTTGAGCAGCGGCAGCGTCCTGATTTGCTCAAATGATATGCGATATAATTATGAGCGTGTCTTTAGGGTTCTGTAGACAAACTAGAAAGGCTTATTGTTTTTTTATTTTACTATTTATGTACCCACAGTAAAATATATATTATACACAGATAAAATGTATACATTTTGAATACAAAAATACTGCTTATTGGAATGAGGTTCTTTAACGCAGCTTGCAGTAGGAGTTGACTGGTTGAAATCGTCACGTAACAAAAAAGCGTTATGTTCCGTGCGACATACGAGACCGAGAGAAAGAGAGAGAGAAACAGTTTTTATTGCTTTCGAGAGTGCTAAAGCCGATAGCGAGGTCAAAATGAAAATCCAAGATGGCGACAACATTATGAGAGCTTCGAAAAACTTATACTAGATGGCTGTGTATAAAATCCATACTTTCTCTAACTCTGTCTCTTTCTATTGAGTGTACGTGCGTGCGAGTATCGCATGGAACTTTGTTCCAGACGGGGGTCTCCCACACGCGCACGTTTTTTGTTCTTAAGCTCCTAGCAGACCTGCGAAAGGAGAAATAAAAAAGGAATGTAGACAATAGTGTGTGAGAACAATATAGATGATTTTCTGTACTTATTTCTGTCTTAAGAGGGCTATCACAATTTTTCTTGTATTTGAGCGTTTAAAGAGTTCAACATTCAAATACAAGGCAAAATGTGATACCTATTTATTTAGAACACTCCCGAGAGAAATAATCCAACTTTCACGGGCATATTTTTTTTTTAATTTTGTGGCCTTATCTAAACCATAATCACACTCAATATAAACTGGGAGTTTTGTTGACAGATGGTTGCCTACCTTGCGGCGATGAGCCAAGCTGTGAAGCTTGTCATCCACCAGTTTTACGTCTCCAATGGGCCTCTTAGGTCTGCGTTCCACCGAGTCAAGTGCGGCAAGCAGGTACTTTGCTGAGCCATCCCAAAGGCGGCTGCAATACTCCATGCAGGATCGGACTTGCGCTTTGTAAAGGGTCAGAACCTGTCCAGGCGTAAAGTATCGCCTCACTCTATTTAGGATGCCCAGTTTCTTAGTCGCTGTTTGAGTTTTGCCGAAGTTGAGACCTGATGTCAATCAACTCCATGCCTAGGAGCTCGAGCCGATCAGCAATTGGTTTTACGAAAAAGGATGGACAACCACTGTTAGGGGAGAAATTAGGTGGCAAATGAGTGGTTGTATAAAGGAAGGTTGCACAACGCACACGAAGCGATACGAAACACGATCCCCAAGTTGTTTGATTTCTTGTTCTTCGATGACTTTACGCGGGTCGGCTCTAATTGGTTAAGCCGTCTGGATCACACGCGGACGAAAGGCAATGTGCAGGAATGGGATAGGGGATAGGAATGCAGTAAAACCAACCTAATCCCATTAATTGGTTGGCCAACCAAAAAGAACTAAATTAGCTGAGAATACTACATTTTCAGTCGATCAGCGAGCTACCAACATGAGTGATACTTACGTTGCTACGACGATATTAATGTGTTATCGATTTTCTAAACCCGCGGGCAGATTGAACCGACATAAACACTGATTCAATTTCGTAGTAAGTACCGACAGGACGGCTAACCTGCTTTCATCTAACAAGACACCGCTGCTTGATGTATCGAACAATTAATTACGTTAATGGGTTCGCGACGCCGCACTGGCCACCAACACAGGGCCTGCAGTCTCGACATGTCGCAAACTATCGAGCGACAACTAGTATCGAAAAGAATCGCTTGCCGTAACGATGCTTACGACAAATGGAAGTGTCTACACCCGAGAAAACGCGCAAAACCGTACCTACATAACTTTGACAAAAAATTCCCCGTGAATACAGGCAAAATTAGTGAACATGATTTAATAAAAATAATAATTTTTCTGGATAATTTTATGGTGGCTATGTAAACCATATCTTGGTAACACTATTTTTCACGAAAACTATCAAGTAGCGATAACCATTTTAGAGAATTAAAATAAATTGTTAAATATCTAAGGACATTAAAATCTGCGTCCTTGCAACATTACCTAATGCCAAACTTGTCAAGTGTCAATGTCAAATCATTATGGAATTGTAAATTGTTTACTTGTTGTCATTGCAAGCAAATGATATATTTTCAATTCAATGGTATTTACTTAATAATTGTTCATTGATGTGACTTTGTTACAGCCTATTATTACTCGGCTAACCCAATTTGGCTCAAGTGGCAACCCCGCTGCTTAGAGTTTCTCATTAAAAGAAAAGATTAAAGAATAAAAAAAAAGAAGGAATAGAAAGATTAAAGTATATAGAGTTGCGTAATATGACACTGGACTACAGCAACTCCGTAATGCTGTAGCATTTGAAGAAATGGCTAACGTTCACCTAGGAGCTCGATAAACACGTCTCCTATTATTCTGTAGAGATACGGAAATGAAAAATTGCAACGGATCTTCACTTTCGTGCGATTTGCAGTCTCATAGCCATATCAAGGCTGTTGGAGGTCTCTGAGGCAGCATGAAGCAAGCGGTCCACGCTTCAGAAGGCCACATAGCTTGGAGATGCATCATTTGTATCTCCTGTAGTGAGAGCACGACGTAGAAGAAAAAGAAAACCATTTGAACTAAGTGAATAGTGAAAGTTTACATTTTCATTTGATAAAGATTTTTCGATAGGTATGCAACATGCCCCGTGTAAACAGTGTCTAGATTATTAGGATATATAAACTTAGGACATGATTGAGGTAATGGAAATTTAATAAACTTGAAAACATGATTTGTGGTTGTGCGTTATTTATTTTTCAATAGAATTAAATTAATAGAATATTTATTTACAAAGAATACACATACTTAAATCAGTTGTTACAGTTGTGAGGAATCCATGTACATTCTACCTAATATAGGAGCCTAATTTAGTACATTCAAATAAATTACAAAAACTACAATTCAATACAGTTGAGTTATCGGCTAAGAAATCTTGTACAGAATAATAAAAATTCTACTAATGATGCTGTTAGCTGTTATCTACATTATTGAAATGGTATATCTTTAATATTGCTAGGTATTTTATTATAAGTTATAGGTGAGGTGCTATAGGTACAGATATTTTTTTCTTGAGTAAAGAAGTTATGAGTCCCGTGCATGCGTCCTTGGACATTGTGCCACCCTATATAAAATTTCTACATTTATGTCTGTAATTTTGATGGTGTACATATTAAACAGTAATATATCTATCTATCTATTGAGATCTGGAATGACTAAGGCGACTTAAGTCGCCGCATAGAAAGTGGCGCCGCATGTAGGCGCCCACTTAAGTAACCGTTTAATTAATCGAAATCCGATAAACTTTATTCAATTTTTCATTTTTAAAAGATCTGTGGCACACTGTATCCGATTGCTTAGTCGATTTCGTGCTTAAAAGCCGCGTATTCAGATGTATGACAACACTACAAGCGTTCAACCAAAAAATTCTAATAATTAAAAAAATATGGCGTCTTGTCAGTGGCGTACGAACTCGCGCGTGTTTTGTTTACGTGATAAATAATTTGTGTTTTAAGTGGGTTTTCAAGTGTTTGAAGTGCTATGGCCTGTTTAAGTGTGTGATAAATATTATAGTGAAGTGAATTACTGCAGGATTTCAAGGTCGGTGAGTGAAAAAATATTACGTAATTTCGGTTTTATTCCACAACCGGCGCTGGCCGATTCATGTTTATTGTTATTACGTGTATGTGTTTTCAGATCCTTATTTTAGTACAGTGTGTTATTCTAATACCACTACTTTTATAACAAAGTTGAAGCATTAAATAAGCTTTCCACAGGTACCAATATTTTTATTCTACGTATCAAATTTATATTTATAAAACAACATTTTGTTTCCATTGTCTTGGCGGCCATTGTTATTTTATGCCGTCGGCAAATTTTTTCAACTTTGGACGCTCGTAAATAGTACATATTGTACTAATGCTATGTGGTTTTATTAGTGTTTTGCGTTAAGTATATATACATAATGTATTTAAAACCTTAAACAATATAGGTCAACGCTCGTTTTTTTCGAACTATAACCATTTATTTGAAAACAAAGTTATGATTTACGGTTGCGTCATACTAACGAACGATTTGTTTACGTGAATACTATCCTATTTCAAACGAAACTCCGCTATCTTAAAGCCCCGTTCCTTACCATAACAAAAAACGCAAGTGTTAGCACCATTCAAAGAAACCCAAGTCGTAAAAATGCTTTGTTTACATTATCGGGCGGCCGAGCGGGGCGCCGCCGCCGCACCGGTGACGCATTCCGCATTCAGCCCACTGGATAATTTTTCCCGCGCTTCGTTTCTTTGTACCGGCCCATGTTTTATAGTTTCATTCATTTATTAGTTTTTACAAATATGGCTACTTCAAGGATGTAAAGGCATGGGAAGGTTAACAATTTATGAGACACCAAACCTTAAAACAGAAAGTACCAAACCATGGTAAGCAACCAATATTTTCGGCAGACTAACTTTTTTTGGATGTATTATGCAGCTTAATCTTGTACAAAAGTCCTCTGCCTGTACCTTCCTCGTCAACTGGCTGTTAATTAAGATCCCTAAAATGTTGTGATAGTTATATTCTTTTTCTAAAGTTTATACGATTAACCATTGGTAAAAGTGTATGATTTAGGTTTTTCGGAGATTTTAATTAAATGTCATTATTGTCACTTTATAAACTGCTGAGTTTATCAGTAATGTCATGCGGATAGGTGTGCAACTTGTCTCTTGTAAACAGTGTCTACAATTAGAATGTGTGAACTTAGGAAAGGATAGTCATACGCAATGGAGATTTAATAAAGTTGAATGATTTGCGGTTGTGTATTATTTATTTATATACCTACTAAGATCGGACAATTCGCTCCTTTCAAAAAGATTTATAATGTCTTTGGCTCCTTCTAATGCGGTGATTGTCGGCGACGTTCGTTTGCACGTAGTATGTCCTGAACCTATAAATAGGTGGACTTAAAAGCCTCGTCGGTACAGACACACAGAAACACCATCGAGACACATCATTCCGCATAATTTGTGTTTGAAACTACATACTTGCAAACACCATATTATTATAGTTTACGATGACAACGAATCACTTAGCGGGCTGTCAAAAATGGCTGCAAACTTTAATCGTAAACATTAAGGATATCGTCACTTTTTCGACAAAGTTCGATAAAATACCGGTAACAACCGATAAATTTGAGTGTCGAGACTCCCAAATATCGTTACATCTGGATCGTTAGGACTTAGCAACCGAAAACGATCGCTAACTATGTCGAGACTGCAGCGCTTTGGTATCTTTACTATACAACTTGTGTGACTTAAGTAAGCGAGAGGTTGGCTAAAACCCTTTGTTCCCGAGTATCCAGATTGTAAGTTATGTCATAGTTATGTGTTTTTCGTTATCCAGCTTGCCTGTTATATGTAGGTACAGTCAGCAATAAATTAACAATATTTATTTATATATTCCATGTACACCACAAAATATACAATGGGCGGCCTTATCGCTTTCTGCGATCTCTTCCAGGCAACCTTGGAATGATATAATCTTCTTCTTCTTTTTCTTGGATAAAATCTTGATAAGATTAAAAAAAAAAATTGTGTTATTTAACTGTGTTCTATCACATTTAACATCATAAATACTTAATTAAAATTGGAATAGAAGTAAATGCTCAAGCAATACGCATGTAAAAGTCGAATAAATCTGCGACTTTACCCTCACATGGCACGCACTTTGCTTGTATACCTTTAAAAAAAACTATTATTAGGTGCGTCTAATGATTTTATTATTTAAATTTTTTAAGGCATACTTTGTTGTTGTTAACTGGATAAAAACTGTAGACTCGTCAAAAGCTTTATTTCACAAAAAAAAAAACAAAGCAAGAACAAAAGTGTCGCTCATCAAAAGCGTCTCGAAAAAGGTAATAAATATTTTACAGTTGATAAAATAAAATGTTTTCGTATGTGTAGATCGACGAAGTACTCTCTGCTTTTGCATTAATAAAGACTCTTCGCAATTTTTGCTTAAGCTGGATATTAAACCTTAGTTAATTCTGACATTCAAATGTGATAAAAATATAAGTTTATAAAGGTTTTTATTGCGTAAAATAAACAATTAGTAGTCTGTATTGTGTACTGTGTAGTAGTGTGAATCGATGAATTTCTTAAGTTCTGAGTTGAGCTGCACGGTTACTGACAAATGCGTGCACTGACTGGACAGGTCCACTCAATCTGTGTGGTTCTTTCCTCAAAAGACCATTTCAGACACCGTTCTAAATAGCCTTCACATGATCTGACCAAGATTTGGTCTGGACTTTAAACGAGACTGTGACCTCTGAGTTTGTCTCGGCCTTTCTTCTCAGAGAAACGCCGACCTCATCTAGTTTTTAAAATACGATTGACGTGTAAAAGTGTTTGTACGAACCTACTTACAGAAATAAAATCATTTATCATTTGTATTTCCGCCGTTAACGTGTATAACACAAGCGCAGCGATTCGGCATACTCAATATGAGTTCATCCAAATCACGTTGTGGAAAGGCCGTCTACATCCGTTGTTACAGGCGAAAAAGAGTTTCTGGTGTGTGTACGGCATCCATTCAAGTCTGGCGACTGAGCAGGCCATGGTAGGATGTTGATATTAGCTGCGGCAAGTATTTGCAAGGACTATGGCAGTGTGTGGATGAGCGTTATCGTGCATAAGCAGGAATGAAGCATCAAATTGGGTCCGCAAAGGAATGACAATATTTTATACAATTGTTTCAGCGTAAATCTGTGCATTGAAATTGCCTCTGATCCAAATCAGTTGAGTTCTTCGGCCGATCCAAATACCCGCCCACATCATGATCGTTCCACCACCATAAGCAAGGACTTCCTGGCATGATTTTAAATGTTCTTGGCGTCCAGGGATACTCCAATACAGTGTAGATACGTCTAGTATCTGGCCACATGCCAATGCGAGATACGTTGGAAAAACACACAAAACTCCACTCGTTTTCTGCCCAATTTCTGTGTTCACGAGCCCATTGTAAACGGGCTCTGCGATCGCGGGGCTCAATAGGAGGTACACGTAGCGGCATTCGGGAACGGAGATTGACTTCATGCAAGCGATCTCTTATGGTTTGATCGCTTATTAACATGCCTGAAGAACTAGGAGGCCTCGTAACCAACATCATCGCAATCATTGTACGATTTCGTCAAACAGTAATTAGTATGCAACGATCTTGTCTGAGTGCGGTCATGCAAGCTCGTCCTCTATGTCGCTCTGACACGCTGCCAGTGATGCGGTAACTTGTCTAAAGTCGACTTATAACACTTTGCATGCACAGAGCGATTGCCACAGCACGTTGCTGGGAACCAGTTTGCAACATTTGGCAATATTGGAAACTGGTTCTCGGCTCTGATCATTTCTTCTCGGCTCAAATGGCGTCTTCTCTCCATAATAAGGTTTTTTGTATCGATTCCACTCAGAAGTATGTCAGTAATTTTACTGATTTGGGCTTAAACCCGTTTCAGGATTATAAAAGAATACGACTTGGCAGAAGATTTTCACCTTATGACTGAAATTCGGAAACTATTCCCTTTTCAAATGACGAAATTTACTAAAAAAAGTATCCGTAGACCAAAAATAATAATTAAAAAACCTGAATTTTTACTCGTGAAATTTCTTGTTTTAACATAAACTAGTTTAGATACCACAGTAGTACCGGTACTATTGGTACCAGTATCAGACGTAGTACCTTTGCTTTTGGTATTTCTAAGCAGTATCGGTACTGTGCCGGTACCAAAACCAATACCAAACTAATATTTAATTAAGTTGAGTGAGACAACAGATGTAGTAAGTAAAAAAGGATAGTTCATAAGCATTAGAAAAATATCTTCAAGGTACAAATACTAAATTTGTGGTTCGCGGCGGATACCTGAATTTGATGCCGGTACTTATTAGGTGGAGTCTGGGAGCCTACGCTCTAAGTCCGTTAACAAGGATACGGGCCCGTCCGAAATTAGATCGATACTTAAAAGTGAACCCTACTCCCTATTAATTAAGATTTTCAGACGGGCAAAAACACATCGGGTGTAAAGACAACTGTCTAAACGTTTTGGCATTACTTTTTAGTTCAGGCTCCGGACTTATCTTATGTCCATAAATGATACGGAGAAAACGTCCGTAACTTCGGACGAAACGACGGAGTTCGTGCTCAGGGAGTAGCCCCCCTGGAACCGGTATCCAGGTACCGATACGGCAAGAACCACTAAATACCAGCACAGGACCTGTATTTTTGGTACCGCTTCCAAACCCTGGTTTAGACACCAACCACCATATTAATATTCAGTAGTGCAATAATAGTAATAATAGTAGAGCAGTGGTGGCCCAGTGGTATCAGCCGCGACTTACGAGGTGCAGGTCGTAGGTTCGAACCCAGACAGGCGCTTTATTTTGTGTAAATTATTTCATCACCACTGCTCTCAAAACTGTGAAGGAAAACATCGTGAGGAAACTGGTATGTCCTAGAACCAAAAATTCGAAGACATGTGACATCTACCAACCCGCACTGGGCCCGCGTGGTGGATTATGGCCCATTCCCTCTCACCGAGAGGAGGCCTGTGTCCCAGCAGTGGGAACATTATAGGCTGATGATGATGATGAGTGGAATAATTTGGACACTGTGTAATTAAACATTACAAAGGACAATAACCCCTACCTCCATGCTCTAAGATAGTCTCAAGGTATTCTTTTAAATACCCAATTGAACTCTATTTGGTGAAAGAGACATCAACTCAAGTCTTACTTATAATTATTTCTGAATATACTATTGACAAAAACTAATTTATTCAAGTCTGTTTGTCTGTGAAGAGGTTTCTTGAAAACGTTAAACCTGTTTAAATTTAATCTTCTTGGTAAAACTGCATATTTTTTTAGAAAAGGTTGGAGTGTTTCATTTTTAATTTAGTCTCTTTTAACATAGAAATTGTTTAAAGTTATTATAGGTGTATCAAATGTCAAAGATCTTTTACTTAAAAGTATTTTAATATAGAAAAATACTTTAAATATTTGTATTCAAGATCATTAGAGAACGTTTCATATTTAAAAGTGCTTAAGACAACGCAATACAAATTGGATTTTTAGAATTATAAAAGTCCGTATTTTTTTAAATTTAAGGTAAAAATTAAAGGTGTAAATGCTTAGGTGTTAAATTAATTTTTGTTTAATGGTAAAAGTCGAAAATAATTGAATACTAATAAAATCTTTATTTACATCTGCATACATACGTATGTATAGCTACTATAGAAAATCAGGTTACGGATGTGAATTAAAAACAGAAACTTTGAATTTAATTACTGTTCTATAAATTTTATTTAATGTTACACAGGGAACGTTTTATGCCTGTCTCCTAGCACGGCGAATAGATAAAAAAGAAAGGGGTAACTGACAGCAGGTTTTATTAATCATTTAGTAACAGTGTTGCCATTATTGAAAAGTAAGAATGATTTATTTTTGCACATTTTAATCGAATACATACCAACAGCTACCAAATTGTATTTTTCTATTAATTACAGCCTTCATTTCACACCATTAATCAACAAATTAATTTATGAGGACGTACAGGCCGCTAACTTTGCCGTATTAAACTCCGGTTAACGAGCTTCAAACTTAACGTATAAAGTTAGATGTTGAAGTTCTCGAATCTTCGATGTTTCAGTAAACTGATAATAATACAAGACGTTGTCGGGTTAAAATTTTACTCGCCTTACAGAATCACTTGATGTTTTCATTACACTGTCATGAAGAAATATGCCGATATAATTTTAGGTACAGTAGATAGCACATTAGGTTATACGAAACTGTCAAATTTCTCCAAATGATTTTCAACTTTAAAATGTTGAAGATTAAGTTGCTGCTGTGTGTACATTCGAGTCTCATGAAAAATAAAAACTTTTTAACAAAAAAATTAAACCGCCGAAAAAACTAAAAACAATAAAAGCACTAAAAAGTTAAAAATAATACTATATCCTACCTATATTAATAAACCTAATCTAACCTACGATTAACCTATACTAAAATTTAAAAAATTTTTGGTGTCGGTGCCAAGCTAAGTAATGAAACGACTGACTGGTAATTCCAGAGTATTTTATTTTATATTGCTATTTTATATTATATTGCTTGGCACCGAATCCAATTTTTTTTTAAATTTTAGTATTTACTTAGTATTTACTATTTTAGTAGTTTTTAGGTACCATATAATAATACCAGCCTATTACTGTCCCACGGCTGGGCAAAGGCCTCTTTTCATACAGAGAAGGCACGAGCATTGATCACCATGCTTGCTGAAGAGGGGTTGGCGATTTCAGACCTATATTCACTATAAGTTCAGCCGGTCTATTCTATTAAATAATCACTGTGAAGACTTGGATGAAGTGAGCTGTCAATAGTGTCAATCCCTAGGACCAGCAATGCTATTCTGTAAAAATCTCACTGTGAAAACTTAGGTGAAGTGAGTTTGAAGTGAGCTTTCATCACACCCTATACTAGGGATTGACATGACAGCTCACTCCACGCTCACTTCACCTACGTTTTCACGGTCAGATTTTTAAAGAATACATCGGCTGGTTTCCTCACGATGTTTTTCCTTCCCCGAGGTTAGTAATGTCCAAGATAAACTCGCGAAGTACATAACGAATTGAAAGTCACACTGCCATATACATTGTATATAAGGTGCTATAAAAATATCTGCCACGTCTGCAATGGGAGACAGTATTGTGTTTCTATATTACAAAAGTAAAGATAAATTATTGATTATTTGTCATATTTTTTTTCATACAAAAATAATTACGTATAAATTTGAATTGATTTTTTAGCATAAAACCATCCCGTAGACTTATAAGCTGTTGCCGCACCGCACCGAATTCATTCAAAAACGCCGGCGATTACATGCATAAACTGTTGCCATTCTGATCGGCCCCGCGCGCCCCTACCCTCACCCGCACTACCCCGTTCGTCGCACGCGCCAGCCGACCGCCCGCTCGCCAGTCGCTCCCCGCGCGCCCCCACCCTCACCCGCACTACCCCGTTCGTCGCACGCGCCAGCCGACCGCCCGCTCGCCAGTCGCCAGTCGCCATCAGCGTACGGGACTTTTTAAACGGTGTGTGGTACGGCGGTGAAAGGTGGATAGGCTGAGGAGGGCCAGTGCCGTGGCCTCCTCGCTCACGGGTTTAACCCCTCTAGACTTTTTTTTGTGGTGTCGTGTAAAGGACCTTGTGTACGGCCAAACCGGACATGACATTAGAAGTGTGGAAGAACTAAAAAGGCGCATCAAACGCGCATTTAGGCAAGTTAAAAGTGAAACGGACACATTAGATAAAGTGAAGAGACATGTACGTAAGCGTGTCTACATTTGTGTGCAACGCGAAGGCGGACTTGTGCAACAGTTTTGT
The DNA here is from genome assembly GCA_937001585.2 of Brachylomia viminalis. Classification (NCBI taxonomy): domain Eukaryota; kingdom Metazoa; phylum Arthropoda; class Insecta; order Lepidoptera; family Noctuidae; genus Brachylomia; species Brachylomia viminalis. The sequence goes on from OW443296.2 coordinate 7,124,047, forward strand.
AGATAAGTAGGTAGGTAGGGAGTGTGTAAATAGCTGTAAATACAGTGCAATTGTTGTAAATAAGATGATTAACTTTTAAACACGCCAAGTTACTGTAATTTATCGTTATTTGATATTAATCTAAGTACCTATTGTTGGGGCCCTCTGCACCAGCGGGGTGCCTTAGGACCACAACAACAACAACCTATTGTTTAAAAATAATAAGAAAAAAATTGCGATTCTTACACTAACTTGACAGTCCAAAGCCTGTTTTAAGTGTGATGGGAAGTTTATCATCTTATTTACGTCAGTTTTTTGGAAGAATGCGGTAGCTGGTAAGTAATTGCACTTTTAAAACACTTGGCGTATTATTGCGTACCTAGTAGTGACGAACTAGTCAGCTGATATCAGTTTTCATTCAAAGAACAGATGGAAAGAGATAGCAGTTGTTTTCATTGACGAAGCGACACATCGCGCGTAATTTGTGAACCACATTATGCAGAGTAGAGACAATGTTATTTTAACTACTTTATTTTCTCAAATTGAATTAACTGTTCCGGGGTACGAAATTTCTTCACTATTGTAATCTATAAACACAATACTACCTCCCATTAAAGCCGTGGCAGATATTTTTATAGCACCTTATATAATAAAATTTAGAACGACACATTAAATCACATGCATAGGTACCTACTTAATATTTGCAAAGGTCCAACCATTCTGTTGATTTCTCGATTCATTTTGATAGATGAAAACTACGCGGCGGTTACACTCGTCTGACCTCTGCCTCTTCAAAAATATGCATTTACAAAAAAACCTACCCTAATACTAACCCAAAAACTATTTCGTGCCAAAATATGAAGAATAAAACCGGATGAAGAAACTAAAAATGATGAAATGTAACATTCTCTGCGCAAGTGAATTCATAAAATTTTCCTCATTTTCCTTTTAAAATTCAGTTTGCTTCACCGAATTTAATTTAGAAAAATGTCTCAGTAGAATTATTGCTGACAGATGTTGGCAGCATTTTTAATAATCATATTTTATTTCTTTCTGTTTATTTGGGATTTTGTTTTACTGTGGCGTTACTCTTATGGGACAAAATAAAAATTAAAGTATAATATTTATTGTGTTAACTTTTGTGTTATATTGCAAGCTTTTATGGAGTCAGATTAGGAACGAAAATGCATATTATAATCAATATTCAAATACATGTGATTCCAAAATTGTTGAACAAAACAAACCGAGAAAAATAATATATCTATTCATAATTTTCATTATATTGTATATCATATACATTCCCCTAAAGAATTGAAATAAACCTTTTAGCTCAAAGTGGAATTCAAACTTCATACATATCTTAGTTCTTAGAGTTTACTTCAAACTATTTTTTTAATGGTCAGTCGATATATATACAGAGTGGCTGGAACATAGATGCAGAACTTGTCAACATGGATTCACTACATGATTCTGAATCCCATGCGTTGTAATTTTCGTTGGTTATTAAGTGGACTACATGACCAATTTAAATGTTTCATTGATATGAATTTCTGATATAGATAACTATTACCTTATCGACGACAGTCCATTGTTTGTTTTTTTGTGCAACCATACCATTTTATTTATTTCTTTTTTAAACACCACTTATATCTATAATTATTTTTAACAAATATAATATTTTTTATTATTATTTGTTTGATCTATTTTTATTTCAATATTTACACTCACTATAAAACTGATTTACATCCGTAAGACGTCCTCGTAACATAAGGTCCAGTTGAACATCAGCGTCAGGCACTAGTTGTCTGGCATTTATGCTGAACTGGGCCTATTTGGCGCAGCCGTGAGGCACACAATACTATTTTAAGGGGACTACATGACCTAAACGCAAGTTTTATAATGCCTAAAAGTATATGATCCACTGCAGTAAACACAATCAGAAAAATATATTACATTCTTCAGGATATATGCAAGTTAGATAGTGTGTTGAAAACATACTACAACTAATTTGGTACGATAGAAAAAAGTCACGAAAATACCTCTAAAATTTATTTTAACGAATAATAACCATACAAGTATACCTGCAATCATTCTGTTTTTTTTTTCAGATTGTTCTTCAAGCAACATAATAACGTGATAGTGTTTTCATTTTTTAGTCCAATCAATAGATTTTTTGTAAATAGAGAATTGCTTCATATTTTGCAATAAATTACCAGCTTTGTGTCATCGCGCTTCTCTTTCTTTTCTATGCAGTCCGACAGTGACCGCGCTTTAGCTGTTGTCAGCCCCTTAAGTACTTTCTGTTTGTCTGTTTTTGTGTAATATTGTGTGCCTTAACCTGGGTCAAATAAATTTATTTTCTTTCTTTCTTTTCTTTCTATAATCTTGGATGCGATAGGTTGTACCTAGCGCTAATACTAAATAGCCAAGTAACTGCGACCAAATTGGAAGTAGTGCTCGCTGGCAGCTGCTGCTGCACCGCTCGCTTCGCTCGCTCGGCTCGCTTCGCTCGCTCGGCTCGCACGCGATAGCTCACACTTGTAACCTAACCTTACCTATTTGGTCATCATCTACTCAAAACCGAAGAGCATGGTAAATGGTATACCACTTACCATGCTCTTCGGTTTTCATATATGAGGCAAAAAAGTTTGGGGACCTCTGGTCTAAACTATGCATTCACGTTGTAATAACCACGCTAGTAAAACGTTAATACTATATATCTATACATATTCTTAATAAAAGTCACGTTATATACAGACAAAGTTTTCGTGTCTGTCTGTGTAACCGCGTTGTTCTTCTAAAATAACCAGCTGATATTGATTCGCCTTTCACCATCATTTATATGATGTATTCCGGAAGGTTCATGTGTATAATAATGCATTACAAAGTTTTCGGCGAAACGTGCTGTCTAGGAATAGAGATTGCCATTAGTTTTACTTTCTGTATGTAGTCGTATATACGACTACATACAGAAAGCAACGTACAAGCGTGTTTCCATCTTAAGTTCCACGCTCGTGTTTAATTTACATATAATAAAGAAGAAATCTAGATGTTTGGTTAAGAACGTTTATACCTTATGAGTGGCAACGTCGCAATTTTGTGTCATATTTCGTGGTTTTCAATTTTTATCATTTAATCGGAGCTATATTTTAAAAATCTGTGTAATTAACTTTTTAGAATTACGTGAAAGTGTTTAAAAAGTAAGTAACCGTAATGCTTACACTTATTTTACAATGAAAATAACGCCCTGCAAGTTTCCAATGTATTATTTGCATATAAATAGAACTGTAAACGCAACGATTTCTTATCTTTTACACAGTTTTCACATAATTCTAAAAAGTTAATTAAACAGATTTTTAAAATATAGCTCCGATTAAATGATAAAAATTGAAAACTACAAAATATGACACTAAATTGCGACGTTGCCACTCATATGGTATAAACGCTCTTAAGTCGTTCAAACTGTGTTAAGCAGGGATAGGTCGCTTGTTGACAATATATTAAAGAGCGCGTGCCCCTTGCTGCCAGGCAGTGTACCGCACAATTCACGACCGGGTAGTGGTAATGCCACTCCAGGCACGTTCTGTGGTTGTGTCCACTAAAGATTCGATATTCTCAGCCGTATTGTGTGTGAGAGAGTTCCTTGTATATGGATTTTGTTTACTGATTCAATTCACGATAGGAGATTCCAATCCAAAATATTACATATTTGCTTGTAGCAATATGCAATGTTTTTGATTGCACGATTCAGGTACAGTGAAGGCCAAAAATATGTATACGCTCGGTGAAATTCAAGAAAGATTTTCTTAGAATGTTTTTATTTTTAATTATGAGGTTTTGAGTATAAATAGCATCTTCACTTAGTTACTTTTGTGAGCCGTAACAATTGAAACGATACCTACTCTACGAGAAAATCACTTTTGAATTTTGTCAAGTGAAGTGAATATAGGGTTACTGGGAACTTGACGTATTCCTTGGCAGGCGTGATAGGGCAACTTAAATGCAACAAACTTAACTCCCCATGTATGGTCAGAAAGACAGTTCATCATCATCGTCATCAGCTCATATTCGTCCACTGCTGGACGTAGGCCTCTCCTAATGAACGCCACTGAGCCCGACGCACGTACACAGGAAAGTAACAAACCTTAGAATATAATCGTGAAATTTGCCTCACGCATCCTTCGCGATAATGTCTTAAGTGCTTATCGTTTGTCTAAAAATGTTACGTCCAACCTAATCGGTATGTCAGATACCCCATGTAAAATGGTTGCATATTAGAAAATCAAAATTTTCCTGAGCAAATTTCAAAAGAACAATAAATCGAAATAACAAAATTTAAATGACCAAATGTTTTATTTAGAAAAATTTTTAAATCCCAATGTATGTGACATCAAATGAACGACTGATGAATGACTGACTAATTTTAAAATATCAAATCATTACTAATCAAATTACATAATCACAAATGACGACTGAATAAATTTGCTAGATGTAAATATAAGCACCTACTAAATCTATAATATCTCAACTTGCTTCCAAACTATACTACATCACTTACGCCTGACAGGATTTGAGATTATAGTTTAATAAAATAATATTTATTTCTGGCTCCTCGCTCCGCTCATCGCGCTCGCGCTCGCTTCGCTCGCATTTGAATTGCCTCTCGTTTTCTGTCAGCCATGTCGCCGCTCGCGCTATCCTGCGCTCGCTCCTTTGTGTCAGCTAGGTTCTTGATACCCTGGGTGGCCCCTCGCTTACGCTCGGGGTTCGTACAAATAACTCGCAATGCAAGCAATAGCTAGCAATGGTATTTTGACCATTTTGACCAAAGGCTTTCTGTATCAGACAGGCGCTATTCGCTAAAATTAATATTATTTTTACCTTTTTCAGTTAATCCATTTGATAATTAATAATTTATCCAGTAATCCATTTTGACCTTTAAACGATTTGGTCAATAGTGTAATAAATAATTTAAACATTGATATTCCAGACTTTGGTCAGCTGAACTTTTGATCAAATGACCATCGTTATTTTAAACTTTCTTGATTTGTACGTTGTTCTTTTGAAATTAGCTCAGGAAAGTTTTGATTTTCTAATATGCAACCGTGCTACTACTGTGAACCAAATGCTTGCACAGATTTACTGTAAAAAAATGCTTAAAACTCATATCGCATGCCTTCAGTGTGTCCGAATTTTTATAGTCACGAAAATCGGTTTTATATCATTGTTTTGTAATGTTTCTCGCCTTTGTTGTTCTTATACGTACGTGAAAGATACTGCCCAAGATTATATGCCCCACATATCAGTAACTAGTATACAGAATTCGTTATTTAAAACTCGCTCATTATCAGTTGTTATTACTTATAACCATGTACTCGTATGTAACTCAACTTTATACCGCTACCCACTACGAACAGAATCCAAGTTTTTAAACACGTTTATCCGAATCTAAAAATATACCATGCTTCTATTTTTTTTTTGTTGTTTATTCCTTATTTTACTTAATTACACGCAATGCTTAGTAATAATATTTTAAATAAAGATTTAAAATCTTTTATCAAAACTGTAGAGGGATCCGCACTAAATTGCACACAGTTTACACCAACATACTTTCCTTGTCGTTTGACGTGATCATATATTATTATCTGAGACCTAATCCTAAATCTCACACTTAATAATATAATGGACAAAGTATTCATTGATGACCGCTACTTAGTTTTTAGGGACGATGGTGACCGCATTGCTACAAACAAGCGCGAGGGCGGGGGTGTTCTGATCATAACGTGTCCCTCTCCCACTGGCATCGAGGACGTTATGATCCAACTGCCCGCGTCGAGCTCCAACACTCACCACGTCATTAGCGCTGCCTATATACCACCACGCACACAGGACGATGTTTACTTGTCACACCTGTCCACATCAGAAAATATTCTTACGACTCCCTGTATTGAATCATTTTATATTGCCGGTGATTACAATATGCCCGAAATTAAGTGGCCAGGCAGTACTAGTTATCGCGGGGTCGTGCGGTCCATGGCCCTTACGGAGCACCGGTGTGGGTACGTTCCTTGAGGCGGCGACCAGCCCACCGGTTGAACGCGTCCCAAAGGGTCATGGCCACCCGGCTGGTCCGGGGATACCGTACGGTCTCCGGTGAGGCGGCGAGCCTCCTTGCCGGATTACCGCCATGGGATCTGGAGGCAAAAGTCCTCGCGCACATATGGGTGTGGCGCGAGGAGGCGAAACGCCGGGGTGTAACTCCGCTGCCGCGAGAAATCACGGCACAGCGGACAGGAGACTCTCCATGCCGCCATGAAGAGCCGCCGGAGGTGGGATCTCGTGACGGCATGGCGGATGGCAGAGTGCAACTGTCGCAACCCAGCGCTGGGCACGCCACAATTGCGGCGATAAGTCCCCTCTTTGAGGAGTGGCTAGAGAGGCGCCACGGCGTCCTCACCTTCCACCTGATGCAGGTGCTCACCGGACACAGATTCTTCGGGAGGTTCCTGTTCCAGATAAGGCGGGAGGAAACGCCCGGGTGTCACCATTGTGTGGATCGCCTGGAGGACACGGTGGGGCTTACGGTAGAGGTCTGCCCATCTGGGGCGGAGCACCGCCGTGTCCTCGTGGAGGCGATAGGCTATCACTGGCGTCCGGCCCTGGTCCAGGCCATGGTACGGAGCGAGAGTGCATGGGAAGCCGTCACCTCCTGCGAAGCAGTAATGCTCGCGAAGGAGGAGGCGGAACGAGTGAGGAAGAGGCAAAATTTGCACTCTCACGCTCCTAGCCGCCGCCGGGGACGCCCTGGGCGTCGGGAATCACAAGCCGATTCCCAGCCACCGTAGGCACGGGCTTGCGGACGGCCAGCAATGGGCAGCTCGCCGTACAATAAGGACCGGGCCCGGGTCGACGGCGCGTTGTGTTCCGCGCGCGCCTCAAAGATGTGTCAGCACCAAATGAAGGGGTCTGCTAGGGCCAATGCCTGCCAGGGTTGCGGAAAAGTCCGTAAGGGTTACCGTGGCCCCTGGCACAGGCAACTGAAGGAACACGGGTGGGTTTTAGTCAGTAAGAGTCTGACACACCCTCCCGCTCAAGAAAGCATACTTCTTAATGTCAAGCACTTCTGGACGTACATACATCTCTAACCGAAAGAAAGGTTCTGGAATCCCAGCTAACATGCAGTACAAAAATTAATCATCTAAACTGCCCCGCTGAGATATGTTCACTATTTTCTGCCTTCTTCAAGTCGCTATACGAGCCCTCAACTTTCTACTCTAACACCTGGACACCCCCAGAAACCCTTGACGATATTTCTATAAAAGTATTCCGGGTATTTATTTTGAAAATAGTGCACATAGGGCACTTACCTCATTAGATGTAGCTGAAGGAGCTGGTCCGGATGGCCTGCCTCTTCTTTTTTTTAAGATGTCTGCACAAACCATCTGTGTCTCGTTACACATAATATTTTATAAGTGTCTGAGGGAAGGGATTTTCCCTTGTGTTTGGAAGAGGGCTTTCATCACGCCCATTCACAAAAGTGGTGACAAAGGAAACGTAGAATTATCGACCCATATCTATCTTGTCCATCTTGTCTAAACTTTTTGAGGGGTTAGTGCAGAGCCACTTATTTCCACAGTTAAATCACCTTATTATACCCAAGCAACGTGGCTTCGTTAAATCCAAATCCACTACCACAAACTTAATCATTTTACACAGTATTTTTTGAGAAAATGAACATGCGCACGCAGGTTGATGCTGAATACACAGTTTTTGGAAGGCTTTTGATATTTTAATTGCTTATCGATAAGATCGCTTTCAATGGCATAATAGGCAATTTACTCAGATGGTTTGCTACATATATATTTCATAGGACTCAAAAGGTTGTTATCAATGGATTCGAGTCCGATTGTGTGGTCGTCGAATCCGGTGTACCTTAAGGATCTGTCTTAGGCCCATTGCTTTTTGTCTTGTTTATAAACGGCATAAAATGGTGCGTAGTCAACTCTAAATTCCTAATGCACGTCGATGACGATGTCTTGTAATGTATTTTCTTGAAACAATCCAGGATTGTTTGCTAGTACAGGGGGACCTATGCAGATTTTCACAATCTGGTCAATAAACTTCATCTTATTCTTCCAAAATGTCACTTCATTTCTTTTACTAAAAACAATAACACTATTAACTTCCCATATACCTTGAACGACATACTATTGAAAAACAATGAGTGCACACGTGATCTCGGCGTACTACTTGATTACAAATTACACTTAGACACCCATATCGACAACATAATTAACAATCCCTTTCAGATGTACGGTTTCGTCAAGCAGTCTTGTGAAGACTTCAAATAGCCTTCTACTTTTCTCTTCATAAATAAAACACTAGTACGTTCACAGTTGGAATACGTGTTACCCATCTGGTGGCCGTATTATGATAAATATAAGCAAGCCGTAGAAATGGTTCAGAAAAAAAATCTTCGTGTCACGCACTACAACTGTTTCCGTACAAGGATTCCCTATACAGATTTGGTAAAGCATTATAAGATATTGAGCTTGGTTTCCAGACGTTCACTGATCATGGTTGTGATGCTGTACGGTATATGCAATAACAAATTTAATTGTACTGAGCACTCGAATAGATTGTGTTACAAAGCACCTAGAACTGTTATTGGGTGGGTGGTGCGCGCGCCTCGGCTATTTTACACTGCGCGATGTAGAATGAAGGCTGCGGTGCGAGCCACTCTCCGCCGACTTTTAGAAACATATAACTCATAATTAATTGATTTTGATATTTTCGCGCTGTTGCAATCTAAATTTAAAAGAATGGTTTCACAATCTCTTGCAAGTCGCCCATAAGACGGATGCTCTTGTCATCCGCTTCCTGCGATTCGTCGGTAGGTATATAGTGTTTTCCTTCTAAATATGTACTTTTTTCCTCTTATTTAACATGCATTCGTTATCATACTCCAATGTATCTTCGTGGAGAATAGTGTGGGTTATACGTTTTTTCGACTGTAATATAACTACTTTTTGTAAATGCTTTAGTGTATAACTGTTTTTGGTCCCAAATAAATAAATTAAAAATAAGATTCTATAAAATATTCTCTTATAATCTGCAGATCAGAATAACAATCAACATTGTTCTTACGACTCATAGCAAGTAGGTAATATCTGAACTTTCATTCTTGGTAGCCTGCTCTTTTAAACTTGACAATGAAAGTCTCATGAAAGAATACTGTAATGAACATAATAGCCTCTATTCATCCACGTATAAGGATCGGTAAGATGCGCAGCGGCTAAATTAATTTCTATTTTTAGCTATGATATTGAAGTGAGTCATGTTTGAGAAAGAAGAATCTTGAATGTATCAACCATATCTGCGTACCTATTACTATGTAGGTAGGTAGAATAGTCCACAAAAAGATGTATACATCGACATGAATTCAAAAATTTGCGTGCCATAAAATTGTACTAATTTGTAGCTACTACACACATTGATACATTTTAATGGAACAAACAAGTTGACAATTAAATTTATTCGTATCGATGTATAAATGTTTTGAGGCTATATGTTAATGCATCTTCTGTTAATCTTAGATATAGCGGACTAATGGGGGAAGAAAAGATCCTGAAGGACTCAGGAGTCAATCGCTAACTCGCAGTTAGAGTGCTGTGGTGATAAATGTTTGGTCCTCTTTAGATATAATAATAAGACCAGCCTATTATTGTCCCACGGCTGGGCAAAGGCCTCTTCCCATACAGAGACGGCACGAGCATTGATCACCACGCTTGCTCAAGAGGGGTTGGCGATTTCAGACTTATATTAACTGTAACTCCAGCACCCTAATTGCGTAACACGCTATCAATCTCAATTACAATCATTTTGAAGGATATTGCTCCCGCTTAATTAATTGGGAGTAGGGTTCACTTTTAAGTATACAATATTTTCGGACGGGCCCGTATCTTTGTTGAAGGACTTAGAGAGTAGGCCCCCAGCTCAACAGCGTAAATAACGCAATTAATGTAATTGAACTGTTACAAATGATAAATGATTTTATTTCTGTAAGTAGGTTTGAGCAAACACTTCGTCAAACGTATTTTAAAAACTAGATGAGGCATTTCCTATCTGAGTACTCTGAGAAGAAAGGCCGAAACAAACTCAGAGGTCACAGTCTCTTTTAAAGTCCAGACAAAATCTTGGTCAGATCATATGTGAAGGCTGTGTAGATCGGTGTCTGAAATGGTATTTTGAGGAAAGAACCACACAGTGAGTGGACCTGTCCAGACAGTGCACGCAATTGTCAGTAATCGTGCAGCTCAACTTAGACTTAAGGAGCTCAACGATTCGACGAATAATACCAAAGAATGGACATTTGAGTAGGCCGCATAAATTACTCAAACTGCCAAATCATGATTAAACTGAGAAAAATACAAAAATAAATAAAAAAACCAACGACCGACATAGTTGGCAAATTCACAATAATTAGAATAATATTATAATAATCTTTGAGGACCATGTAGATTTGTGTCTGAAATGGTCCTTTGAAAAATTATGTAAAAATGAAAGCCATTTCTACTGTTGGTGTACTACGCAATAACCCGCAGGTTTCTTCACGATAATTATTTTCCTTTATCGATGTGAGTAATCAGTAATGTCAAAGTACTCCGAGAAAGTACATAAGAATTAAATAAGTCACATTGGTACTTGCCTGAATTTGAACACTACCTCGTTCATGAGAGGCGAGCCCTTACACTGGGTTATAGAGATACTATCCATATAATATATCTTGATTTTGTGACTGTAACATTATGTATGTTTCGGTACTACAATTTTTTTTGGCCAAAACTCTTATAGAACCACGTTTATTTCGGACAGTAACAATCTACCTATATTTTTTTTTTTTTAGAATTACGGGGCGACATCGTCAATGTTGACCGAGTCCCCTTAAATAAAGAGAAAAAAAAACAATCTATATTATGTTAGCAGGTACAGTATTTTAAACTATATACAACGTCTAAAATAATTAACGCAAGACCTCATACACCCCAATTTTGAAGAAATATGCTATGCCTAGAATCATATGCTGAATGCATGGTTACAGTTTGCGCATTGATGTCCCTGTCAGGCCACCCTGTATATATTGAACACTTGAGATGTTTTATTTAAATCATCTCATTTGAACAAGAAAATCAAGTTATTTTATGTGAGCCCGTGATTAAAAACTTTGCGTCATAAAATACGTCTAATATTGTAGTTTTCTCCCAACTAAATAATCACCCACACATTTTGAAGCACCATCTGCTTTTGAAATTCTAATATACTATCTCAACTTGTAAAAGTATTATTGAAAGTAAAAAGTGCAATAAACTCGGCGAGAGTCATCTAAAATGTATGAACGATAAGCATCTATGTAATTGGATGCACCAAAAGTACCAAATAACTAATTATACGGAGTATCTCATACACTAATGGTGTTACAACTTCTATATTTAGCATTTTGTTTAGATTGAGGCACTTACTTGAATAAATAATGTTGTTTGGAAAGTTTTGAGTAGTTTTGATTAAATATTTTGAGGAGGAGTAGATATTCTAATTTCTAGACGTGCTCTAGACATGCTGTTTTCGTTCAGAAATGTTTTGGTTGCATGCAAAACTTTAATCTTTTTTATAATATAGAAAGCTAAGCTGTTAAAAGTTCAACATAATGGATTGTAGTTAGTGCCTAAAAAGTAAAAAGATATAAGTTTGAACTGAAAAGTCCTGCTTGGCGTTTCTATGCAACCTCCACTTGTATTTTATAAGTCAATGGCATAGGATTATGAGATAAACACAATTTTGAATTCAAAAGATTAAATAATAATAGAGACTCAGCTTGAAGAGCTGACAGTGCGCGTCATCATGTAAAATGTTATCGATTCATTTGATTTCATTTAAATAATTACCAATGAAATACTGAACTGATACTGATCTTTTGTGCTTTGGCGGCTGATAGATGTCATGCTCACTCAAAAGTCTCGCTCGTGTGTTGGATCATTTAGCTCCCTTCACAATGGTTGAGCTGAATAGTTCTGATCCATGCGTCATGTTCGTGAATGGGCGCCGTCAGTTGGGACTGGTCATCTCTTAGCTGCCACGGCTTATTTTTATATTTTATGTTTGGATTGTTTTTTTTTTTGTATTTCTATTTGCTGTACTCTAGACACTTTTAACGTGTACATCTTAGAATAATATTATTCTAAGGTGTACATCTTATTTAGATCGTTCTCACATATAATTATAAATACAACATTAATTATGTAACAATATAATTTGAAAGTGTTCATGTATTTTTTTGCCCGTTCTTCTCCATAGGTACCTACTACGCTTTAGAATGGGCAACTTGCTTCATATTTCTGACTGACCGACTCCATGACAATTCAACAGTGCCTGTAAATGATTGAATAAGGATTTGAATTGAAATAAATGCTTTGTTTGAGTTTATTTAAACGACCCGCTACTCTGGTTCTGTTCCTACTATTACTACCCTACCGTAGTTCGTTCTGAGGAGTTTAAAAAGACTTAAAATGTCGCAAAAATCATTAAATTACAATATTTTTTCCTTTGTCCACCACCTGCTGTCTCCCGCAACTTTTTTCACAAATCTAAAGCATTCATCCCGGTCTCACAATTCCTTCTAAAAATAAACCTTTTGAAGTATCTTTTCAAATATTTGCAGACTAATTAATCTTGGACTTGTCTTAATAGAGTGTCTTGAGTGTAAAAATAAGGGTGCGTCTCTTTTGTGGAGGAGCGATCGAGGGGTTGTGTGGACCCACTCGATTTGTTTTTTAGAGTGGTGAAGTTTTAAGGTTTGCTTCAGTATTTGAAGAGGACGTCTTGGCTGATGATTATCTTTTCTTCAAGGTCATATTTAGTTGGAGGCCGGAGGTAAAGTTATTTGGCATGTATTTAATCGAACCTCAAATAATTCCCATTTTACTTTTTATCAAGTTTTATTGAATACTCTAATGTAGTGATTGCGCGTAATTTTGTGAACCTCAAATAATTCTATTTTTGGGTCCTAAAAATAGTAACTAGCCAATTATCTGCTAACAACTTAGATGTAGCGCGCTTGGCCATAGTTCTAACCTAACCAATTTGGTCGGGGTATCTAAGCTTAGTTACTGACTTAAGTACTGCGACCGATTCGGCACGCGAGTTAATAAAGTGAGACTGAGATTTAAAATAAAAAAATAATTTTAATAAATGTTACACAAATACTTAGTTCTATTACAAGTTTGGTAAGACATCGAATACAATGAAGTCGTGGCTTATATAGTCTACGATATCAGTGAAACCCGTGGGGATGGAATCTTAGCATGCGCTAATCAGCATATTTACGCAATGACTAGTCTATGATAACAGAATGACGCGGTTGCTCGATGAAAGGATCTTCTTATCTTCGTCTTGTTGAGGTATGTCGTTATCTTGTGTTATGCTGGTAGGGTCGTGATATTTACACGCGCGTGGTAACTTACAGTTCTAACATAACCTAACCTGTTTGGTCGGGCTAGTTACTGTGAGGCAAGGTAAGAAAGAAGCTCATTTATTTGAAAAAGTGTCCATCATTAGAAGGTCAATGTACTCATAACAGCTGATGGTGTAGTGCATAGGTTTCTAACCTTATTTTGCCCGGATCAATTAAATATTTCTTAAGTTATTTGGTCAATTCAATAGGCAAATGATGCGACTGCGATAGCTGCCGACTTTGTTTTTATATTTCTGTGTTTTGAGATTTAATAATCGCAATCCGCTTCTTCCAAAATCTCACCCGAAGCATAAAAATGTCGTCTAATTAGTTATTGCAATCTCTTTTTTTATTTTGTCCAGTAATTAATTGCCTGTACCTACTGATTCGTATACCAAGGATCATTAAAAGTATTTCTGTATGAAAGTTATTTTATTCTTTTTATTGAATTTTGATGTGACTGTGTCGTGAGTCGGGAGTGGACGCCCTAGAAGGACATATTGTGACCTTATTGGTGGTGTTCTTGAGAAAGGACAGGTGCAAAGTGATCGTAGCCGCGCGGCGCGGCGTGCTTAGATGTAAGTGTAGTCAGCGAAACCAAATGGTCCTGGGATCGAATCCCGGTAGGGGCAAATGTTTGTATGATGAATATGGATATTTGTGTTTTTGGTCATAGTATTATGCTTTTAAATCAATACTCTAATTGGGGTGTATGAGGTCTTGCGTTAATTATGTTACACGTTGTATATATATTTCAAAGGACCTTTTTGGGGAGATTGGAATTGGAATAACGAAGAACAACCATGAACACTATTTTGACTTTACGAAGCCCAAGTCCAGGGCACACTTGTGTAACTCAATGAGTGCTGGGTCTATCAATAAAATACAGATTATAATACTGCGTCAGTAAGCGAAACTTCTAGAGGTTCATTACTAAAACGTTGAATAGATTGTGGTCTAATTAAGATAGAGAAATACGTAAACTTTGGTACAGTCTAGTTTGTATTACGTCAAGGTTAATTAATCACTGGCAATTAGGAACTGAATTAGTGTTAAGATTAATTAATAGCTTTTGGTACCTACGTGAAATAAAAGTTTTTGCTGTTGAAGGCTTAATGGAAAATTATAGACTGATCAATGTCAAGCTACTCGTTATAAGTACTTTTCTGATTGACGATTCCAGACCATTAAAAGTTCAAGTTTTCTCGAGATTTCTTTTATCGTCTGTCGTTGATGTGGAAGAATAACTAAGAAAGTCAAGATAAATATCTTACGTTTACGCAACATTAAAAAGCGATTTTCTAGTTAAATGACGATTTTAACTTTGAGAAAAGACCTATTTCATAATAGCTTTTTATTTTTTATTTCAAAGTTTAATTGTTTTTTTTATCTTATGAACCTCATTTTCTTTTTTTACTCAACGATAGCTACTTACCCAATGTAACTCCGTACTAGTTTGTATAAATTGGAAAATGTATTAATAGAGAGAGTCCTGGCACCCACAGCACAAGTTTAATCTTAGCTTGGGTGTCAGTGGAGATAGTCAGTGACATATGCAATTTAAAAACAATAGTGTCATAATAATAATTAACCTATCGCCTAAGTTATTATTAATAGTATGGTTTCGAGAAAAGTCTGTTTGTAATACCATCAAAATTATATCAATACTTTAGGGAAAAATCGCTTTTGAATCTTGCGTAAGAGTGTGGTTTTTATGCTCATGACTGTACATAATATTAGTATATACAATTAATAATACAGCTTTATATTTCTCTCTTCTCAAAGGTTCACTTAGGTATAAACATATAGAGACAAGAATTGTCAGATAAATTGAATAAATAAATGACTTTTGATTTTAATTTTCAAAATCAAAAGTCATTTATTCAAATAATGCTGAGAATCAGAATTTTTTAAACGTCAAAATTACATAAGACAGTCCTCCAAAACGCCCGCCTTTCACCATTTTCTAGTGCTTTAGCTGGGAAGAAGAAGTGGCGCAACAAACTCCCCAGCCTGATGTTTTCATATTAGGATACCCTGAGTAAAGGATCACCAATTACAAACTTCACTCACCACGAATTCGTGATTCAAAACCAGATCCCTGAACCTCCAGGTCTGACGTCTTAAAATATTCATAAACTTGTTTAATGACTTATTCAGTTATTCAGAATTTTATCTGTTGTTCAATTTAGTTCTTCAGTTTCTTCAACTAACTATTACAAAGCGATACTGTATTTAATTAAACGCTACAATCGCTCTCGATCAAATACAGATTCTTCTACATCTCCATTGTTATATAGTTTCTTATGAAATTCATTAAACTTTGTATAATTTGTGTTGTTTATGCGAACACTATTGATTGGTGGGAGGTTCTATTTTAGTAAACAGGTGATTTTATTTCGCATAATATTTTTTTAGGAATAGTGACCTTATAGGTGATGTTCTTCAGATAGGTCAGGTGCGTAGTACTTGCAACGGGGCGCGGCGTGTATATATGACCAGCGCAGGGCAAGCACGGCCTACTGTGATAGGCTTGAGTCACACATTTTTATCACAGTTTGTGAGTTAGAACAGTTTTAAAATGCATGACTATCACAGAGACCGTGCTCGCCCTGCAGATGTATGATCACAAAAGAAGCAAAAGGAGTATGTAAGGATCGAAGCAGGTGGGGTTCTGTAGTGTCTGCCTACCCCCATGGGAAGAAGGCGTGAGATTATGTACGTGTAGTGTGTCATCATTTTTTTACCTGAGGATTTTCAGATTTGGATTTTGATTCAGTTAGTTGGTAGAATCTCCACCATCACGCCACGCGCGCCTCAAAGAGATGTCAGCACCAATTACGGGGTCCGCTAGGGTCGATGCCTGCTAGGGTTGCGGGAAAGTCCGAGAGGGATACCGTGGCCCCTGGCAGAGGCAACTGAAGGAACACGGGTGGGTTTTAGTCAGTAAGAGTCTGACACGTCCTCCCACTCTGCCCAGAGCGGGAGAAGTTATTTGATGATTTCCCACCCTCAAAAAAAAAAAAAAGGAATAATCTTCGATCAACACGATAACCAACTAGATAACGGGTCATGTACAAAATCAAAGCTGAAGCTGTCCGCGTGAAAAAAGTTCCAAATAAAACAAGAAAAAAGTTTATAAGTTCAACCTAATTACAAGCATGGCACCTAGTAATAAAGTAGTGTTTACATTGGCTGTGTTTCAAGCGAACTAAACAAAATAAGAGCTCACGTCTCGAAGTGCGCTGTTATTTACCGAAACGTATTTCTTGCGCTGCCGACCCGGTATCTAGTCGGTATTGTTGATGGAAGGGTAGAATATATAAATAAATAAAGGATAATCATGATATAGTGTTGTTTGCGGACGATACTTCACTTTTGTTTAAACTTAAACGTCAGCAGCTGGTTACTGACGATGTAAATAGCGCGATCTCAAAAGTAGTTCACTGGTTCAATGTTAATAATTTACTACTTAATGAAAAAAAAACCAAATGCATTAAGTTTACGCTGCCTCACGTTAGACAGGTGTTAACTAATGTATTGATAAAGGGCAGAGAATTGAATCCTGAAGATAGCACAGTATTCTTGGGCTTAACTTTGGATGCTAAGCTTCAGTGGGGCCCACACATAGATAAATTATCAAAAAAGCTTAGCTCCGCAGCATACGCTGTTAGAAAAATTCGTAATTTAACTGACATAGAGACAGCCCGTTTAGTGTACTTTAGCTATTTTCATAGTGTAATGTCGTATGGTATTCTGTTGTGGGGAAATGCCGCCGACATTCAGACTATCTTTGTTTTGCAGAAAAGAGCTGTTCGATCAATTTATAAGTTAAGCCCGAGACACACTCTCAGAGAGAAATTTAAGGAAATTAATGTAATGACTGTGCCTTCACAGTATATTTTTGAAAATCTTTTATATGCCCATAAAAATATAAACTTGTTTAAAAAATACAGTGATATCCATAATATAAATACTAGGAACAAACACAGCTTCGTTGTACCTACAACAAGGCTCAAGAAAATAGGTGGCTCGTTCAGATGTCAATGTATACGCTTTTATAATAAACTTCCAAGCCACGTTCAAGATCTAAGCCTTAATAAATTCAAATCATTCATTAAACGTAAGTTGTGCCAGAAAGGCTTTTATACCGTTAAGGATTATATTGAGGACAAAAAGGCTTGGGATTGAGTTGTTCCAATTTTCTGCATACTGAATGTTTTCTTTTATTTCTGTTACATACACTGATAAATTGATAATTATTATAACAGAACGACTTGAATACTTACCTTGAGAAGTATACTTTATTGTTTTAATAATATTGTGAATTTGAGGACTATGTGGGTCATTGTTTCAGTTTTAATCATGATCTGGCAGTTTAAGTAGTTCATGCGGCCTACCCAAATGTCCTTTCTTTGGTATTGTTCGTCGAATCGTTGAGCTCCTAAAGTTCTGAGTTGAGCTGCACGGTTACTGACAAATGCGTGCACTGACTGGACAGGTCCTCTTAATCTGCGTGGTTCTTTCCTCAGAAGACCATTTCAGATACTAATCTACATGGTCCTCAAAGATTATGTTCGAATATTTATATACACATTGACATTCATGAATTTTATACATACAATGACATGAGTAATTACTTTGTAAAGTATTATATTATTTAAATTATTGTGAATGTGAAGATTATGTGGATTATTACTTTTTTTTATTTTATTTCTTAGTTAGTTTCACGATCTGGCAGCTTGAGTAATTTATGCGGCCTACCCAAATGTCCTTTCTTTGGTATTGTTCGTCGAATCGTTGTGCTCCTTAAGTTCTCAGTTGAGCGGCAAGATTACTGACAAATGCGTGCACTGACTGGACAGGTCCGCTCAATCTGTATGGTTTTTCCTCAAAAGACCGTTTCAGACACAAATCTACATGGTCTTCACATGATCTGACCAAGATTATGTCTGGACTTTAAAAGAGACTGTGACCTCTGAGTTTGTTTCGGCCTTTCTTCTCAGAGTAGTCAGTTATGAAACGCCGACCTCATCTAGTTTTAAAAATATGATTGACGTGTAAAAGTGTTTGTAACAAACCTACTTACAGAAATAAAATCATTTATCATTTATCATTTATCAATAAAATGATAAGATAAGCTTGTCAATTTCAATTAACTACTACTGCGGGGTAATTGCGTAATACACTATCAGCAGGAAAAGATTTTATTTTGACGGATCAACAACATTCATTGCGTTATTTACGTTGTTGAGCAGATACATTTTCGAACATATAAAGCAATGAGTTAGCAATATCCTTCAAAATGATTCAGGATTGTGATTGATATTTACGCAATTAGGGTGCTCTTTAACTGATATTATAAAGAGGTAAAATTTGTTTGTACGTTTCGGTCGGATTTGCAAAATTATCTTTGCATTTGATAACCGAACTTTGAGGAAGGCTATTTAACATCACGCTGGTTCCTGTAGGAGACGAGCAAAAAGAAAAATGTTCAGAATAAACGCTAAGCGAAAATTAATCAATAGCGCGGGCAGGCAATGCGATGCGACAGCGACGGGATGGGTTGAGGGAACAAGAAATTTCACAATTTCACGCAGAGGATGTCGCGGAGAGAAGCTAGTATAGACCTAAAAAAATCAGGTGAAATATTTCCTCTATGTCAAGGGTTTGTAAGGAGTAAGTATTTTACTCCGAAGCGCTCACTGAACGCGGTTTTAACAATGAAACTCTAAAGAGCATTCTACGTAAATCTCTATACATAGAACTGTCGTCTAAGCATAGGTATTTAATAAAGTTCAGCCATGTGACTTGGGCCAAACCTCACGTTATCCGCATTACAGTTGCTAATTTTATTAGCAGTCCCGCAAAATTATTGACACTCCTACGTACACACATGCTTGGGCTAACTGCCACGGAGAGCGACCGGTGTGAAATCAAATACGTAAATTTGCGGTTAATTTGGAGAAAATTTTGGGTTGAATTGCTTGATAGAAATTGACTGTGCACACGTTCTTTTAGATAAAGAAGTTGAATTCCAATTTTGTCGACTAAATGGATTTGACGAGGATTTCTTAGTAAAAGAATGAACTGTTGTACGGTGTATAGAGGCGAATCACAGACCAAAGACATATCGACTGTGAACTGGCAACCGGAACTATCTCATATTTTGGAGGTTTTTCATTTTGATGCAATTTTATAGGTACTATTTTATTATATTAGAAGGAAACCTGCAATGTTATATATTTGTTATTAATTATATAGGTACATAATTAAAATATTTAAAAACTACGTGTGTTTTTATGCTATTTATTTGACCGTAAACAAGATATTCTTCATCTAGACCAAGAGATGCAACAAAGATTTTAGTTCCTTTTTGTAATACAACTTTAAGTAAAAAAAATGTTTATCATATGTGCATTACAATATTTAACAAATTACCAAAGACCATAAGGGAACTGCCATTTAAATATTTTAAAATTAAACTGCGTAGATGGTTGATAGAAAATTGTTTTTATAGTTTACAAGAATTTCTGCAACATAAAGAAAAAAAAAAATATTCTAAGTTTCCTATAGTTTTGTGGCATGTGTTTATTCTAATAAATAATTTATGTTATATATAGACAACATGTTATTTTTAATAGGTTTTAAGTTTTGTTGTGTTTTTATATATTATTGTAACTTAAATTTATCTTAATTTAGAAATTGTATTAGAACATAGGTGTATATTTTGTATATCTTATTAAAATAAGTACCCTACCTATGTACCTATTCATGTAACACTAATTTGCATGCCCTAAACAGGCAAAATATGGACTGTACATTAACCACCAACTTTTACAACTGGTAACACCTATATTTTCTGCAAATAAATTATTCTTATTCTTATTCTAAAAATTCAGATAGTGCCGGTTGCCAGTTCACAGTCGATATACAGACATAGATATGACAACATACATAGATATATTCAATACCAGCGTTTCTAGGTTTCTAGGCTTAAGCATTTGTTGGTGGAAAGCTTTTTTACGGAAAAGTAATTGTTTACGTCTAAATTATTTTTAGTTTGTATTTGTCGTTCGTATACAATTTTTTTCCTAATTTATGTAAAAGGTATTATGTACCGACATTTGTATTTTTTTCACGTTTTTAATTTTAATTTTGGTGTTTATCTGTGGAAACTTGTAAATGGCCTTCAGTTGCATATTGTTTAAGTACACTGTATATTATAGCTGAAAGTTTCCCGAATAAAATAAAATACTTACAATGTTTGCTGCAAGACAATAATGCGGCAAATGAACGCGCCACGTAATAACGTATATTCTAACGACGTTTTAATCGAACATTCAGCCATCCTATAGCATTATTGGTATTTTTTTTAACCCTTAGATATGAATAGTCTTCCCCTCATTTTTCGATCGAACTTATTAAGTTCGGTAACAATAAAAACGTAATTGTGTCTCATTAGCGACAGTTGAACGTCTATTTAAGTAAATATGTTGTGTGCGAAACGAATATTTTCAATTTTAAAATCGTTCGCATTACGTTACATTTACTTTAAAAGTCTGCCTTTCATTTACAGTTGAATCGCATCGAGTTGCATCATATGAATTCTGTGAGGGAAGTACAAAATAAATGTATCAACACTTGAAACCAATATTAAACTTGGAACGCAATTAACACAATGAACTTTAGTTACAGCCCGATTCAAACTTTATGGCGGCTCTGAAGTGCGCTACTCGCTGCGCAGTACCTCGTCCCTCACCCCCGCGTACCCGTGAATGTGTTACTGCGCAGCGACTCGCCTCATGTTCCGTGCCGCAATAAAGTTTGAATCGTGCTGTACTATAATATAATAATAATATATAATATAATATGAGACAACATCCACACAAGGTCTTCAGGTCCTGAACTGGGCAGAGCCTGTACTACGGTAATCTGGTGACTAATATACATACTTATATACATACATATACATACCCAGACACAGGTCAAACAGACATGTTCATGCACACAAATGTTTGACTTGTCCGGGGATCGAACCGAATATAATTAATAATTATGAATATAATTCCAAACTGCTAGTCAGACACAATTTAAAACCTAACATATCTACCTATATTTTCTTACAGACATAATTACACATGAACTACATATACCCGAAATGATCCTAGGCTTCCCTAACAATAATACATACACCATACATTCGGAGTAAATTCCAACGTATGTTAATATTATGAGAGCATTAGGGTCGACGCCATAGCTATGCAGACTCCAAATCAAATTACCAACCTCGTTCCCGGTGCGATGGGAATTGGAGGACTATCGATTGGGAATTGATACCTAATAAGTTAGCTTCGTAATCGGGTAAGGGTGAGACTGTAGGGTATTATGCAAAATTACATGAATATTTATTTATCGTGAATGTGAGGACTATGTGGGTATTTGTTTTTCTAGTTCAGGTAGTTTTAATGATGGTCTGGTAGTTTGAGTAAATGTCATTTCTTTTGTATTGTTCGTCGAGTCGTTGAGCTCGTTAAGTTCCGAGTTGATTACTTACGAATGCTTGCACTGACTGGACAGGTCCACTCAAATCTGTGTGGTTCTTTCCTCAAAAGACCATTTGAGACTTTTACCCTTGAGTTTGTTTCGCCATTTCTTCTTAGGGGTAGTCTGATAGAAAATAACGACTCCATCTAGCTTACTTATTTTTTATAAATGTCGTGTGAAAGTGATTGCGATATCCTATTTACAGAATAAACAATTTCATTTAGGTAATTTTATTTCATTGTTGACGTTTTGTTGTCAAAGTCAAAACTGAGCCGTGAGGAACGCAATATATATTTTTAAATTGTTTTTTAACTAAGTCTTTTTGTACATTTTTGCCAAATAAACATATTTTCTTTGAACTTATAATGTTCCCACAGTTGGGACACAAGCCTCTTCCCTATGAAGAGAAGGCCTTGTTTTACCGCACATTGCCCGTTTACTGGGAACACAGCAAATTCTACTTAGGAGGCTATTAATCCATTAGCACTTAATTACTTGTAATGGATTAATACCCCTGCTTTATAAACGTTATTGCCTATCCTAACTATAACTGTAATAAGTACAAATAACCACGAAACCAAATATAACTACGACTAAATCTAATTACGAGATACTCGAGTTAATAGACCCAAAGTTCCGAGCAAAGTCGAGGTCGACGAATGATAAACGATATCCGAATCGATTCCCGATTATATTGAAATCCGCTTAATTTTGACCCGAATCCTTTAGGAATATAAAGTGGGCAGGATTGGTACATTATCGCCCTGAGATATATCGAGAATAAACACGAGACTAATATTATAATTTGTAGGCGTAAAGATAAGTGGTGAATTTATTGGGGAAAATTGCGTTAGACGAATGCAATTTATTTCTGGCAAATACTTTCGTAGGTTACCCCTGGGTTAATATCGTCTGGATTTCTTAAACAGGGCAATGGCACGGTGGACCATGTGCGTCAAACATAATACCCGTGTCCGTTAGTACTTTTTGTCATTAAAAATATCGGAATATTAAGGACTATTACAAAGTGAAAATTATTTCATCACTACTGCTCTCAAAACGGTGAAGGAAAACATCGTGAGGAAAACAGCATGTCCTAGAGCCAAAAATTCGAAGACATGAAACATCTACCAACCTGCACTGGGCTCGTATGGCCCATTCCCTCTGACCGAGAGGAGGCCTGTGTCCCAGCAGTGGGAACATTAAGTATGCGCTGATTATGATGAGAAAGCGAAAGGTGATATGGCTGGAAGAGGGGTGGGTGACTTCCGAGATGACGACTAAATAGAGAAGTATGGAAACACACAACACAACAACACAAGTAAATTGTGTTCTCATTGTTTGTATTATTTGTTTTTAGTTTATTTGTGTACATTTATTTGTGCTTAGTTTTATGTATAATTAGGTATAAATATATATTATATTTATAGTCTTAATAGGTTTATGCGTGTCTTTATATTTAAAAATATTTATTCCTAAATTATCATTATAAATTGCACCTACCACTGTTTGTCTCTGCATCGCTGAAAGGTTGACTGGTAGAAAATGCCTATGGCATTAAGTCCGCCTCTGTACATTTTTGTGCTTAAAGTGTTAAATAATTATATAAATAAAAAGACACGTTGCGCCGACCACAAATTAATTGGAATAAGGGCAGCAGAGTTATGATGATTAGGTACTATAGTCCGCGCAGAAGTGCTAGTCACCGCCTGAGGTACGTGAGCGGTGGGACGGGGGAGGTAGACAAAGGCCAGGCTAACTCAGCCTGCCAATCTTGTCAATGGTGCCTTCCCCGACTAGCACTTGCGCGCGGACTATACAAGGTGTCGTTTTGCACTCTCGTCAAATTTGAGGAGGTAAATAAGCTAGGTATTCTCGAAACGAATCAATAATAAAATAAGTAGGTTTTTTTTATCTTATACTTTTTTACTTTTATACTTTTTCCCCCACCTATTATGATTAATCTTACTTGGTTATACAGGGTGCCCAATTCGGAGGATTTTACTTTAGATTAAGATTATTTTTATTACAAACGAATATTACCGGATAATTTTCTATAACTAATTTAACTACTATTATTATTCGCACTAAGCGTTTCCAAATGTCTTATGTAATGCGCACAGCAAAAGAGTGGAACTCTCTAGGTTTATTATTTTTTTTTTTTTTTGTGGGTGGTAAATCATCAAATAACTTCTCCCGCTCTGGGCAGAGCAGGAGGGCGTGTCAGACTCTTACTGACTAAAACCCACCCGTGTTCCTTCAGTTGCCTGTGCCAGGGGCCACGGTAACCCTCTTGGACTTTTCCGCAACCCTAGCAGGCATCGGTCCTAGCAAACCCCGTCATTGGTGCTGACATCTCTTTGAGGCACGCGTGGAACACAACGCGCCGTCGACCCGGGCCTGGTCCTTATCGAACGGTGAGCTGCCCATTGCTCGCCGTATGCAAGCCCGCGCCTACGGTGGCCGGGAATCGGCCTGCGATTCCCGACGCCCAGGGCGTCTCCTGCGGCGGCTAGGGGCGTGAGGGCGCCAATTTTGCCTCTCCCTCACGCGTTCCGCCTCCTCCTTCGCGAACATTACTGCTTCGCAGAAGGAGGTGACGGCTTCCCAAGCCCTCTCGCTCCGTACCATGGCCTGGACCAAGGCCGGACGCGAGAGATCGCCACCGCCAATCGCCTCCACGAGGACACGGCGGTGCTCCGCCCAAGCCGGGCAGGCCTCCACCGTATGCTCCACCGTGTCCTCCGGGCGATCCACACAATGGTGACACCCGGGCGTTTCCTCCCGCCTTATCCGGAACAGGAACCTCCCGAAACAACCGTGTCCGGTGAGGACCTGCGTCAGGCGGAAGGTGAGGACGGCGTGGCGCCTCTCTAGCCACTCCTCAAAGAGGGGACTTATCGCCGCAATTGTGGTGCGCCCAGCGCTGGGTTGCGACAATCGCACTCTCCATGCCGCCCTGAGATCCCGCCGCAGCTCTGTCCGCTGTACCGTGATTTCTCGCGGCAGCGGAGCTACGCCCCGGCGTTTCGCCTCCTCGCGCCACTCCCAAACGTGCGCGAGGACTTTTGCCTCCAGATCCCATGGCGGTAATCCGGCAAGGAGGCTCGCCGCCTCACCGGAGACCGTACGGTATCCCCGGACCAGCCGGGTGGCCATGACCCTTTGGGGCGCGTTCAACCAGCGGGCTGGCCGCCGCCTCAAGGAGCGCGCCCACACCGGTGCCCCGTAGAGGGCCATGGACCGTACGACCCCCGCGTAGAGCCTCCGGCAGGAGGCGTTTGGCCCCCCTAGATTGGGCAGGAGCCGCTTTAAGGAAGCCCCGGCCCTTTCCAGTCTGGGAGCCAAACGTCGGAAATGCTCCACGAAGTTCCACCGGCTGTCGAGGACGAGCCCCAGGTACTTCATCGTCGACTCGACGCCGATGTGAACCCCTCCTACCGTTATTTGGGAACCCGACGGTGGCGTGTTCCGAGGACCATGAAAACACATGGCCTCGGACTTGTGCAGGGCCACCTCGAGTCCCAATTGCCGGATCCTCTCGACGATTGTCGCAACCCCGCGTGTCGCTAGTTCGGCCGCCGCCTGGTGCGACCTCCCCTGCGCCAGGACCAGCGTGTCGTCAGCGTAACAAACCACGCTGACGCCGCTAGGGAGGTCGGCGCGCAGCACCCAGTCGTATCCGATGTCCCACAGATGCGGCCCCAGGACCGATCCCTGTGGGACACCGCACGACATCTCTTGCCGGTTCCATACTCCCTGGTGACCGGGGTAGATGACGGCCCTGTCCGTCAAATAGGCCTCGACCACACGACAGAGGTAGGTCGGCATCCGGTGATACCGGAGTGCCTCCCTGATACAACTCCAGGGCAGGGTATTGAAGGCATTGGCGATGTCTAAAGACACCGCCAAGACGACCCCACCCCGGGCCACAGCATCCCCCGTCGTGAGGGCCCGCACGCGCATGATGGCGTCCACCGTAGAGCGCCCCCTGTGGAAGCCAAACTGGCTCTCCGCCAAATCCGGCCCCACCCGCACCAGCCGCCCGACGAGGCGGTCTGCAATGACTCTCTCAAAGAGCTTGCCCACTTCGTCGAGCAGCACGATGGGCTGGTAAGCGGGCGGAGAGTCCGCTGGGCGCCCCGGCTTCTTGATGAGGACCAGTTTGCCCGTCTTCCAACGAAGTGGGAACTGGCCCCTCTCCATGCATGCGCTTAGGAGCCCCCTTAGTCGAGGCCCGAGAGCCTCCGAGGCCAGGACCCAGGCTTTCCCAGGTAAGCCGTCGGGTCCTGGGGCGGTATTTTTAGCACTCAGCCTACGTACCGCCACTCGCAGCTGTGCCTCGGTCACCTCCGGAGCATCGTCGTCGTCGTCGGCGGTGTGGTCCGCATTCAGCACCGCAGTAGGCGGAGCCATGGGCGGGGAGATATGGTCCCCTCTAGAAGGGAACAGAGTGCTCACCACGTCCTCCACGAGCTGGGGCCGGAGACTGCGTCAGCGGGGGAGCCCATGAGCGGAGCTTCTCACGCACCAATTTGTAGGGGCGTCCCCACGGGTCCCTGTTCACAGTCTCCAGCGACTCCTCGCGGGCCAGTCCCCTGGCCCGCAGGATCTCCGCTTGGAGGGCGGTCTTCGCCGCTCTGTACCCCTCGTACAGCTCCGCCTGAATAGCTTCCGTATCCGGAGGGCGAATACGGAGCCTGCGGTGCCTGGTGTACCGGCGTCGCGCAGCGACGCACGCACTGCGTAAAGTCGTCAACTCTGGCGACCACCAGCACACCTGGCGCTGAGCGCGCCCAGGCTGGGCCCGGGGCATTGCCACGTCACATATTTCGGACATGGCCTCCCGGAACCACTCCGCCTCGACGTTGATGTCAGCAGGCCTGTCCGGTGATGACACCCAGGCCTGCACGATCGAGGCTTCCAGGAGGAGCTCCCGGTCCAGCTGCTTCAGCGCCCACCGCGGACCACTCGGGGCCTGTCGGACCAGCGCACTCGAGGTCTGGGCGGAGACGTCAAACCGGATGTACCGGTGGTCGGAATAGGTCTCCACCCCCTCTATGACGCGCCAGTCAAGGACATGCGGTGACAGAGCGGGGCTGGCGAACGAGATGTCCACCACCGATTCACCCCGCATCCGCACACACGTGGGGACAGAACCCCGATTTAGGACGACCAGGCCTGTCTCCAGAGCCCGGTCCTCCACCATCCTGCCCCGTGTGTCCGTATACCGGGAACCCCAAGCCACATTCTTGGCATTGAAATCCCCGAGGACGAGCACGGGGGGGGAACGGAACCCGACGACGACGACTTTCAACTCCGCAAGGGAGTTGTGGAACTCGGCAAGAGTTCGGTTCGGGGAGAAGTATACCCCCACCACTACAATCTCCCCGAACCGTGCTGCCACGCAACCCCGTCCCCTCGTGACTGCCTCGAGGGACGGAGTACCGGCGGCGGCCGACGAAATTAGGGTCACTGAGCCGCTTAGGTCCTCCACTCAGTCATCCCTGGGCGGGACAAAGTACGGCTCAGCGACCACGGCGATGTTAATCGACCACTGCGTCATGCTCTGGAGCAACAGATCCTGAGCGGAGGCGCAGTGGTTGATGTTCGCCTGGAGGAGGCGTAATGGGGCCGTTATTGGCACTCCATGTAAGCCTCCTCCCGAGCCCTCTGTGAGGGCCCCGCCGCAGGGAACTCTCTACCTGCGTCGGTGTTTCCGAACGCATACAACCCTAATCTCTTCAAAGTGAGAGTGAACAGGCTTCTTCTGGGTAAACTCACTCCATGGTCGACTCTGTCTCTGTCACCACTGACCAAGACTAGAACCAAGAGCAAACTCATCTTAAATAAAAAATAAATATATATTCAGGCTTAAGATCTGCCTAATCTCCTCCTTTTTTATACTTAAAAATGCGATGTGATGCGATGTGAGGGCGTGAATTTTTCCTCTCCCTCACGCGTTCTCCCTCCTCCTTCGTGAGCATTACTGCTTCGCAGAAGGAGGTGACGGCTTCCCAAGCCCTTTCGCTCCGTACCATGGCCTGGACCAGAGCCGGATGCGAGAGATCGCCACCGCCAATCGCCTCCACGAGGACACGGCGGTGCGCCACCCAAGCAAGGCTCCACCGTGTCCTCCGGGCGATTCACACAATGGTGACACCCGGGCGTTTATTCCCGCTTTATCCGGAACAGGAACCTAATTGGCCACCCTATAATATGTACTTTTTTTTGAACTCTGAAACAGTTTTGTCTACAATAATCTACTGGAACAAAACATCAGAAGAGTTATGACTACCCCAGGCGATTCTTTATATTTTCCTTACAAGTCTTTTGGCACAGCTGTCGTTAATCTAATGGATACAGTCCTTCGATCCCCTACGTGACCTAAGTTCGTAAGCAACCTAAGGAGTGGCAATGAAAATAGCGACGAGCGTTTAAATACTATTATAATTTTTATCACTATTATACTAAATTCTAATTTTGCTGAGAAATATCGACACTATTTGAATTTAAACTATTAATAAAGACGATTTATTTTATTTTTTTATTTTATTTTTATTTATTTATTTTTTACGACTATTTATAAAGTCACAGCTTGCAGTTTTATACGGAACCTGAACTTATTAATTTATGCAAAACCAGGGAAATACATTGTTATGCAAATTGACTACCATCTTGAGTTTGAGCTTGAGAATTGAGGTGAGGGTGGCAATTTGCTTAACAATTCATTTGCCTGACTGTACATACGGTTGCCATAAAATGTACCTCCTTTATTAGAGGTGAATTTATGTATCTAAGTTTTTAACTATATAGTAAGTACTTGAAAATGATCTGATGAGCTGATCCATACACGTCATGTTCGCGAACGGGCGCCGTCAGTAGTCATCTCTTAACTGCCACGGCTTATTTTAATTCCTGAATTGTTTTTTTTTTTCTTTTTTATTACGGACGCTATCGACGTGCACGTCTTTCTACATCGTTCTCACATATATCATTTCAACATGAATGATGTAACCAATTTTAGCCTTCATCTTTCTGACTGACCGACCCCTTGACAATTCGAAAGTGCCTGTAATTGGTTTTTTTTTTAATAAATGCTTTGAGTTCGAGTTTGAAAAGGAGAAATGGATCACTTGAAATGACTTATGTTTGCATTGAACCTTAATGTGTATAAGAAAATCACACTTTAGCAGTAAATAGTTCACAACGTTTTTGTCTAAACTGATATTATAAAGAGAAAAGATTTGTTTTTTGTATATTTATTTGTTACGCTTTCACGGTAAACGGCTGAACGGAATTAGATGAAATTTGGCACATGGGTAGACCATGAAATGGATTAGGACATAAAATACTTTTGATGCCTATATTCCCACGGGGTCGAGCCTTTTGCGAGTGTAACCGGGGGGAGCATATAGTCGTGCATAAAACTAGTGGTCATGAGCTTGAAAGACTGTCTGTGTCGGAATTATATTGCTGAGTTAATGGTGCCGATTCCCTTGTTTACAAACTAAACCAAATTTAAGTTCATTGCATTTTTTTCTTTCTATTTCATTAAGAAAAGGACAGAAGATACATTTTAGTTTAGTCCTGTCAAATTAATCAGCGCCTGACACTACTCCATACAAGTTTAGACGTGATTAAAAAGTTGACTACTAAAATTACATCAAATTACGTCAGGTGCTGACTAATTTGACAGGACTAAACTAATATTTATCTTCTGTCCTTTTCATAGTGAAATAGAAAGAAAAATATGCACTCAACTTAAATTTAGTTTAGTTTGTGAACAAGGGAATCGGCACCATTGTAGGATAATTATTTTTGAACGTTGGCTCAAACATAAGTTCACGTAAAGTAAGGGCTATTATAAAAACCGACCCGAAAACTCACTTAAAGTTACTACCGCAAGTTGGTCCAACATGTAAATTTACAAGAGGTTTTTGACAAAAAGTGTGACCGACGCGACGGGACCGTCAGTCATTCAACATCGAAGCGGTGTGCACGAAATAATAATTAGGGTTAGCCCTATTTACGTTTTCAATGTTGCTTTTGGCGAATATTTTGTACGTGTGCGGTTCGAGACAAAATACGGGGGAATGTATTATCCTTTTCTTGGGTGACTTTTTCTTTCGAATAGTAGATTGTGAGGGTGTATTGGGGAGAATATGAAATCATATCGTTTTAGGACGTATAAGGCGTGTGTTATGAGAATATAGAAATGTGTATTTCTTATTGAAGGAATGGTGGCCGTTAATATTATAGCCTGGAATTACAATTCCCTTTGGAAGTTTGGGTCGCTTAGTACAGTTGACCGCACGTCATTGGTAACAGAACTAGTATAAGCTGGCCACTGTTTCCATTGAAACTCCGTACCTACTTATCAAGGCCAAATGTTACCACTAAAGTGCAGTAGACTGTAACTATTGTAATTGATCAAGTCGTAGAGTCTAGTCTTCTTAAAAATACTTCTAGAATCTTTTTATTTTATAGTTCTAGAACATCATTTCGATGCATGTCTCGTTATAAGCCTTTGGTAGGAAAAAGTCATCAATCAACTAAGACTCCGCTACTCTCCGCCGGTGTTAAGTCCCTTGGTAATGTAAAATCTTTTTTTTCCAATATAAAGCATGAAGATTGAAATACACTTCAGTTAATGTGGAAAAGTTATTTACTTCTTTCAACTAAGTTAAGAAAATGAGCCGTAGTATTCCATTAACGTTACCGAAACAAAAAAAATATTACAATTATTTTTATCAGGAAAGTAATCTGGATAAACGATTCAGGCAATTTTTAAGAACAGAATTATTGTAATAAAAGTTATATAAAAATCTACGGAAAATCAGAAACACAAGCGTCTGTCAATCAAGAAAGTTAAAACAGTTGGTTTGGGATTCAAAACGTGACGTTGATCGATTTTCGGAGAAATTACTTACATAACTTACAAACATCAGCCGGAAAGTACTTACAGTTAGGGTAATTAATTGCTAATTATTATTATTTATTTATTTCAGACATGTCCATAGATTATATAAAAAATCAATCAAATAAAAACAAATTACATTAAAATAAACAACAATAAATAAAATTACACATACACGCTAACGCGCTAAGCTAGGCCAGCCAGTCGTCTGCCAGGGTTGCGGGAAAGTCACCGTGGTCCCAGGCATAGTCAGTAAGAGTTTGACACGCCCTCCCACTCCACCAGGAGCGGGAGAAGTTATTTGATGATTTCCCACGCTCAAAAAAGAAAAAAGGCGTGCCCACCGTGCCAGCCATGTTAAAGCCATTCCATACAACTGTCAAAGACGGACAATATAGAGATTTGAACAAACGAACAACTTAAGTTGGTACCCAGATAATTTGCCTGAAAATTAATTTCCCTGACTTTGCCTAATGGATATTACCTAGAAATAAATAAAACAAAAATTTTGTCTAAGTATTTTTTTTTTGTTTAGGGTGGAAACCTTCAAAAGACGCCCGGCGTCCGGGGAAAGAGGTCGGGGAGTGTGGGATTCTTACCTCACAAAAACCACCCCTTCAGCCACCATCGGAAGGGGGTCCCGGTTCCTCTTAAAACACCACGGTACAGGAGAAATTCCTAGTGTGGGGCAACGTTTTAAAAGAAGAAAAAAGAAAAAGAAAGAAAGAAAGAAAAGACCAAGTCCAGAACCCCCCCTGTGCAACGCCTGTCAGGCATATTACTTAAGTACTTAGTGTTCTCCCTCGGCAGTGGTTGCAAGCGCTTCTTTGTCCATGAGGTCCTGGGTTCTGTTACCGGGTCGGTTTCAATAGGATTATCTATCTAGAATTTCCCAGTAGCAGCTCGAAGTCTGGAATTGTGCCCGGTTGATGGCAAAAGGCTCGTCCTCTATTTTAAGGGACAAACGTAATAGGCCAAATGTGGGTCTTGGAGTACTATATCATGCCTGTGTTCCTCGAAATGTAGGCAGATGTGTCTGCCTACATTTTGAGGAACACAGGCACGTTGACATTATGTTCTGTTTTAACTTACTAAAAAACTGCGTTGAGTGGCATTGAGAAAGTCTCACACACACTGGCAGGTTCCGGCCGTAGTTCTGGGCATTTGCTACTCCGTATCACCTACAGACAGAAGATTACTTCGAGACTTGTACTAAAAATGAATGACAACACCACTTCAGAGTTATTCTCACTCCCGGTATGTTATTGCCCGTCCGGAAAAGATAATTAATCGGGGGTAAGTTTAATTCCGAAGTATCGAACTACTTTCGGACGGACCCGTTTCTTCGTTGACGGACTTAGAGAGTAGGCTGATACGGTCTACTGACCACCCAAATCCATCAAAGAAAAAAATATTCTTATCAGCAGAGACCACTTCCCACAAAGTTCTCAAAAGCCCTTCACGTTTGGCAAACTCATATTATGGTACCTATATTAAATCGGGTTCACGACGTGTGTGGAATATTCGGAATTCCCGAAGAGACCCGAACACACCCGACCATTACCGATCACCAATCGACATGAGTAATGAACTATTGAGGCCAATCGAGTCGTGCGAGAAACGTATTACGAATAATAATCGAGAAGGGTAAGCCATTATTATGAATCGATTGTAATAATATTTGCGTTGGTTTCGAGTTAGAATTTGCGAGTTGATTTGGCTTTATGTTGATTTCTCCGTATTCGAACTTAACAAGTATCATAGTGCCTGACTGCAGGAAAATATGTTGAGGCAGTTGGGGGATTTATACCAAGCAGGTCAAAGTTTGACTTACGACGTTTAAGGGGTGTAAAAATACCCTTGACGAAGCGAGAGTCACTTGTTCTTCCAGTTATTAGGTCCTTACGTGAAATTGGCGTTTTGGCAAACTGGCCACTTTGATCTGAAATATCTGGTGTTTGGTTAGGAATTCCGAATTCAAATTTATTTTCAAAATTTGGCTTGTGTATTTGTGTTTCCAATTTAGCGATTCATTTGTTTTCTCGCCTTTTGATTTTTCTTTGACATCGTTCAGTTATAAAAAAATATGGAAATCTTAAAATATCGGATTATTTACGAATACGAGTTCCACCGCGGCACCAGCGCTGCAGAAACAGCTCGAAGGATTAATGATGTGTATGGGAAAGCTACCGTAAATGAAAACGCGGTCCGTTTTTGGTTGCAACGTTTTCGTTCTGGAAATATTGACCTACAGAACAAACCCCGTGGACAGCCGGAGACCCTAGTTGATAATGAAGAATTAAAAGAGATAGTGGAAGCGGATCCATCGCAAACCACGTCAGAGTTAGCGGCAGGTTTCGGTGTGAGTGATAAAACAATTTTAATTCATTTGAAACAAATTGTAAAAGTGCTCGAAAATGGGTACCGCATGAATTGAGTGAAGCGAACCAACAAACACGAGTCGAGTGCTGCGTTACATTACTCAACCGTCACAATAACGAGGGGGTTTTGAATAGTATCGTTCCTTGTGATGGAACTGTACCATAATCGTTAACGCTCATCACAATGGTTGAACCCAGGAGATCCGGCCCCAAGCAAAATAGACTCAGAATAAGTGTCTGGTGGACCAGTGCTGGTGTCATCCACTACAGCTTCCTAAGATCTGGCCAGACGATTACGGCAGATCTGTATTGTCAACAATTGCAAACCATGATGGAAAAGCGAGCCGTTAAAGAACCGAGACTGGTCAATTACTCTAGCCCACTGCAGCTTCAGGACAACGCTAGACCACACACTGAACAACAGACGGTCGCTAAATTAGAGGAGCTGCGATTGGAACGTCTCCGACACCCACCGTACTCACCGGACGTTGCTCCAACAGATTACCACTTTTTCCGGAATTTGGACAACTTTTGCAAGAAAAAAAAATCAATTCCGATGAGACTGTCAAAACTGCCTTCAAAGATTATATTGATTCTCGCTCCTAAATTTTTTCAGCAAAGGAATCAATGAACTACCGATAAAATGGCGAAAGTGCATTGATAACAATGGTACAGTCAGCGTCACGATGTTGGTACCACCCTTCAAAGTTAATTTGAATACAACTGGGGTAACCAATTGATGCAGCCCACCGTACTTACTTTGATTGATGAATTAAAATAATATCATTAAAAATAAAAAAACATTTTGGTTTTTCCATACAAAATGCCAATTTCACTCATATCAAGAGATATGAGTGAAATTGGCATTTTGTCCTACCTTCTGGTTATGGAGATACTGAAAGTCAAAGTTCAATTTTTTTAGCTAACCTGTTTTTACGAAAACATGTTTTAAATGTTATAACTTAACTTAAAATATTCTCACGATCCCTGTACCGTTGCATGCACCCATAAGCACAATGTTTTGCGTGCGCACCACCGTAAACAGCGAGTTCTCACACTTAATTAGAAGTCGATTCTCAGAAATTAATTTTGCACAGTATAATAATTAGTTAACCTACTTACTTAAGTCCACAATGTACTTTAATTGTTCGGCTTTATGTAATCGATATGCAATATATCTGTGTTATTAGCAACTTGATGATATGTTGTTGTTATTTGTAATTAGTCTGTAAGCCTTCTTAAAAGTAATAAAATAAAATACAAAGTTATTTTAGTTTGATGTACAGAATGCGTAGTAGGCTTCGTAATGTATCTTGTTACACCCTGTGTTACATCGTTTACCTGCACTGAGCAAGCAAAAATCAATGAGTCTGCCTAGCCATTTCTCTACTAATGTTGGGATTGGCTTCCAGTCTAACCGAATGAAGCTAGATACCAGTACTTTACATGCAGCGACTGCCTATCTGACCACCAGAACCCAGTTACCGAGTAAAACGATTCCCCTTGGTAAGACTGATTGTCAGACGAGGTCAAGGATCCAGGAATGACACCCGGGACCAACGAGTGAACGTGCTTCCCGAGGCACGGAGGGGTTTTGTAGGTAAATATGGTCACCCATCCACGGACCGACCGCGGCAAGCGTAGCTTAACCTGATCGATCGACCAGTGCGGTTGGTATTACTTGATTAATACTCGTTCTTACTCTGTGCGTGTAAAGCCCAGTGCCCATTATTGGGACAGTTACAAGGCTGGTATATATTGTACTATAAGGACTCCACGTCCATATAGTAAGTACCGGGATTATCAATTAAACGAAAGAACGCGTAATTATTCCTAAAAACGATTTTACTCATATTACATGATGACGCGCTCTGCCAGCTCTTCAAGCTGAGTATCTATTCTTTTCTACCTTCTAAATTAAAATAGTGTTAAATCTCTTATTCTTATGCCATGCACTTATAAAATACTCCCGCAGGTTTCATGGAAACACCATGCAGGCTAAGTCGCTACATTACCTTCTACATCTACATACCTACCTCTGATTAGTCTACACGTCTCGTTGACTGAAAATATTGAATTGTGTATGGAAATATAAGCACGTAGGCGCTTCGCTGTGAACATCTTGTTCTTATCAGGATTCCGTAGGTTTTCGTATATTATTTACTGTATCCGCTGTAAGAGAATTTCGGGTTAATTCAATTTATAATTTTTTTTGAAATGATGCGGGATTTTCATATAAAATCCCGCCATTAGTATCTAGCATTTCAGTACCTAAGTAAATTAAGTTGTTTGCGTAACTAATACGTTAGTATTAGTTTCGCAAACGGTTACCTTAGGGTGTGAAAACAGCAGTCGGGGGTTGCGGAAGGATCGTACGTTCCCGCGACCCCCGGCGTAGGTGTGAGATGGAACACCGGGGTGGTTTTTAGTCAGTAAGAGTCTGACAGACCCCGCCGCCCGCCCCAGGGCGGTGGACATCCATGAGCATTTTCCACCCCGGAAACAAACAAAAAAAAGAAAAGGGTGTGAAAACATGGGTTGTTGCAGAAGGATCGCACGTTCCCGCGACCCCCCGCCGTAGGTGTGAGATGGAACACCGGGGTGGTTTTTAGTCAGTAAGAGTCTGACAGACCCCGCCGCCCGCCCCAGGGCGGAGGACATCCATGAGGATTTTCAACCCCGAAAACAAAAAAAAAAAGGTGTGGAAACATAATTATCAAATAATTGGTCCAGCCGAAACCAAACTTCACGTGTAAATTGACTTAATATTGGTTCATCTATTAATATATTGTCTAATCAAATTTACAAAATCAGATTTTTAGGTAAAACTAGAATAATTAATAATAATATTATTAATCTCCTCACCGCCGTATCTCTACGTTGATGTCGTGGAGTGGCTTGCGCGCTCCGATCTCTAGGTTTCTGCCGGTAGAGTTTACTTTGTAGGAACAGGTCTACGGCGAGGAGCCAGACCATGAGGGAGACAGAAACCCGCAGGGCAGCATATGGGGAGCTGTTGGGCAGTAGTGACCCCACGGACCCTACCTTCCGGGAGAAGTCTTGTTCCTCATCTCTGGCTTGCCTTTATTGGCCGGCTGGAATGAATAATGACGAGGAACAGAGCTCCCACCTCTTTCTTACCTTTATTGGCCAGCTTGAGTGGAGATTCGCGAGAGCAAACGTGCTCGGAGGCAGGAAGTATTTCAGTAAGTGCTGGTAGGGATCTTGACCATCTTCCGGGCTTTGGAATAGTCCTGCTAGAGTCGTGGAAAACCTCTCCACTCCTCAAGCACCTCAAGATATGTTGCCCCCTTGTCGCTACGTCACTAAGTGCTAACGACAGTTTTCTGGGGCCCATTATTGAGTGTGCAAGTCACCCTCTGTTATTTTTTCCGTTTATAATAAAAAATTGATAAGAAAAGGGCCGTAGACCTTCCATACTTCTAGGTAACCAATACACTATAGCCACCCAAACTCATTGCCCAATATGTTTTGTTCCCATGTTCTGCAATAGTCCTGTACCAGCCGCGGGTTGTCCTTGGGTGCACTTGCATAGAGCATACAGAGATAATCGTCGGTTGCTGCCTTATTCCTTTTGAAATTGTCTAAGGGGCCTCTGCAAGTAGGCTTTGGCCCCTCGTACACCTTCCAAAGGACCGGGACTCCATGGTCCCGATATACGTAAAGACAATAATCTTTATTCATGAATATGAGACAGCCAAACAGAGTAACTTAATAATAATCCCAGGATAGACACAAATCGTTTAAAGTTATTTTGTCAATACAATTTAGGCAAGTCAACAGTTGGAGAATGTAAAATGATAGATTGTAAAAATGGTTTGGTTGTCTTTAGACTGATTCGCCCTATCCTCTCGTACTAGTATAAAACTGGGTACGTATTGCAATATCTAAAATTAAAAGAACTAACGTAAAATAACCTACGTTCAAAATCCCTAAAATCTAAATACCTAATGATTGTTTCACTTATATTCAAAATACCGAGAGTTTATAAAGCTAAAACTTGAAATTCCTATGTACAAAGTTCCTTAAATTGGTTTTCCTCACCGTTAATTTACAAAAATGAAAAATACCGATCTAAGTACCTATGTAAAGTTCGAAATCCAAATAAAAACACTATTATTATTAAAAAAATAATATCATACATTAATATTATAATAATTGTAAAGATAATACCTACTTTAAAAATAAGTTTATATTATCGAATGGTTAGTTAGCCTACGTCCAATATATCTAAAATCTAATTATCGACGAATGTGACATCGAAAGGCTTAAAATATCGAAGTACAGAGCATGTAATGACCTAAGTATCAAATGTCCTAAATATAATGTGAAAACATTTCTGTGAGCAACTTGGAAGTAGCGCTCGCCGGCCGCTGCCGCGGCA
Source organism: Brachylomia viminalis (assembly GCA_937001585.2). NCBI lineage: Eukaryota > Metazoa > Arthropoda > Insecta > Lepidoptera > Noctuidae > Brachylomia > Brachylomia viminalis. The sequence goes on from OW443296.2 coordinate 7,161,786, forward strand.
CCGCTCACTTCGCTCGCTCGGCTCGCGCGCGCTTTGTCACAGTTCAAACCTTTACTTTTATTTTTTTTTACGGGGGGAAATCCTCATGGACAACCTCCGCCTGGGGAAAAGGTGGAGGGTCTTACCGACTAAAACCACCCCGGTGTCTCGTCGCACGTGCGTGCGGGGCCGCGGGAATCCAAATTCTTCCGCAGCCCCACACTAGTGCTGGTCCGGTCTGTCCGGGCCTCGTCTCCTGCACGGGGTAGTGAGGTGTTTAACTACCCCGTGCATCGCCTCAGAGGCGCGCGCCGACACCCGCCACAGTTCAGCCTACCGCCAGACAGTTCTAACCTTTTTTTTTTGTTTCCGGGTTGGAAAATCCTCATGGATGTCCGCCGCCCTGGGGCGGGTGGCGGGGTCTGTCAGACTCTAACTGACTAAAAACCACCCCGGTGTTCCATCTCACACTTACGCCGGGGGTCGCGGGAACGTACGATCCTTCCGCAAGCCCTGACTGGTGCCGGCCCGCCACTGCGGGCCTCTTCGGGTCTGGGGGGGAGTGAGGTGTATCACTTCCCCCGCGACGTCTAAGAGGGGCGCGCGTGGAACACTACGCGCTGCGACCTCGGGTCCTGGTGTGTGGGGGGCGACGGACGTCCCCGAGTCCGTCACCCCTGGACCCATTTAGGGGGACTGGAAGAGGGCGTTGTCCGCCCTCCGCCGACGCCCGGTGCGCCTTCTGCGGACCGGGTGAGTGAACGAGATCTCCCTCTCCCTTTCCGCAGCCTCCTTCTGCGAGACGACTGTCTCGCTGCTGAGAGCAGTTGTAGTCCTGTGTTTTCAAATATTTATGATTTCATTACCTGGGTTAGGAAATAGGATACTTTTTCATTTTCGGTACGTTCCTGTGGGGTATTTTCTGAACCCCGCGAGGGAAGCACCGGCAAAAAGCTAGTCTGTTTTAAAAAGCAGAGTTGTTGAATAATCCTACTTGAATATACAGTGTGAAAGCACGTGGGATGTGATGGAACATTATTCCAGTGTATTTGGCTTTCCAAATATCAACACTGACGAGATATTATAATATGAGTTAGTGGTGAGTGGGCGGTGAATAAGCTGGCACGGTTTTAGCAAAATCTGTAATACCTCATTTTGATAAACATGGCTGTAATCTGTTGAATATGTAAATATCAGTTAAATTATTATGTGATCGATTCTATGTTGGCATTGACTTAATTGATAAAGATAATTTTTATTTGCCAAAAACAGTGCTTTACATTTCCACATAGTCTACATTAATAGCTTGGTTTAGTTAAAAAATAAACCGAAGGGAAGCATTTTGCTTAATTAATAAGCCAGTCAAAACATAATCATCAATAATGGTCTTAATTCGTTTTTCCTTACGATTTAAGATTACGGGGTTATAATAAACTTATAGAGGTATGAGGAACAGGGCGTGAAGTTCACTCATACTCTATGGAAAAGGAAGGATCCTCCGACTAAACTGCCCAACGATCGATGTCTATATGGCAGCTGCGCGGTAAACTCTACTTGCGCGATGCAGGATTTTGTGTGACGTCAGTGTGTTGCGTATTTCGCATGTGGCGATGTAGATGCCGCAACAAACTGTCTCAGGTATATCAAGAGATCGGTAAACGCCATTGCTCAGTAATCTCTTAGCCAAGAAAGCGTAAGGCTAAAAGCTCTGTTCCCACACAACTGTGAATGTCAGAAGTCCATATTTAGAAGTGGGTATTTACTCGTACATACCAGTGTGTGGGTTGGCGCCCATCGATGAGCGTGGGAGCTTGGCCAAAGCAAACTGGAGTAATCACATAACTAACTGTATAAAGTTGAATATATTTATAACAAAACTTAAAAAATTACTGATAAACAAGTGTTATTACTCCTTAGATGAATATTTAAATGATAAACATAAATAATATGGAAAAAGTATTAATAACAATTAAAGCAATAACATTATCAATAATAATGTTATTTAAATAATATAGGTATGTAAAGACAATTACTAATATAAATTATTAATAATAAATAATATAATAATACTAATTGATAACAATAATTTAACGATAGTCACGCAATTTATACTGGTCTAAAATATATTAATGATACGATAATTATTTATAAATAATATACCTACTAATAACAATTAATTAATAATATAACAATAGGAAAATTTATTATATAAAATAGCAATAATAATAAATTAATAATATAAGTAGCAATAATAATTATTAAAAGAAAAACTTTTTATATAAATGAATAAACATAATAATGCTACACAATTATATACAGGAATGTAAAAATAATCTATTATATTTAAGTACATTTTGCAATTAAAATAATAGTTATTTATATAAGCGAAATGTAAATATTTTAAATCTCCTAAAGGAAGGCTTCCTCTCTCCTACCCTTTTGCTGAGCCCTACAGGGTCCATAATGATCTAAATTATATAGTTACCACCTAAGTACACATTATGGTTAAGCAATAAAAATATTGAGTATTGAGTAACGGATTATTATTTTCCGAGTGACTAATAACTTAAAAGTCGACTAAATGTTTGCAACAAAAAAAATAGAGTGGGTACCATAATAATGGGTTGGCAGCTAATAAGGAGTATCGTAATAAGTAATAGGTAGCATATTAATATATCAGTAATAAGCTCCGTTTTAATTTGTTACCAGGAGAAACTGGATGCAATCTGGTCTTTAGGGCACCCCGACTCGGACAGGTTAGGTTAGAAGGGGATGGCGGAGTCGATAGACCCCGCCATCCCCTTCGTGGTTATTTTTTATAAACCACCCAGAAGTAGGAGCCCCGCGGAGCGGGGCTCCGTCGACCAAGCCCTGCCATCGACCATGCATAGAATATTTTAATTAAGGTTTGGTTAGAACTGTGACAATTATGACAAACATGAACGCCCATTTTCTATTTTGTTTTCGCCATTAAGTTTCCGCTTAGATATTAATTCTGTTCCCAAAAGAAAAACTTGATGCTAGTTTAAATTAAAACGGAGCTTATTACTGATATATTAATTTGCTACCTATTACTTATTACGACACTCCTTATTAGCTGCCAACCCATTATATATGGTACCCACTCTATTTTTTTTTTAAACCTATATTCATTTTACTTAGTTGCCGCATTAAATACATGCCTTGAGTAACTCGGTTGGGTTTACTACTTGATTTTCGATAAATTATATTTATAAATCACTAGCGCTTCGCCCACGGCTTAGTTTGTGTGCAAAGGAGACTTTCTCATACATAGTTGAACGTACATACGTGATGACACCCAGGAATTATGTAGATTTCCATTAGAGAAAAAAAAACGGAATCGAATCAGTAGTTAAGAAAATTACCCCTACAATCCAACTCACCAATTTGACCTCTTTATAATATTAAGTATAGCTATTTTATTGAGGTTATATTTCTAAAACACGTGTTTTTCACTCAGGTTTTTCAAGTAATTTTTGGCACGTGATCTCTGACTTTAACGAAAGAAAAATAAATTTAGAAAAAAAGAAATCACTCGTTGCTACGTGATTTTTTCGTACGAAACGTTACTCATTTTTCGGACAGATAAAATCTTATTAAAACATTGCCATAATTTGGCTCTCTGTATTCCAGTGGCGAGAAGAAAAAGGGGACAAACGAGCAAAAAGGTGGTATTCTTTTATTTCTGTTACCATAACTAAACTTGAATAAACTTTTTTAATTTTATTTTTTTGGAACAAAATAATTCCTTATCGCACGTTTACTCTGCACTCTTGGCGAATTAGTACTAGACCGAAAAACGTGTAACATTTGACCGCCACGACATTTTTGCATGTGTATTGTCTATGTCACCAGCACACCACGTTATACGAAATAGTAAAATTTCTCCAAATGATTTTAAACCTTAAAACGTTGAAGGTAGAATGTTCAAAATCGAATGTGAAAATTTGACGGTTTGTGGTAACGTGACCTGCTGCTGCGTGTACACTGTAGCTTAGACGTGCAGGAAATTGATTACAATTCTATTATCATTCCCTCTTTTTTTCATTTAATTCCTCTCAAACGTTGTTAATTTATTTATTTCATTGTGTCTGTTATTTAATACAATATAAATTTGGATATATTCGCTTTGGATCGCCTAAAATTTAAGAAATATTTAGTGAATTGTCTACATTTGCGTAACGTTTAGTGTATCTTCTTTTAGTTTGTTTTCGTAATTTGTTTTAGTATTAAAATAAGTACAACCTTTTATTTCTCTTCCTGTCTTCTTCTTTGTGCTTGTGTAACTTGAATAATGTGTCTTCACTGTATCACTATCATAGGTAATCTGTGGAAACGTCGTGGATTGTACATTAACCCACTTCCAATGTAATCTTAGATGTAATATAATAATATAATGTACAATTGTTTGTGGTCCTTAACAAAATAAATAAAATAAAATATACAGCTAAAGGAACTTCGTTTTAACTTCGTGTCAAACGACACCTCACAACTTTTTAAATGATTTATTTAACTACTTAAGTACCTACATCTACTGTTCTATAAAACACTGGTGATTTCTGGATACGGAGATTAATTAGTCTTTACTTCAATTAGTAATACTACTTAATCATGAGGGACACAACTCTTAACTTTTTGCTCTATAAAATCGCATCGTCCCTTGGGGTCTACTCCAAGCACGAACTCCGTAGTTCCGGCCGAAGTTACGGGCGTTTGCTACTCCGTATCACCTACGGACACAAGATTACTTCGACACTCGAACTAAAATGAATGACAACAACACTTAACAGTTATCCTTACTCCCGATGTGTTATTGCCCGTCTGAAAAAGTTAATAGGATTGATTCCGAAGTACGATCTACTCTCGGACGGGCCCGTTTATTCGTTGACGGACTTGGAGAGTAGGCCCCTGATCAGGGACAGAGATGGTCCGTGAAGATCACGGTTTATTGAAGAGATTTGTGTTTTGTGCATTTTTCCCTACCATTTAGCACTTCAAGTTTTATTTGGAGATATTTACTTCGATATGTTACAACCATTTGTGAAGAAAAACATTTTTTTTCCCTCTTTATTTATTAGGGACTTGTGTTGAATGTTGTATATATGTGTGAATATACATTTTATAAACGGCATTTTGTTTGATTTTCAAGCAGACGTAAAATAAATATAAAGTAAAGAACAATAATAAGACTTTTCTGATTTTTCTCTTTGTTTTCTTCTACAATAATATAAAAACAAGAGCCTTCTGTATGAAATAAGTTGTGAGGGTTATGTATTCGGCGTCACGTTAACACGTGTCGTGATAAATCTCAGCCGGTGCTCTATAGCCGTTGAACTGGAGGCAACCATTGTTTCTCCTATTTCTGGGACATTCTTTAAACAGTTTCAAGATGCAAAAATGGTCAAAGTCAAAACATTTATTATGAAAACATAGATGGGTGTAAAAACAGGTGTTGTAAATAAAAATATAGGTCATTATTTGACACACACGTTGACAGCGTACAAATATTAGCGACTGACCGACACACGATTTTCAGCTGGAACTGATACAGTAACCGAATCATCGGCTCCTCGACTAGTTTCGGTCTCAAACAATATGATTAAGGGGCTGATTTTGCACTATCAGATTTATTGTACTTTATAAAATTGTCTTTTGGCAAATTTTGTGTAAAATGTAATAAGGCGGTCGAAAATTCAGACTTAACTTAAATAAAGGCCTTAGCAGACTTGCTGCTGTAAGCAAATGCGATAAGCAATTAAGTCGTTTTTCAGAAGCTCGATTCAGCGAATGAGGTCCAAGCACCGCCTAATTTCTGCTGAGTCGCCAAAAGCGGTGCAGCGTAATTTTGCTATCGCTAACGCCAACCGCTTCATTGAGACGGTGCCTGAGGTAGCTGCGCGGTGCGGTAGGGGTTGCATTGTCACAAGTTGACGATTCACTGAGCTGTCGCATCACATCACCATACCCCTCCTGCATCGTGCAGGTTGGCCTATAGTCATCATAATATGTGACTTCCATTAATAAGTAAACACCATTTTTTTGGGTTTTGTACGAGAAGAGTGAAAACTGGACCCCATTACTAAGTCTACGCCATCTGTATATCTGTCATATATTTCTGTCTATCTATTCTATCAAAACCGATAGCTCACGAACGCCAGTTTCGTTCGTGCTGAAAGTTTGGCCACTTTGTTATGGCCAAAACCGAATCTTCGGTCGGACACTTAATAAATATCAATAAAGTAGGTAACATAATTTAATTTCGTTACAATTAATTTACAAAATCGATCACCACTAAACTTCACAATTACAACGCGGCACAGTTGGCGCAGTGGTTAAGCGATTGACTGCTGCGCTGCGTGTCGCGGGTTCGATTCCCGCGCGGATCGAATATTTGTATGACCTGCAAGTAGTTGTTCCGGGTCTGGCTGTTTGTGTATGTAAGTTTAAATGTTTGTAAACGCACCCACGATACAGGAGAAATTCCTAAAGCGGAGCAATGTTTAAAAAAAAAAAAACTAATACCTACAATTACAATGTTTACTACTACAATAGTACTATTATTCATCGAAGCTGCAAAATGTAAAATGTATCAGCTTGCCGAGTCAAGTTCTCAGACAATTCCTTATTTGTCTAGCATTTACAAAAAAAAAAACCTATGATTGAAAAAAAAAACAAAAGAAAAATATTAAAACACGGATCATAATAATAAATTATTATATTATCTTCATTCAATAGCAGCGTCCCCAATTAATTATGGGAAATCTCAGGCCTACTACGGCCATTCAAAAATTGCCAACGCGGACGGTATTTCACGTCCACACGGCGGGGTATTGGTAAAGTTTTCAACTAGCAATAATCGCACCTCGGATGAACCTCATTGGTTACGATATTGCCTCTGCGCAAAGTTAATTCTCAAATATCATCCGGCCGACCCAATCAAATCGCGGTAACGAAACCATAGCGAGATCTAACTCGATCCCAACGCCATCTAGTTCGGAAAAAGACAACTCTGGCGTTTAGTTCTCAAAACTGCCACGGTGGCGCTACTTCATAATCGGCCTAGCCTTTTCCCAACTATGTTGGGGTCGGCTTCCAGTCTAACCAGTCGCAGCGGAATACCAGTATTTTACATAGAGCGACGGCCTATCTGACCTCCACAATCCAGTTACTGGGTAATAGGATACCCCTTGGTAAGACTAGTTGTCAAACTATCGGGCTTCTGATGACCCGTAACGACTGTTCCACGAGTAACAGCCGAGACCAACGACTTAACGTGCTTTCCGAGGCACGCAGCGGTCTTGGTATGTAAAGATGGTCACCCATCCACGGACCAACCGCGGCAAGCGTTGCTTAAGCTGCTCGATCAACCCGTGCGGCTGTTATTACTAGGCTACGGAGAGTTGCAATTGTTACATGTTATTGCAAACCGTTGATAATTGAAGCACACAAAAGGTCACTGTTGCTCTTCTTGGTGTAACAATACTTCCTCATGCGTAGGAAGATAGAACTTTTAAAAGCTGATTTTAATTAAAACACTAAAAAAAAATGCGTACCAAATAAATGCAAATCTTCTATCCAGTAATGTAGTAGAAGAACTACTAGTAAAAGTGAAGCTATAAAAAAAAGTAAGATTTATAAATTTATACAGTAAACCTAAAGTAGCCACTTGTCACTGTTGTCGTGGACATCATTTGTTGACTTGACATACACGTAGGTTAACGTGGTAAAGCTACGGTAGCCAGTGTCGTTTTGATGAGAGAGCTTCTCAACGTAGTAGTAGATATCGATTAGTAGTAGAGTATGACAATAAAACCTATTTCAACGTTACTTTTGGGCGACGGCTTTGATTTTTGTCTCTAGGATGGCACGCACCTGAAATAAATCAGCTATTACAGAGACGTCTATAGGCGGCAACTCACCAGTTCTTATTAGATGCGTCGCCTGCATCTTTGCTACATATAACAGCAAAACATTCGTGACATATTTTATCTCCATACTCCATAACTCATGGTCCGTGTAGCCAATTCCGATGATGTATCACCTTTGGTCTCGTCCGTGCTAAACAGCGCTTTGTTACGCCCTACATACGGAGGTCTAGCAAAATATATCGCTTCAAACTCAACACTCTCTCTTATTCTTATATATATTTTTCTGTAATGGTCAAGGATGAGGGGAAAATATTTCGCACTTTGAGGATGTTAAAATGAGGAATGGTATAGATGGATTTGTTTTTCCACACTATTTAGTGTGTTTTATATAGTGGTATATTCTATCTATATTATTTTATATTGATAAATATAATACAAGTCACTTTATTTCCGCCGCAGACATTCATAATCGCTTCCATCTCTCACTTCTTCAACCCTTATCCACCCAAGGCTGAGTGTTATGTCTCCTCCATAGCACGTCACTTTACCCGGTCTTGTACAAATATTTTATGAAGAATGGCGGCATAAGTCGGCAATGTGATTTGGTTCCCAACCCTAAATTAAAGGGGTGCTAACAAAAATAAACTTGACTCATTTGGAAGGGTTAACGCATCACGCAATTCCCGCATTAAAATAAACATCAAACAACAGTACAGATACACACAGTAGTTTCACTGAGGAAAAGATGATAGAAGCTCAAACAGATGTCGAGAGACAGCTTGCAACAATCAGCTACAGACGCAATATGACGCAAACTGTCTACCTTCTCAAATATTTTTATGTTGTATATTCTCTCTTCTATCTGTGAAAACTTGTAATTGGCCTTATTTTTGTTATCTCAATCGTGTAAAAGTAATTAGCTGTAAGTTTTCCAAAAATTGTAAAATAAAATATTAAAAGACCATAATTTTGTATAAATAACGTACCTACCTACTCACATTACACAAGAAATTTTAAGTGAAATGGCAATGGCGAAAAGCAAAACTTTATTCTAACTGTCATAGACATAAACAGAACATAGACAGTGGAATTTTTCCAAAGCAAATTATGGCTTGTTGTACTCATTGCTATTATCAAACGATTGGAATCCGATGTATGACATAAATGACACAGAGAAGGCCATTCATTATTTTTATAACACCATAAATAACACCATTGATAGTTGCGTTCCAAGAAAAAGGCAAAAGGATGTTAATTCTAGGTACAGGTACCCTGAGTGGTATACGGGTGAAATTATCCATTACATTAAAGAAAAGGCGATACTGCATAAGCGGTATAAAATAAGTGGGGTAAGCAGTGATTACGAAATGTTTGCTCGGTGTAGGGCAAAGGTAAAGACGATGATAGTGCATGCTCATAACCATCACCGGGAGAGGGTTCAGCAAGGTTTTAAAAAAGATCCGAGATCTTTCTGGGACTATGTGAGGGCTAAAAAGGGAACAGGGAATCGTAAATCTATTCTAAAAAATGGTAACGTTGTACCCGAGTCGGAGTGTGCTGGAGAGTTCGCGCAATATTTTCATTCCGTTTACAATGATCAGGAGCCACGACTCGATGTAAACGCAGCAGTGGCCTCAAGTGGCGGTAACAGCTCGCGTGTCCATATAGGTCGCCTACAACTGAGCCAAGTAACGAAAGCTCTAGAACGACTTAAGGCAAAACGGTCAGCGGGGCCGGATGGGATTCCTTCTTTTCTAATTAGGGACTGCCGCGCTGTACTAGCGAAGCCGCTTCTACATCTATATAATCTGTGCATTGATTCGTCATATTTTCCTGAGTGCTGGAAAATCACACGTGTGATCCCAGTACCTAAGGGCGGGATGGATTCGGACGTGAGTGGCTATAGACCAGTGGCAATTCTGTCAGCACCAGCAAAGGTTTTTGAGTCGACCATACAAACGTGCATATTAGGCCAAGTATCTTGTTTGCTGTCGGATGCCCAGCACGGATTTCGACCGGGTTGTAGCACGGCCAGCAATCTACTGAACTTTATGACGTACGTGGTTCCAAATGTTGATGCGGGAGTACAAGTTGACGCTGCCTATTTTGACTTTAAAAAAGCTTTCGATTTGGTGGATAACGACATATTATTAGAGAAGCTAGCAGCAGTCGGCTGTACTCCCAAATTGTTACAGTTCTTTGCTAATTACTTGAGAGATCGGCGGCAGTTCGTAGAATATGCTGGTTATAAATCCGAGCCTTATTACACCAGGTCCGGAGTAAGCCAAGGAAGCAATCTGGGTCCCTTGAACTTTATTATTATGATAAATGACCTGCCTGAGGTTGTCAGGGTTGCCACTTGTCTATTATTCGCGGATGATCTTAAGTTACTACTGGCAATTAAGGATAGGAGTGACGTTGCACAGTTGCAGCGTGATATAGATAATGTGGCAGAGTGGAGTAGGAAGAATAGATTGCAGTTTAATGTTAACAAATGTTCGGTTATAACATTTAGCAGAATGAGAGTGCCACGTCATCATGGGTATGAGTTATATGGCTCGTCGATTGAGCGAGTAGAAAGCGTACGCGATCTGGGGGTACGCCTTAACACCGAGTTAACATTTCGTGAACATATTATAAATGTTTGTAAAAAATCATACAGAAGCATGGGTTTCATACTGCGTCGGGCAGCGGGTTTTACAAACATTAAAGCAGTATCAGCATTATATAATGCTCTGATAAGAACTCAGCTTGAGTGTAATGCTGTCATATGGGCTCCACATGAGATTAAATATAGTCTTATGTTGGAGCGCATACAGAATAAGTACACCAGGTATTTGTACATGAAACTTTACGGGGTCTATCCGTTCTATCCGTTGATGTACCCAACCTTGTTCGTAATCGGCATGGTTGGGTACAACAAACTGGAGACAAGAAGGGACCTGGCTATCACCACGTATGTTTTTAAGCTGTTGCGCGGTAAAACGTTTAATTCTGGTGTTTTGAAGGAGATATATCTGAACGTGCCTGACAACTACGCAGTGCGACGCCGGCAGCCACGGTTGCTAGCAGTGCCACGCGCACGAACTAACTTACTCAGTAAAGCGCCGTTGACGCGCGCCTTGCGTACACTGAATGACACTGCTGATAGGATAGATTTATTTCATTGTTCTCTGAATGAATTCACAAAGGTAACACTGTATGTATTATGTTATGTTAATAGATGATTTAGCTAAAGACCACACTACCGCATTAGGATTATCGCCTGTAATGATAGTTGTGTTTGTGATGAATAAATAAATAAATAAATAAATAAATTGTTAAAAAAATACTAAGTAAGGAATCCGCTACTTAAGTGTTTCAAAAAGCACAGGACCGGCGATGCTAGTGGAGACCCATATCCAGCAATGAGAGTATTTCGATTGAATGATCATAATGGAATAAAAAAACACAGTGAATTGTTTAAGAGCGTTTATACCTTATGAGTGGCAACGTCGCAATTTAGTGTCATATTTCGTGGTTTTCAATTTTTATCATTTAATCGGAGCTATCATTAAAAAATCTGTTTAATTAACTTTTTAGAAATATGTGAAAACTGTGTAAAAGGTAAAAAATCGTTGCGTTTACAGTTCTATTTATTTGCAAATAATACATTGGAAACTTGCAGGGCGTTATTTTCATTGTAAAATAACTGGAAGCATTACAGTTACTTACTTTTTAAACACTTTCACGTAATTCTATAAAGTTAATTAAACAGATTTTTAAAATATAGCTCCGATTAAATGATAAAAATTTAAAACCACGAAATATGACACTAAATTGCGACGTTGCCACTCATAAGGTATACACGCTCTTAACCTTCTGTGGCTTATCTTCGAACAACAAAGTCGCGTCCAGCCAGTCTGCAAGGTGAAAAACATTTTATAAACCGGATTTCCGATCCACGCACGTGTAGCACCCACCCCATTCTCGAATAATGTAATGCATGGAGTTTATGCAGTCGTCCCAGAGTAGCAGGAATGCTGTTAGGTGAGAGTGTAAGCGGGATGATACGATTAGCGAGTCAACTTTTGGACACTGACTTTATAATTGTTGTGTATTATAAATGATTGTTTTGTTTGTGATTCGTAATTTGCGGCGTTGGCGATGCGTTTGCGTTGGTATGCGTCGGAATGTTCTTGCTAGACCTATTGAGAATGGTGTAGCAGTAGGGATTGTAAATGTATTAATAAGTATGCTTTTTCGTAGTATTTCAGTAAAAACACGTTAGTGTTACTCACAGAAGCTAATTGGTGAGACGGGCTGGGTGTCCGCAACTCCACGTCAAAGCGCGTATTTTGCGTACGGACGCAGAAGCTACAAAACTCATTGCCGAAACTATTTTGCAGTTTGGCTAAAGCTGATTGCTATATTATGTGTAAAAATTGGTTGACCTATGAAGTTGCCGTTTTACAATACTGGCGATTTGAAACGTAATTTATGTATCGCTGGCAAGAAATTCTAAATTCAAATGAATTTTATTTAAAAAACATGGAATTCTATTCTCAAATTCTGTCATTTGTTTGATTAGGAGTGAACACTACAAAAAAAAAACGCACGGGTCATTATTGGTTTGAACTCTTCAGACATAGAAATTTTGTTCTAAAAAATTAACCCAGTAGTCGCCAGAAAACTAAAGTCAACAACGACGAATTAAAGGCGATAGTGGAAGCTGACGATACTCAATCTCGGGCTGAGTTAGCAGCAGCTTTCAACGTTAGCATCAAAATAATATTGGTCAATTTCGTCAAATAAGCAAGGTAAAAAAACTTGAAAAAGTGGGCGCCGCACAGTAGGCTGAAAATTTAGTTTCATAGACAAGATTTTACCTGTACTGTCTTATTACAAAACACGATCTGACTTTAGCCCGAGCCTACACGTTTGAGCCAGTTTTTGTATTTCAAACTTTATGCCGACTTAAATAATGTTCTTAATACAACAACACACCGTTTTCCGTTTTGTAAAAGGAACAGGGACCGTACTATGACGTGTTAATTCCATCATTGTTCCAGCGTGGAAGAGAGACGGAGCTATACATGACCGATAGCACTATCTCTTTTTCTCAACGGAATCATGATGGCGTTAACAGGTCATAGTACGGTACCTGTATTTCGATTTTTGTTAGGTTCTTACTTCAAAAACAGGCTCAATGGTTTAAACCATGTCCAGAGAAAACCCTTGTTTTGTAATAAGATCAAATATATTTAAGTTCAATGTTCTAAGGGAGACTTGCGACTAACAGAACATTATCCTAATTAAGGGCTGCTACTGAGAAATTGCTCTCAATTGAGAGCAGTAGTGGCCCAGTGGTATCAGCCCCGACTTACGAGTTGTAGGTCGTGAGTTCGAACCCTGGCAGGCACTTTACTTAGTATATTTTAATTTCATCACCACTGCTCTCAAAACTGTAAAGGAAAACATCGTGAGGAAACCGGCATGTCTTAGAACCAAAACATTTGAAGATATGTGACATCCACCTACACGCACTGGCACCCCTCGTGTGGAGCATGGCCCACTCCCGTGCACAGAGAGGAGGCCTGTGTCCCAGCAGTGGGAACATTAGGCTAGTTATAGTTATAGGCTAGTTCATCATCATCATCTCAGCCTTTTCCCAACTATTTTTGAGTCGGCTTCCAGTCTAACTGGATGCAGCTGAATCCCAGTACTTTATTTAGTACAGGTTCTACCTAGTTCGGGACCTTTTTTTTTTTTTGAGTTTGGGAAATCATCAAATAACTTCTCCTGCTCTGGGAAGAGTGGGAGGGCGTGTCAGACTCTTACTGATAAAAACCCACCCGTGTTCCTTCAGTTACCTATGCCAGGGGCCACGGTATCCCTCTCGGACTTTCCCGCAACCCTAGCAGGCATCGGCCCTAGCGGACCCCGTCATTGGTACTGACATCTCTTTGAGGCGCGCGTGGAACACAACGCGCCGTCGACCCGGGCCTGCTCCTTATTGAACGGCGAGCTGCCCATTGCTCGCCGTTCGCAAGCCCACGCCTACGGTGGCCGGGAATCGGCCTGCGATTCCCGATGCCCTGGGCGTCTCCTGCGGCGGCTAGGGGCGTGAGGGCGCGAATTTTGCCTCTCCCTCACGCGTTCCGCCTCCTCCTTCGCGAACATTACTGCTTCGCAGAAGGAGGTGACGGCTTCCCAAGCCCTCTCGCTCCGTACCATGGCCTGGACCAGGGCCGGACGCGACAGATTGCCACCGCCAATCGCCTCCACGAGGACACGGCGGTGGTCCGCCCAAGCCGGGCAGACCTCCACCGTATACTCCACCGTGTCCTCCGGGCGATCCACACAATGGTGTCACCCGGGCGTTTCCTCCCGCCTTATCCGGAACAGGAACCTCCCGAAACAACCGTGTCCGGTAAGGACCAGCGTCAGGCGGAAGGTGAGGACGCCATGGCGCATCTCTAGCCACTCCTGAAAGAGGGGACTTATTGCCGCAATTGTGGCGTGCCCAGCGCTGGGTTGCAACAATCGCACTCTCCATGCCGCCCTGAGATCCCGCCTGAGCTCTGTCCGCTGTACCGTGATTTCTCGCGGCAGCGGAGCTACGCCCCGGCATTTCGCCTCCTCGCTCCACTCCCAAATGTGCGCGAGGACTTTTGCCTCCAGATCCCATGGCGGTAATCCGGCGAGGAGGCTCGCCACCTCACCGGAGACGGTACGGTATCCCCGGATCAGCCGGGTGGCCATGACCCTTTGGGGCGCGTTCAACCGGCAGGCTGGCCGCCGCCTCAAGGAACGCGTCCACACCGGTGTCCCGTAAAGGGCCATGAACCGCACGACCCCCGCGTAGAGCCTCCGGCAGGAGGCGTTTGGCCCCCCTAGATTGGGCAGGAGCCGCTTTAAGGCAGCCCGGCCGTTTCCAGTCTGGGAGCCAAACGTCGGAAATGCTCCACGAAGTTCCACCGGCTGTCGAGGACGAGTCCCAGGTACTTCATCGTCGACTCGACGCCGATGTGAACCCCTCCTACCGTTATTTGGGAACCCGATGGTGGCGCGTTCCGAGGACCATGAAACACATGGCCTCGGACTTATGCAGGGCCACCTCGAGTCCCAATTGCCGGATCCTCTCGACGAATGTCGTAACCCCGCGTGTCGCTAGTTCGGCCACCACCTGGTGCGACCTTCCCTGCGCCAGGACATGCGTGTCGTCAGCGTAACAAACCACGCTGACGCCGCTGGGGAGGTCGTCGCGCAGCACCTAGTCGTAGCCGATGTCCCACAGATGCGGCCCCAGGACCGATCCCTGTGGGACACCGCACGACATCTCTTGCGGGTTCCATACTCCCTGGTGACCGGGGTAGATGACGGCCCTGTCCGTCAAAACAGAGGTAGGTCGGCATCTGGTGATACCGGAGTGCCTCCCTGATGCAACTCCAGGGCAGGGTATTGAAGGCATTGGCGATGTCTAGAGACACCGCCAAGACGACCCCACCCCAGGCCACAGCATCCCCCATCGTGAGGGCCCGCACGCGCATGATGGCGTCCACCGTAGAGCGCCCCCTGCGGAAGCCAAACTGGCTGTCCGACAAATCCGGCCCCACCCGCACCAGCCGCCCGACGAGGCGGTCTGCAATGACTCTTTCAAAGAGCTTGCCCACCTCGTCGAGCAGCACGATGGGCCGGTAAGCGGACGGAGAGCCCGCTGGGCGCCCCGGCTTCTTGATGAGGACCAGTTTCCCCGTCTTCCAACGAAGTGGGAACTGGTCCCTCTCCACCTAGTCCGGGACCTGAAGACCTTGTGTGGATCTTGTCTCATAATATTATTATTATTCCGTTTATTTATTTTCATACATACAAATACATTTTTAATTATTTTTATAAAAAAACGTAAAAAAAGTACATCTAAAAATATAAAAAAGTAGTCCGCCGGTATCGGGAGCAGGGTCCAAGCTACCGGTGGTTAAGGCTCCAGAGACAGGAACCTCCTCACGATACGAGCCGTATCGAGGAGTACTGCGGAGTCGTTTGAATTTGCGTTACGTTTACTCTGCGCGTTCATGCTAGCTAGGCCCACGTGTTATCGACTGTATGCAGTTGAAGAGCGGGTTTCGTACCCCAAGGGTGCCAACCGAACCCGATTATTAAGCCAGCGCTGTCCGTCCGTCTGTCCGCCTGTCTGTCGGCGGGCTGTATCTCATGAACCGTAATAGGTGGACAGTTCAACTTTTCATGGAGTGTGATTTTTTATTACAACAAATACAATATAACAAATAATAAAATAAATAAAATAATTAACGGGGGTCTCTATACAACAAATTTGTTTTTTTTTTACGTTTTTTTGCCTTGTGGTACGGAATTCTTCGTGTACGAGTCCGACTCGTACTTGGGTGCTATTGCCAATTATATCGGATGCTGCCTTCAGGGTCCTTCAATAAGGCACCGCCTGTCGCGCGACGAGCGGTGCCTTTCTTGCCATTCTCCACGGTTATACATTTCCCATCGGTGTCCTTCTCCGTACAGCTGTGCTGTGTGATTCCTGTAACGAATGCTAATTTATCTGCTCTTGGTTTTCATCTGATTGCTTGTAACTCCAGTTGTCACTGCGACCTAGCCTCTAAGCAGCGAGCGGCTCTCGAATACCTTCCGACGTATGCTCCAAAGAGAACCGCTTCATGTCGAGTACGACGCGTCAGTAATAGTATACATTCTATTTGATTGCTAGGAACTTGTGACAAGATCGTCGTGGGTATATTGTGAATTTAAGTTAGATTAACATTTCTGTGTTTTAAATGACTTCTGTTTTCAGTCTGCAGACTATAAATAAAACTGATAAAAAATTGAGACAGTTTCATTAACACACAATCATCATGATCCTCCTCCCATTATCTCAATTCATTTGGAGCATGGGCGAACAAAAAAAGTCGGGCAGATTCTCGCTAACAAAAAAATGTGTTACTCAAGTCGGTGTGTAGCTCAAAGATTCGACGAACAATACCAAAGAAAGGACATTTGGGGAGGGTTCCATAAACTACTCAAACTGTTAGACCATGATTAAAACTGAAACAATGACCCACACAGTCCTCACATACACAATAAATAAAATAACTTACGTTAAGTTATGTTTATATAATAAATATTCATGTAATTGTATATGTAAAAATGTATAGATACATAAAGAAAAGAATAAACGTATAATAATTGGCAAAAAAAAAACATTCACTGCGTAAAATTATTGGAGCAGCTCAATCCCAAGCCTCTTTGTCCTTCATATAGTCTTTGACAGTATAATAGGCTTTCTGGCATAGTTTCCGCTTTATAAAAGATTTGAGTTTATTAAGGCTTCGTTCTTGTATGTGGCTAAGGAGTTTATTATAAAAACGTATACATTGGCATCTAAACGAGCCACCTATTTTCTTGAGCCTGGTAATAGGAACAACAAATTTCTGTTTGTTTCTAGTATTTATATTAGGGATATCGCTGTATTTTTTAAACAGATTAATATTTTTATGTGACTATAAAAGATTTTGATAAATATACTGAGAACGCACAGTCATTTTATTAATAATCTCTTTAAATTTGTCCCTGAGGGAGTTTCTGGGACTTTATTTATGAATTGAACGAATTGCCCTGAAAAATTGTCTGAATAGCGGCATTTCCCCACAAACGAATACCGTACGACATTTACACTATGAAAATAACTTAATTATACTAAACGGGCTGTCTCTAAATCAGTTATTTCACGTTTTTTTCTAACGGCATATTTACGAGTAGCTCTGCAGCACACTTTTTTGACAATTTATCTGCATGTATGGGGGCCCTATTGAAGCTTGGCATCCAAAGAGCTGCCTTTTTTTTTTTTGAGGGTCGGAAATCATCAAATAACTTCTCCCGCTCGGGGTGGAGCGGGGGATGTGTCAGACTCTTACTGACTAAAACCCACCCGTGTTCCTTCATTTGCCTGTGCCAGGGGCCACGGTAACCCTTTCGGACTTTCCCGCGATCATGGCAGGCATCGGCCCTAGCGGATCCCGTCATTGGACGGCGAGCTGCCCATTGCTCGCTGTCCGCAAGCCCGCGCCTACGGTGGCTGGGAATCGGCTTGTGAATCGAAAGTTCTGCCTAAGAATACAGTAGTATTTTCGGGTTTCAACTCGTCACTCTTTATGAGAACACTCTTGTTTTACGGTTTTAGACATTTATTTTCTCAAAAGATTTACACAATCACTTTGGTACAGAGAATATACAATATTATAACTTAAAAATACATAAAGCCGATTGGCGTCGTGGATTAGTGCTGTGACAAAATTACATTTTCTACTACTACATAATATTCTTTTCATCCCACCATCTCGGAAAGAGTATTTTTAATCTTCAATATCTGAGTGGAAAAGCCGTTTTTATTCTCTAGAGGATAAAGTAAATTGAATTTAGAACATCGTGTGCACTAAGTTTGTGAATTAAAAAAAACATTAAACCTATTTACTGCTACCTCTATGGCGCCGAATATATCATACAACTTTTTTTTTATTTGTTAAAAACTCAGACTCGGAACCTTCTTGGTGTTCTTTTTTCAATTTGCTTTGTACGCGGTTCTTTACGCGGCATTTTTTCACGTCATTGTTAAACCTTATATTAAAAACAAGAAACTTGAAAACAAGTGAAAAAACTAAAATGAGTGATTCTAGCGACGAGGAAGTTTGCTTGACGCCAACAGAATTGACTGAAACTGTTAATAATGCGCAAATGAGCTTTCTCCCTCAACAATCACGCGAGAAGTATTTAAAACAGTACGATATGTTCAACACGTGGCGACTAGCAAAAGGAGCCAAAACTTTCTCAGAAAACGTTTTGCTGGCATATTTTATAGAATTATCCGAGAACAAGAAAGCAAGCACTCTATGGAGTACGTATTCGATGCTAAAAGCAACAATAAAGATGAAAAAAGACAAACATATCGATACCTATCCTAAATTAGTGGCATTTTTAAAAAGAGCCTCATCTGGTCATCAACCAAAAAAATCGAAGGTTTTCACAGTATCTGATATTGAAAAGTTTCTTAACGAAGCACCCGATTCCGTATATTTGGCAGCAAAAGTAAGTCAGTTGCACATTCAGTATCTACTTAAGTATATTAATCTCAATTAAATAGTATACTTAGTAGATGTTGATAGGCATAATTATGCGTTCATATCAATTTTATTCATTTATCTACTACAATACTCTTTACGTTACAGGTTGTTCTTATTATTGGAATAAACGGAGCATGTCGAACTAATGAACTAACACAACTTAATGTCAAAAACATTGAGAAACATTCAGATGACTTACTATTAATTAATTTACCTAATACAAAGACAAAAAGAGACCGCAACTTCGTCATTCGCAAGGAATACGTAACGATTGTTGAGAAATATCAAGCCTTACGCCCGCCTAACACTCCAATCAATCGATTTTTTCTACAGTATCGCAATGGAAAGTGTGTTAGACAGCCTATGGGTACTAATAAAATTGGCAGTATCCCACGAGAAATAGCAACATTTCTTGAACTTCCAGAACCCCTGTTGTACACGGGTCATTGTTTCCGACGAACTTCAGCCACACTTTTGGCTGATTCCGGAGCTGAT
Source organism: Brachylomia viminalis (assembly GCA_937001585.2). NCBI lineage: Eukaryota > Metazoa > Arthropoda > Insecta > Lepidoptera > Noctuidae > Brachylomia > Brachylomia viminalis. Next base: position 7,181,275 of record OW443296.2, read on the forward strand.
CTCCTGTCCCTTAAGCGCCACGGAGGCTGGAAGTCCAATGCAGTTGTAGAGGGATACATAGAGGATTCCATCCAAAATAAGTCTAAAATATGTGAAGGCATCGTAGGAGCCATTACACTGAAAGAGCCTCAATCGGATCTTGGACTGGCCCTTCTACATCAAAAATAAGCCGTTATGAAACACCTAACCATCTCCCTCTCTCTCCAACATTCACGCCAAGGGAATCCGATGAATCGGTACAACTATGTATTAAGTATGACAGATAGTTTACCGAAAAACAGTACACAAGTGACTAACACCAATATTACAGTACCAAACAAAAATATTACACTCAATTTAAATAACTGTAGCAACGTTACTTTAAAATTTTCTTAATTATACCTTAGTATTATTTTGTTATAATTTAAAGATTATTCTGTAATACTTACCTGTCATAATGTAGTAATTAATACCTAAACTGAAATAAAAGTGTACCTATCTTGTGATTGTAAACGTTTTTTTTTTGCATTTAGTCATTTCCTCGCTGAGGTGGAATGAAAAGTTACGTGTTGCACTCGAGTGCAAAGATTTTTCACCTCGTGCTCTTTTGATTCCCTCGCTAACGCTCAGGATTCTAATTTTGAATCACTCGCTGCGCTCGTGATTCAATTTTAGAATCCTTCGCTTGCTCGGTCATCAAAATTGAACACGCGGTTAAAAAGCAACTTTGCACTCTTGTATAACAAATAACTATATCATCTCAGTTTTCAAATTCAAGTTTATTTATTGTTTGTCATAGTTGGAAAATTAGTTCTTATAATTATTACTTAAAGAATCGCCGTAACACACCTATTAGGTGTACCTACAATATTATAAAGTAATTTCATTAAAATTAATATCAGTATTATAAAATTATTATTCATAGATTATCTTGCATTCATATTATTGGTTCAATAGCCAAATTCGATTGATTGATGATGATTCGATTATTGCTTCGCCGCCATCTTTCATACAATCCATCCATAGTTTCATTCATACCTAAAACTTGAAAAAACTTAATCATAGTCATTTATAAGAATGAGGGTTTTCATGAAAATGGTATTTCATTCATTCGTTCGTCATTCAATCACGACTGAATAAAATATAGGCACTTTGACACTTTTGACAGATGCCTGGACCTGACGTCTCAGTGCTGCCACCTGGTGAACGTCAATCCTGAAAACCCTGATAGAGAGTTAATCTAAATAAATACGTCACGAAAATTCTGTCCGTTAGGTAAGTCTGCCTTTAAGCCAGAAAAGCTTACATCGGTAAGCTAAACTGACAACAGACACGAATATGGTGGGGCCGCGTACAAAACGAATTGATTCCGAATGAATATTGGAACTCGGCGTATATTGGCGAATGGAAAACGTTAACCAATACACGATACAAATACCGACACATGCTGTCGCTTATTGCTTTTGCGTTGCGGGCTTAAATCTATCTAATTTTGTAGATAAATGAACATTTTCTTACATATTCAGAAGCATTTTTGTCTCATAGTTTATACAGGATGTAAAAAGACCAATCACATAGCCGTTATCTACGCATTCTGTACATCAAACTAAATTTTATTGAGGAAAATTATTGCTGCGAAACAACATTTATTTTTGGTATTACTCTAACATCGCAATCTATGACCACGCGCTATGCAATGCACACAAATCATTGTGCATAAGGCTGCACAGGACGTGCGTCTTTTTACACCCGTTATATTTAAATAAATTGTATATAAAATAAAGTATCTTTTGGTTTAAAATGAATTGAAAAACCACTGAGCATTGGTATTTTACTGTCAGATTTGTAATTGAAAAGCAATCACGCTGCAGGCGTAATTTCCAGTGACGGCACAGATTACTAAATAGTTACTACGTAACAGATACTTCACTCAGTAGAAAATTTCCAATACCTATTGAGATAATAGCCTACTCCGTCGCCTCAACAACCACTGCATGCTAAAATGTGCCTAAATGCTCAAGCGTACAGTTGTGATTGCTTCGCACCGCGCGATCCTACAGCAATCGCAGGGAACCGAATTTGGACCGCAAGCGGTCCGAGAGCGCTCGCTCGAGCGGTAGGTAATTATAGCGCGCAAGTACATGGAGTGACGGAGGCCTGGTGACGGGACGATGTCTTTTTTATAAGAATAAAAAATGTTTGCATACTCTATTAGTGGTTAAGCGATGAGCTTAAATTCTGCACGTTTTGTCCGCAGATTATCTCGCTGACGATGTTATTTGTAGGCAAAACAGCAAGGAGCCTCGTATGACGGTAATGAGATATTTAAAATTCAAGGTAGCTCATTTGGCGTCCACGGTTTAGGCACGGAGATAATGTTCCAACTGCTGTCATTACACTTTTACTTGTTTTTGAGGGTGACAGGGTGGGATTTTGTTTTTATTTTGCTCGGTATTGAGAATAAATTATTGTTGAGTTTAAGGACATAAATAGTTTTTAATTATAACAGGAAGAAATTAATGATTTATGTTAAAATAAAACGTAGTTATGATATTGTTTCATAATAAGCTTTTTAATTTCTGCGCCCAAATGTTTCAACGAACTCCTCACATAATGAAAAGTAGGAAATTGTCTGTACACCAAATTTTTTTTTATCATTCGCCAGCGCAGCATTTCTAAAAGGGTGGCCATTTCTTTTATAGATAAAGATATTAAATAAAATCTCGAATTAGGGTCCATAAGTATCCCCGCGAACCTCATGCCCTGTCACCATAAACGAATATGCTTCATTTACTCTTAATTTCTTTTCAAACTACAGACAAAGCTACAAAAAACCATAAACCATGTTCTAACCACCGTTAGATGGCGCTGGCCTTTTATTGACTCTCGACCTTTTATTGGTCCAGTGTTTTGCCCCAAAATGGCGGATATTAGGGTAGAAGATGATTTTTGACGATAATGGACGTCCATTCGTCGGGGCATGATAAAATTTTATGGGATAATTCCGGCCCATCCGAACGTTTTGCTGTTCATAAAATTCTCGTTTCTTGTTGTCTATAGAGTATGTTTTTATGTAGACTTTGTAGTTGTGAAATAATAGTGTTGGTGTTATTAATGAATTAGAATTTTATTTATTTGTAAGAATGAAATAGTATGGTGTTAATATTTTTTTACGTTCTATACATTCTACCACAACAATTATGTATATGGTGTATAGTGTGTGGTGTGTAGTGTGTAACATCTTGGGGTACAGTTTTCTTCTGTAAGTAGAGCTACTATATATACATATATATATATTTATAAAGTGTTGCCCCACACTAGAAATTTCTCCTGTATCGTGGGTGCGTTTACAAACATTTAAACTCACATGCACAAACAGCCAGACCCGGAACAACTACTTACTTATAGGTCATACAAATATTTGTTTCGTGCAGGAATCGAACCCGCGACACGCAGCGCAGCAGTCAATCGCTTTACCACTGCGCCAACCGTGCCGTCAATACGCACTAGTTGTGTTTGCAGCAGACATTGGTTAAAAAAAAATGTTTATGAAAATAATTAAACAAATCCATGTATTCTGCATTTCTCTCCAAAAAGAAGAGTTAAAAGTTGGTTTATTATAGAGTTACTGATCTATTTTGAGAGTCAAAAGCACTCATTATTTTGTAAGTAAGTGGCCGGTTCAATGAGTCCTATTCGTAGCTTCCGAAAATTGAGGTAATTCTACTAAAATGGTGAATTGGACGGGTAGTTTTCATAATTACAACCCTAGGCGGGCAAATAGGTGGTGCGCGATACTATATGATTGATCATTGCCGGTGGACGTAGCCGACTCCGTACTTTAAATAATCAAACCAAAAGTCATTTCTTCAAACTAGGCTGAGAATCAGCACTTTTCGAACGTCAAAATTACATAAGACAGTCCCCCAAAACTGTTGCTAAAAGCTGTTGTTATACATAATACAGTTACTTTGATGGGAATTGCTTTTGCTCAAGCTCACACACGGCTTGATTCGCTCGCTCATGTCCCCTGTATCCCCGACCTAGATATCCGCGCATCGCTACGTCCCATCGCAGATGTGAAACCTGTAGAATACAAGACAACACATTAATATAAAATTAACTGTTATCACCAAATTATGCATTGCTGGACCACGTTGCTTTTAAACTTATCCAATGTACCTGGCCTGTTTGCACGCGGCTGAAACGTGAGGTGTTGGGATGGCGCCATTTTACCCATCCTTCACCAAGACCTGGCAGTGGGCGAACCTTTGTGTGGTTTGCAATTTGTCATCCCCACAAAGAAGCCTATAGCTGTAGAAAAGAAACGAAAAATTAAAAATGGGTAGGTACTTTCACATAACAATAAAGAATTTATGTTGACGTTTTCTGCAAATATAGTACATTACTGCAGCGGCCAGCAAAAGAGGCATTGATGGACGAACGTGTAAATCTAGGCCGAAGCGAAGCCGAGGCACATACATGTAAGTTCATTAATGCCTAGTTGTGGCCAAGGCTTGTGTTGTACGTATCTCAAATAATGCGCGGAAATTAACATACAATTACTTTTCAAAATCAATGACAAACATCGAACAACAATAATTTTTGAATAGCGATTCACCCTGACTTCGCTCGGGCTACTAAATGTCTCGTTGTGTTTTATCTTTCTCGATAAATAATCTGAATGGTGATGAAAACTGCATCAAAATCTAGCATTTAGGTAGGTACCTATTTGGTAGATTTCAGTCAGTTTAGTTATAAATGAACGCTTATAACTATATACCGACAGACGCGGTGACGTCTCCATTTTAAACTATCCGGAAAGTAATAATATCAGATTTATTTATTGAGAATTTGTAGTTTAAAACTTGTGAAAGTCTACTTTAGAATTACTTAAGGCCATTCCTTAAATGTAACCCGCGCTATTAAAAATTCCTTACATTTTTTATATTCTTATCTTTTGATATAACTTTAATATGGAACTACTACTACTACTATGGAATACTTTTTTTATGGTGGAATCTCTTCAAGGATAGTGATTTGGTGCCATCTTTTTTTATTTTTATTGATCCATTTATATAATTCACGTTTCTGTCTTTACACAGTGCTTGACCGCATGTTCAGTTTTCTTTAAATATATTCATTTATCGCAACATTTACGTTTGGCTAGATTTACAGAGGTTTAAGAAAGTTAAAAAGTACTGCAACCTCGCCTTAAGCACGAGTTTGACACGTTCTCAACTTGAAATTCACAACTCGGAAACCAGGTGTTAGTCTCATCCAAAAACATGAGTAAATAAGTAGTGAAGTAAAAATATTCCACCTTCAGACTTAAATCTCCAATGGCGAAGTTCTAGTTTTAGCATAAGACACGTTAAGGTAACATTTCTCGGTCCCCTAAGCTGTTCTAAGCTTACAAAGTGGAATACTTATGTAAAATTTATGTTCTCTCGACTCTCAGTTGCAAGCTTATCGTAAATCAATATACGGTTGTCATTGAATTCTTTATCTTTTGTCTTTATTGTGAGACGGTTTCCTCAGGATATTGTAGTCTTCAGCTGAACGCAAGCCTCCCTTCCTTTTGCATAGAATTTTGTGGTGGGGTCCCGTCAGTCGCTAGCTAGCATACGGTCTATTCAAGAACAATTATGAATGAGGAAATACTTTATTAAATTATTATTTATTGTAGTTGATTTGAATCATATAATATTACACAACACCACGCTTTTATTTGCCGAAGTGTGTGTTGGGGTGGGCGGAGGTGTACCAATAGTACCTAAGTACATCCACATTTCGCCAGTTGATTCAAACGTTATTAAACACTTTGTCGTCACGACGACCAGCGTCACATAAAATTATCCGATTTTGTATAAACAGCTGTCCACATTTCATATGGACAGCCAAATCCTGAGCCGTTGGCAGCTCATGCACGTCTAAAAAAATTACTTTTTATTTTCTAACATAGCTTTAAGCTAGCATAATATGGACTTCGATTACTGTGTGCTTGGTCTAAAATAAATATTTTCATTCATTCATAAGTCTAGGGATTAATGTTACTCGTAAAAAATAAAGTAATTTATACAAAAAACTCGCCGAAAACTTTAATTAAAAAAAATACTTAGATAATTAAACCTACTATCTACTAAATTATATTTTGCGGTTGATTGTACCTGGCAGACGAAAATACTAAAAAAGTAAAAGTTTACAAAATCTCTTATACAGGGACATTTATTTACGTTAAAAGCTAATTTAGAAAAAATCTAGCTCCACAAAGCAGTAATATGTCTGCGAAAGCTAATCTATGCAATTTATTTTTTTGCTTTTTACACAAATTGCAATTTGTACCCTCATTTTAGTGTGACCACGATTGTTAAAAGTTTAGGACAAAGCGTTTAAATCATGCGTGTAGTACTCTGCCACGCTAGCGATAAGAGCAGTAAGTAAGTTTTGCATAGTTTTGAGTAATAGGCACGCAAAGATTTGTTATAATTTTGTTTTCCCGAACTCTTTTTTTAAGTAAAATTAATTTTATTTTGAAAACAGCAATACACATACAATTCACATGACTTAAGTAAAAGTAAAACCTAAATAATAGAGCTTTACTTGTAAGGTCGGGGTAACTATACTTACTGGTGTTATGTTGATTTCTCATTTATTTTTATCCTTAACGAAATACCAGACCGACCGACCGACCGACCGACCGACCGACCGACCGTTTTACCAGATACCGATAAGCTATTAAAACAGCTGTTAGCACGTCTGGTAGAGCTCATTGTGCTGATTTGGGATCAATATTTAACTCATTTTATCGAAAATTGATCTTACTGCTGATATCGCTAGCGCGGCAGTATTACTAATATTTATTTTCTTTATATAAATGTATAGTCTAAGCAGTACCAGCCACCAGTAGTTTGACCAGCGCTGGGGCTCTGTCTTGCATAGGGTCGCTGCATAATGCTGAGCGATAGCCGTTTTGCGTGGATGTGACGCATGTTTCCCCCAACCTTTTCATATTTTCAGTGTTTGTGTTATTTTTTGCGTCATGTTTACCGCAAATAAACGCATTTTCTTTCTTTCTTTCTAGTAGATTTGTAAAAAATTAAATTGATTTATCGATGAAACATAAAAAAATATCGCATACATACATAAGCTTACGCCTTCTTCCTTTGAGGGTAGGCAGAAACTACAGAAGGCCACCTGCTACGATCCTTACATACTCCTTTTGCTTCGTTTACGTTCATATATCTTCGAGGTAATTTCGTTACACACTTACAGTAAGAAAGGCTTTCATTGTGACAGTTCAACAACATTCATTGCGTTATTTACGTTGTTGACAGACCAGTTTTTCGAACATATGAAGCAATGGATTAGAAATTTCCTTCATAATGATTCAGATTCTGATTGATGGTGTGTTACGCAATTAGGGTAGCAAGCAGTAATCTTCGCGAAGGAGGAAGCGGACCGCGTGAGGGAGAGGCAAAATTCACGCCCTCATGCCCCTAGCCGCTGCAGGAGACGCCCTGGGCGTCGGGAATCTCAGGCCGATTCCCGGCCACCGTAGGCACGGGTTTGCGGCCGGCGAGCAATTGGTAGCTCGCCGTCCGACAAGGACCAGGCCCGGGTCGACGGCGCATTGTGTTCCATGCGCGCCTCAAAGAGATGTCAGCACCAATGACGGGGCTAGGGCCGATGCCTGCCAGGGTTGCGGGAAAGTCCGAAAGGGTTACATTGGCCCCTGGCACAGGCAACTGAAGGAACACGGATGGGTTTTAGTCAGTAAGAGTCTGACACGCCCTTCCGCTCCGCCCAGAGCGAGAGAAGCCATTTGATGATAAATGATAATGCTAAATGATTTTATTTCTGTAAGTAGGATTGTACAAACACTTTTACACGTCAATCATAAATTAAAAACTAGATGAGGTCGGCGTTTCCTATCTGACTACTCTGAGAAGAAAGGCCGAAACAAACTCAGAGGTCACAGTCTCTTTTAAAGTCCAGACATAATCTTGGTCAGATCATGTGAAGACCATGTAGATTGGTGTCTGAAACGGTCTTTTGAGGATAAACCATACAGGGGCCGTACTATGACGTGTTAATTCCATCATTGTTCCAGCGTGGAAGAGAGACGGAGCTATACATGACCGATAGCACTATCTCTTTTTCTCAACGGAATCATGATGGCGTTAACAGGTCATAGTACGGCCCCAGATTGAGCGGACCTGTACAGTCAGTGCACGCAATTGTCAGAAATTATTTCCAAACCTCAAAAAAAGAAAAGAAAAAAATGGGTGCTGGTCATACACGCATGCCGGTTGCGAGCACTGCGCACCCGACCTTTCTGAAGAACATCACCGATAAGTTCACTTTACATTATGTCCTCCTATAGAAAATATTGTCGAGTTATATTATCTACTAGCAGCTGCCAGTGGCTTCACCCGCGTGGCTGTCGGAAACTGTCCCACGGGAACGTGAAGCCAGGACAAGAACGCCTATGTTACTCCTTATTACATCAGCTATCTGCTAGTGAAAGTCCCGTCAAAATCGGCCCGTTTCGTAAATTAGCCGGAACAAACCGACAAAATAATAAAAACAAAAAAATTAGTTTACTTCTTATAAGTACCGTATATGCATTTAGTAAAAAGCTGGTGTTTTGACATTACAAACGGACACTTCAATTTTATTTATTTGTACAGATAGCGTTAAAGTTACTTTATAGACAAATCTACTACAAGCTGGAAGCTACTTCTCACCAACCTAATACACCACTTTACATCCAAGTAAAACTGATAGGGTAATCTATTCCTAGTAGAATAACCCGTCGGGAGTACACGGCGAGCGTGACGGCATAAAAAAGATAGGTACAGAAGACCAAATCCACGCAATGAGTAAAAACAGGCGCACGGTCACATAGACTGACAAGCCACTATATGACTATTTGACGACACGTTTGGTGTAGTGGCTACAGTGGCTAAGTGTAGTCAGCGAAACCAAATGGTCCTGGGTTCGAATCCCGGTAAGGGCAAATGTTTGTATGATGAATATGGACATTTGTACCCGAGTCATGGATGTATATTTATAATATGTATGTATTTACGAAAAAAAAAAATGTATTTAAGTAGTGTATCAACCATCTGGTATCCATAACACAAGCCTTAAGTGTTAAGTGCTTAACTTGGAACTAGATGGTGCTGTGTGCTATGTCAGACGATATTTATTTATTTATTATTTATTTACTATGGTCTGTTCCAAAAGTATTTCACGAAAATATAAACAAATGGAGAAGGCCAATTCTCGTAATTAAATACGTTCCAAATCAAGTCGCAATCACATCTCAGCGACAGTCTAATGTCAAAAATGTAGGTAAACGCTATACAATTTTTGACAGATTGACACTGAGATTAGAATGCGAACGTTCTTAAAAATACGGGAATTGTCCCTCAGAAAACGTACCTGTGGTTGACAATAGGTAGTGTCACTTACAAATTGAGTGCTTTAAATTGATTATTCGAATACTTAAATCTGAAATTCTAATTTTGAATCACCTTAAAGATGTATGTCATTTGACAGTTGTAGTTAATTCTATAACCTCAATTTTGGCCGATGATTTTTCATTTACAATAATTCAGTAATATTATTCAAACAATAGGTAATTGTTGGAAAAAGTAGTTTGATGATTGCACAATAATTTAACCGGAACAGGTTGTTTTTCACTTTCATGATACTTATTCTTTTGGACAGACAGTACAGCGAGTATAAGTGCACTCGCGAAGTCGTGACTGTCATTTGTTAGAGATAGCCGTACGTACGCGTCTATGTGTCTATGTGTAAGTGCGCCTGTTTTTGTTTTATGAAGCTGGCTCACTATACCATCTATTTTGTGGTAGAGGGGTATAAAATATGGCTACTTGCATTAAAGTTTTCACCGTCAGCCCGCATTGCGTCCTATCAATCACTGAGAACTACCACAGCAATGCGGTCCCCAGGAGCAGTGGCTTCATTCGAGGTAGCTCGGTGAAGATCAGACAGTGACTTTTTACATTAAAATCTACCCTATTAGCTAATAAGTCATTTAAATAATCAAACAGTGAATGAGAAATTTTTGAAAAATATACCTAGTTTGATTTTTCGAAAATTAGGATTTTATCTTCGCTTCGAAAATTGTTGAATTTCATTTTGGAAGATTCTTAGTATACGTGTTGCTTTAATTACTACCAAACTAATGATGGTGACTTATGTTGACTAGGGCTACCAGGATGAAGGTGTGCCGACGCCCTGGTGAAGGTTGCAGGAATCCCCTGGACGCGTGCTGCATGTCTTTGAATCGATTTTTTGAAGGTGCCTAATATCCAGCAATGCACATCGTTTGGTTGAGACGATGATATGCACGTTAATTTAACAACGAACATACAATTTAAGTCATATTTTTTCAGAAAAGACCCTTTTTGTTCATGTATTGGACCACACATCATCTTTTTTTCAGGCAAGAGTATAAAATCAAAATCAACAGCCATTTATTCAAACTAGACTGAGAATCAGTACATTTTGAACGTCAAAGTTACATAAGACAGTCCCCCAAAACGTCCGCCCTTCACCACTTCCTAGTGCTTTAGCTGGAAAAAAGAAGTGGCGCAACAAACACCCCAGAAGAAGAGCTGTCTGAAAAAAAAAATCTAATAAAATATTGTTTCCGCTCCCTGTCTGCATTGCGTCGTAATAATGACCAAACAGAAGTGCGGTTTCCAGAAGTAATTACTATATGCAGTTGTGATGGCTGGTTGAAATAAGCTCGAGGTCGTATGCGTTGTAAAGCGAACTTCAAATAAAGGCGTTTGTTTTAAAACCGCTACAGTTTCACCATCAATATTAGCTACCTATGTATTCATACAATAATTCCAAAAGCATAATGATTTGTTATTTGCTCAACACATTGGACATTTTGATAAGGGCAGTACTGTAGGTATCGCAAAACACTCTCTCACTTTGTTGAATAGAAGTTAGTACCTATACCATAAATATTATCAAAAAAAAGTGTTAAGCGTGGTTTATCAAAGCTTTTCCGGATCAAAATATCCACGCTTAAAAGCCTTTGTACATAATCGGTCATCTGCCACAAAAAGGTCGACCATTTTTTTATCCTCAACTTTAAGAATAGTCTCGGCACCCTACTTTAGCTCCAAGGTAATTTGTCCCAAGATTGCTGGTTGGCACTACTACATTAAAAATTATCCATTCGTTTTGAAAAATATTCAACACCTCAGACGGTGAAACGTATTTAGAAGGGATCAGGGTAATATTCACAGACTAATGTGCTAAAGAGCTTATTTTGATTAATGTTATTTTTGCGGAATGAGCTTTAAATTTATTTTGAGTTTAAACGAGAAAAAGTGTTTTTTAACCGACTTCAAAAAAGGAGGAGGTTCTCAACTTGACTGTATTTTTTTAAAATGTTTGTTACCTCAGAACTTTAGACTGGGTGATCTGATTATAATGATTCTTTTTTATTTGAAAGCTGGTGTTTTCCGTGTGGTCCCATTAAAATTTAATCGAAAACGGTCAAGTGGTTTAAAAAAAAATCAACAATAAATTATTTATTTATAAATAGGAGAACCAACAGCTGTAACAGATGAATAACAATTGCATATGTGACACAAAGCCAATTACAGGTTCTCACGAGTAAAAACAGAAAAAGTTATAGAAATCACTGAAAAGCACGGTAACAAAAGAAAAATTAAAAAATAATTAAAATAAGGTTCAATAGCACTGTAAACACTCTTAGGCACTAACTACTCACACAAGAAAGAGAAAAATAAAAACATGCAAATACTACGCGCTTTTAAAAAAGTCGGCGTTCAGCCGAATGCGTGCAGAGTAGGATTTGGTGTTAAATGGGTCAAATGAGAACTCTTTACAAAGAATATTAAAGTCTTTACTCGCTCGCACTATGTATGAGTTTTGCCTGTAATTAGATGAGGATAAAGGAATGGAGATAGGGGGTTAAATCTAACTGACTTCTGAGGGACTTTGAAATACAGTTTATGCAGGAGATCAGGACAGTCAATCTCGTTATTTAAAATTTTTAATAGAAAGTTGCAATCTGCTAGTCGACGAAGGTTGATAAGTGGCTGTAAATGAAATTTCTCGCAAAGATTTATGTAATTCTCAGAATGGAATGGAATACGTAACCGAAAACAAAGAAACTGAATAAATCTTTTTTGTATACTTTCAATACGATTTATGTATTTGTCGTAACACGGGTTCCAAATTTGTGAAGCATATTCAAGATGACTTCTAACAAAAGAGCAATAGAGAATCTTAAGGGTTTTGGCTTTCTTAAAACATCCAGCGAGTCTCATAACAAAACCCAGTGACTTCGAAGCTTTTGCTACTATTTGCTCAACGTGCACGATAAATAAAAGTTTGGAATCATGAAAAACACCTTAACATTATTTTTAAATAAAAAAAAACCGCCTTCAAACGGACGTAGACGTGTTAGACGATGGTTTTACGATTGCTGTGGGGAAGCTACCATAACTAAAAAGTGTAAAATAAAAAACTTTTTAACAAAAAAAAAACCGAACTTCCAAAAAAAAAAAACACTACAAAGTGAAAAATAACTTTAATTTCGGAAGTCGGTGAAAAAAACTAAAATTCAGATCCAAAGACACAGACTCCCGAAATTATAGTTATTCTTCACTTTAAAGTGTAATTTTTTTTTAAAGTCGGGTTTTTTATTTTGTTAAAACGTTTTTATTTATTTATAAGTAGTGTCTCACTGGAGGCGCGGGTGTTGGTCCGTACAAAATGGCTGAGCTGGATGGTGCTGATCCACGAGTCATGTTCGTGAACGGGCGCCGCCGGTTGAATTGAGACTGGTCATCTCATAACTGCCACGGCTTATTTTTAATATTAATATTTTTTTTACATTGTTTTCACATAAACATAGAAGCAACAAGAATAATATACCCAGGATTTTTGTAATATCTTGATTTAAACGAGTAGCCTTGGAGTTTCCTGCTCGTTCTTGTCCCTACGTTTCGAAATGGCAACTACGAGTAGCTGCAACTTTCTGACTAACTGAACGACTCCTTGACAATGCAAAAGTGCCTGTAAACTGTTTGCTTTGAGTTTGAGTTATATCAGTAAAACTGTGTCTACAGGAACATGAGTGCTATCAGCAGAATATTAATATGCCCTTAGTTCTATAATCATTTCTTTGTGACCTTTCACCATAGACACGGTTTGGAAACGCTTACATACTTTTTTAATTTTTCGGAAACCAAACTATACTACCTAAAAGATAGCTTGATCTCTGCGACATAAATGTCAAACTGACATTCCTAGGGTTGTCAGGATATAAAAAAATGTCGATAGAAATTATCGAAGTTGCTTACTATCATCGATGCTAATGTAACTTTATATAATTGGGTTTAATTTAATTACAAACGTTACTAAATTAAACGAATATTTTAATATAAAATACATTTATTCTCTTAAAGGAGCAGGTACACCCCAAATCCATATCTGAATCAGTTTCTGAATCGCTAGAACAATCTTGTAAATTTATTATTAACTCTTGTTCGCATATAATTATCAATTCGGACGTCTCGCTCCCAATCTTCTTCCATTAGTTTTCTGCATTTGGTGGTAACCTTCTTTCAGTCTTCTGCAGATACATTGTCGACCGCAATTTTATAACTGCAACATCACTAATTAGGTCGGCATGCCCATAAAGTATGACATTGACAGGTACTGTGTGTACTACTCAGAACAATAACTAAAGCATGTATGCTTCAAACACACACTGACACTGACACTGACACTGTCACTGACACTGTCACTGTCACTGACACTTCAAATGTCCTACAGCGCCTTGTAAGGTGCTTTAGGACATTTGAAGTGTACGCTGTCATAGACAAAAGAGTATTAGCTAGTGATGTGACTATGCATAAAATAAATACCGATATCGACTTCTTATTTTATGGTATCGCTCCTTGGCATTAAATCTAAAATATGCTAAGGTGAAATAAACTCACTTCTGTCTGATAAACTATGATATGATAAATTATTAACAAATTGAAATTACCAAGAAAACGCTTAAATCATTTTTAAAGAGCGATTGGCACCGGAACAAGTAACAAAAAAATTAAATCACTGTCCTTTAAAAATTATAGTTTTTGTTAGAAATGTCCTTACTTTTTCTACAGGAGAAGATAATTCTTTCGCGATATAATGAATTCTAATTGTTAAATATTCGTTGCTTATCAATTTAATCAACAAATTCCTATGTTCATCCAATACATCATTATCGAATGAATGTTCGAGTAAATCATCAAAAATTGACATGGGTAGCAATATTTTAATAAAGCAGTCATCGCTGAAATGTTTGGAACAAATACGATGTTGTTTTTCCATTCCCAGTAGTTACGTGCAATAGCGTTGATCCATGTTTGCCTCATATCATATCGGAGGGAAATCTGAAAATTAAAGTAAAAATCATAGCCACACGTGAGTTTAAATTATTATACCATGAGCCACACGGATTTTTGACTACTGTCATTTCATTACTCATACGTATGATTTGCTGGCAAGACCGTAGGTATTTAGGTATTTATTTCACTCTTAAATATTTAAACCTTCCCAAAACTACGTGTAAAGAAGTGTAAAGAAAAATAATGTAATAATTTAGATGACGCTAGTTCTATCGATATTCTATCGATAGTTTATTTTTGCAAGCACTATTGTAAAAATTTCTATATGAGTATAAAATATCTTTTACTAAACGATAATATTGAAACTATTACATTACTATCAAAACTATTGTTGACCAACTGTTTAATATTAATAAAAAAATGTATGAGTCTAACCTTATCTGAACTAAATCCCATCCCGTATCCGAAACTTCTTCAATCGATGATCCAGCATGAACCCGACCCTTGGGGAATTGCAAAAAAGTTTTATTAATTCCCTACAGATAGTTAGAAAGTTTTAATTGAACGGTCAGACGGATGCCCCGAGGCCCCATGTGGCTGATCTATAAACGAAGGGGGAGTTTGATAAATAAATAACTGTTTACAGTTGGTGCGGATTGAAAAAAAATTAAGGTTAAGTTTTGTAATTAAAAACTAATATTTGGTTAATCAAAGTTTATCAAAAGCTTTACCTATCACTCGGTTTCTGAATTAAGAATTTGAAAACTTATTAAACTCTTCTTTCGCAATACTTAAGGTGATTCCTTTAATGTAGCCCGGGGAATTGAAATACGTTTTTTCAAAGTGAATTTTGAACTTCGCAGGTTACATTGAACGAATCAACCTATTTAAGTGCTCGTACACAAGAACGGCACGTTGCCAACAGCAGAAGCAAATAAAATACACTTTAGTCATAACATTTGATTAGGATTAGGAGATTCATTCCATACAGTGACAACAAGTACAAGTTCACGTACGCGCCAAACGCACTAAAATCATCACTATGGAATAAAACATAAATAATCTTCCTTTGGTTCGGTCTAAAGCCAAATTGGAATTAAAGATAGGTATTTCTTGTTAGGTATTAGTCCTACAGACCGAATTTTGGCCACGGCAGCCAATCTCAGCGGAGACTTGCCATCTACGCGGGATATATTATAGTGCACAAGTGTGTGTGCAGACACAGGTGCACTCCCTCTTCCCTCACTCTCATAGCCCGATGGGACGGAAATCCGACACGACCGGAGAGAGATCAAGAGCAGGAACAACGGCTAAATGTCATCGACGTATCTATAGCTACGTCTACGGCTCGTATATATGAACACTTATTCATTCATTCATTCACACACCTCACTCCACCGCCCCCCTTCTTCTATCGGTCATCTAGACGCACTGCAAGTTACCATCCTTACCTGGTTGCTATTCCACCAATTCGCACTAAGCATTTCCAGATGCGCAAATTTGTTATGCGCACAGCAAAAGAGTGGAAATCTGTACCTGCGTCTGTGTTTCCGAACGCATACAACCCTAATCTCTTCAAAGTGAGAGTGAACAGGCTTCTTCTGGGTAAGCTCACTCCATCGTCAACTCTGTCTCTGTCACCACTGACCTAGACTAGAGCCAAGAGCAAACCCATTTTAATAAAAAATAAAAGTAATAGCTTGACAGGTTCTCAACTTCTAACGCTCAAATAAGAAAATGAGTAAAAATCTGCAAGACACTACTTCAAAGATACGCTTGGATTCGGTTACAACTTTGCCTCTATGCATTTTCAGATTCGGTATTACTTATTCCAAACGTAACAAATTAAATTACGTTAACCGAAATAGTTTCCGAATCTATTCTATACCGTAAATTCTCAGCGATCCAACCCACAATTTGCGCCTTTGAAGTCCAAGTGGTGAGGTCAGATGCTTTCAGTTGGGTATAGTTCGAGACGTGCTTCTGACAAACGGTGCCTCTATCGTAAACTTCACTCTTATAGGTAGGGAGCACAATTCGTTTGACCTCCAAGTGCATTGGATTTCTGAAGCGAATCCTCGTGGTCAGTAATTTGAAGGTTTATTAAAAAGTCTGTACGTTGGTATTTGTGTAACGGTACAAAACAATTACTTTAACGTTTATTTCGTTCAATTTGAAAGTGAAATTGCCTTCATGACCAGTCTTGTCCGTGTTGACGATGCGGTTGAATTTTTATATTTCTGAAGTCTTCGAGAGCAATATTTTAATAAACAAACAATACATACATACCCATACCACTCACGCCTTCACTCACCTGCTACGATCCTCACACCTTCCATACTCCTTGTGCTTCGTTTACGTTCATATATCTGGTCATACACGCACGCCGCGGCAGTTGCGAGTACTATGCACCTGACCTTTCCGAAGAACATCATTACTAAGGTCACTGTTAACGCCATAATTTATTTAGTTTATATTTCATGCCTAATTACTGGCAACTCAAATAATTATTAGTCTATCTGTTCGATATAATATTCCTCCCGCTTTCCTTCTCCCTTCCGCATCCCTTATAATGCCTGAGCGAGAGCGAGAAGAAAGATTCGCAATGCGCGACCGCAGCCGCCATGAAGAAACCATTAGTTTTCTCAAGTGTCTCAACCGTTAACGTCGCTGGTGGATTAAACTAATCCCTAAGTCGAAGAGAACTCATAATTTACCGCGAAGAACGAAGATTGTCATTTAAACTGTGCAAGTGCGTGTCTTTGTGTTGTGGAAAGTGCAGATCTGCGAGCGTACGTGACTTCTGGAAGAGCCGTCGCCACGCGGCCAAGGAACCCTCCTCCACGTGTCGCCGCCATAGCTCACCAGGCAGGTACCATCACCATATTTCCACATCACTAACACCTACTTGCATCATAGAACCGCACCTTATACAGTCCACTAACGAGAATTTCGATTCTCACCCCAAGGCTTTAGCCGCCGCAACAGTCACTATAATTGTCCTTCTCGGTCGATGACATGTAGAACCAACCATATAATTCCACGTACCTTTGGGCTGTCTTATATGAAAAAATCTTCGGATTTGGTGACATCAATTACCTCTCCAGATGTTATGACTTGCAAAATCACAGCAAATCTGCGGACAAGCTCTTCGTCCAACCCAGTGATGGCCGCAGTTTTATCGGGAAACTCAAAATATTTCTGCCGTGTTCCCATCGTTTGTAGTTCCTGATCCTTGTTTAACTATATCGACTAAAAGATTTAAGAACATCTTTTAACATCTGTCCTAAATAAAAAAATACTTGAATTTAGCATTTTTTGTGCTCATGTTCTCGCGCAGCCCATTTTTTTAAATCGAGTCTGTAAGATATATTTAACTCGACTAGGCTTGGCTTTCTAAAGAACACATTGTGTTCTTAAAGAATTATGTAGGAGATTCATACGTGCAGCTGAAGCCACCGGTATAGTGTCAGATTTAGAAAAGTATACGAGCATTGGCTATAGGCTGGTATGGATTGGCCAAGCTGCGTGCAGACTATCCTTCAAGGTCAAGAAGAGTCATCCATTGAAGATAACGTCTTCAATGGATGAATCCTTCAACGTCATCCTCAGTTGCAACGATGACGAAAAGGTCTCCGTTCCGGCTTCATTTATTCTTCTATCTTTCTCCAGGCGGTTTTGCTTTGGTTTGGCTTTGGAATGCGCTTCCTCCTGGACAGCAACCAGTCGGTTATCTTTTAAAGTGAAGGAAGACACGTAAACATATCCGTCAAAAGTTGGCCGAAACATCCCAGCGCTGAGTTTCTGGATTCGTTTTCTCCTCTACCGATCGTTATTTCTCCTGACCAAGGTGTATATTGTTTATATGTATGTATCTATGTATTAGTATTTATTTTTGTATTTTATAGTCATTTCCGAGTTATCTATCCCGTATTTTGGCACCTGCCATGGTTTATCTCTGCATCACCCTAAGGTTGACTGGTACAAAATGCCTCAGGCAATAAGTCCGCCTTTGTACTTAAGGCTACACACCAAGCTATAAATGTGTAGTTTACACTGACCTCTCATTGTAAGGAAATCCTATACAATGCGAGATCAGCTTATACTGGAAGTGTATAAGTTGATCTGTAGCCGTGCGTACAGTATTTTTTTACTTGTGCATAAAGTTTTAATAAATAAATCTCAAAAACCTTTCAAAGATCTAGGAACGAAGTAGAAAAATTGAAGGTCGAACATAAAAGCGAAGACCCAACTGAATTGAAAACTTACGAAAGAAGAATATCGTGATGATTTCGCTTCCGCTGAACATGATATGCTCAAAAATCCTGAAACGGCTGCAAAATTCAACCAAATGATTACAAAACCCGTTTCGTCAGTTAAATTTACGTCAGAAAAACACTGGGCTTGTTGCTTTCTTTAAAATTAAGTAAGTGGCAAAATAAAAATAGACCTCATTACGACTCATTAGTATTTCCTTATATGTAGTATGCGCAAACACTAATGATATTATTCTTGGTTTATGTTTAGTTCCTAGAAAACCACAGTAGACTCCTTTGCTTTAGTCAAATTATTATTGATAGGAGTTCATCTTAAAAGGTAAGCTTTGACCGCCTGCAAAATAGGCATAAACAAGGATTTAGAACCATGATTTTCATCGAAACTGTTACCAAGCGGTACCATGTTACTTGTTACTATATAAAATTTATTAACTATTGTTATAGACAAAAAAAAAATGTTCTTCAGGAATATGAAGTATGTCAAAAATCATAAATAATTAGTACCTACTATAACCCTCTGTAAGGATGTAATAGGACATTTTTCAGTTCCAGAGATATCCAAATTTTTCATACCTGTTCCATAAATTTTTTCGTAAAAAATGATGTCCTCAGTTTTCAAGCCAAATTACTTCATGGGACATATTTGACCATAGTAATACCACAGTCTATACATCATACAGTCGTCCGAAGAAGACGTCTAGACAGGGCAATCGTGCGGGGTGTGAGGGGCGAGACGCGGCAGGTGCGAGCCCGAACTGCATACTGCCACCGTGTTAATAGTTCGGGACACAACTTTCAGGGTTGACGATTTCGACTTTTCAGTGTTGATTTTATTATTGTTTTAATTTATGCATAATAAATAATTAAAATGGTACATACAGAGATACGACATATGAGTGCCTGCCTGCTTATTTTCTTAAGTTTTTTTTTTCTTTTTGGTTTGTTATTTTTTTCTTTTCGACATGGCTGTCATTTTCATGTTTTTTTTTTGAGGATGGGTAATCATCAAATAACCCCTCCCGCTCTGGGTGGAGCGGAAGGGAGTGTCAGACTCTTACTGACTAAAACCCACCCCTGTTCCTTCCTTGGCCCTTTATGTTCCGGGTCAGCGGTACCCCTTTCGGATGATCCCGCTTTCCCGGCAGGCTTAGGCCCTAGTGGGCCCCCTCTTCGATGCTGACATCTCTTTGAGGCGCGCGTGGAACACGTACGCGCCGTCCAGCACGGGCCTGATCCTGATCGGACGGTGAGCTACCCATTACTCACCACCCGCAGGCCCGCGCCTACGGTGGCCGGGAGTCGTCACGCGGCTCCCGACGCCGGGAGTGTCCACCACGGCGGCTTGGACGGGAGACTCTCTCCCTCTCCCGTCCCGCCACCTCCTTCGCTAGCATGACTGCTTCGCAGAAGGAGGCGACTGCCTCCCACTCCCCCTCGCCCCGGACCATGGCTTGAACCAGGGCCGGGCGTGACAGGTCGCCGCCGCTGCCGATCGCCTCAGCATTATGTTTAATAGCATGAAAGTTAAAAATAAAAAGGACGGTCGTGTAGTTACCACTATCATAAAATTCATAAATGCTTTCGTTATTATTATTATAAACAATATTTGTTAATTATTGTTTATTATAATAATGTTGATGTCGATGTTGATCTCAAATAAATAAATAAATATTGTTTACTTGAAACAACCCTAGCTTTTGCGACAATGCCTAGATGTTTTCGGCATTAACCATGAGATCAAAAGCGTCGTCCTACTGTATCTTTTAATACTGTGGTAATATTAAATATAAACTATTTCAAGCCCGAAAAACGACACTTAAAACTTCGAAGCTCTAAGTCTTCTAGACGCGATTTTCGACCCAGTGTGCGATGGGCCGGTAATATACCTACCTGTAGGTACCTCGTTGGTCTACTGGTCAAACTCACAAGCGCTACTGCTAAACATGCATAAGGTCCTGGGTTCGATTCCTTTGTCGGGCAAAGTGTGTTTTGTGATTTTTTCGATTTGATGCGACTTAAACAAGTCTGGCGTAATTTGGGCGTTTTACACCTCTGCTTAACCGTTTGAGGAATGCATGTAAGATGTTATGATATTTTGTTAATATTCTAAAATTAAGCCTGAATATAATACAATCGTTGCTACTTACATTTTGCGCACTTGAGGGATTTGGTCTCCGAGCGAGTCAAGATATAAGTAATACTTTACTGTATTTACTGAAGATTAGCGGTGACGCCGGCGCCCAGACGGCGACGAGCCTCGGCTTAAGTAAACTTTGAAATGCGGTGCGGAATGGAAGCTTGAGAAAAATAATACATTTTAATAATAGGGGTTAAAATATAAATTGCCGTTTTATTATATTAGGTACTTCGAATTGGTATAGAACCTTCATGGTTTGAGATTTTTGTGTAAAACTTTTTCCACATGGTACCTATGAAGTTTTTCTTTTAAAAAAATGTGCAACATTTGATTATCGACTTTCAGTTGTTTTTTTTATTCAGCTTAGACAAGAAAGATGGATACTTCGAAAATTCGAGTTATTTTTGAATACGAGTTCTGACGCGGAACTAACGCGGCAGAAACAGCTCGCAATATCAATATTGCGTTTGGAGACGGAATTGCTAATGAACGCACCGTGCGATTTTGGTTTAAACGTTTTCGTGATGGAAACTTTGATTTGAAGAACGAACCACGTGGAAGACCGCCCACACAGGTGAATAACAATGAATTGAAAGAGATGGTGGAAGCCGATCCGAGCCAAACTACCCAGGGTATAGCGGCATAGTTTAACGTTACCTTACCAACAATTTGACTCATTTGCGTCAAATCAATAAAATAAAAAAATATGAGAAATGGGTGCCTCATGATTTGACTGATCTGCAGAAAGAAACGCGTGTTGAAACTTGTGTTGCCTTGTTAAATCGATACAGAAATTAAGGAATATTAGATCGAATTGTGACATGTAATGAAAAGTGGATTCTTTACGATAACCGTAACCGAAAAATGCAATGGCTGACCACAGGTCAAACTCCGCAACAGTGTCCTAAAGCAAAGCATACCAATAAAAAGGTAATGGTAACTGTTTGGTGGTCTCAGCATGGTGTTATTCACTATAGCTTTCTCCGATCTGGTCAAGCAATAACGGCAGATGTCTACTGTGCCGAACACCGAACAATGATAGCAAAACTAGCAGTGAAACAGCCCCGCCTCATGAATCGATCTTCACCATTATTGCTCCATGATAACGCGAGACCTCATACAGCACGAGAAATCGTTTTAACTCTACAGGAACTGCAATTAGAAACCATTCGTCACCCTCTATATTCGCCAGACCTTGCTCCAACAGACTACAATTTTTTTCGTGATTTGGAAAATTTTCTACGTGATAAAAAGTATTCTTCTCAGGAGGCAGTACAAAATGCTTTTACACAGTTTGTCGAATCTCGATCACGAGAGTTCTATCGCAAAGGCATAAATTACCTTCCTATTAGATGGCAGCAATGTATAGATAATAATGGTAATTATTTTAATTAAATAAATATGTTAAATTAAAAAAAATACGAATTTCAATTTTTCAGTACAAATCGGCAATTTCATACTTTAACCCCTAATAATATGTTTATCATATAGGATATTCAATTGTTTTGTTTTGGTTCATGGTAAATTTAGTTTTTAAAGAAACATACGTAATACGTGTGTTGCATTATTTTAATTAATTATGTGTATAAATAAACATAATATAGTTAATACCTCACTATCTTTATTTAAACACATAATTGATTGTTGCGAATGAATTGTTGTGTTTGGTAGTCGAATGACACTTTCGATTTTTATATATTTATTAGCCTCCTGCCCCTGCTTCACACGGACACGTTAAAATATCGAGATTTCTGTGCTATATGTAAGCTCAGTTACACATACTTATATTATACGCTCTCAACTGGAATATGCCGTGTCCGCCTGGAGTCCATACTACAAAAAGTATGTTGAAATGATCGAGTGTGTTCAATATAAATTTCTGCGTACCATGCACTACAGATGTTATGGATATTATTTGCCATACCAAGATTTGCTTGCGAAGTATAAGCTCGCAGCACTTGAAAATAGACGTAAGTACTTAGAAGCTATGAATTTATAATTATAGTATTGTCAGAAATAAATTTGACAGCATTGAACTCTCCAACATGATTTGCTATGCGGTTCCTAGGACAGTCCACAAGCGACAGGTGCGCGCTGGTAGATTATTTTCAGTGGGTACTTGCAAGTCCAATACTGGCTTGCGTTCGCCTGTTCGCAGAATGGTCGATTCCTACAATAGGACTTTTGAACATATATACATCTTTGCATGTGCTCCCTGTAGGTTCAAAAGTCTTATTCTTAAGGAGCTTTCTTGAATGTTATTCTATGTTTGTTTTTTTTTATGTCATTTCTTGAGTATTATATACATATATATTATAGTATAGGTATTATATAAATCTTAAACACGATTGTTAATTCATTAAGTTAGTATAAAAAATAAAAATAAATTGTAATTGTAACCGTAGCGATTATTTTCACTGTATTTATCCTATTGTTAATCTGTGAACAGCGTTGTGGGCTGCAATATTGTCTATATGTTTTGTGTATTTCTTGTTTCTATATTTTATATTGTAGCTGTTTGTTGTTCCTCTAGGAAAAATAAAATAAAATATACATTTATATGTATTCCAGAATAAATGGTCTAAATGATGGTGAAAATAGC
Source organism: Brachylomia viminalis (assembly GCA_937001585.2). NCBI lineage: Eukaryota > Metazoa > Arthropoda > Insecta > Lepidoptera > Noctuidae > Brachylomia > Brachylomia viminalis. The sequence goes on from OW443296.2 coordinate 7,204,699, forward strand.
ATTAAAATCCATTGTGTATTTAGTTTAGAAGATCTCCACGAAGCGGTCTCACAGACAGACGTAGAACGTTTTAAATGATAAATGATTTTATTTATGTAAGTAGGTTTGTACAAACACTTTTACACGTCAATCATAGTTTAGAAAACGAAAAAGTTTTAAACTAGATGAGGTCGGCGTTTCCTATCTGACTACTCTGAGAAGAAAGGCCGAAACAAACTCAGAGGTCTCAGTGTCTTTTAAAGTCCAGACATAATCTTGGTCAGATCATGTGAAGACCATGTAGATTGGTGTCTGAAACGGTATTTTGAGGAAAAAACCATACAGATTGAGTGGACCTGTCCAGTCAGTGCACGCATTTGTCAGTAATCTTGCCACTCAACTCAGAACTTAAGGAGCACAATGATTTGACGAACAATAACAAAAAAAGGACATTTGGGTAGGCCGCATAAATACCACATAATCTTCACATTCACAATAATTAAAATAATATAATACTTTACAAAGTAAATACTCATGTCATTATATGTATAAAATTCATCAATGTCAATGTGTATATAAAAGTTCAAACATAATGTTTGAGGACCATGTAGATTGGTGGGCTTTTTGTTTTATACTATGTGGGTACATAAAGTTGGTGGTGGGTACATAATGTGGGTACATAAAGGTGTATAATAATAAGCCAAAGTTATTTATTTTTAGTAGAGTAACTATGCAGAATACTTTCGTATAATCGTAGTTGTCCAAAACTCATACGAGAAACTTTTACTGTTAAAACAAAACAATATGAACAAGCAGGTACCGATATTTTTGTTTATTTTCCTTTTTTTATTCTAATTTTATTTAGGGGCTTTTATCAAAAACATGTCAGCCCCATCGTACCCTTTTACATTGATTGGCTTACAACAGTATTAGTTTAATTAATATTCTTAATAGTTAATGAATTAGAGTTATTCGTGGAGGACCATAATTAAATGGCACAACTTTTTAATAATCTCCGAAGATGGTACAGATAAGATGGATTGGATTATGCCTTCATCCAATTTATTCACTTTAAAGTCCTTCACGAACAACTCTTGTTCTACTCCGAAATGTTGCACGTCCTCGATTTGATTGCAAACTGTGAAATTAGAAGAATCAGCCTTTTTCATAAGAAATGCAAACTTTGCCGATGGATAGTGCCCAGAACGAAGTCTTAATATCAATGTAACGTAATTATATCTAATTTAGTATCCTCGAACTAAGGAACACGAGTTGGCTGACCTTGAATGCTTTTGTACCAAATGCCATTATCTAGAGATATTTTGAAAAAAAGTTGTTTCCCGGAGTTAAAGCATGTACCTTTATTTAAATTTAGTTGTAAGTAGGTATATAATTTAGTTTCCTTTACTAGAATCATTTCCTATATTAGTATGTACCTATGAGGTAACTTTATTAGGTAGCCTTTACCTACCACCAGCTTCTGAGAAACTAGCTTTTACATATTAATATTATCTATTCTATTCGTAAAGTTATTTCATGCATCGTCGCGACGTAAAGGCAAAACTTACAAGTTATTTGTTATTGTGTTATCTTCATTTGAATAATTGAAAAGTTATATGTAGGCAGGCACGAAGAACAGTATATTAAACTTAATTTCTTAGAAATTGCTATTATAATAGAGTTAAAATTTCGAACAACATTTTCCACTTTATGGAGTTTACAAAATTATTACGGTTAGATTTCTACAACGTTAATAGAGACTAAACATTTTACTCGACATTATAAAAATCTAAAATATTTTTAAAAAGTAACAAAGGTTGGCCATTAAACAAGAATAACAACAACCGGCGATACTTTTTTTCATTTTGAAACCTTTTAAAACATAATGCCGTTGTACCGAGCGACGACGGGAAAAAAGTTGCATTGTACATAACCTGCACGCAAATGGAGGAACACTTTAGAAATATTTGTGAGTAGGATAAAAACAAGAGGTGTGAACACATCGAGTAAAATGAAACGACTATTATGCTCTAGTGGAAATAAATTTGACGTTAGAATTTATAAAAGGATTATTTCGAATGCCAAAAAGCTTATAGTCAGTGCTAAAATTGATCAATAAAAAATTCAAGTAGGGAAGGTTGGAAAGTTATAAATAAGAAGTACAAACAGAGTTAGAGCAATGCGGGCGGAAATTAGTCTTAAAATAAATAACCGAATAGGTAATAGATAGCCCAGAGGATGTAGCTGACATTCTAGTAAAGCAATTCGATCACAAGTACCTATATCATATCTGGTAATGATGGTCAAGATGGTGTAATTTTTCTTCAACAGAACACGGAAAGAGTGGAAAACGATATGGATATCTTGCTTACTACTCCGAATGAAATTTCCAAAATCGTTAATAATATGCAAAATAAGAAAACTTGTGGCTATGATGAAATTTCAATATCAGTAATTAAAGACAATTTACCGATTTTATCTGAGCCGCTCTCAAGTTTTTGTAATAAGTACATCGTAGAAGGCATTTTCCGAGAACAATAAAAAATTGCTAAGATCGCCACAATTGATAAAAAGGGCACAAAAACGGATCCGACCAACTATAGGGATATATCTTTGTTGTGCCAACTTTGGCAAAAAAAAATACAAATAGTAGATTGTGGCAACGAGCGCAATGTGAGTTATTAATGCACGAGTGTTATGTTGGTGCCCGAGCGCTTGCGAGGGCACTAAATTAACACGAGTGCATTAATTACTAACTTTATCAAGGTGCGTAATCTAGTTTTCTTTCAACTACCAATCTACCTACCGTGATAAAATATACCTACTCAAAATAAAAACTCAAGTTAATGAAAACAAAGCTTAATTCATCTTTTCCTCAAACATTTAAAACTTACAATTATTAAATGTGCAGTTATTAAAAGTGAAATTTGCACTTTTATTTGTGAATAATAATTGTATTATTCTGGAGTTGAATTTATATCGCTATTGCTGTCTATTTCCATTTTTTTAACTTTTTTTTGCTAAATATGAAGTATCAACGTTTTAAAATGGTACAAAATGCGCGCCATTTGTTTTATTTTTTCACCAAGTCGGTTTCATTCAGCCTATTTTTATTTTCAGCCAGTATCTTTTTGATCTAACATACATAAATACATTTTATATTAAACTTAATGGGAGACATTAAACCTCTGTGGTAATTATTTATATATATAAAACAGTGCATTCATGAAAAACTGAGCATACATTAGATTTCATGTAACATTTCTGCACTGTTTTGGTTCTAAGCAAATAATACGTCCTTTGATTAATGATAGCATTACTACGTAGTTGAAAGAAAAAGTTTTAAATGTTCGCGTAAGTATCTACTTACGCGGTCATTTAAAACTTTTTCAATGTTTTTTCTAAATGTCTATCTCAATCTAAACAAAGTGATTAATCAATGACAATTTGGATACCAGGAGAATGTTGGTACAGGAGCAGATGCTATTTATACGTTAACAAATATTCAGTTAATAAAATAAATTGTAAAATGAGGGTAGCTGGTATTTATTTGGATAATTTGGATATGAGCATGGCTTTCGACACTATTGACCGTAAACTACTCATCACAAAAATGGAACACTATGGCGTAAGAAGTACAGCCTTACAACTATTTTCTCCATATCTTAAAAATAGAAAAATGTTTGCCGAACTTGATTCTATACAATCAAATGGATATAAAAACAACTCCAGATTATCTATGTTAAATATTACAGCCAGCGTTCCTCAAGGATCAATTTTAGGTCCTTTATTATACATATTATTTACTAATTACCTAATCAATTTCATAACTAAACTTTTACCTCACATACAATTTGTAGTCTTTGCGGATGTTACAAATACTATAGTTACAGCTAACGACATCCAAGACCTTCGTTAAGGTGAATGCAGCTCTACTGGCCTTTCATTATTGGTTTAATGCGTGGTAAAAACCAACATTAAGTTATTTAAAATTACTGCGTGTAACAAGGATCAATTGGACATTGAATTAGCTAATGTTAAAGTTGACCTTGTCAGGGAAGTCGAGTTTCTAGGAATTTATATTGATAAATTGTTAAGCTGGAAGGAAGAATTAGCAGCATTGGATTTATCTATTATCATCGGCTTGCTATGCTTTAAGATCTCTTAGGGTTGAAGTAAGCATAACACATTCAAAAAAGGTATACTATGCGCTGATAGAGTCCAAACTGAGGTATAGCATACAGTTTTGGGGAAACACCAGCTACCATTACAACTGGTATAGGGACATTCATTCTCCAAACATTAGCAATCCGAACCATTGTCTGCATTTCACAGCGAGACACCTTTCGACCATATTTTCCAGAACTTGGTATTTGTATTGTATTTTCGTAATTGTTCTCAAAGACACATTTAAAAATATTTATATGACTACGCATCAGACGACGAAAAAAGGCTGGTCAGGGAAAAACGCATATAGACTTTACAAACAAAATCATCCCGACGACATTTGGAATAGTTAAACATAGGCCACAGTATCAGGCAGTTAAAATATATAACAAATTACGACTTGAGTTAAAAAGCATATAATAATATACACAGGCTCATTCAAGGCAAGGCTCAAGACATTCCAGTTGGAAATATGTATCTACTCATTAGAAGATTTGTAATAGGCTTATTGCTCTTAAAATTGAAATTGTCGTTATTTGCCTGTGGTTTTATGACTTTTATATTTTCTTGGTTATTGTTTCCGTTTAACTTGACATTCATTTGTTGACAATTGTTTTTATAATTATATATGTTTGCATGGTATTTTTTTATTTTAAGTAATATTTTCTAATTTTAATTGAATTGCATGTACTATTCTATATTTTTACATTTAATACTTATGTTTCATGCTGGATTATATTCGAACGCCATGTGAATTGTTACTGAATAAATTTAATTGAATTAATTATGCAACAATTAATGAAATTGTTTTGTTACACTGTAATGTGCACATGCGAGATCCGGCTCGAAGGACCAAAAATGTATGGGTATTGTGCATCAGACATGACAGTAATAGTTAATTAGTTATTTAAGTAAAGTACAAATTTCGAATGGGAAATGCATCTGTTTGCTCGACCTGGAATTCGAACCGATATCTTTCAGACTTTTTATCAATCAAAAGTCTTTTAATTGTAGATGGCAGTTTAATAAGAAAAAACTAAGGAAACAACCCTCGCAAATCTCTGTACCGTATATACTGTAACAATTATGCTTCTTAAGCTAAATACCTTAATTAATTATATACATTAACTTACATTCAAACTACGACGTCATAATCAGTCCAATTACGTGGAATTTGCATAACTAATCAGAACATGCATCGGTAATTGGGTGAAGTAATTGCAAGATATTACCTACGTAATTGTGCAGGGCGGTGTGTCCCCCGGGCATACACGACAGTGTGGGTCGGTTCATATTAATTTACAATGGCGACAATTCTGCCAGTCATATGAGGAAATGGCCGCCAGTAATAATGCTGTTTCACTGTAGCATTACACGAATCCACCAACTTTGTACAGTCAGAGAAATTGTTAAACAAATTGACACCATGCGTCAACTGTCAAAGAATGACAGCTGTGATGTGAATATTTAGACATTTTATGTTGGTAGTGAATTTGCTGAACTAATAATTTCCGTGACTTTACACTACATGAATAAACGATTATGGAAACGGAAGACGGAACAGTTCTTTTTTTTTACTTTATATTTTCATCAATCATTGTCAAAAACGAAAACAAGTTAGTAAAATTAAGTTATCTTGGACGACAATTTTCTGCAATTTTCCAACTTATGGAAATAAAAAAAGAAATTTTATGTCCAGAAAATGGTAAGAAATTATTGTTCTTATAAGAGGCTAGGGTTTGTTTGTCGATTGCGTAATACGGTTTAGTACCAATGTGACTTTTAAATTCATATATACTTTCTGAGTTTATATTGAACATTACTGACATCGATGAAGAAAAATAATCTTGATGACATCTGGATGACCTCCGGAGTTATACTTAATACAAGGTGGGGAAAAATGTCATAATGTGAATATCTCATAATTTTTGCTAATGGCGTCATAATGTCATTGTGATTCGATACATAATATGTTTAGACGGATAAAAAATTATTTGAAAATGCAATGAAGCGATACACACAGTCAGACAGTTCATGCAACGATGGAGATTTTGAAACAACAATTTCGGGGCCGTTTGATCTCCTGTTTTGGCGATTTATACTGGCGTACTTTCCCAGATCTGACGGCGCCAGACTTCTTTTTTTGAGGCTTTTTGAAATCTCGCGTTTGCCACAACAAACGACAAACCTTGCAAGTCTTGAAAGTCAACATTGAAGAAGAAAATATCACCAATTTGGAGGATGTTTTGCGAGCAATTCAAAATGCCGTAAAGAGAGAACTCAGGAGCTGGTCGTTTGACCGATATACTTTTTTCGACTTAGGGCGATTTTCACCAATCTTTTATACCTAGAATAAGTCTTATCGTGAGAATAAATTTTGGATTTTTGACAGTTCTTCCATACTAGAACTGTCAGACGTCAATTTTATTCCACGGATAAAATATGTCTGACTTTGGTGAAATCAGCCCTTAGGGCGAGTTTCACTAAACTGTTATACCTAGAATAGGTAAGTCTTATTCTGAGAATACTTTTTGAATTTATGACAGTTTTTCCGTACTAGAACTGTCTGTCTGTCAATGTCAACCGTATTTTTTTTTCCACGGATAAAAGTTATCTGACTTTGGTAAAATCAGCCCTAAATGTCATAAATGTTACACCTTTAAAGAAAATTTCCGTGAAAACAGCCCATTTTTTTTTTCATTTCCAACCAAATGACAGCCATTTCAGATTATGACATTACATTTAATAATAATAAATTATGTTTCACAGCTTCATTCGAAGCGATTTAATGATTAATACCCTCACGAATAAGAAATGTACACTCATCCAATGCAATTAAGACTCAGCTCAGCCAGTATGTTAGACTTCTGGAGAAAGAAATGCGTTGGGTAGGTTTCGGATTTAAGTATGTTGATTTGTCTGAAACTGGTGGTGTCGAACTTTTTGTAAACTTTAATTATGATTAGTATTGTTCTCAAGTAAATGATAAATGATTTTATTTCTGTAAGTAGGTTTGTACTAACACTTTTACACGTCAATCATATTTTAAAAACTAGACGAGGTCGGCGTTTCCTATCTGACTACTCTGAGAAGAAAGGCCGAAACAAACTCAGAGGTCACAGTCTCTTTTAAAGTCTAGACATAATCTTGGTCAGATCATGTGAAAACGACGTAGATTGGTGTCTGAAACGGTATTTTGAGGAAAAACCATTCATATTGAGCGGACCTGTCCAGTCAGTGCACGCATTTGTCAGTAATCGTGCAGCTCAACTCAGAACTTAAGGAGCTCAACGATTTGACGAACAATACCAAAGAAAGAACATTTGGGTAGGCCACATAAATTACTCAAACTGCCAGATCATGATCAAAATCTACTGAGAAAACAAAAAAGTAATGACCCACATAATCTTCACATTCACAATAATTAAAATAATATAATACTTTTCAAAGTAACTACTCATGTCATTGTATGTATAAAATTCATCAATGTCAATGTGTTTATAAAAGTTTGGACATAATCTGTGAGGGCCATGTAGATTGGTGACTAAAAACGTCTTCTGAGGAAAGAACCACGCATATTAAAAGGACCTGTCCAGTCAGTGCACGCATTTGTCAGTAACCGTGCAGCTCAACTCAGAACTTAAGGAGCTCAACGGTTCAACGAACAATACCAAATAAAGGACATTTGGGTAGGCCGCATAAACTACTTATCTTGCCAGATCATGATTAAAACTGAAACAATGACCCACATAGTCCTCACATTCACAATAATCAATAATTAAAATAATAAATTATACTTCACAAGGTGTTTAGATAATAATCATCAATTGTCAGTGTATGTAACAGAAAAACAAACACAAAAACAACATTTAGTATGCCGAAAATTGGAGCAACTCAATCCCAAGCCTTTTGTCCTCAATATAATCTTTAACGGTCTAAAAGGCTTTCTGGCGCAACTTACGTTTAATAAATTTTGAATTTATTAAGGCTTAGATCTTGAACGTGGCTTGGAAGTTAGTGACATGTTATGTTTTCATTGAGAATCAAGTTTTTTTAAACCAACTTTTTTTACTTTTTCTTTTCTTGCCCCAGCTTGTATAAGTCTGAAATCACCAAAGCGTGTCGATCAGCGCCCTCCAGTGGAACAATAATTGGCTGGAATTATTAAACGGTTTAGGGAGCACGAATCACGATTCAAAATCTCTACCTAGACAAAGGAGTCTTCAAAAGTTTTATGTTTCTAACCTTTAAGAAGCTGTGCGATGAGGTATGAAATTATTCAAAGCCCAAGCAAAGCTAATAATCAAGAATGGTTTAATTTTATCCTTTCAAAGAATTTTTCAAGATGAAAGCGTAATTAAAACATTTTTAATGATTATTTTTCATTAGGTATGGAAATTTAAGGTATTTGTATTTAAAATGTTTCGGCTTCAGATAGTTCGAAATTGTGGAATCGAAATATTTCATTGCTTTAAGCTTAACAATAACAATAAAAAAAAAATCCCGAAGCGGCTGGAAGGGAATGCAGAACCATTTGACTTGTTACGTTTCAGTCCCGTCTTTCATACAACTTAAACGCCTAATAATATTTAGAATAGACTATAGTGTACCCAGGTAGGTACACTATACTCTGTTCAAAAGTATCAGATGAAAATGTAAATAATTACGTAGTGTCACTTCTAAATTGAGTGCTTTGATATGTAATAATTAAACCCGTAATTATAATTCTAAATCACCTTAAAGATGCTTTTCATTTGCCAACTGAGGTCAGTTCTATAATCTAAACTGTCGGCGATAATTTCTCAATTACAATTTCATGATGTTCGAAAAAGTGGTGAGATAAAAAATTTAAATCTAAATATAGATGAATGTGCTATTAATTCCCCTTAGTGAGTATACATTCTAATGCAATCAGCGTAAGAATTTAACCAGAGCAGGGTTCGTTTACACTTTCATCAAACACTTTTGGAGTACACCATAGGTACCTACTATTGTCTATATAATACACGTCACTCAATTTTCAGACCGGGGCACTCTAAAATAGAGCGTGGCAAGGTTCGCCCCATGAATAGTGTATGAGGCATGTTCCAAGACGCCTCGCCTGTTCCCCGGGGTGTTATTTCGTGCCTTCGTCGAACTTTGACGAAACAAAACGAAAGAACCCTTTGCCTCTGATGGAATGTCATGGTTTATAGTAGGTCCCTAAAAGGGTGGCGGAAATTTTGAGGAATACTTTTGAATAAAACTAAGGCTGGTTGAGCTTAAGAGTGGTCTTTCACAGCCTACAGGCAACGACATAAACAAATACAATGCGTCATTCTATATCTGAAATAGGACATTAATTATGCTGAATGAGTGTGCTAATAAACGTTTCCATCTAAGTTTAATGACACATCTACGGAAAATACACTAGAGTATATTGATGTATTAAGCCCAAATTCCGTCACTGAATCTTAGTAAACGTAAATACGCGGAATTTCCTTCGCTTAATTTGGCTGGTGTGTCAATTTATTTTTTAATTTTGTCTTGCATAATGTAAGCGGTTCTGATAAAGACGACACGATCTTAGATCGTGTCGTCTTTTTCTTTTTCTCTTTTTACTAGAAATTACAAACAAACCGAAAAAATTAAAAACTTTATTCCTGATTATCCCATATTATTAATTAAATTAATCTTTAAACGGATTGTAGTCCGCCTGAAAAGGAAAAAAAAGTTGTGATTAGTTTTTGATGCACAAAGAAGACATTCATATATTCAGAGATGTTAATTTACAAAACACAAAAATGACAGTAAACCAATAATAATTGAACATTTGGGGATGGGGAATTATAGGTATTTGTCTTGTGAATCATACATAGATAGCTTTTTATGTAACTCGTGCGTTAGCCTAGCGTATTGATTAGACAGATAAAATAATCACCTGATGATAAAACCACCACTTGTTACCATGATCTTCGAAAACCATTTTAGGCATGAAGTCTTTCAGATCTGGAGCTTCTGGATCGATCATGATATGGTTGAATGCCTCCTGGAAGCAAAACCAAGAAAGTTTACTGTTTCTTGTGACTCTTCATTATCTGCTTTTCACTTTTCCCAACTATATTGTAGTCAGCTTCCAGTATAACCTGATGCAGCTGAATACCAGTATTTTATATGGAGCGACCGCATATTTGACCTCCACAGCCGTATGCCTGTGTACCCCTTGGTAAGACTGGTTGTCAAACTTTTGGACTTGTATATCTATCTACGTCTAAAAGTGCAACTAGGTTGCGGTCGATGACATCGTGACATTTGAAGCGATCAATATCAACATGCCAATGTTAATTGGCCGCAGTTTACTTGCATCCTAATGTTTTGACGATCCGTGGGTTAAGTACCGGTTCAGACGCGGTTATGATAACTACACACGAGCATCTGCTTATTCGCTTTGGTAACCGCGCGGTTTGGCTGTCTGAACGCGTACTAGGCATCCGCTAGTCATGTAGGTACAGTAAACAGTGAAGTGCAAATGAGAATGCCCAAACAAAAATCTTAGTCGGTTAAAAAAAGTTGTATGTACGACAGTACTACAATAAACATTGTAGTTAGGAAATGTAAAATTTGTTTCTCTCTAAATAATCAAAACCAAGCGCCACAGCGAGCCTTGATGGGCAAAATTGCTGGCGTCGTATAAACAGTTTCCTATAGTCAAAAAGAGATAGGTAGTGCACCATGTGTTTATGTTGCACATACTTCACCAACCAAACAAGGTAACGAAAGTCAGTTATTTAGGGCTAATAACACTTATTTCAGCTAAACAGCGATGAATGCAAAAATAACTTTCAGTCGTCGTACGTTAGGAAATTGTGATCAGCATGTTGTAGTACTCGCCTATGCTAGGCATGAAGACACTATGCAACCACCAGCTAGTTTTGTAGATTCTTAGTTGATAACGTTATTAGGTAACAACAATGTACTTTTTGTAATAAATATCTACCTACGCTTTTTCACATGTGTCTTTTGATATACTGCTAACCAACTTTATTAACATGAAAACCGCCAAAAATGTATTGCGTTTCATTAAAACTAAAACAATACTTAGCCAATCATGGGGATAATTTTGAAGAAAGTAATTTCCTATTTGTTATCTTCAATGAATGCCCTTTTACCCCACATAAGTTTCTTTTTATCGACTGGTTTTTTGCCATTTTTGGGCATTCTCCTTTCGGTTTAACTTTCTCAAAGGTAATCATAACAATTACCGACAGACAGCGAAGAAATACACTGTGAAGAAATCTGAACTTATACGGTCATATTGCAAAACAAGGTGTTTGTTTTGACATTGATACTGTTTTTGTAATAAACACCTAATTGTGATCGAAATACAGTTCTTTTTACAAAACTGACAACTTAGTCCGGTAATATGTGGTCGGTTTTGTATTAAGAACTTTACCATAACTGGAATAAAGATCGAAATACAGAAACTGTCTCGAAGCTTTAAGATTCGGATAAGGCCACGTCCTAATAGAAAGCGATCGTCGCGCGAATACGTAATCATCGCGTGCATAAGTCACTTTTTGTTTGGAAAACCGGAAAGCACCCTCTGTCGGCGCGACCATGCGTACAGGTTCGCCGAACAAAAAGTGACATAATTATGCACGCGACGACCACGTAATAACGTCGACAAAATATAAACAAATATCTACCCCAGAATCAAGGAACCGTACGTCATCTTTAGCATTATTTTGGGGCGGTATAGGTTCATCTTCGATCTCGGAACTGATGGCGGGCTCATCGTGTAGTGTTGGCATTCTTTTTTTGCCTATGGTTACGACCTGCGGTCCTGCCCTAAGACGTCTGAACTTCTTGATTACGTCTTCAAGGTTCTGTAAGTCCACGTAAGCGTACTGATACTGAAACAAATAGATATTTAATTATTTTTTTTAATTTTATTTTTTAAGAAAGAGGAGAACCAATTTGACGTTTGATTTGTTACGCGATCATTCCGCCAATTATGAATTCTTTTTTTGTTTGGTAGGTCATATTTCAGAGGTGAACCCATATAAATTTTATCGAAATCGGTCGAGCGGTTTAAAAAAAAATCAACAATGCATTATTTTTAAATAAATAAAAACCGCCTTCAAACGGACGTGGACGTATAAGACGATCGTTTTCGAATTGGTACCATAACTAAAAAGTGAAAAATAAAAAACTTAAAACAAAAAACTACTTCCAAAAAAAAAAACACAACTAAGTGAAAAATAACTTTAATTTCGGAAGTCGATGGAAAAAACTAAAATACAGATGCAATGACACCGACTTCCGAAATTAAAGTTATTTTTCACTTTGTAGTGTTTTTTATTGGAAGTCGGTTGTTGTTTTTTTTTGTGAAAAAGTTTCTGTGGTTAAAGAAACTTTATTTACTCAAAAGAAATTACTAAAAAAATCACCTAATGAGAAATGTTTTAACTTATAATAATGATGACATTCATGAGCAGAGCTAGTATGACACGCACGCAGACAAGACAAGACAAGACACGAAGACAACAATAATTAACGTACTTATCAAGACATTGAAAGAAGCAGCAAAAGTATCATGCGAAACAAAGTGACCTCTGTGTTTGTTTCGGCCTTTCTTCTCAGAATAGTCAGATAGGAAACGCTGACCTCATCTAGTTTTTAAAATATGACTGACGTGTAAAAGTGTTTGTACAAACCTTACAGAAATAAATAATTTATCAAAAATCTAAGTTATGTGGGTAAAGACATGAACCAGGACCGGATTTAAATTATAGACATGAACCAGGTCCGGATTTAAATTACAGACATGAACCAGTGCCGGATTTAAATTATAGACATGAACCAGGGCCAGATTTAAATTATAGACATGAACCAGGGCCGGATTTAAATTATAGACATGAACCAGGGCCGGATTTAAATTATAGAAATGAACCAGGGCCGGATTTAAATTATAGACATGAACCAGGGCCGGATTTAAATTATAGACATGAACCAGGGCCGGATTTAAATTATGTCAATAATAACATATTCAAACTCAAACTCAAAGCATTTATTTCAATTAAACCATTTACAGGCACTTTTGAATTGTCAAGTGGTCGGTCAGTCAGAAATATGAAGCTGGTTGCCCATTCCAAAGCGTAGTAGGAACCTATGGAGAAGAACGGGCAAGAAACTCCATGGACACTCTTTTAAATTATATTGTTACATAAATATAAGTTACATCATTAATGTTGAATATAGGTATAATTATATGTGAGAACGATGTAAATAAGATGTACACGTTGAGTGTCCAGTGTACAGAAATATAAATTTAAACAAAACAATCCATAATAAAATAATTAAAATAAGACCTGGTGGCTAAGAGATGACCAGTCCCAACTGACAGCGCCCGTTCACAAACATGACGCACGATTTTAGCTAAGTTTTAATTATTTGTAAACTTCTTGAGGTTTTTTTAATTCTCGTAGTACTTTGTTGAACATCTGTGCTCCTTCGTATGTAATACTTTTATTTCCATAATTTCTACGTGTTCTCGCGACACAAATATCATTGGCACTACGGAGAGGTCTTAACCCTTCTTCGGTGTTAGTTTTAAAACTTATTTCCGAGTGTAGCTTATTATCTTTATTTTGTTTTATTAAGTTGCATGTATTATACTTAGTAATACATTTGTTTTATTCATTAATATAGTTTAAATTTTATCTGTTGGTGTGAGAAAGTCATAATGAAATAAGATTTTAATTAGTTTATTTTGCATTATTTGGATGCAGTTTAGGTTAGTTTTAAATATATTATTTAGTTATTAAACTTCTTACAGATTTTTCAAGAAAAGTTTACGCTTCGAGAATCATCGTCGATCTTCGGAAATACGAAACCCGCGATGATGAGATCTAATATAGAGCGGTAACAACCATGGATGTACTTGCCTATTTTGAATAAAAATGATTACAAAATTATAGATGAACAACTTAAAGCAATAAATACGTATCTTATAAAAGGTAGAGTGGCAGATTATTTGTTTTAAACTCAATCACCTTTCAAATTAACATCGTCGTTACTGTGCTGAATTAATCAGTACCAATGTATTGATTTAATTATTAAATAATGATAAAACTTTAAAAAATATGTATTTGTCAGACAAGTCATCGTACTATTAATACTCACCGCAGCTATCGGTTGAGGTCTATGTCTGAAAATAAATGAGCATTTAATAACTTTTGCTAAATAAATTGAGTGTGAAACAATAAGGTAACTGGTTAGAGCATTACAAGAACTGTTTGAATGAATTGAATATTGTTTTATACAAATCCAAATTATTTACCTCCTGTTCCTAGGTCTCCGGATCCTCTGTATATATATCACATAGAGCTGTGAACATAATAATTATAAGACAAGTCACAACTTCTTTTCCGGTTTAAATAAAATTCATATACAAATAGATATGATATTTTAATTACCTGATCAAAGTGGCGTCTAGAAATCAAATGTACACATTAATTAACATCAAAACTTTACACAGTTTTTCTAAAGGAATAAAAAAAAGTGTACCTCATATAGGTAGCGTATTAACCAATATTAAATTGATATTTTCTGCCTCCAGTTATTTTTAACGACTCTATAGGCGCAATATGACTAAGCGTTCTGTTTTGTATGTTATGGGGCGCGGGATCGATTTCCGTATGAGATGAAAATATTTAAAGTACTATTATTGTTTACATTATGTTACAAACAATGATTTTTATGATCCTGAGATGTAGTTGTGACTTATTTTTAATTTTGTGTGTATGACTTAGCTATCGCACTAGGTTTGTAAGACCTGTAATGATAGTTTTAAGACATTTAAATAAATAAATATTTAAATAATGCGTCGATTTTCAAAACGCATCTGGGTGTTTGTGCATGAGAAATATTCGATAGGAACCCCAAAAATTAATCCTGTGAGGGTCTACATATATTTTCGGGTCGGCACATTAAATTTTCGGCAATATGTGTTGAATGAAAAATCCAACACGAAGCAATCACTACACCTATTCGAGTTTTATTCGGCTCGTGCCGATCGGCAAAGTTATTCCAGCATCTATCCTCACTTAATTATCTTTGGGTCGGCTTGACACAATTCGAGCTAAGCCGTGTAGCGTTTTACCGAACTTAATTTACAGGGTGGTAGAGACATTGTCGCACCTGTTACCATGGATTCAGTACACGATTCTAAACCCACTGCGTTGAAAATTTCCGTCAGTTATAAAAAAAAAAAATGTTTTTCCATAAATGTTGACCGCGTAGGTATTGCACTTTTGTAGGAAACTGCAGATTTTATTTTGAATAACCGACGAAAATGTTTAATGCAGAATCTTAAACTGATTCCATGGTAACAAGCTGTGAGTCGTTGCCCCTAAATGATAAATTATATTATTTCTGTAAGTATGTTTGTACAAACACTTTTACAAGCATATTTTAAAAACTAGATGAGTTCGGCTTTTCTTAACTGACTACTCTAAAAAGAAAGGCCTAAACAAACTCAGAGCTCACAGTCTCTTTTAAAGTCCAGACATAATCTTGGTCAGATCATGTGAAAACCATTTATAATAGTATAATATATAATATGAGACAACATCCACACAAGGTCTTCAGGTCCCGAACTAGGCAGAGCCTGTACTACGGTAACCTGATGACTGATATACATACTTATATACATAATATGTATATAAGTATGTATATCAGTCTGTCTGGGTGTGTATATTATACACACCCAGACACACCTGTGTCTGCATCCTGCACCTGTGTCATTTGTGTGCATGATCATGTCTGTTTGACCTCAAACAGACATGATCATGCACACAAATGTTTGACTTGTCCGGGGATCGAACCCGGGACCAGCGGCTCAGAAGGCAGGGTCGCTACCAACTGTGCCAACCGGTTAGTCATATAGAGTGGTGTCTGAAACGGTCTTTTGAAGAAAAACCATACAGATAGAGCGGACCTGTCCAGTCAGTGCACGCATTTGTCAGTAACCGTGCAGCTCAACTCAGAACTTAAGGAGCTCAACGATTCGACGAAAACTACCTAAGAAAGGACATTTGGATGGGCCGCATAAACTATTTAAACTGCCAGATCATGATTAAAACTGAAACAATGACCCACATAGTCCTCACATTCACAATAATTAAAATAATAAATTATACTTCTCCAGGTAAGTATTCAAGTCGTTGTGTATATGATACTCATCAATTGTCAGAGCATGTAACAGAAAACAAAAACACAAAAAAAAAACAGGTTGTCTATTGTTTGCCCGACGATTATATGCCATAATCATCATTTTCCCGAATTTCATTTACCCGAATTTCATTTGCCCGAATGTTTCATTTGCCCTAAAAGACATAATATGACATACTTTTAATTGCCCGAATTTTAGATACCATAAGATACGAATGCCATAAGTATTGTTTGCCTTATTTTTATGTGCCATAATAATTATTAGACATAATATTTAAATGACATAATATTTAAATGATGTTTCTACAGGCGCTTTAAAATGTACTTTAGTTATAAATACATTGGTGGGTACACGGAACATTTTGTGTCAAATTAATGAGATATTATCTAAGAAAGAAGAATATACAAAAGAAGAATTTTTGCGTGCTTTAGCATCAAATTTGTATTTGCATTAAAAAAGAAATTGTACTACCTAATTATAAGTATATAGTTTGATTATTAAACTTGTTTTTAATTCTAATACTTACCTACTTATTAGCTTTCTGGCTGTCGATGTCGATGGGTGCGCAATGTTTGGTATAATAAGAATAAACTTATTTATTCTGTGCATGGTTTTTTTTTCTGTGCATGGTTGATGGTGGGCTAGGTCGACGGAGCCCCGCCACGCGGGGCTCCTATTTCTGTGTGGTTTATAAAAAAATAACCACGAAGGGGATGGCGGGGTCTATTCGCTCGCTTCGCTCGCTCACACGACCCCGCCATCCCCTTCTAACCTAACCTCAATCCCAAGCCTTTTTGTCCTCAATATAATCTTTAACGGTATAAAAGGCTTTCTGACACAGCTCGCGTTTAATGAATGATTTGAATTTATTAAGGCTTAGATCTTGGACGTGGCTTGGATGTTTATTATAAAAGCGTATACATTGACATCTGAACGAGCCACCTATTTTCTTGAGCCTTGTTGTAGGTACAACAAAGTTGTGTTTGTTCCTAGTATTTAAATTATGGAAATCACTGTATTGTTTAAATAATTTTATATTTTTATGAGCATATATAAAAGATTTTCATAAATATACTGAGAAGGCACAATCATTACATTATTCTCCTTAAAGCGCGCAGTCTAGACACCTCACACTAACCACCGCTTGTTCAACATTATTGTGAATTAGTATTTAAAATGTCGGGACTTTTACTGAATAGAGGTTTTTGGTGGATCTCTCTGAGAGTGTGTCTCAGGGTTAATTTATAAATTGATCAAACAGCTCTTTTCTGCAAAACAAAGATAGTCTGAATGTCGGTGGCATTTCCCCACAACAAAATACCATACGACATTACACTATGAAAATAGCTAAAGTACACTAAACGGGCTGTCTCTATGGCAGTTAAATTACGAATTTTCCTAACAGCGTATGCTGCGGAGCCTAGCTTTTTTGATAATTTATCTATGTGTGGGCTCCACTGAACCTTAGCCTCCAAAGTTAAGCCCAAGAATACTGTGCTATCTTCAGGATTCAATTCTCTGCCCTTTATCAATACATTAGTTATCACCTGTCTAACGTGATGTAGCGTAAACTTAATGCATTTGGTTTTTTTTCTTTAAGAAGTAAATTATTAACATTGAACCAGTGAACTATTTTTGAGATCGCGCTATTTACATCGTCAGTAACCAGCTGCTGACGTTTAAGTTTAAGCAAAAGTGAAGTTTCGTCCGCAAACAACACTATATCATGATTATCCTATATGAGCTAAGGCAAGTCATTAATATAAATAAAAAACAAAAAAGGACATACAATTGAGCCCTGTAGGACTCCCATTGTTACTATAGACACGGAAGATCTTTTACCATTAACGTCAACGCTCTGAATCCTATTACGAAAAACGAACATACGTATGACGTTTACGTATGAAGTAAGAAGATCTAGAGCGGTGTTCCGGATCCCGTAGTGGCGGAGTTTCCTGATTAGCGTTTCATGAAGAACGCAATCGAACGCCTTGGACAAATCACAAAAGATGGCCAAGGCATCGCATTTATCTTCCCATGCATTATAGTTATGTCCTCAAAGTTCAACACTCAATCAATAGTTGATCGACCCCTTGTAAAATCGAAGTGTTTACTATGTAATAATTTATGTTTATTAAAAAATCTTTGCAATTAGGCTAAAATAAATTTCTCAAAAATGTTACTAAAGGTAGGTAGTACTAAAATAGGTCTGTTATTAGTGGGGTCTGAAGTACTACCGGATTTAAACTAAGGTATTATTTTACTATTTTTCATGGTCAGGAAACTCTCTACAGTCGATACAATTATTTACTAAAATTATGGAGCCACCATGTATAGCATTAACTCTGCTGAACAAACTACAAACCTGGTGATTATTAAAATGAAAATGGAACTGGTGGATTTTAAGCCAATGTTTTGATAGACAAAGAATGTCAATACTGTTAAAATTCATAAAATAATTCTACTTCTAAATCTTTGTTCATAAATCCTTGAAGGTTTTGGATGCACCAGATTGTTACTATTTACTTACTGATTTTAAACTTTTATTTGAATTATTTTTACAATTCAGTACATTGTTAGAGGTTGCCTCTATTGTCGTAGTTTCTAATTAAAATGATAATAAATGTCAATTTGTACTGGGTACCTGTCACCTATCTACATTTATTCCATTATGCCACCCGGCTGCGCTGAATCAAACCGAGATAAAACATGTGGGTAGCACTCCTGAGACGTGAGTGAAGATAGAATGACATGATTGAATAAGCTCAAATTAATCTCTTATAGTCGATTGAGCAATCACACACACGCACTCATATCACTATATGTACACATATCTATGATGAATGAACAGTAAAGTATTTTTAGAGGTTTGTTCCAATACAAAAACTCTTAAAATGAATTTTCTATATTGGAGTGCTGGCCTACGCCAGTGTAAGATAGTGGATACGTAAATAAACAGGATTACACTCTAAATTATTATTAAACTCATTGTATTTAACCTCATTACTTATCTAGTATAATTACACCATTACGCAGTTTAAAAAAAAACCGCAGAGTAATTGCTTAAAATGGCAATCGATCGCAATGTCTTTCATTGTGACAGCCATTGCTTCATAGCTTTGTAAAATTCTTCTGTTCAACAACGTAAATAACGCAATCAACGTGGACCAACTAACCTGAACTATTAAAATGAAAGACATTACGATCAATTGCTATTTTATGTGTGTTACGCAATTACCTCTCTGGTTCGTAATTACGTTTTTTTTAAATGAATGTAAGTTTTTGTTCATTCCAACTTAATCTATCTCGACTTGTAAAAAATAAATAAAATTAGTACCTACTCGTAGAACGATTTCCTATTTGGGTATGATACGATACCGGTTGGAAGTTTTGGTCCAGATACTTTGAGCTTGCTAAAAGTAAAATAAACGCAAAAACAAATATGAAAACAAAAAGAATCAGTGATGTGTTTAATATTGAATAATTCCAGTCGTAGGTGCCAATCAGAAAAAAAAAATCTAACGCAAAATGAACAACAACACCATTAAATAACATTTAAACAAAACTAAAAGTGGGCTCCTAAAACTATGAATAAGTTTTTTGACAATAATTTTATTCCAATTGTCACCATAAATAAAAAGCCTTCTTGTTGAAAGACGCGATAAAGGAATTAAAACCAACTATGGTTACTAGGTACTTGATTCTCAATTACATTAAAGTTTCTTACGTCTTTTTTTCCATATTCTGTAACATGAGAAAAGTTAAGCATTTTTTAATATATAACACATACAACGTACACTTACGTAATCTCACGCCTTTGTCTCATGGCAGAAACTACAGACGCCACCTGCTACGATCCTTACAAACTCATTTTGCTTCGTTTACGTTCTTACGTCGGCGCCGGCGGGGTATATGCGTAACACACTAACAGTAGGAATGTATTTAATTTTGACAGTTCAATAACATTCATTGCTTCATTTACGTTGTTGAGAAGACAAAATTTTCGAACACATGAAGCAATAGATTAGCAATATCTTTCAAAATGTTACAGATTGTGATTGAAAAGTGATACGCAATAAGGGTGCTGGTCATATACGGACGCTGGTTGCGAGTAGTACGTACCTGACCCTTCTGAAGAACATCTTTTTTTTTTTTTTCTAAATATTATGGTATCTCGTAGGTGACCTTGAGAGGTCGTCACTACTTAACCGGACTATCCTGTGGTTGCCTTAAGTAAACTCAAAGCCTCCAGCCAGGGGCATATTATTACAAAACTAAGCGACTATAATCTAAGGACACCCCCTATGGGATACGAACTTCGGCTTAGGGCGTCGCTGAGGAGAAGACAGCAAGGTGGGACAGGCTGGATCAGATTTTTATTAATTAAGCTTGATGAGATCGGCGTTTCCGATCTGACTACTCTGAGAAGAAAGGCCGAAACAAACGCAGAGGTCACAGGCGGGAGTTTAAAGTTAGAAACATCACCGATAAATTTACTATTTATTACGTCCTTCTAGGGCATCCTCTCTCGGCGTTTCCACTCACATCTGCCTTGTTAGTCGCCTTTCATTCATCCTCCCAAAATTACCAACCATCTAAGAGTACTTTTTTCAATGTGTGTTATTACATCTAAACGCAACGTAGCCTTATTACATCATTCCTTTAGTCAGTCAATTATCTCGTCGCTAATCAAGTCGTGAGGAACGAAATTCCATTAATAAATGCTGTGGGAATTCGTTAATTTTTTGTAGTTGGTCAATAAACTGGCTTCAAAAAAGGAGGAGATTATATGTATTTTTTTAAATGTATGTTCATCGATATTTTCGTCAATTGAGGACTGATTTTGAAAATTCTTTTTGTATTGGAAGCTTGAACGGTGGTCCTATATAAATTTTACTAACTTTGCTTGTGTAGTATTTGATTATCTTTCATAATATTTATTGCAATTTGTGTATTTTGATGAAGTTATAATGCTTTCTGTCAATGTTGTTTACAATAGCATTTAGTGGTATACGGATTGGTGTGGGGTAGAAATCAGAACTAAAAACTGAAAAATAAAAATACTATTCATGTTAAAACAACCGACTTCCAAAAAAACACTACAAAGTGAAATATAACTTTAAGTTTAGAAGTCGGTGGTAAAAAACTCCAAAGACACCGATTTCCAAAATAAATAAAAAAGTTATTTTTTTGTTAATTTGTTGTGTTTACTTTTAAAAATCGGTTGTTTTTTTTTTTCTAAAAGCGTTTTTATACTTCATGCTTGTTTTGTCACAACCAACATTCACTTCCATACATAAGCGTAAGCAACACACCTATCAAACAACGACATAGGTAAATTGATCTACTTGAAAGGTACACTATTAGAAATCTAATGTCACTGTAAAATAAATTGAACCTTGACCTGCAACCAAGAAAGTGTGCAGACATCCTCGACAACTAACCACAGGCTGGCAACTGGCATACATTTTAATTTCTTGCTATTCAGCGCTATCTATCTACCCGAACATAAATTAAAAATGAACAGTGCTGCCAGCGAATAACCACTAAGCAATTGGTAGTATATTTTAGTAGAAGCGTAAGCGTATATCTTTGATTTTGATCTATTCCGAGTTAGTTATTATTATGGGTCCATATTGGCTCAACTAAAGTTCTTTACCCGAAATTGTTCTTCCTAACGATTTGTAATCCGAATGATCACTCTTCCTAAAATTTTTCATCCTAAAGTTTTCATTCATACTATTTGTAGTGCTACCGGCGATGTTCATAACACTCATGTTTCCGAAAATTGTAATGAATAATATCATTAATGTAAATATATTTAAACTCCTACTGTTTTTTATCATAACGCTTTAATCCCTAAACATAATTACCATAATATTTTCACTCATACTCAGAAAGAAACATTTACCAAGTGTTATAAAAAATATATGTGGGTAGAAGATGACATTTATAGTTTTAGGTTTTTTTTTCTGTGCATGGTTGATGGTGGGCTAGGTCGACGGAGCCCCGCTTCGCGGGGCTCCTACTTCTGTGTGGTTTATAAAAAAATAACCACGAAGGGGATGGCGGGGTCTATTCGCTCGCTTCGCTCGCTCACACGACCCCGCCATCCCCTTCTAACCTAACCTGTCCGAGTCGGGGTGCCCTAAAGTCCCAATTGCATCCAATTTCTCTTGATTTAAACAACCGTTACACACCCGATGTTGATGGCAAATTATGTTATGGCATATCATAATTATGGCATGTGATAATTAGGGCTTACAATGATTAATGTATATAATACTGATTATTATGAATAAAAAGAAATCTAAACAAAAAAGATATGACTTTGAATAATAGTATAAAAGATGGTTATGTTGAGAAAATATAGGGAAACAAATAAAAGTATAATAGATGTTTATTGCTACTGACATTATGAAGTTGAATGCTTCGGAATTATGAACATTAGAGACAGAGTAGTTAGGAATTCTGATTGTTAGGATGAAAAATGTTAGGAAGAACATTTTCGGATTTCCAATTATCGGAGTTGAAAATTTAGGTGAACTTTGGCGCACCCATTATTATTCGTATATATTTTCTTGCATTTTTAAAGTTCTCCAATACTATTAGTGGAGAAATTTGGTTAATATTTGGTTTATATTTAAAAAAAAAAGAAACTATAGTACCTACAGTCTGTAGTATATTATATAGTATGTAGTGTAGTATAGTAAAATTTACAAATATGAAAGGTCTTTTCAGGCCACAGGGTGATATTGATGTTAATTAACACGAGCATTAACGTAATTGTAATAGTAGTCTATGCAACTAACAGCAAATGCAGGCTCTCGTTAAACATTTTTGGTCTCATAAAGTGTAGTAAACACAGTTTGTAGGCCAATTCTCGTACATAAAAAACGTTCAAATTCAAGTTGCAATCTCATCTCAGCAACAATGAAAGTCAAATCACTAGGTATTCAAGTCAAATCAATAATCATTTTAAATCACTGCGATAATGATAATTTACTACAACAAGCATGATTTTTATTAAGTAGAAAAATTGAAATACATTTGAATATAAATTTATTTTTGTCAAAATTTTAAGTAATAATTTAATAATTAATTAGACGCACAGCTAATTGCTAACTTTAAACGAATGTAAATAAAAATTAAATAGGTACGTTTCATAAACTCGCACACTAAACTACCAATTTTATTTATTGTTTACAATCATTTTATAATCTAGATATAAATAAAAATGAAATGCTGTTCGCTGGCAAACGCGAAGAACGGCTGGATCGATTTGGCTAATTGTTGTTTTAAAATGCTCGTAATTGGGTTTGTAGAAATATGAGAATTCAGGAAAAACTGAACATCCCTTTTTCTTTGGGATTATTATATAATATGTTAGATTATATGAATTATTGTTTATACAGATCGGGTCAGCTAGTGTTAAATAAATGTAGATAGTAACTTACGTCTGGATTAAACTGATATGATTCAGTAGTTTCTTCACCAAACTGTAATACAAAATAATAATATCGTGTTCAAGTCCTTGTAATAACAGCATTGAAAGTGTTTGATAATAAATAATAATTATATGCTGTGTCAAATGTGTCTTTTTAACAATATCTTATGTTGTGTATGTTGAAGATTTATGTACTTAAAATAAGTTAAGGTTTAGGTAGTGATTATCTACAATATTCATTCAATAGATCAATTATTATTCATTTTAATAAGTACCTTACTTAGATTTTATTTATTTATTTATTCAATATGTCTTACGAGCTAACAGAATTTTATTGACCTCCAAAACGCTCATACGATTAATTTTATACAAATAAATTATTATGGCTTTTAAATTACACATGCTCGTCACCTTATACCATAGATTTTATAAAAATAACAATATACCAAGTCTATAAATAATAATAAAAATGAATTACAACGAAGAATTAATACATAAAATTAAAATTAAATTTCAGTTTAGTGTCAATTAATTCAATTCAGGTCAGTTATTATGTATGGCTATAATAATAGGTCATTTAAAATTATACGAAATTCGTTATACAAATGTCCTAATCCATCGGCAAATAAGTCTAGTTCGTGGTGCTGAGCAAGTATGTCCCCGATAGTGCGGAGGGCGCGGTTGGTGGGTGCGTGTCGGCCGCGCTCGGTGCGCGCGGCGGGTGGCTCCAGCAGCCGCGGGCGACGGCGCGGCGCTACCTGACCCTTCGAGTCCATTGGTATGTTCCCGGGGACCAAGATACGGACTCGCTCTAGTATTTGGGGACTATCGACTTTGTTACGAATAAACGACAGATATTGCGCGACATGAGACATAGCCCTTCTAATTAACGTTTCCATGTCCACCATACCCAAGACAAATAGAGAAGGATATAGGTAGGGATAGTATCCGTACTAAGGTTTAAAGAAACTTTATTCTCAATAAAAACAATTACATGTCACTTACTTGAGAACAATAACTAACACATAAAAAAAAACAAATTTAGGCTCGACAACATCCATGAACAGAAATACTAATTAAACTTAAAATTAAAACTAAAACCTGTCCCATCCAAAGCATTCATTTTTCAAATAATATTTGATTTGCAATCAGGTAATGGCTCAGCTGGGTATGAATGCATTAAATGAGTGCAGGTTCCTTATGCGTGATGGTATTTTGTTGTATAGCTGTGCTCCCTCAAATGTAAGCATTTTTTTACCATAGTTGGTCCTAGTTTTTGGTAAAACCAATAAACTTGCTCGCCGAGTGCTTCGTTGACTAACTTGTTTGTGTTGGGTAAGTGTGATATTTGAGTGGAGGGTTTTGTTTAGAACTTTTCTGATAAAGATGCATGTGTTATATATATATAGTTGTTTTATGGTCATTATTTTTGTATCGCTGTATATTTTTTTTGTTGCTGTTAGGTACGGGTAATTGAAGAGCATTTTTACCAGTTTATTTTGAGAAATTTGTAGTTGTGACAATTTTGTTTTTGGAGCACTACCCCATACTTCGACCAAGTATAGTAGATGTGGCTTTACTAGGGAATTATAGATAGTGTGTCGCAATCCTTGTGGAACGCATCGAACTAAATTGTGCAGAGCTCCGACTTGTGTCGAGAGCTTGTTTTTTATATAGTCGATATGAGCAGTCCACGAAAGGGAGCTGTCTATTCTAAGCCCGAGATATTTTTCGCAAGTTTTTAGTTGTAGCGGCTCATCATTTACTGTAAGTGGGTTGAATGGACGAATATGTTTGTTTTTTGCCTTATATATTACGTAACATGTTTTGGAGGTGTTTATTGTTAGAAGGTTGAACTGAAACCAGGTAAATAGGGCGTTTAAGTCCTCCTGAGCTTGTGAGATGATGGCATGAATCGAAGACCCAAAGTAGAATAAAGATGTATCGTCGGCATACAAGGAATACATATAAGGAAGAGCAAGGGACCTAAAATTGATCCCTGTGGAATGCCACATGTAACAGGTTTTGCGCCACTTTGATGATTGCCCAGTTTAACCACTTGCGAACGTTTGGTTAGGTATGATTTAAACATTTTTAGAGCATTACCAGTAATATTAATGGATTCTAGTTTCATTAAAAGTAGTTTGTGGGAAACCGTATCGAATGCCTTTTTCAGATCTATGAAAATACCTAAACATATGTTTTTAGAGTCTATGTTGTGTTTAATTTTAGTTACGAGATCAATTGTAGCTGAGGTGGTATTACTTTTTGGTCTGAAACCATACTGAGTTTCAATAATAAAGTTTATAGAGTTTAGGTATGTTTCTAGTCGTAGTACTATTTCCTGTATATCCATCGAGCAAATTTACGTTGTATTTTTTCAACCATTAGAGCATACTTTTCCTCATAGGGATTCCAAATAACAGCACCATACTCAAGTTTACTGCGTACGTAAGCATTGTAAATTACTTTTGCAACCCCTATGTTATCGAACTGTGATGCAGTCCTCATGACAAACCCTAACATTTTATGTACAGACTTGCAAGTTCTGGTAACGTGCGTGTGGAAGTCCAACTTGCAATCTAATTCTAATCCTAAATCCCTAATCTCATAAATTCTATCCAAAGGTGCGTCAGCTAAATAATAGTCAATTATCATGGGCCGTAATTTTCGTGAAAACGTTATTATTTTACATTTGAGATTATTTAATGGAAGGTGGTTGTCTTGACTCCATTTATATACCGCATCAATATCTCTCTGTAATGCCACTGCGTCAGCCTCGGCTTCGACACCCAGACTTAGCTTTAGATCATCCGCAAATAGGAGACACTCTGAGGTCAAAACAACTTCCAGCAAGTTATTTATAAATATCACGAATAGCAAGGGCCCCACCGTACTACCCTGACTCACACCTGACCTAGTGAAGTAGATTCTTGAATCGTATCCTTGTAATCCCACGTATTGACGACGATTATTTAGGTAACAGGAAAAGAATTTGAGGAGCCTTGGCGTGAATCCAATAATCGCTAATTTTTCCAGCAGTATATCGTTATCCACCAGATCGAAGGCTTTTTGGAAGTCAAAGTAAGCCGCATCGACCTGCTTACGCCTATCCATTTGTGAGCAGACATAGTCTACATGCGCGACCAAGTTGGTGGTGGTAGAGCGAGCGCTACGAAACCCATGCTGACTACCATGTAGCTGGTGACAGATTTGTCTATTGATGCGATCATTTAGAATAGCTTCAAAGATCTTAGCAAAGACAGATAGGACTGCAATAGGTCTGTAAGAAGAAACATTCATGCCTGCCTCACCTTTAGGAACAGGAGTAACTCTGGATAAATTCCAGTTTTCAGGATATCTCGACTGGTCCAGTGAAAGATTGTATAGAAACAGTAAAGGGCCTGCAAGAACCGAGATACAATCCTTAGCTAGAAATACAGGATTGCCATCAGGTTCACCAGATGATCGCGGCTTGAGGTGCTTCACTGCCTTACTCAGATCGATCTCATCAACTGCTTCGATCGAAACGGAGGAAGCATCCCGATAGTTATGTGCAGCTTTAGCAGCCATATCCGGGTTCAACACAGGTTTATCTGCATGGAACACGGACGCAAAATAGCTGGCAAAGGCGTCGGCTGCCGCTTGGTCCTTCACTTCAGTCTTTCCATATGTATATGTGTCTATATACCTCGTGTCCTTCTTCTTCTCTTTAACATATTTCCAAAATTGTACCGGATCGTCAATGATATTTTTTTGCAGCACTGTCATATATCTCCGATATTCACAATCAACCAATTTTCTCACTCTGCTCCTATAATATATAAACATAGCTTTGTTGAAATCGTTACCCTCTTCCTTAAATCTCTTGTGATGGAAGTGTTTATTCTGTATATTTTTTATTATCTCTATGTTGTACCATTTCGGATATACGTAACGCCGACTACACGCAATTTGTTTTTTTAAAGGTACAAACTGACAAATGCATTCATATAACTTATCGTAAAATAACTGAACAGCCCTGTTGATATCGCTCATTGTTAACAAGTCAGACCAGTCTACTTCCATCAACGCATTTAATATTTGCATAATACATTCACCGCTATGCTGGATACGGAAGACGCTCATTTATTTGTAAAGAAAATGTGCTTACTCGTTTCTTCTGCCAGGTAAATAATTGAGCTAACTGAAATAAAACTTACATACGTTCTTAACAATGTTACTGACTTAAATCATCGATCAATACGCAGGAGGTAATTTTCAATAGCAGTCAAATCCACTTTATGCCAAATTGAGAAAAGTGAACTTTTGTATGCCGTCATGATGTACACTTTTGTGACGCTTTGGATGGTAAGTATTGATTACTATGGAGTTCAGGATTATTAAACAATAACATAAATAAAGTAAATGCTTCTATTTACAGAGAAAACTGATTTGACTTCTTTTGTTTCCAAGGTGTGGATTTGACTAATTTTGTTAAAAAGCTGTCAGGATTTGACTAATTTTGTTAGGAAGCTGTCAGGATTTGACTACTTTTGAACAATCCAACTAAACTATTCAAATAGGGTTGTCACTGGTTATATGTTTTATGGAAAGTACTTATTTAATAAATAAAACAGTTGACATGAAAATCAAGTGATTATTTATTTTAACAAAATTTAAGACGTATTTATTGAACTTAGTAACTATTAGCATCAAATCTATCATCATCTATCTATTAGCATCTTCATTCAAAATCGGTTTTCATTATATTAATGTTTTTATCTCACAATCATATCACACAACATATTATAAACAATAAAGATTTATATCTTAAATTAAAATCACTCCCACCCAATACTATCTTCACTTAAACATTACGATAAACATAATTTGATTAATGTTATGTAGTATCGAAATGCTTCAACAAATTTAATGTTAAGCATTGATCAATTTATGTTTATAAACTAGAACATTTTGTGAACATGAAATAAAGAAAAAAATATTTAACTTAATAAAATTGTTCCAAAAAAATGGTGAAGCACCTTGTGTTAGTGATATCTATATCATATCGCCAACACAAGGTTCTTCAACATGTTCTTCGCACATTACCTCCTCATCGTCATCCATATCATTAATATTAGCATTATTCCTGTGACAGTCTATAACAGTTTTGTAATAGTTGAGGTCCTCTCTTTGCATCCAGTCTTTACCAAAATGTTTCGTTAGTAGCTTATCTACGTCATTAATTTTTTCTTTTTTTAGTTTGGGAGAGGTGGTGATAGGTTCTGGGAATATGTCTGAAGCATATTTGCCTGGTTTAGTAATGGAACGTCGAGAACCGGTATCATTGTGGTAATAAGGTTCACCTCTCACTATAACCCCTCGGGGATCTCCTTTCATTCTTGTGAATACGAACCTCTTACAAGACATTATTTTGAAGTGGAAAGCTTGAGTTCCCTTATGGATTTGTTGGCTTGCTGTCTTCCAATCACATACTTCAATGTCCTTCAGATGAAAAACAGTTGCATGCTTTTTTATTATATCAACATACTCGTTAGGTTGTACAATAGTATTTCTCTTCCTGATCTCTTTTTCAGCAACACCAAACACCCTATCGGGGGGAATAAATGAATGCCCCGTGACGGGGAAAATAAGTTCAACCTTTTTTAGTGATCTCGGTGCACTACTGCTGAACCATTTGGAAACCATTCCTATAGTAGTGGAGTTCTTGTTTTGTCCAGAGCATCCATCAGCCATTAGTCGGAGTACCTCTACATCAGTGAAATTTACATTGTTTTGTAGGCAGTGATATAGCGCACTAGATAGTTCGTTTGACCCCTTTTTTTTTTTTTTTTTTTTTTTTGAGGATGGGAAATCATCAAATGACTCCTCCCGCTCTGGGTGGAGCGGAAGGGAGTGTCAGACTCTTACTGACTAAAACCCACCCGTGTTCCTTCCTTGGCCCTTTATGTTCCGGGTCAGCGGTACCCCTTTTGGATGATCCCGCTTTCCCGGCAGGCTTGGGCCCTAGTGGGCCCCCTCTATGATGCTGACATCTCTTTGAGGCGCGCGTGGAACACGTACGCGCCGTCCAGCACGGGCCTGGTCCTGATCGGACGGTGAGCTACCCATTACTCACCGCCCGCAGGCCCGCGCCTACGGTGGCCGGGAGTCGTCACGCGGCTCCCGACGCCCGGAGCGTCCACCGCGGCGGCTTGGACGGGAGACTCTCTCCCTCTCCCGTCCCGCCACCTCCTTTGCTAGCATGACTGCTTCGCAGAAGGAGGCGACTGCCTCCCACTCCCCCTCGCCCCGGACCATGGCTTGAACCAAGGCCGGGCGTGAGAGATCGCCGCCGCTGCCGATCGCCTCTACGAGGACACGGCGGTGCTCCGCCCATGCAGGGCAGGCCCCCACCGTATGCTCCACCGTGTCCTCGGGGCGATCATCGCAGTGGTGACACCCGGGCGTTTCCTCCCGCCTGATGATGTGCAGGAACCTCCCGAAACTTCCGTGTCCGGTGAGGACCTGCGTCAGGCGGTAGGTGAGGACGCCGTGACGCCTCTCTAGCCACTCCTCAAAGAGGGGTCTTACCGCCGCTATCGTGGCGTGCCCTGCGCTGGGTTGCGACAGTCGCTCTTTCCATGCCGCCATGAGATCGCGCCGGAGGTCCGTCCGCTCCGCCGCGATTTGCCGCGGAAGCGGGGTTTCCCCCCGGCGTAGTGCCTCCGCGCGCCACTCATACAGGCGCGCGAGGACTATCGCCTCCAGATCCCACGGCGGCAGTCCGGCAAGGAGGCTTGCCGCCTCGCCCGAGATCGTGCGGTAGCCCCGGATCAGCCTTACGGCTACCACCTTTTGGGGCGCGTTCAGATAGTGGGCGGCTCTCCGCCGCAGTGAACGCGCCCATACCGGGGCCCCATATGTAGCCATGGACCGCACGACCCCCGCGTAAAGCCTCCGGCAGGAGGCGTTTGGACCCCTCAGGTTGGGCAGGAGCCGCTTGAGGGCGGCCCCAGTCCGTTCCAGTTTGGGGGCCAAACGTCGGAAGTGCTCCACGAAGTTCCACCGGCTATCGAGCACGAGTCCTAAGTATTTCATCGTGGACTCGACGCCGATGTGAACCCCTCCTGCCGTTAGTTGGGATCCCGATGGTGGCCTGTTCCGGGGCCCATGGAAAGACATGGCCTCGGACTTGTGCAAAGCCACCTCGAGACCCAACTGCCGGATCCTCTCCACGACTATCGCAACCCCGCGTGTCATTGCGTCGGCCGCCGCCTGATGCGACCTCCCCTGCGCCAGGACCAGCGTGTCGTCAGCGTAGCACACCACGCTGACGCCATCAGGGAGGTCGGCCCGCAGCACCCAGTCGTAACCGATGTCCCACAGGAGCGGCCCTAGAACCGATCCCTGTGGGACGCCGCACGACATCTCTCGCCGGTTCCACTCCCCATCGCGACCGGGGTAGATGACGGCTCTGTCCGTCAGATATGCCTCGACTATTCGACGGAGGTAGGTTGGCACCCGGTGATACCGGAGTGCCTCCCCAATGCAACTCCAGGGCAGGGTGTTAAATGCGTTGGCGATGTCGAGTGACACCGCCACGACAACCCCGCCCCGAGACACCGCGTCCCCCGTCGTGAGGGCTCTAACGCGCATGATGGCGTCCACCGTCGAGCGCCCCTTGCGGAAGCCGAACTGACTATCCGCAAGATCCGGCCCCGTCCTCACCAGGTGCCCGACGAGGCGGCCTGCAATTACTCTCTCAAAGAGCTTGCCGACCTCGTCGAGCAGCACAATGGGCCGGTATGCGGACGGAGAGTCCGCAGGGCGCCCTGGCTTCCGAATGAGGACCAGCTTCCCCGTCTTCCAACGGAGTGGAAACTGGCCTCTCTCCATACATGCGCTTAAGAGCGCCAAGAGCCGTCGAGGCCAGGACCCAGGCTTTCCCTGGCAGGCCGTCGGGTCCTGGGGCGGTATTTTTGGCCTTCAGCCTACCTACCGCCACTCTCAGATCTACCCCGGTCACTTCAGGTGTGTCGTCGTCGTCCGCGTGGTCCGCTTCAGGCACCGCGAGCGGCGGAGCCATGGGCGGGGGAGTATGCTCCCCCCGTGAAGGGAACAGAGCGCTCACCACCTCCTCCACCAGCTGGGGGCGGAGACTCTGCGTCAGCGGGGGGGCCCAGGTGCGGAGTTTATTCCGCACCATTTTGTAAGGGCGCCCCCATGGATCTCCGTTCAGAGTCTCCACCAACTCCTCGCGGGCCGTATATTTGGCCCGCTGGACAGCCTCTTGGAGGGCAGTCTTCGCCGCTCTGTATCCCTCGTACAGCTCCGCCTCCGTCGCTTCCGCATCCGGAGGGCGGATGCGGAGCCTACGGTGCCTGGAGTACAGGTGTCGCACTGCGACGCACGCCTTGCGTAGCGTCTCCAGCTCCTGCGACCACCAGTACACCTGACGTCGGGCGCTTCCTGGACGGACTCGGGGCATTGCCACGTCGCAAATCTCGGACATGGCCTCCCGGAACCACTCCGCCTCATCGTCAATATCGGCAGGCCTGTCCGGTGATGACACCCAGGCCTGCACGATCGAGGCTTCCAGGAGGAGCTCCCGGTCCATCTGCTTCAGCGCCCACCGCGGACCACTCGGGGCCATTCGTTTGACCCCTTTGCATGAACATCTTCGGTCCATACATAAGAAAATACATTTTCTTTTGTCAGTTCTGCATGAGAATGACCTACAACTATTGTATAGTTGTAAATGTACAACTGGCGGGAATAATAGGTACTTTGGTCAGGGACTTTAGGTAACGGTTGGTTTTTACCACAGTCAAAAGATAATATTTTTACTGTGGGGTCATTGTCTGCCAGGAATGTGAAAAATGATTTGCTTCTTTTTTCGTGAATTGTCAGTTCAACTTGGATTTGGGCCTTGGTTGAATCGCCCTTCTCAATTTTGATTTTTTCCTTCAATTCTATGCATGTCGAACACATATCACTTCTTGGATGACTGAAACTTATGTTAAATTTCGTGTTAAAAATTCTTCTAAAATATGACTCTTTGCAATGAGGGAACTGTGCATTTTCTTCGATGAACATTTTGAACATAGATGCAATGCTTAACTCCGATGGCAGATAGGTACGCCGACTTTTAGATCGGCAGTAGTGCGATTCAACACCCTTAAATTTCTTTATAAATGAGATAATTGCATCTCTCAATCCCACGTTTTTCATCGACTTTCTATCCCCACCGCGTCTTTCTACAGCCATCAAACCGGTATCTTGGTGTCTCATTAACACTCCTCTCACTCGACCCTTTTTAATCGATAGAGCATTCAAAAAAAAATTACGGCACACTGGTATCATCACCCCCTTAGAATCTCTTATCTTGTAAACAATGCTCATATGTTTCGCATTGCCTCTTCCATTTACTAATCTTTTACGGACAGGGATAACAGTTTTGCAGGATTTTATAATAAAATCATCTTGATACCGTTTATCAGAGTGAGCGTAGAACTGATCATGAAATCGTTTGATATCTTGCATTGATATATTAATACATATATATGCCTCACTGTTATGTCTACACGGGTATCTCGAAGGCAAATTGAAACTCGAATACCTGAAAAAGAAAAAAAAGCCTACATTGTAAACAATTTCTTTTGCTTGAAAAAATATTAACATTAGATACGAGTGAAAACGTTGCACAACCCTACCTTCGGTAAACAAACAAAATTTTCAAGAAATTACTGACCTCTTCTTCTTTTCTCCGCGACTATTTGGTCCTGCGACAGATTTTCTCTTCTTGGCGTGATGGCTAGGCACTTCATCAACACTTTTCTCCATTTTATTCACGTATCTATTCGGTTTTTCTAATAGAAAATCACTAATTAACACAACACAAAAAAGAAACGTTAGGTGCCCACGCGTCGCCTCAATGTATGGAAACTGCAAGATGGCGGTTGGGGTTTGGAGCGACGTGATTGGCTCATGCGGATTTGACTATGTTTGAAAGTAAGCTGGTCTGGAATAGGCTAATTTTGAAAGTAACGTTAGTTTTATTTCTTATTTTTAAGGGCTTTAGGCTGGATTTGGCTAGTTATGAATGTTATAAGGCAATGAAGAATTCTGTAAAGAAAAATGTTGTGTTCTTACTTTAAAATCTATGGATTTGGATTTGACCACTTTTGAAAATTACCTCCTGTTGATCGAATACTTAATAGATTGGAAAATAACTTGGGAATAAGTACCTATTAACTTGCTTCGTCTACTTTTTGATCTAGAGGCTTTTAACCTACCTATTTATATAATTTCAACATGGATAATAAACCAATATTTTGTAACAATATTTTTGATTTAAAAAAGTGTCTATAGAGTTTCTTGCCCGTTCTTCTCCATAGGTACGTACTTCGCTTTGGGATGGGCGACTAGCTTCTTATTTCTAATTGAACGACTTCTTGACAATTCAAAAGTGCCGGTAAATGGTTTAATTAAAATACACACATCAAAAGTGTCTAGGGATCAACATATATTTTTGCAATAACTTTTCTCCTGATTGATATTAATTAAAATTTTCTTTAAGGATTCATAAAATAAAGTGTTTTCGTTTGTCACAGTAACGATAAACCAAGTCACCTTTGCATTAATAAAGAAATTTGCCATTTTGCTAATAAAGGGATTTTTGACATTTGAACCACTAACACAAAAGTTCGAAAAAAAGACTGAAATAACAGTTTTCTTTAAAATTTTATTGGGTAACTTAAACAATTAATAATCTGTGTTTCTACCGCGAACACTAACAACACAAGAACATCGGTTTGGCATACTCAAAATGAGTTCATCCAAATCACGCTGTGGAATGGCCGCCCATGTTCGTTGCAACAACAAAAAAAGGTCTTCTTGCGACTGGATACCCTCCATATTCGGCAGAGCTCTTCTCTGTAGCATATCCCATGCATGCTCAATCGGGTTCAAGTCTGGCGACTGAGCAGGCCAGGGCAGGACATTGATGTTAGCTGCGGCGAGAGTCTGTCTTACAACTCTTGCGGTGTGCGGTCGTGCATTATCATGCATTAACTGAAATAAGGGACCGATTTGCACTTGTAGAGGAACGATGACGTCTGATACAATCGTCTCAGCATAAATTTGAGCGTTGAGGTTGCCTCTGATCCAAATCAACTCAGTTCTTCCGCCGATCCAAATACCCGCCCATACCATGATGGTTCCACCACTATAAGGATGGACTTCCTGGCAGGATTTTAATCGCTGTTGGCGTCCAGGGGTTCTCCAGTGTCGTATACGTCTTGTATCCGGTCTCATACCAAAACGAGACTCATCAGAAAAGCACACGAAACGCCATTGTTCTTCTGCCCAATTTCTGTGTTCAAGAGCCCATTGATATCGAATCCTACGATTGTGCATTGCTATAGGTGGTACCCGTAGCGGTCTTCGGGAATGAAGGTTCACTTCATGCAAGCGGTTTCTGACTGTTTGGTCGCTAATTAAGTTCCCTGAAGAGTGATGAAGCCTCACGGCTAACATCATGGCGGTTATTGTTGGAGCTCTTCGAGTTAAGATTTGAATGTATCGGTCTTGTCTCCGTGTGGTGCAGCGATACCGTCCTCCATGGCGCTCAGCCACGGTACCAGTGCTTCGGTAACGTGTCCAAAGTCGACTGATAACACTCTGACTTGTATTCAGAGCTAAAGCCACAGTACGTTGCCGGGAACCAGCTTCTATCATTCCCACGGCTCTGAGCATTTCTTCCCTGCTTAAATGACGTCGCCGCTCCATAATAACGTTGGTTTTAATCAGTAGTAGGGAAACAGTAGCACTAATAATGTCTTCAATGCGTTGTATGTTTTTATAGGGAAAATATTGACAGCTGATTTTCATCTTTTACTCGAATTTGATTCACAGTTCCTGATTCAAATTATGAAATGCACCAAAAAGGATCCATATAAATTTATAAAATCATAAATTTATTACAAAGCCACATCTTAATCTCAAGAAATCCGCATAAAAATGCTTGATCCCTAGACACTTTTGATGTGTGTAAATGCTTTGAGGTTGAGTTTGCGTACCTCTGAATCTGACAGATACGGTTGATAGAATTCAGTCGTTGCTTCCTAATAGAAATGATAACCAAAACGAATAAATAAATTTAATAACACTATAAATAAAATGCCATCGTGATGCCATCGTGTTTTAGAAAAGATCAGTTTTGTAGGGTCGTCTCGGTTACTTATTGGCATTTGGGTGACAGTCTCTTTCTAAAACTCGATGAGCCTTATTAACGGCTGGGTATGTAGTATACCTACCCCATTTTCAAAGAAAGAAATTAATAAAAAGAAGAAAGAATAAGAATGAAAAGAAAGAAAAAAAGGAAAGAAAGGAAAGTAAAGAGTACAAAAAGTATTATTGGGATTCGCACAGTAAGATCACAAATTAAACTAAACACTACCATAGACAAGCGCTGGTAATCTGATAGGGCTTGCCAGGCAAACACAATGGTTAAATAAACAGTCGCCATGCAACATTAATAGGTGGCTTATAGAACTCAACGCCATCCGTCATCACCGGTTTACTTTTTTTAAAGTTTATTGTTTTGTGTTTTTACAACACAAAGACACAAACAATTTGGTGTCATCCATTGAAAAGTCCCATTTTGTATCTCCGAAGGTATTCATCAGATATTTTATGAATTGTATGTTTACACAAGGTGTCAAAATAAGTGGGTTTATCTTTTTTTTTTTTTTTCGGAAATCATATTAAAACGCGGCCCATGTGATACCGCCCTGTAACTGCGCTGTAACTGTAACGCACGCACACAGCGACATAGTCGTGCGACACTGCCTACCGCATACGCAACGGGGCGATTCTGTTTTTTGAAAGTGGTGTATTCTGAAATACTGTCAACCATAAATATCTAAAAAATCAAGTATGTCCTAATTATTGAGCAGGTATCGTAATTTTATTTGATTATTTATGTCTTTCATTACAGCCTCCTGAAATTTGACGTGGATGCAAAACGACACGCTATAGAACCCATCAGATAATATTACCCGTTTAAATAAAATGCAATCACTAAAATAGAGATAAACACTGCGTGACATTCCTAAAAAACAGCATACAAAAAATAGTAAAATAAATTCGGTTTTAAAGCTCAATAACATATTAATCAATTACACAAAATCTAGTACATTACGGGACATTGTGTAAATCAAGTTTAGTTTTTACATGAAGATATTTAAGTAAAGAAAAAAAAACTTGTACTTACCTCATGTTTTTCATGTTGATCTCGTAGTAATTGAGCCTGAAAAAATAAACAATTACTCCACAAAAGGCATCAAAAATTTTTTTTTTTTTTTTAACATATTATGTAAAGAAATTAGTGGTTTTAGCAGTACATAATAAAATATTAACTACAACCTACCACCAAGGACCATTGCGAATGTTTTTTACTTCCGACGGAAAAAGAGGGGTGTTACAATAATTAGTTTAAACCTTATCACCTTTTCTTATTTTTTGTGTTCATGTTATTTTTTGCGTCATCTTCTAATATCATTGAAGTAACAGAATACCAAATTTCTATTCGACCATACCTGTGGAAGATGCTCACATCCATTCATCAACTAGAAAAGAGCTGATAATCGTCATACGGCTGAACAGATTTTCTTGAATTATAGCTAAGAACACTCTCGATCAAGTCATCTTTCAAACAAAATAAAAATAATCAAAATCGGTTCAGCCGTTTGGGAGCTACGATACCACAGACGACAAACAGATACATGATATACACGTAAAAGAAAGAAAGAAAGAAATAAAAAACGTTTATTTGCGGTAAACATGACGCAGAGAACGGACACATACACAAAAAAGAACAAGTTGGGGAACGAGTTCTTGGGTAACGCGCAAAAAGATCCTTGTACGACTATACGTAGTGTGTCAATCAACCCAACAATACAGGGTTCGTTTTCAAAACCCTGCCAAAATTAAATTTTAAATTTCTTCATTAAATTGTTATCGTGTGTTAATCATTACAATCAAATAATAATGAAAATAAATTAAAACAATTAGTTGAAAATGTCCGAAAAACTTCCTACTTTATGAACAAGCGACAAAGGATAATGACCTCTCTCGTCGAGTACGCAGCGCAGCGGCCGGCGCACAGTGGAACGAATGTATGGGAGAGGTTGGACGTAGACATCTCCGAAAAAAAAGAGTTAAATTATGCCAAACGAATGATGCCATCTTATTCGATTACCTAATGCCTTCATAACTTGTGCTGATAAATTTCTTCATAACTCCCATATTTCGGAAGTAATTTGAGAAAATGTGATATTTTACTATGAAAATTAGTGTATCGAGCTCTCTCCGTCCTGATTCCGGCGTTGTTTCAAGTAGCGGTCTCTAATATCATAATGCTAATACTAAGAGCTATATTTAATACTAAGACACATGGTGCGCCAAATGTGCACTTTCTGGGATAAAAGGAAATGAAAATTTAAAAAAAATTAAAATGGTTTTTCCTCATTTGTATTTATTTTAAACAGACAGACGTATGTAGAGGTCATATATAAATATATGAAATATTGTTTTTTTAAATCTTGTGTATTATTTACGAAAATATTCATAAGAACAGATGAGAGTATGACTTTTTTCACATAATATTTTATTTATATATGTTTTACAATAACGATAAAAACACGGTATTTTAGATAATAAAATAATAAATTACCTAGTTTAATTAATATATTATACAATAAATTATTTATTTATTTATTTATTACAAGGCAACTACAACAGGTAACAATCACAGTATGTCAGTAGATTCACGTTATAGGTTTCGACCTGGTTTCGAATAAAGATGTAAGCTCTAATTTACTAAGTTACACATTTTAAAACAATATCAACATTTAATTATCATCGTCATCATCATCATCATTAATTAATTCAAATTCAGAATCGATATCCGCTAAATCATTTATGCTAACAAATTCGATATCACTTTTCTCAGAATCCGTAAGCTCATAAAATTCCTTAAAAGAAGATTTTTTTACAAACTTATTTACTTTTGGACGAATGCTTGTAACAAGTGGATCAGAAGACAGTAAAAGATTGTGCATAATATCTTCATTGCATGAGATACTGCTATGCTTTCGAGAATGCCCCTCTCTATATTTTCGAAAATCTTTATTTCTAGCCTCAGATGCCTCTTCGGATAGAAAACCAATGGGCACAATTGACAAGTTCTGAACTATGTCTGGCCCATGCATTCAAATTTTATGAAGTGAAGAAGGCATATAATACCATGGGTATAACTCCACGTAAAGCTTAGCAGTATCAAAGCAGAACTCTCGGAATTTAGTTACGTTGATCTTCTCTCCTGATAACACACACACAAGACACACTGCAAGATCACACAGATTTTTCTTAAAAGCATAGCGTCTATTCCGGTCAGTTCAGCAGATTTAGTGTAGTTTTCAAAAAATCTCCTTGCCGAGTTGCCATTGTTGGTGGATCCACTGCCTTGTTTCACAACATCGAGAAGTAAGCCCGTTTCTCTTCTTACAGCCTCTTGAACTCTTTTCTTCCTGTCATCAACTTGCCTTTTTGCTATATCACCCTTTGCTTGCCATGACTTTATGTCTAATTTGTAGGAAATGTGTAATAAGCATTCCATTGAGCGAATCCAAGCGTGAAGGGAGCTTAAGCTGTATTTATAAATGTCCTCGTTTGCGTGTTTATCTTTGATTAACTCTAAATTATTCATCTCTTTAGGACTAGCCTTGCATATGTCACACACTGAAGCTGCTGTATCGGATATAATGGAATGAATTTTACCATCAATCATTGTCAACAGCAGTTGGTGTTTGACACTAATTCCATCAGTGATGGTGGATGGAGTTAAGGCTTCAATCTCGGCTTCGATTTCAGCCATCTCTCTCTGCACATTTTCTTTGGTTTCCTTTATAAACTTAAACAATATTGGCCGGCAAAATGAGGTGGAAGATGGTCGCTCGTTTTCCCAAATTGTTACACCTTTTGAGACGAGCCGCAGTGGTACAAGACTAATCATAAAATTACTAGCAAGATCGATTTGCTCATCTTTACTCGTCCTTTGATGATAAATGCTTTGGCTAGATGATCCGTCAAAACCCCATTTGCTGGTCAAAATGAGCTGTTGATTGGGATCAACAGGGGTTTCTAACGACCTAATAAGTCTTCATGAGGTTAAATCCATCAAGGCTTGTAATTTGATTTTTGCAGAGCTCTCTGTAACTGTGAGATCGTCTTTGGCCGGATAGCACTTAATTTTTTCTTTAACCAACATGTAGTAACTCGGGTATTTAAGAGCTCCTTCTTGGGTGTTGAAATTTCGAAGAGTGTTGTAGCGC
This sequence comes from Brachylomia viminalis, assembly GCA_937001585.2. NCBI lineage: Eukaryota > Metazoa > Arthropoda > Insecta > Lepidoptera > Noctuidae > Brachylomia > Brachylomia viminalis. The sequence goes on from OW443296.2 coordinate 7,244,888, forward strand.
CATTTCGATAAATTCATCGATACATAAAGAGCCAATGCCTTCAAAGTTGATATTTCCCGTACCTGAATCGATTTACCTTCAATGAAGGCTTTGATTTGTGAGGCCTCTTCTGGATTCTCCATCAAGTATTTCATTACATCAGCTGTATCGCTTTCTCCTGCCTTTCGAAGCGCCCTTTCGGCCGAAAACACAATTTCAGCGCTGCTTCTGCTGCATGGAAGAGTATCTTCAGTGCGTCTTCTTTTTTGCCGGTTACTAAGGTCCTCAAAAGATTTACGAGGACTAGGATGTGTACAAGTTGAAGCATCAGATTTAGCAGGAGAAATTATGGGCTCGATGACGTCACTTACATTTTCTGTAGAAGATTCAATATTTTCATTCAGAAATTCCGGCCACTGTATTGCAGCCTGTAGCCAAATCTCATGTTTCTTCCGAAACTTATCTGTGCTTCTTCCAGACTGTGTCCATTTTGCATAAATGCGGTAGCAAAATCGACGACACCAGTCTTTTAAACTTGTTTCAGAACTTTCACATAACTGAACACAACAGTTATCTTTTAAAACACTGAACAAATAGTTATAGTCGCGTAAATCTTTATGTGCGCGTGCGCATAAAGCAACGTGAAGATCAAGATTTGTATTAAAATTTGGAAAATACATTGCGACATTAGTGTGGCTACAACGAGGTGTAAATCAACACTGATTTTAAAATTACTAATAGTGACCTATTTATATTTAATCCAGGTACCCTTATTTGTTAAATATTGCAAGGTAATTAGTTTGAAAATGATGCATGCTAAATTAGTGTATTAAGAGCCATTTAGTAATTAAATAATAGCAATCTTATCAGTATCAAGCTTATCAGTAATCATTAGTGCATCAGTTTTACATGTAAACCTTAAGTCCCTAATCACATATCCAAATTCTCTAATATCTTCTCTAATTGGCTGCTCAGAAATGTTATTGTAATAAGGTGAAACAACCACAAAACAAAAAAATATATTTTTGTGTTATAAAATAAACATCACTCTTTATCCCAGAAAGTGCACATTTGGCGCACCATGTGTCTTAGTATTAAATATAGCTCTTAGTATTAGCATTATGATATTAGAGACCGCTACTTGAAACAACGCCGGAATCAGGAGGGAGAGAGCTCGATACACTCATTTTCATAGTAAAATATCACATTTTCTCAAATTACTTCCGAAATATGGGAGTTATGAAGAAGTTTATCGGCACAAGTTATGAAGGCATTAGGTAATCAAATAAGATGGCATCATTCGTTTGGCATAATTTAATAATTTTTTTTCGGAGATGTCTACGTCCAACCTCTCCCATACATTCGTTCCACTGTGCGGGCCCGCATGTTGAGTAGGTACTACTTATCAAGTACATAAATTAATAATAATACTCATAAAAAATAATCATAAATTGACTAATTAATTATTATTGATTAATTACTAAGAACTTTGTAATTTTTTTATTTCATTTTATTTCATAAATTGAAAATATTATCAATTCTGAATCATCTCTGAAAATTTGGCAGGTCTTTGAAAACTAGCATTGTATATTTCGCTGACTGTACGTAAATTATTTGGTCCTCGGTTTGTTTGATAAGCTTTAACTTAAATACCTAAATAAGTTGGTAACTATTAGGTTTTTACCTATGAAGTTGCCGTTTACAATACTGGCCGTTTGAAACGTAATTCATGTATGACTGGCAGTAAATTCTAAATTCAAAGGAATTTTATTAAAAAAATATGGAATTATTTTTTCAAATTTAGTCATTTGTTTATTGATAAGTGTTTTGTTTTCACTACATTTGTATCTTTTTCATCAATACGGACACGATAAAAAATCGAGTAATTATGAAATACGAGCTCCGTCGCGGTAGCAATGCCGCATAAACGGCTCCCAACATTAATTACGTGTACGGAGTGAACACTACAAACGAACGCACGACTCTTTATTGGTTTGAACGCTTCCGAAATGGAAATTTTGATCTAAAAAATGAACCCCGTGGTCACCCAAAAACTAAATTCAACAACGACGAATTAAATGCGATTGTGCAAGCTGACGATACTCAATCTACGGCTGAGTTAGCAGCAGCTTTCAACGTTAGCATCAAAACTGGTCCATTTGCGTCAAATTGACAAGGTAAAAAAACTTGATAAGTGGGTGCCGCACGAACTGAACGATCGCCAGCGCAACGAACGCGTTGAGGTATGCCTTAGGTTGCTTAACAGACACAGAAACAACGGATTTTAAACCGTATTGTCACTTGCGATAAACAAATGATTATTTTTTTTAAGAATAAGAATAATTTATTTGCAGAAAATATAGGTGTTACCAGTTGTAAAAGTTGGTTGTTAATGTACAGTCCATATTTTGTCTGTTTAGGCCATGCAAATTAGTTTTACATGATATGTTATTACATTAGGTACATAGGTAGGGTACTTATTTTAATAAGATATACAAAATATATCTACACCTATGTTCTAATATAATTTTTAAATCAAGATAAATAAGTTACAATAATATATGAAAAATACAACAAAAACTTAAAACCTTAAAATAACATGTTGTCTTTAGACAACATAAATTCTTTATTAGTTAAACTGAATAAACACTTTTGATAATCGTTAGCGGTCACCGCTTGGCGGCGCATCACCCCAAATGGGGTGATGAAATTTTTACCCGTTGGCGGCCTCATCGCCCCATATGGGGTGATAGTACTGTGTCGTCATATTATTGCTTATTTCTTCTAACCTCTGTGTTTTGGATCGATTCTCTCTTTTCTATTTGAACGAACGAGAATATCCGCCGTAAAAAAAGCATCACTGGCCGACAAAAATGTGTCTGTGGTGAAAAAATAAATTGTCAAAGTCAGTCCGTGAATTTGCGACGTCACACATAACATCTGTTCAAGAAAAACATCGTATTTTTGCTAACGGGTGCGTATTTTTGAGTAAAGTACTGATTTATTGGTTAATTATAATATAGGTAATGTGTGTGTGGTTAATTATAATATAGGTAATGTGTGTGCAACGGGGTTTTACCCAGAGGTAAGTATATTTCAATTTCTGTGTGATTTTCGGTGCCGTGTAAGTCGCAACGGACTTTTGTCGGAATGTTTTCGTAGTGTTTTTGATAATTTTGACCAATTCTGTGTAAAAAGTAAAACAACTATCGCATTGAATAGTTACTCGATAATAGTTTTCAAGCAAAACATATACGCAATCGACAAAATTATGATAAGATTAATAGTTTTTGTACAACGGTTCGGCGGAAAATCATAAATCAATGAAACTGTCAAGATGGCCGCCACCGTAAAGCTAGGATCACACCGGAGAAATTTCGTACGGTCATCGGTCAATTTTTTTTGTTGTTTTTTATTGATTTCTTATTTTGAACTATGTTTGTTTGTTTGTTTTGAAGATGTTGTTGGAATGTTTTTTGAAGAGTTTTTTTTGCTCTTTCTTTATTTTTTGTTTACTTTGCTTTCAGTTTAGAAATGGATGCTAACGCTAACGGTAAGCGTGGTGGTGGAGGGTCGTGGGCGTCCACGCGGCACGCGTGGGACTGCTGGGAGTGGTTTAGGGCGCGCACGCGGGAGCCGACGCTCCCTGGAGTTCAGCGAAATGTTTGTGCTTTTTTCTGTTTTTTATTTATTTATTATATTTGGTTACCTATTTTAGATCCTTACCAAAAATGTTATCTTTTACAGGGAGTCGGAATTATTATTGCAACAGGGCAATCGAGGAGGAGAGAGATGAGCCGATGCAGTAAGTAAACGCCGCTGACAGTAGCCGACCACTTCGGGAGTTTTTGTAAACGCGCTATGTGGTGCCCGCCATTTTGTTTTTTTATTTTATTGAATTGACCCAGTGACATTCTGGCTGCTAAGACAAATCTAACGACATATAATTTATCAAAATCGGTCCATCTGTGTAGACGGTACCAACGAATATTACTTACATACATTGGAAAAACATTACCCTCTTTTTTTGCAGTCGGGTAATAAAATTCTTGCATTCATCCTCCCCCATTGAAACCGGGATTGGGGACCTGTGACTCCTCATTATTATTTGTATCACACATGTTTTATTACTTACATACATTGGAAAAACATTACCCTCTTTTTTTGCAGTCGGGTAATAAAAATTCTTGCATTCATCCTCCCATTGAAACCGGGGATTGGGACCTGTGACTCCTCCATTATTATTTGTATCACACATGTTTTTGCAAACAATAGCTTTTAACCTGTTGATGTATATCCAATGTAACCCGGGCTTTATGGGTGTCACGTGACACTGTGATTTGTCAATATTCCCGATTTGTGACATTTCTTTACTTGTATTTTTTTTTCGATGGCTATTGAATAACATGTGTGATACCTCATTGGAAAGGGGCATTTCTTGTAGAATATAGTTAGATTTATTGTATTTTCTTTACTCAAACTTCACTGAACAAAAAAGGACAAGAAATGTTAAAGTACGCTTTTTCGTAAGTGGGAATTCCTTCAATCTATCCCATGTATTTCTGTATTGAATAGACCTATGCACTTAATATTTACGCATAAGTTCCCTCTATGAATGTACGCTTTCAGATAGTAACTATATTTTTAAGTTTCGTGAAACTGTATAGTCGTAATAATTTATTTAATTTTGTTGAAAATTTTTTCACCGTCGGCAAATGTTTTGTGCCAGTTTTATGCCTGTAAATAAATATTTTTTTTACTATGAGGTGTGTTTTGTATTTTTTTTCGTATGAAGATAGAACCCTTCCACCAATAAAAGCCATAAAATATATATGGTATCGCTTTACTTTTTGAAATAATAATGTTTAAAGTTCACATTAATGTTATTTTTCAACCATAGTCAATATTTACCAATTATTCTAATAAATTAGAGACGAAATGTCAACAAACACTTAACACCCACCCGAAAGGGCCATTCATTAAGCTCTAAACAAAAACATAACATGAGATTACGCCCCGTCGCCAACGAGTAAACAAAAAAATGTTTTGTTCAGTGCGGCCATGTGGCGCGTAGCGATTGCGTCATTGTGTGAGCCGCCGGTCGTTGGGGAATTTCCGATGTTCTAGCGCTGC